>OY293416.1:26948856-27564415 GCA_958502065.1 Chrysolina americana
ATGATGATGATTTCACAAGTTAAAATTATCCGTATAAGTTTTTGAGGTTATAAATATTTCCGAATGACGACCATTCAATACCTATTTTGAGGTCCGTGATCAACTTGATGGTTATTGAATTTAATATATTGCCTTGACTAAACTCTTCCACTTCACTCTAAAAACACTACTTATTACTATTACGAGAAACAAAATGGGGTAAATTGAATAGTGGATAAAAACTAAAAACCACACCCTTCGTCAACAAGACCGATCATCTCTGGATCACATTTGACATTTGCCGCTTGCGCGACCGGTAGATATATTCTCAGTGAAACATCTCAAGGATATCCTTGTCAACACACGAACATTCGATGGATATCCAATGGATAATAATTTTGAATATTGGGAATATCCAGAGGACATCCAGTTATATTCGGTGGATATTTTATGGACGTCCGGTGGATGTTCCGAGTTAACGAAGATGGACTTCTATAAGATATATGTCTGGAATATACATAAGATATCGTTCGAGGATATCCATGAGATATTGTTCACAGATATCCATCACATGTTGTTCAGGGACATCTATATAAGATATCCACAAGGATGTCCATAAGACATTGTTCACAAATATCCAAATGATATGTTTTAGGGATAACAAAGAAGATATCATTGAGGAATAAGGGAAACTGTTTAAATATTTCGAAAATTGATATTTATACTCTGTATTCATTTTATATTTGCTTCGGATATTCATATCCATCTGTAGAATATCTTCTAGTGGATATCCATTTCGAATCCATGAATGAACATCTTATGGAAGTTCATTTAAAGTCCAGACAGATTATGGTCCAGAAAAAAGATACTGTAACGATTTCGAGACCGGCCCTGATCATCCAATTAGTGGTGCACACTCGAAATGTAAACAAGTTCTCCGCTGACAAACACATGAATCACGTGGAAGAGACGCGAACTTTCTAACGAAGGTTCTGGGGACATCTAAGAAGTCGACCGAAAGGCTCGAATGGTCGAGACCTGTGAATACGGATATATAAGTCGCCCGGCGGGAGATGGCAGATATAGTCAGAGATAGTCACAGAGATTATACAGTTCGAGAGTTCGCAGATAGATAGCCACAGTAGACGAGAACCACAGCTCTACATCCGCAGTCAGATGGAATGGTGGAGCGGATGAATAAGACGATAAACCGCCACCTGTCCAAGGTAGTCTCTGACCACCAGAAAGATTGGGACCAGTACCTTCATCTGTTCCTGATGGCGTATCGTTCCGCAGCACATGAGTCGACCGGCCTGCTAGTGTTATCATGGGCCGAGAGCTGCGACTTCCTTGTGACCTGAAGTTTGGGACGCCACCAGGGCATGACACTGTGGGAGATGACTACGTCAGTAAACTACGACAGCGAATCGACGACATCCATGAACGGGGTCCATTTGAACATCCAAAATGCCAGCAACAGAATGAAGGAGACCTACGACATCAAGGCCGATGCTGGTGGATATCAAATAGATGACCTTGTCTGGCTATACAACGCTAAACGTCACCGTGGACTATCACCGAAGCTTCGGAACTCGTGAGAAGGTCCATACAAGATCATGCATGAAAAGGATAAACGACGACCTTGTCTACCGAATATGTAAGCCACCACGAGGAAAACCTAGGGTAGTCCATTTCAATAGGTTGTCCCCTTACGCTGGAAACCACGACCAAGTCCGCACCGTCAGACCATCGGAAGACGAAATGACGTTCCAGAGGTTTATGTCCCTGTACTCAAACGGACAGAAGGTTCAACATGGGGTAACCCGAGAGGAGCCACGAGACCTTTTCAAGGTGCCTGCCGACTACGCGTTAGCTCACTGTGTGGCAGAAGATGTCCAAATGTTCAGAGGCATTGCTGTAGTTTTCTCCAAGAAGTTTGGTCGACTCCAGGAACTGAGAGAACAGAACCCGGAAGTTGGAGGGGTGCTACAGCTGAGAAAGGGTCAGAAAAACATCTTCTATCTGGTTACTAAGAAGCATTCCCGAGATAAACCGTCTTATGAAGATGTCTGGAAGAGTCTCACCAGATTAAGAGACACGATACTGGACCAGAATCTTGTGGACCTGGCAATCCGAAAATTGGCCTGTGGGATGATGGGCTGGACTGGAGCGTTATAAGGAGCATTTTGGAGACAATATTCAGATCCAGCGGCGTTAAGATTTTGGTGTGCTGCAACCATCTTCCTCGACCCATCTCGAAGACTGTGGAGTGTTACTTTCATCGAACGTCCGGGTGCAGATATGGAAAATCTTGCAGATATCTCCACACTCCAAAAATGACATTTCGGGACCTAACGTCTTTAAGAAAGGGGCAATGTAACGATTTCGAGACCGGCCTTGAGACCGGCCCTGATCATCCAATTAGTGGTGCACATTCGAAATGTAAACAAGTTCTCCGCTGACAAACACATGAATCACGTGGAAGAGTCGCAAACTTTCTAACGAAGGTTCTGGGGACATCTGAGAAGTCGTCCGAAAGGCTCGAATGATCGAGACCTGTAAATACGGATATATAAGTCGGCCGGTGGGAGATGGCAGATATAGTCAGAGACTGTCACAGAGATTTACAAATACAGTTCGAGAGTTCGTAGATAGATAGCCACAGTAGAAATAAATAATAAATAAGTTAGTCAATGTATTAGTGAATAATTGTTTTGAGTAGTGTTTTAAATAAATTAGAAAAATTTACTATACTATTGGTATATGTTGAAGAGATATTAAAAATTCAGCTTGACATACACATTCATTTATATTTTCTAGCCTTCACCGCAATCCGTAGAATATTTTCTGAAGAAACCGATTCCCTTTTTCCAAAAAGATCCAACTTATGTTCGATAAAGAGAGAAAAGAAAACATCTATATTGAAAATTCAGCCTGATATTCACATTCGTTTAGGATATTTCATGTTCATCTGTAGAATATTTTCTGGAAGATATCTGTTTCGAATCCATCGACCATCGATAAATATCATATGGATGTCCATCTCAAGTCCAAGAAAAAACAATGATACGAGCTATATAGAAATTTTCGTACGAAAATGAAAGGTAAAAAAATATAGGTTGAACACTGATAATTTTGTTATAGGTAATTATATGAATTTGGATATCTTATGGCTATCCATAAAATATCTTCTGAAAGATATCCACTACACATCCTCGATGAATAACTCATGGATGTCCATTTCAAATCCGCGGATATTTCGACCAGAATTGGACATGAAACGGATATCCATACGATATTGTGTGTTATCTGGGTTCTTTTGTAATAGACCCCCACCACAGATTCATGCATCGCGTATATGATGCAAAGCCCCCACCATGCGCGAGTTTGCACCGCATCGATAGAGGACGGAGAGTACATAGTAGTCGCTGCATCACCGCATCGTGTAAGTGTGTGACGTCAGCGGACCCACCCCGACCGTGTCGAGAACGAGAGCCTGACACACATCACTAGATCGTCGTCGGATGCGCATAGCGTTGACGTCACGCGACCTCTCCCCTCACCAACATAGCAAGGTATACGAATTTCCTTGCAACTTCGCTTCACTTATTCACATGATTCTGAATAGTGCACTTTTGGTAAGCGCTGTTAGAACCTTTCACAGTTAATTCTTTGCAATAATTTTAATAATTTTACCAAATTGGTTTTGCAAATTCCAAAGTGGAGCGAAATTTCTTCAAGTAAAAGAATTTTCTTCGATAATAATTCTTGTTGCTGAAAATTTGATGGTTGAATATTTTGGAAAGAAAATTTGCCAAAATTTATTCGAAATCTACAGCCTGCACCTGACGTGAAAACTCCGAGACTGAAACAAGGAGTTGTAGTACCCTGATTCCTGGTTTTTCTCCTCTATATATTAAACTCAGCTCTTTTCAGAGCCAGTAAGAAAGATTCAATATCTACCAGAGTGCAACTTCCAAGGCAGACGATAAACATTACAACTTTTTTAGATAATTTTTTGTAATTTATATATGATTTATCTCCAATAAATGAATAATAATTAAATATAATAGGCAGACCGCTGGTAGCCGTGTATACAGCTGTTTCAAGGCTGTATTTTTGTTCATATTGCCCTGACGGGGCCCTCACATATTTCGGTGGAATTCTCCATCCGGATTTGTGAAACTCATCATGAATACTGAAAGACTCGACTTTGAGCATATTGGCGGTCCCCGATCGAGCTAGCCAGGTAGTTTCTGAGGAAGTTGTTTCAGTTTCGTCAAAACACCCACCGCCGCCTCTACAACATGGCGCCCAACGTGGGGCCGAGTTTGTGCCAAAAATGAAAAAATGACTGAGACACCGAATTTGCGTTCTACTACTATTGGCCGCATCGGTACTCAAATTCCTTCTCAACAAAATAGGATGCCCGAATACGTGTCACCTCGTACAAACAGGGTGTTACACGAAATCGGAAGTGTTGGAAGTGTTCCCAACAGAAAAATTTCGTTTGAACAGGAACCTGTACGACTTCCAGTACAAACACAGGAAGGAAATCAACCAGCGGATGGCATGGACTTTATCTCTGGTGTAGTGGATGGAACCCCGTTTTTAACACGAGAGTCTTTTATAAACTCTGATGAGGGTTCGGTATGTTGCTTGTTGAAAACTTGTAGTTATGTTTTCCTCAGAAACTGTTCGCCAGTCTGAGTTCAATAGTATTTCTGCGATTTTCGTATGCGTAGCTCGAAAAGCTGTATTTAAAAATGGTGTTTCGGAAGATACCGAACCCTCATCAGAGTTTATAAAAGACTCTCGTGTTAAAAACGGGGTTCCATCCACTACACCAGAGATAAAGTCCATGCCATCCGCTGGTTGATTTCCTTCCTGTGTTTGTACTGGAAGTCGTACAGGTTCCTGTTCAAACGAAATTTTTCTGTTGGGAACACTTCCAACACTTCCGATTTCGTGTAACACCCTGTTTGTACGAGGTGACACGTATTCGGGCATCCTATTTTGTTGAGAAGGAATTTGAGTACCGATGCGGCCAATAGTAGTAGAACGCAAATTCGGTGTCTCAGTCATTTTTTCATTTTTGGCACAAACTCGGCCCCACGTTGGGCGCCATGTTGTAGAGGCGGCGGTGGGTGTTTTGACGAAACTGAAACAACTTCCTCAGAAACTACCTGGCTAGCTCGATCGGGGACCGCCAATATGCTCAAAGTCGAGTCTTTCAGTATTCATGATGAGTTTCACAAATCCGGATGGAGAATTCCACCGAAATATGTGAGGGCCCCGTCAGGGCAATATGAACAAAAATACAGCCTTGAAACAGCTGTATACACGGCTACCAGCGGTCTGCCTATTATATTTAATTATTATTCATTTATTGGAGATAAATCATATATAAATTACAAAAAATTATCTAAAAAAGTTGTAATGTTTATCGTCTGCCTTGGAAGTTGCACTCTGGTAGATATTGAATCTTTCTTACTGGCTCTGAAAAGAGCTGAGTTTAATATATAGAGGAGAAAAACCAGGAATCAGGGTACTACAACTCCTTGTTTCAGTCTCGGAGTTTTCACGTCAGGTGCAGGCTGTAGATTTCGAATAAATTTTGGCAAATTTTCTTTCCAAAATATTCAACCATCAAATTTTCAGCAACAAGAATTATTATCGAAGAAAATTCTTTTACTTGAAGAAATTTCGCTCCACTTTGGAATTTGCAAAACCAATTTGGTAAAATTATTAAAATTATTGCAAAGAATTAACTGTGAAAGGTTCTAACAGCGCTTACCAAAAGTGCACTATTCAGAATCATGTGAATAAGTGAAGCGAAGTTGCAAGGAAATTCGTATACCTTGCTATGTTGGTGAGGGGAGAGGTCGCGTGACGTCAACGCTATGCGCATCCGACGACGATCTAGTGATGTGTGTCAGGCTCTCGTTCTCGACACGGTCGGGGTGGGTCCGCTGACGTCACACACTTACACGATGCGGTGATGCAGCGACTACTATGTACTCTCCGTCCTCTATCGATGCGGTGCAAACTCGCGCATGGTGGGGGCTTTGCATCATATACGCGATGCATGAATCTGTGGTGGGGGTCTATTACAAAAGAACCCAGATAACACACAATATCGTATGGATATCCGTTTCATGTCCAATTCTGGTCGAAATATCCGCGGATTTGAAATGGACATCCATGAGTTATTCATCGAGGATGTGTAGTGGATATCTTTCAGAAGATATTTTATGGATAGCCATAAGATATCCAAATTCATATAATTACCTATAACAAAATTATCAGTGTTCAACCTATATTTTTTTACCTTTCATTTTCGTACGAAAATTTCTATATAGCTCGTATCATTGTTTTTTCTTGGACTTGAGATGGACATCCATATGATATTTATCGATGGTCGATGGATTCGAAACAGATATCTTCCAGAAAATATTCTACAGATGAACATGAAATATCCTAAACGAATGTGAATATCAGGCTGAATTTTCAATATAGATGTTTTCTTTTCTCTCTTTATCGAACATAAGTTGGATCTTTTTGGAAAAAGGGAATCGGTTTCTTCAGAAAATATTCTACGGATTGCGGTGAAGGCTAGAAAATATAAATGAATGTGTATGTCAAGCTGAATTTTTAATATCTCTTCAACATATACCAATAGTATAGTAAATTTTTCTAATTTATTTAAAACACTACTCAAAACAATTATTCACTAATACATTGACTAACTTATTTATTATTTATTTCTACTGTGGCTATCTATCTACGAACTCTCGAACTGTATTTGTAAATCTCTGTGACAGTCTCTGACTATATCTGCCATCTCCCACCGGCCGACTTATATATCCGTATTTACAGGTCTCGATCATTCGAGCCTTTCGGACGACTTCTCAGATGTCCCCAGAACCTTCGTTAGAAAGTTTGCGACTCTTCCACGTGATTCATGTGTTTGTCAGCGGAGAACTTGTTTACATTTCGAATGTGCACCACTAATTGGATGATCAGGGCCGGTCTCAAGGCCGGTCTCGAAATCGTTACATTGCCCCTTTCTTAAAGACGTTAGGTCCCGAAATGTCATTTTTGGAGTGTGGAGATATCTGCAAGATTTTCCATATCTGCACCCGGACGTTCGATGAAAGTAACACTCCACAGTCTTCGAGATGGGTCGAGGAAGATGGTTGCAGCACACCAAAATCTTAACGCCGCTGGATCTGAATATTGTCTCCAAAATGCTCCTTATAACGCTCCAGTCCAGCCCATCATCCCACAGGCCAATTTTCGGATTGCCAGGTCCACAAGATTCTGGTCCAGTATCGTGTCTCTTAATCTGGTGAGACTCTTCCAGACATCTTCATAAGACGGTTTATCTCGGGAATGCTTCTTAGTAACCAGATAGAAGATGTTTTTCTGACCCTTTCTCAGCTGTAGCACCCCTCCAACTTCCGGGTTCTGTTCTCTCAGTTCCTGGAGTCGACCAAACTTCTTGGAGAAAACTACAGCAATGCCTCTGAACATTTGGACATCTTCTGCCACACAGTGAGCTAACGCGTAGTCGGCAGGCACCTTGAAAAGGTCTCGTGGCTCCTCTCGGGTTACCCCATGTTGAACCTTCTGTCCGTTTGAGTACAGGGACATAAACCTCTGGAACGTCATTTCGTCTTCCGATGGTCTGACGGTGCGGACTTGGTCGTGGTTTCCAGCGTAAGGGGACAACCTATTGAAATGGACTACCCTAGGTTTTCCTCGTGGTGGCTTACATATTCGGTAGACAAGGTCGTCGTTTATCCTTTTCATGCATGATCTTGTATGGACCTTCTCACGAGTTCCGAAGCTTCGGTGATAGTCCACGGTGACGTTTAGCGTTGTATAGCCAGACAAGGTCATCTATTTGATATCCACCAGCATCGGCCTTGATGTCGTAGGTCTCCTTCATTCTGTTGCTGGCATTTTGGATGTTCAAATGGACCCCGTTCATGGATGTCGTCGATTCGCTGTCGTAGTTTACTGACGTAGTCATCTCCCACAGTGTCATGCCCTGGTGGCGTCCCAAACTTCAGGTCACAAGGAAGTCGCAGCTCTCGGCCCATGATAACACTAGCAGGCCGGTCGACTCATGTGCTGCGGAACGATACGCCATCAGGAACAGATGAAGGTACTGGTCCCAATCTTTCTGGTGGTCAGAGACTACCTTGGACAGGTGGCGGTTTATCGTCTTATTCATCCGCTCCACCATTCCATCTGACTGCGGATGTAGAGCTGTGGTTCTCGTCTACTGTGGCTATCTATCTGCGAACTCTCGAACTGTATAATCTCTGTGACTATCTCTGACTATATCTGCCATCTCCCGCCGGGCGACTTATATATCCGTATTCACAGGTCTCGACCATTCGAGCCTTTCGGTCGACTTCTTAGATGTCCCCAGAACCTTCGTTAGAAAGTTCGCGTCTCTTCCACGTGATTCATGTGTTTGTCAGCGGAGAACTTGTTTACATTTCGAGTGTGCACCACTAATTGGATGATCAGGGCCGGTCTCGAAATCGTTACAGTATCTTTTTTCTGGACCATAATCTGTCTGGACTTTAAATGAACTTCCATAAGATGTTCATTCATGGATTCGAAATGGATATCCACTAGAAGATATTCTACAGATGGATATGAATATCCGAAGCAAATATAAAATGAATACAGAGTATAAATATCAATTTTCGAAATATTTAAACAGTTTCCCTTATTCCTCAATGATATCTTCTTTGTTATCCCTAAAACATATCATTTGGATATTTGTGAACAATGTCTTATGGACATCCTTGTGGATATCTTATATAGATGTCCCTGAACAACATGTGATGGATATCTGTGAACAATATCTCATGGATATCCTCGAACGATATCTTATGTATATTCCAGACATATATCTTATAGAAGTCCATCTTCGTTAACTCGGAACATCCACCGGACGTCCATAAAATATCCACCGAATATAACTGGATGTCCTCTGGATATTCCCAATATTCAAAATTATTATCCATTGGATATCCATCGAATGTTCGTGTGTTGACAAGGATATCCTTGAGATGTTTCACTGAGAATATATCTACCGGTCGCGCAAGCGCAAATGTCAAATGTGATCCAGAGATGATCGGTCTTGTTGACGAAGGGTGTGGTTTTTAGTTTTTATCCACTATTCAATTTACCCCATTTTGTTTCTCGTAATAGTAATAAGTAGTGTTTTTAGAGTGAAGTGGAAGAGTTTAGTCAAGGCAATATATTAAATTCAATAACCATCAAGTTGATCACGGACCTCAAAATAGGTATTGAATGGTCGTCATTCGGAAATATTTATAACCTCAAAAACTTATACGGATAATTTTAACTTGTGAAATCATCATCATATTTATAATTTATGTAAATGTAGAAAAAGTACTATGTTACTGAGTGTTTATCACTAATAAAGTTCTATTTAAATTCAGTTGAACCAGACAACGCTTCAGACTGATCTCATTCACACCTGTCACCACTGATGAAATTTCATTCGATTTACCAATTCCATCACTTTCATCTCATGTTGAACTATTCAAAAAGCAAATGGTGACTCACAATATATTATTAGTCTGTTGGTTTAAATGAAAATTCGGAATAAAAATTACTTTTGGAACAAAGATTCGAATTTGTTTTTTTTTCTGAAAATTTTTAGTAAGTTTATTGAAATTCTGAAGATGGTTCTTTTTATAGAAAATACATGACTGATATTTTTGTAAATGGAGTAGAATATGTCAATATGTCTGTTTTCAATAAGTAGTAGATTCGTCATAATAGCAGATTATCAATTTGTTGTAGATGCTGTAAAGCCGAAGACACAATGGAAGTTTTATGTAATAGGTTTTAAGATTTGGGATTTTGGATATCAATTTTACAAATAAAACAAGATGCAAATTGAAGAATGAAGCTTGAATTTTACCAACAAGATTGTTATGAGAAGTGAACAGAATAATAATGGCCTTGAAAAAATATCCAAAATCATGAAAATTAAAACAAAGAACATAAAACTTCCATTGTGTTTCAGCCTTAACTCTACTCTTTGGCTGTGAGTAGAAAATCAGGCATAAGACAATAAATTCAAGTTTTACACAAGTTCCTCTATTGGAAACAAGGAAAAGTATCCCAGACAGCATGGTATATTCCTGGAATATTCCTCAGATGTATTAGATAGGATATATATTGTTATATTTTGATAATGCTATAGTAAATGATTTTGGTATAAATAAATTTTTGTCGTGAAATTTTATATTGTTCTATTTTGTAAATCAAAATTTTATGTAGATTGAAGATAATTAGGTAAAGAAACACAGGTAAATATTTTTATCCTTGTCCAAATGTTGCCCAGACTAAATACTTACTCTTAAAAAAAAAACCTTTTTTAATACTTGTGCCTTGTTCTTTACTCTGATGGCTAGCTAGGTCGTCTCTCCGGTGAATATGCAGACTCCTCCTCTCAAGTTGGGTTCAAAGGCAAGATTCTTTTGTGAAATGGTGACAATAAACTCTCAAGTAGAATAAAAATAGAGGTTTCAAAAAAAACTCAAAATTTGCAATTTTTATTTAAATAAATTTGGTGAATATTTTCTCAATTCAACTTCCAGATTCTTATACTCATTTTCCTACTCAGTGAAAGCTACCTTATTCTATGACCTGATCCAACCTTCCAAACTTTTTATTCCACACGGAATGATTTTAGTGAGACACAAATTTCTGGGTCAACCTCGTATTCTCCCAGCCCGATTGAGACCACAGCTGACTGGAAATCGTAGCGGTCGTAGCTCTTATTGAATCCCAGAATTCTATATTCTCATGCAGTTTGGAGGTTATGTCTATTGTGATGAATGATAAAAAAAAACAAATTACTTAAATTGATCAACATTCCATAGCTAAATAGTTCTATAATTAATAAAAGTTCGCCCTTTGTAGATGATTGTCAATGAAAAACGCGGAATCTGTGCACTTAAAGTTTCAAAGTTCGGTGAAGGTTATTTGGAAGTTCGTATTTTTCGCGGAGTTAAAGTTTTTGTTGAATCACAGCTACTGATCCCAAAAAAAATCGATGGATGTGCAACGGAGAATACTTGGAATTGGAGATAAATACCTTGGAGTTTGTGGATATTTGCCTTTCAACAGAAGGCTTCCAGAAATTCTTCTGACCAGCTATTTTTCTATGGGATTTTTCTCATCAAAACAGCGATTCCCGACTGATCTCTTCTTATCAGCTTACACCAGGTACTTTCTTCTATAGTTTTATCACTTCAAACTAATTAATGTTTTAATATATTTCTTTTTTTGAATGGAATCTTTTAAAAATCTTTCCTGGATTTCTGCTTCGACTTTTTCACCCGGCAAAAACTTCTAGAATCCCCAGAAACTTCCAAACAAAAACAAAAGAAATTTTTTTTTTCTCCTTCCCAGTCTGCACATTCGCGAAAAGCACCTTTTCATCGCGCACTTGATGATTTAAATAATTTTCAAAGAGCTCCTTATATTCCTAGTCATGGCCAATTTGTTTTCTTAACTTAATTATTTACAACTTAAATCTATCTTTAAAACTAAATTACTTACTAGAGTGCTCTTAAATTGCTACTAATGAGTTTTTTTTATTTTCCTCTACATGATAGTAACCTTTTTATTTTGATTATTGATAATATTTTCCTCTCAATTTGTGAGGTTATGTTATCTGTCAGATTTTCTTTTTATTTTTTATTTCTTTGGAAAAATTAATCAAAACTAAAATTTAATACGCTTAGAATGATTAGAAATACTAAAAGAAACCTAGCTAGTATCTGAAATTATCTGAACTTTATTGTTACTGTTCGAAAACCTGCAGCGGAATGACCTAGACATTCTTCGGAAAGCACTATTTGAGCAATTCAACTTGGATTTTCAAACTGTTTTTGGGTGGTAATTAATAATTAAGGTACTCTAAAGTTAAGGTAAGGTATTTAGCCCTCATTTCTAACAATAATAATAACAATATTTACCTAATTAAAAAAATAACTTTTTTCAATCATTACAATATATTCCGAATAATCATGGAATATTCCTAGAATATCTATATACCCTGGTACATTCAAGGAACATACAAATTAGAATATTTCAAGAACATTCTTGAAAGAATATACCAGGAATATTTCAATGTGAATATTCTTAGTTGAATATTTCTGGAATATTACTTATTGTATATTCTTTATAGTACATGCAGGGAATGCTATGCATGGAATATTCGTAGATTATTCTATACAAGACGTTTCCATATTTGGACCAAAGATTATTAATGTTTCTATACTAGCGCGCTGATGCTTGATTCATAAATGATTTTCTTTTCTCTGTGGCATAATCTCTATTTTGACAAGTACTTAGCAAAATTCACATTTGACAGAGAATGACTAATGACTCATACATTTCAACTCGGTTTGCATGCAGCTGATGCCTTGATATTTAAACTTCCCGCCATTACAGTGACCAATCACACAGCGCTCATGGTATAAGTTATTCCGTGCATTTCACCTTCAACAAGTGTCGTCGTCTGTCGTCTGGGAAGTTTCAGGTTTCTGGTTTCATTAAGGCTGAAACACAATGGAAGTTTTATGTTTTTAGTTTTAATTTTCATAATTTTGGATATTTTTTAACGCGAAACTATCATTGCCATTATTATTCTGATTACGCCTCATAAACAATCTTGTTGATAAAATTCAAGCTTCATTTTTCAATTATGTTTTGCATCTTGTTTTATTAATTTGTAAAATTGATATCCAAAATCCCAAATCTTAAAACTTATTACATAAAACTTCCATTGTGTCTACGGCTTTATTCATTTCGATTTGATTTATTGAGTATTTGAACTGTTTTTTTTTTTAATTAGTGATGTTATCATATAAAGCGTAAGTGAACTAAGTAGTTTTTGAATAATACTTTTCATCAGAAATGGATGGTAATAAAATAGGAATTTTTATTTCTTCGATGCTAGAAACCATCTGAATTCATGTCTAATAATTTCTGTGTATGAGATGTTATTAACAAAATTTGAAAGCATTCATTACATAATAATAATAATATTAATACTCCCTCATAAACCCTCGTTGAGTGTACCCAAAGGCATAGCCTGTGCGGGTAGAGGACGGCTATTATTATTATTATTTGCCGTGGCGCTCCGGGGCGACTTACTGATGTTTTAGGTGATGTATTCACTTTTCAGCTGCAGGAAAACCCGGAAAATCTACAGCACCACCTCGGGTGGTCGGTGTGCACTCCAAGCTAGCACTAGACGAGATTGGCATCTAGACAACTCACAATACACTTTTCAACAAGGCATGCGGCCGCCTATCGAATCCTATATAAAGTAGTTGAGAAAAATTCTCGTACCTACATCGGATTCGAACCGACTATCGCTATGCTGGAGTTTCGAACGGCCTGTGCATTAGACCGCTGATCCACCGACCACCTTCTGATGATAATTAATATTGGGAATAATAATTACGCTATAATTTGTAGGTTATGTCTCATCGTTCTGGCCTAACATTGTAGCTGTTAATTATTGTATCATTTTCATTTAATTTCCAAGAACTCTTGTGTCATAATGATTCAGAAGACTTTGACGAACGCCATTCAGAAAAGCAAATTGAAAATGATAATATCAGTAGTATAGATTTAGGTTCTGCTTCGTACCATTATTCGATCTCATATAAATAGAAGTACTTTTATAAATACAGAATAAACTCTACATGTTTTTAATATATTTGAATTAGATTATCAAGAAAATATTAGTCTCGCAGTGAATCACATACTATCAATGAATTTTTCATTTCTAGATGCAATTCAATGCTGCCACAATACAACATATCTGAAGGACATTGAAGTGGTGGTTCTGTTACCTCGCAAAATCCTCCGACCGATTGAAAGAAATTAGTAAGTATGTATAGAAGTTACAAACTTGTATATTTCTCCATTATTGATAGTTTATGGTTCCTAGTAAAATTCGAAGACCAATATATTTGCCTCATATTTTTCAGTTACAATATTTCTACTGAAGACTTATTTTAAGAGTCAATTTAAAACCTTTATAAATGAACAACCACCCATTCATTTTGAGATTTGAGAAGCATTGTTTACAGTTTCGAATTCTACACATTAAACCAACAAATGCACATATATTTTATTTAAAAACATACCAAATATCAAATCGCACAATAATTTTTTTTCAGGGTTCTCAATTCAGCAGCCTTGATGGATGTCCCAGAAATGAACGAGTAACTAGGATTTGATTTTTTTCTTATTTTAAAATTAGATATCACACCCTGTTGCAATTTAAAAATAAAGCAATTGTACCTTTGTAGAGATGAACTTTTCTTCCTGAATTATATATAACCCTCAAATTGTAGAGCAACTGTAGACACGTGTTTCAGACTGTTGGTCATCATGAGTACGGTGTAGCCAAGTGCAAAGATGTATAACACTTTTTAAGAAGTCAGAAGTGTTGCACATCTTCGCACTTGGCTTCACTGTACTGATGACCAACAGTCTTGAACATGTGTCTATGGTTGCTCTATAATTTGAGGATTATACCCATTGAATTTTTTCTAATCGATTATTCGAAAAGGTAACTGGGAATATTACAGTAATATTCCTAGATCATACCATATATTCAAAGAATACTCATTGAATATTCAATAAAGAATATTCTATGATTATTCTTCATTTATATTCCTTGGATAATCTTGGAATATATCCGTGGAATATCCCAAAAATATTCTAGATATTCATAGAATATTCCCTTGGAAATATTCAACGATTCCCATTAGCATGTTCAGGGAATATTCCTCCAATATCCTAGAATATCCTAGTATATTCCTAGAATATTTCAATATTCCAAAAAGAATGTTCTAGGATTATTCATGGAATATCTAGTGTTGTCTGGTAAGAGAAGGCAGCCGGAAATGAAGAACAAAAGAAATATAAGTAACTTTTTAGGCAGAATATATTTTTAGTTTTGATTTATATGTTTTCAGATAGTTTTTCCTTTGTGATACAGGGTGATTCTTGATAAGAGCTAATTAGACATATTTCCAAAAATTATAATTTGATTTTTTCATGAAATAATTTTTATATACGGAATATATTTTAAGTTTAGTTTTTGTGATTTACCTAGGGTGTGTTTGTGATATTTATATTTTTGAAAAATTATTATTTTTGGGTTTGATTTGTATGTGTGTCCCTTAGTGATTTCTGAGTTACTATTAAATGAATTCATCTCTGCATATTTTGACTATTGTTAATTTATAGACTATCGTTAATAAGCGGCTTCAAAAAAGAAACGAGGAAAATTGCATTTTGTGATGTCCCAGGGACATCTTTGGAAATGTTTCATAAACAGTGATTAAATGTAGGCAAAAAGCTTTGAAAATGTTATGGCGAGTCTTTGAAAAGGCTCTGAAAAGAGCACATTACAAAATTGAGAATTTTCAATAATATCGAGAAAAATGCAAAAAAAAATTTTTGGTATGATTATTTAACTTCATGTTTGTTTTCAGAAAATTATATTTTGTTATTTCATCAATAAATATAAATACATTTCATTATTCATTCTCTCGTTTTTTTCTGTTATAACTTTATTTGAAGATTCATACCAAAAAAATTTTTTGGCATATTTCTCGATGTTATTGAAATTTCTCAATTTTGTAATGCGCCTTGTCCTGATTCATACCTGATAAATTAGGTGGTTTTTGATAGTGCAGTGTCCTTATTTCACTCAGATTATATCAGTAACAATGAATTAAAATCAGCTAGCCAAATATGAATTTGAAACCATTTAAAAGATTATGGGGTTAACAAAAATTACCATTTTTGTACTGAGATTCTAGTAATCATTCTGTATTTGCAAATTAGGCTATAAAGGTGCATTATTCAATATTGAGATTGATGTATGCGAGCGTATTTCTATAAATATCTTTTATGGATATCCCTGTATAATAAATATCTTATGAATATTCCTCACTGCTATCTTATGGATATCCTTGAAAGATATCTTTTGGATATCTGAGAACAATATCTTATGGATATTCCAAAAGAATATCTTATGGATATCCGTGAACGATATCTTATGGATATCCCAGAAGGATTTTCTATAGAAGTCCAGCTTCTTTCACTTGGTATATCCATCGGACGTCCATGAAATATCCAGCGGATATAACTGGATGTCCTCTGGACATCGCCAATATCCAAGATGAATGTCCAGTGGATATCCATCGAATGTCCATGTGTTGACTGGAAAGTGGGTATGGTGATATTAAATCAGAAGTTGTATACCTAGCATTCGAGCAGTCAGCAAGAGTATAGAGAAGTTATTCAGTGCCTACACACAGAGAGAGAGAGAGATCAGTGAGTGTGTTTTCCTATTATATTTTCCTTATATATTTTCATCATGTCAGTTCCAAAGGTGGATTTACAAAAAATCAATTCTATAATTAAACAAAAGAGATGGAAGTGTTAGTGCAAAAAGTAATATCATCTTTGCCATTGAATGAAGCTTACCCAATTAAGACTATGTCAGTTTGTTCTTTTCGGTTTGGTAAAACTATTTTATTGATATTATTTGATGCAAGCAATGATACATTATTCAAAACATGGCTGCCGAAACGGGTTTCAGAGCAAAATTCACCGATGATGATGTAACATGCATCAATTCATTAGGTGGTAGCATATTTGGGTCAGAGTCTATAAAGCTTTGCCGGAATGAAAACGAGATCGTTGGTCAAATTTGATCTCACTGAATAATACTTATATATAATTTCCACTTGTCATAGGCTAATTCTGATTCTTCATATTATAGGTGGTAAATGTAAGGAAAATATAAACACTTTTCATACATTATTAAACACACTCTTCGGTGGAGAAATCATCAAAAGTCTAATGTGAGTAATACTGGATATTTTTGTAGCATACTCATTTCCATAATTTCTCTTTGATTATAGCTTCATTCTTGAAATATGTGGATGCTGTATGCGAGTCAACACTGGACCGAATCCACAAATATTTCTTCAGCTGTTGAACGGTTAACTTCTGATCTGGATGCTTTGGGAGAGGACGCTCAGAATGCCACCATATACGACCTGAGCGTGTGCTATGATGAAGAAAGGATCCAGCACTGTATGCATGATAATGAAAGCTTCAAGAAGGGTTTGGATCTTTGCGAGAGATATACAGATGGTTATTTCGATCTACATGAACTGTGCGATGCAATGATTGGATGTGAGCTGAAAAGATTTCTCGTCCGCCTCCTACCATACCTACCTAAAGACATCATCCAAAAGTACCAACTGGATGACGATGATAGTAAAATCGAAGAAGAAAATGATGATGATGAGGAAGAAGTTATATTAGATTGTTTGTATTTACCTAAGACCAATTAAATTGTAAGCTGGTGATATGTGAATAAAAAAAACATAAAATTATTCATGCATGTTTTATTTATCTACATGAATGTAGAAAGAAAAAAATTAATACAGAATAATCAAAAATGTGTGTGTCTTCAATATCTGCTGTGAACTGATCCATCCATCCATCCAATGCATTGTATGTCAAAAATGTATCATGTAGAATGGGTTCATATACTTTCGTGTTGGCTGGGAAGTTGACTTTCCTAGTTTTAAACTCGAGCTTTTTATGAATAGTTGATGATTTTGTGGCATTCGGCTGATGTGAACAATCAATAATGAATAAAGGATTTTGTCAAAATTCCCCAATATCCATGAGAGGTTCACTCATATCTTTATCGTAATAACTTCGTTGAAAGTTCTCATAGGCATAATAAGCTGAAGTATCAAGTTTTTTATCGAAATCCAAATTCCAACGTTCATATGGGTATACTTCAGAGTTCAAGTACACACGAATGTTATTGATATTAGGAGTTGTGAATGTAGTGATGCCCTTTGTCCTGTCTTCAGACTTGGTAGTGCTTTGGAATCCAATGATGATATAACGAGGTGTTTCAAGGGCGTTGGTTGTCTTGATATCCCATATGTCTGAAGATGTGCCACGTGTAGTGATGGAAGTTTATAGGGATCCCACATGCGATAGGCCAACTTGATTTTAGCATTCAGACCACTTTTGTTGATTCTATTCAAAAGTTTGAGCTTGTGCTTAACTTCTGGCACTATGTGTCTTATTTTCCACTCAATTTTATTGATTTCCAAATCAGCATCAACCTCACCAATATATGAGTTTTTGAAAGATCGAGCGATTATTAAAATAATTTCTTGTTTGGCATTCAAGATACTTTTGTTGTAATCTTCAGCGAAACCCATCAAATATTTAAGTGGTAATTTACCATTGAATACATGACTGGTTGTATCCAAGATATCCTGTTTAGTTTCCGAAAGTCCCCATCCAGTTGTTAATAATGTGTTAGCATGTGATTTTCCAAATGAAATCATAGTCTTCATTGTAGATGTTATCCCCGGCTTCCTGACGACAGCAACTTGTTCACCACCCATTTCGTAGCGAATTTCATCAAAAAAGAAAGCAATTGCATTGTTCGAGAGATAACATGATTTCGTTTCATCTTTAGGTGTGAATTTACCCTCTATATAAATGAAACTCTCAGCAATGTCAAGTATAACGTCTTGATTATTGATTGCAATTCGAATTTCATCTGAATTCCTAAACAATGGTGATCCATATGGTTTGTATGTGTGCTCATGTAAACTTGTGAGGGAATGATCGAGCCTCGGCTCATCGAATATATTGTAGTAAAACTGCACTAATTTTCCTAATTTATTTAAAACACTATTCACAACAATTATTCACTAAAACATTTACTTCACTATTTTATTTCTACGTTGTCAGTCTCTATCTGCGAACTCTGGAACTGTATCTCACTCTGAACTCTGACTGTTCCGCCATCTGCTATACAGCGGCTATATATAGTAGCATTTACAGTTTTCGATCTTTCCAGTCTGTTCGGCGACTTCTGAGAGGTCCCTAGAATCTTCGGTTAGAACGTTCGCGTCTCTTCCACGGATGAGTCATGTGTTTGTCAGAAGAGAACTTGTTTACATTTCGAGTGTAATTGGATGTTCATGGCCGGTCTCGAGGCCGGTCTCGAAATTGTTACATTGCCCCCTTCTTAAAGACTTTTCGTCCCGAAATGTCATTTTTGGAGTATGGAGATATTTGCATGATTCTCCATATCTGCACCTTGCTGTTTGATGGAAGTAGCACTCTACGGTCTTCAGGTTTGGTTGTGGACGATGATTACAGCATACCAAGATCTTGACGCCGGTGGATTGGAATATCGTCTCCAACATGCTCCTTATGACTCTCCAGTCCAGTCCATCGAGCCCGCAGGACAATTTTGGAATTGCCAGGTCCACGAGATTCTGCTCCACCATCATGTCCTTTAATTTCTCAAGGCTGTTCCATACGTCTTCATAGGACGGTTTGTCTCGAGACTGCTTCTTGGTGACTAGATAGAAGATGCTTCTCTGGCCTTTCCGCAACTGTAGCACCCCTCCAACTTCCGGGTTTTGTTGCCGTAGTTCATGGAGACAACCGTACTTCTTGGAGAACACCACAGCGATTCCTCTAGACATTTGAAGGTCTTCTGCTACACAGTGGGCTAGCGCGTAATCCGCAAGCACCTTAAAAAGGTCTCGTGGTTCTTCTCGAGTCACCCCAAGTCGAACCTTCTGTCCGTTTGAGTACAAGGACATGAATTTCTGGAACGTCATCGCATCCTACGGTGGTCTGAGGGTGCGGACTTGGTCGTGGTTTCCAGCGTAAGGAGCCAACCTATTGAAATGGACGACTCTGGGTTTTCCTCTAGGTGGTTTGTTAATTCGGTAGACCACGTCATTTATCCTCTTCAAGATCTCATAAGGGCCTTCCCATGAGTTCCGCAACTTTGGTGATAGGCCACGACGACGTTTGGGGTTGTACAGCCAAACCAGGTCACCAACCTTAAATCCTCCGGCATCGGCCTTGATGTCATAGGTCTCCTTCATTCGGTCGCTGGCACTCTGGATGTTCAAACGGACTCTTTCGTGGATGTCTTCCAGTCTCTGCCGAAGTTTGCTGACATAGTCCTCTCCCGCAGTGTCTTGTCCTGGTGGCGTCCCAAACTTCAGGTCACATGGTAGTCGCAGCTCTCGGCCCATAATAATACTAGCAGGGGTTTGGCCGGTCGACTCGTGTACTGCATAACGATAGGCCATCAGGAACAAATGAAGATACTGGTCTCTTTGGTGGTCAGAGACTACCTTGGATAAGTGGCGGTTCATCGTCCTGTTCATCCGCTCTACCATTCCATCAGACTGCGGATGTAAAGCCGTAGTTCGCGTCTTCCGGATGTTCAGCATTCGACACAATTCCTGGAACAAGTTGGACTCGAAAATTCTGCCTTGGTCTGAATGCAGTTCAAGTAGGACACCAAATCGACAAATCCACTCCTTTAGCAGGACGTCGGCGACGGTTATGCCTTCCTGGTTGGGCAGGGTATAGGCTTCAGCCCACTTGCTGAAGTAGTCCATTGCCACGAGGATGTATTTGTTCCCGTGGTCAGATTGTGGAAACGGTCCAGCAATATCGATGGCGATTCTTTCAAATGGGCTGCCAACGTTGTACTGACGCATTGGTGCCTAAGGTCGCGTTCGAGGTCCATTACTTGCGGCGCATACAGCGCACTTTCTGCACCAGTCTTGAACGTCTGCCTGACAATTGGCCCAGTAAAACTGTTGCCTCACTTTCTGGAGAGTCTTCGTCACTCCCAGATGTCCTCCGGCGACCACATCATGAATTTCTCGAAGCACTTCCGGTCTTCTGCTTCTGGGTACAACTGTCTGACGTCTTTCTTCTTCACCATCCTCGGACTCCAACACACGCTTCAGAACTCCGTTGTCCAGAGTAAGGGAGTTCCATTGAGCCCAGTAGGACTTGATGGCTGGCGAATATCCCGCTACTTCCTGCCATGTCGGTCTTCAGTTACTCCTCTTCCAGCCGATAACTAAGCCAAGATCTGGATTTTTCTCTTGGTCTTTCTGGAGCTTGCTGTCATTCCAGTTATCATCTACCGCCGTTGTTCTACAAACTGTCGCCTCTTTCTCCTCTGATCGTCGGCAATGTGAGCAGTCATCTGGACATGGCCTTCGCGATAAGGCATCTGCATTCCTATGGCTGATCCCTGCTCGATGTTCTATGTCGAAGTCAAAAGTATATGTGCTAGGGGGCTTCTACAATCAATTTGATCAATTTTACATGTTCATCTCCATAAAGATTTTTAAGGTTCGTTCTGGCAATTTTTGCTCTTTTTGGGGTGGGGGAAATTAGAGCGTCGCTGGTCTGCGTTCATCGTGTGACGTAGTCGAGAGAGATCCAGTTGATTGATAACATTTTGCCAATAGAGCGCGGCGTACACATATTATAAATTGAATTTAAAAAGAAAAATAGATTTCCGAGAACGAGGTTTGAACCAGCGGTTTATGTGTAGTAGCGAGTGACGCTAGCCTTGCCTCCACGGAGACTTCGTACAAGTTGATGTTCAAATGTGGGATATATATTTCTACAGACGCTGTTTAAATAATATACGAACAATAATGATTGTGAGTCTGATAATAATAATGATGTTTGGAATAAATATGAAAAATGGTGGTTCAACGGTGGTCTAGCGTTTCAACAAGCTATGTGTATAGGGTCTCTCAAAAAGTATCAGTTACGAGATAAAACATGACGGCTGCTCGTTAGATTTACTATACCAGGTGTATCAAAACATACCATTTAAGAGAAAAAATCATGGTGGGTGCTTGTCTTATTTAGTATACAGGGTGTCTCAAAACTTATCATTTAAGAGAAAAAAAACATGGCTGCTCGTTAGATTTAGTATACCAGGTGTATCAAAACATACCATTTAAGAGAAAAAACATGGTGGGTGCTTGTTTTATTTAGTATACAGGGTGTCTCAAAACTTATCATTCAAGAGAAAAAAAACATGGCTGCTCGTTTGATTTAGTATACCTGGTGTACCAACATATTATTTAAGAGAAAATAACATGGTGGGTGCTTGTCTTATTTAGTATACAGGGTGTCTCAAAACACATAATTTAAAAGAAAAAAATGGCGGCTGCTCGTTAGATTCAGTATACAGGGTGTCTCAAAACGCAAAGTTTATGAAAAATCATATCGTTTGAGAGAAAAAAAGACATGGCTGCTTAGGGCAGAGAAAAAGGTACCATTGGGGACATGGGGATTTAAAATACGAATCATCGAAAAATAAGCACTTCCGGTTTGAAAAAATTGAGGTAGAAGAAAACTAATAGTGAATTCAGATTATCCACATCGAGGAGAGTTCAAATATGCAATAAAATGGCCACTTCCGGTTCTCACTTCCGGTTGTCCGATTTCGATAATTTTGGCATCAATGGATTCGTTTCGATGTCAAGAAACATTTTTAAGCATTATCCAATGCCAAAAGGGCATAGGAGGCTAACTTCGTTATTAGCGAAGGTACAACGACGTGCGGGTACTCTAACAAGACAACTTTTATGGGGGATCAAGAAAATGATAGAATTTCCTTCCGTCAACTGCCATAAGTGTCATAAACCTCACATTTTAATGCGTTATGTACTCATTGCTCAAATGTTACAAGTCGGTTCGTTAACGTTTGACATTTGTTTAGAACGTCGCTCAATATATCGGCGGCGCCTCACACTCGATATCTGTCAGTTGTCATTGGTAATATCGTTGAAGAAAAAAAATATGAGACAAATAAACATGGTTGTACAGGTAAATAAAAACATGGCTGCTACATGTATGTGTCAGATGGAAAATGGGTCATTGGGAGTAGCAAAGTATTCAGTAATAGTATATACAGGGCGTATCACACGTTATTTAAGAGAAAAAACATGGCTGGTGCATGTGTCAAATGTCATTTGGAAAATGGGACGCAGAAAATACGTATCATTGGGGATATGGGGACCCAATAGAAAAATATGGTGATATGTCATACTGAGTGTTCCAAAATTTTCTTAGACATACACAGAGTGTTCAAAAACTATTCAAGATAGGAAAAAAACCGCTCATAGGACGTTTCAATCCTAATCAAGAAGGTATACAGAGCATCTCATTTATAGAAAAAAAATGATGTTTCAACAGGAGTTTAGCGTTTCACCGTGCGATCCCAATCGGAAATGGATTACATGTCATCGAGACCGAATACCAAAATCCAAAATCCAAAAATATATTAATATTAAATTTACAATATTTAAAATTCTCTATCACACAACATATAAATAAATAAAACCCCTCCTAAAACCATCACTAGCCGCAGTGGGGAAATGAGTATAGGGTAGGGTTTTATAGGGTGGGGAAATGGGGTTTTTCTACCTTGCCCTCCTGTGTATACAGGGGGCAGGCAAAACCTACTTTCGCTCACCGAGACGAGCCCTACGTTGTTGTGTAGGCCTTCGTATGCTGTGAGTGAGTCATCTGACCTGGTTTTGCAGCCCTGTCTCCTCCGTGTTATACAGGGGGTTTTGTTGTATTACTTGTCAGACATAGGGTTATCGGGACCATGTATTGTCGAGGTTTCCTTACACCCCCGGAAAAATGTCGACAAAACCGGGTTTGGACATGGTTCATGTGTGTCTACTCACTCCTCTTCCAGAGACTCATGGAAAATATCCAGCGCTTTGTAAATGAGCCCGTGCTTCAACCTTAAGTTGTCGCGGGCTCTTATTGTCGTCATACCCCTGGTCAGTTTACTTCCAAGGATGAAGTGTCGAAAGAATTTATCAGACTGCTGTTTGATAAATTCTTCGATTTTTGGAACATCGGCTAGCTCTCTCAATGCGTCTAGCCGAATGTATCTGTCACTATTCGTGACGATACGGAGTATTTTGTTCTGTATCGTTTCCAGGCGCAACATTGTTGACTTGGGAATGCTGCAGAACACTGGACAAGCGTATGTCATAGTTGGTCTTATGACCTGCTTGTAGACTAACACTTTAGTCTCCATAGCCAGTCTGGAATCTCTCGCGATGATGGGGTAATTCCTCTTTACCGCCGCGGCGGCTCGCTTTAATGCCAGACTGACATGTTTCGTAAAGGTCAGTCCACGGTCCAGCTGTACCCCCAGGTACCGCGCGGTGGCCGATTCGTCGATCTCGGCGCCCAGTGCCCTGAATCCACCTCGAATTTCCATGTTTTCACGTTTCACCTTTTTGGTGAAATTCATGAGCTCTGTTTTCGCCGAGTTTACCACTATCTTGTTTTTTCCCATATACGGGACGATTTCTCCCTGCAGGTGATCTTTCACGCGCAGTGCCGCCTCATTCGAGGTGGGCTCCTGCGCGTAGACCGCGGTGTCGTCTGCATATATGGCCGTTTTCGTGTTCTCGTGCATTGGGAAGTCGTACGTATACAGGGAGTACAAGAGTGGTGACAAGCACGACCCCTGCGGTACTCCTGCTTCGGCTCTCCTCATCGAGGAGCTGGTGTCGTTCACTTTAACCCTGCCCACGAGGTACTAGTCTAATATATTTACCATTTGAACAGGCATGCCTGCCCGTAACATCTTCATGACGAGTCCTTCTATCCAAACCGTATCGAAATCTTTCTGTATATCCAGCAGGACCATTACTGTGTTGCGATCCCGATTGAAGCCTTCCTTCACCTCGTGGACAATCCGAGCTACCTGAGAGGTTGTAGAATGACCTCTCCTGAAGCCGAATTGCTCCTCCGGGATGAGCTCCAGCTATTCCTCGAGATCGCTAAATATTTTCAGCAGAATTCTGTCCACCACCTTGGCCACCACACTGAGCAGCGAGATGGGGCGATAGCTATCTATCCTCATGTCCTGTTTCCCCGGCTTCAGGATAGGGATAATCTCTGCCTGCTTTAGGCACGTCGGGTAGTGCTGCCATCTTATTATACTGTTGATGATGTATATAAGTTGGACAAGGGACTTCCTCGGGAGATTCCGGAGCAGAGTCGCGTCGATTTTATCAATCCCAGGTGCTTTGTTTCTGGGGAGCCTCTTTATGGTTTCCCTTACCTCCCCGAAGTTCGTCATGATCTTCGAGAAGGCTCGGTCCACCATTGGGGTTTTGGGTATGTCCCTGAAGTCCTTGGCTCCCCTGGTTACTTCAGCATGTTCCTGGGATATGTCCGCTCCCGCTCGGAAGGCACTCTGGAAATATTCCCCGAACATCTCGGCCTTCCCTGGATCGGTCATTGCCTGCCTCTGGCCGTTCTCCATGGCTGGGATGACATTACGCTTCCTGCGAAGTCGCTTTGTCATCTGCCACAGAGAACCGTCGTTGGCGTTAAGGCTCTCGAGTTTCCTCTTCCAAACTTCATCCCGGTGCTTTTTAATAAGCTGGTTTACCTCCCTGCCCAGGCTCAACATGTTTTCACGATGAACCGGGTTTCGGGAGGTTTGCCACTTCTTCCTTTCCTTGTTGTTAAGTTTTATTAAGTCCAGGATGAAGCTTGGGATTGGATCTCTGTCCTCTCGCACGACCCTCTTCCTGGTGGTTCTCTCCCTGGCTTCCTGAATATTCTCGATCCACCTCTGGGTTTCCCGGTCTATGTCACCCTCCGCTATTTGCGGGGTGACGACCGTTCTCGCATCTAGGATCCTCCTGTATTCTCCCCAATCAGTGGTGGAGTAATCATACAGGGTTCTATTCCCTTTCGGGTTTTGTCCACCCTTGATTGTGAAGAATACAGTGTCGTGATCCGAGATGGACTCAGAGGCGGTTCTCAGCTCTGAGATAGTTGTTAAGTTCTTGTTAACCACCAGGTCGAGGATCGACGGGGCGTTGCCGTTCCAGGGATAATGCGTGGGCGTGTCTGGGTGATCCACTATGATGTTGTTGTTCATAGAATATTTCCATAGCGCGTTTCCGTTCGGGTTGGCTTCCGTTTGGCCGGCTAGACTCCACTCCAGGTGTCTCGCGTTGAAATCCCCTGCCAGCAGCACTCTGTGCCCGCTGCTGCAGAGAATATCCATATCCAGATCCGTGATTTTGTTCCTCGGGGGGTTGTATACCGAATATAACCTCACCCCAGAGTCGAGTTGAACTCCTATGTGTTCGATCGTGCTCGCCCTCTGGGGCAGGGGTACATGCGGTACACAGGACTTTATGAGAATAGCAACTCCTCCCCCTCTCGCTCCATCAGGGCGGTCCTGCCTGATGGTGGTGAATCCTCTGAATTTGAGTTTATGCTCCTGCTGGACGCCCGTCTCGGACAGGAGCAACACGTCAATCTTATGTTTGCGAATGAGATCAGATACAAGGTGGTACTTGGTTCTGATCCCATTCACATTGAGCATGCACACCTGCAATGGCATTACAGGCCGTAGCTCTGGATATTATCCATGACTCTCCAGGAATTTATCGGCACTTGTCCGGGCCTTTGTTAGGCCCTCGACAATATCGTCCATGGCCTGCAGTAGGCCTTTGGTATTAACAAGTTCTTGGATAGCCCTATGCCTGTCACAGCATCCGAAGTGCTCGGCTGACTTACGCCTCGGCCGACATTTATGGGTTGGGATTGGGGTAGGGATGGGATACTGCGACTTACCCCCTCTTGTAAATTTTCTTTAGTTTGTTGTTTGGCCGCTCTCCTCTCGTCCCATACATTATTCTTGACCGGCGGAGCCGGCTTGTAGGTAGGTCTCTTCGGCTGCCGTTCCTGCCGCCGATCGTCCTGCCTCCTGACGTACTCGATGTACACCTCGCACTCCTGGGTGCACGAAGTGTGCATCCCCCCGCAATTGCTGCAAAGGGCTGGCGTATTCCTCGGCTTGGTGCATGTCCTTGACCAATGCCCACCCGCGCATTTCATGCAACGGACGGGTCTATTGCAGTTGGATTGGGCATGACCCAAGCCTGGCATCGGTAGCACTGGGTGGCTTCCCGGTTGTTCCTTTTTACCTCCCAGTGCGCTATCACTCCCGTAACAGCACGGATGGTCTTATTCAGGAAGCCCTCCGTGACTTTCTTGTCAGTGTTGACAATGAAGAGCTTCCTGTCCGTGGTGTTGATGCCGGTTATCCCGAATGTCTCCAGCCCTTGCTTCTGGAGGTCCTCCTTGATTTCTTCGACTGAAGGGTTGTGGTCCAAACCCTTCAGGATGAATGCGTGTCTTCTTTCCCCCGGCATCGTGTACGTGTGGAATTCCACATCGGATGCCCTGAGGGTACTCTTAAGGGCGGCATGGTCCTCTGCTG
Source organism: Chrysolina americana (assembly GCA_958502065.1). Classification (NCBI taxonomy): domain Eukaryota; kingdom Metazoa; phylum Arthropoda; class Insecta; order Coleoptera; family Chrysomelidae; genus Chrysolina; species Chrysolina americana. The sequence continues at coordinate 26,976,125 of OY293416.1, forward strand.
TAATAGCGTAAATCAAGGATGATTTGTTCGTAAACTTGTACAGCAGATTTCCTTTCACGTTTTCTTCAAGTGTCGCCTTGCTGCTTCCATTTAGCTTAATCGTACCCTCGATGATGATCGGCGGGCATCTCTGTTCCTTCGTCTTTGCCGGGGGTGGTTCATGGGTGGTCTTCTTGGATTTCCCCTTGGCTTTTGCGGGGGGTGCTGGAGTGGGGGTTGAGTTGTCCTTCTGCGGGGGCAGGGGTGGGAAGTCTTGTCTTCTGCTGGGGCCTGCCTGTTGCTCGATCCCTCGAGGGGTTTCCGGTTCTTCTTCGTCCTCCGACAACGCCTGGAACGCGTTGGCTGTGGCTAGAGGGGGCTCCTGTAGATTTAGAGGGACCCATTTGACCTTCCTGGTCTTCTTGGGGGCCTGGTATCCCTCTTCATCTTTTATCGGCGATTTTGGGGGAGCTTTCAGCAGTCTTAGCATCCCCTATAGCTGTTCCTTCTGCACCCTGATCTCCTCGGTGTACAGCTCTCTGTAGTAGGAATTCACCTCGCTTACCTCCCGTTCCCTTATTCTAAGCCACGGGAAGTTCTCCAGCTCCTCAGGGATTTTTACCACCCTGCAGAACTGCGAAACCTTTTCGTTGACTTTAGCCCTGACGGTGTCTTCCAGGGCTTTGATTTGGTCTTTAATCTGAGTGTACTTGTCACCGTCCTGCAGGGTCCCGTCGCTCGGTCTTGAGGTCGGGGAGGTGAATCCTTGATCAGGGTGTGTTGGCGTTGTCGGTGGCGTCAGGGACTTCCGCTTCTCCAGGAGCCTTGACTTAAGCTTAGCCTGCTCGTCCTTCTCCTTGCGGCGCTGGACTCTGGCTAGCCTGTCCTGGATCTGCTGCCGACTTTTTCCAATCCTTTGGGACTCTCCCTCGGGGGATCGATCTCCATGTCTTCGGCTTGGGGGGGTATATGGTTACCGGTCTCCCGGTTGTGGTCTCCTTGTTCAAGGGCATCAAGCCCAGCCTGTATTTCCTGCTGCAGGAGTGCCTCAGCCGTTAGTGAGTCTGAAAGAGTGTCACTGTATTCCTCCAGCTCCCTTCTGATATCTATCCTCGCTCTTTCCTGAGGGCTGGTCTCCTCTGGATCACTCTCCCTGGAGCAGGAGTCCTGGAACTCGATGGATTCGTTCGACTCTTCAGACTCACTTCTGGATACGGCTTTCTTTCCGGGATCGAGCGAGCTCTTTTTACTGCCTTGGACCTGTTCTTCCAGGTCCCAGTTCTTAAGGGTTCGATTTCCTTCGCCATCGAACTGGACGGCGAAGATTTTCGTCCTGACCTTTTTCAGCTGGGCCTGTAGCTCGGGTCTGCTCTCGATCCCGGTCGGCTTGTTGATGATCGTCTTGAAGAATTTCCTCCTCTCTGACGAGCTTATTTCCTCAGGGCGGGTGGGTTTTGACTTACCCGTCTCCCGTTCTTCCCTGGCGTATTCGCTCGAGAAGTCATCTTCGAGAGGAGGTCCTCCTTCTTTTTGCCGCTTATGGGCACTCTCCACTAGGCTGGTCGACGCTCCAGGCGCAGGTCGTTTCTGCGCCTGCGCAGTGGGTTCTGCAACAGGAATTTTCTTGCCTCCTTGGCTAACTGGTTTCTTGGGGGCTGATGCCCCTTTTTTGTGGGTCCCCGGGGTGGCGGGTCCTTGGGGGGTGAGTGATTTCTCACCCCCCGGGGTGCCTAACATGCTTGCCTTTTATGCCCCGGACGTTGGCGAATCCGTCTGCGTCCTTTTCGATTTAGCCGGTGGGCTGGACCTAATTGCGCGAAGTAGGTGGAGCCTATTTGCTAACACTAGACTCGGTTCCCAAGAGCTTAGGAGAACTTGGCAGTATAGTCGCGGTTCTCCTATCTCCTGCTCACCTCGTCTAGCAGCTTTCACCCACTTCCGACTTCCGATCGGTTTTCGCTAAAAATTTTCAACAATAAAATTTTTGGCAGCGCGTCAGTGTAGTCGGGTCGGCTGCTCCAGACACACTAGGAGACCGAATACGTCAGCGCTCTCTGTCATCAGGATGGTGCCCATTATGTGAGTTACCAACATTTTTGGATCTTTGGTGGTCGGTGGATCAGCGGTCTAATGCACAGGCCGTTCGAAACTCCAGCATAGCGATAGTCGGTTCGAATCCGATGTAGGTACGAGAATTTTTCTCAACTACTTTATATCGGATCGATAGGCGGCCGCATGCCTTGTTGAAAAGCAAGTGTATTGTGAGTTGTCTAGATGCCAATCTCGTCTAGTGCTAGCTTGGAGTGCACACCGACCACCCGAGGTGGTGCTGTAGGTTTTCTGGGTTTTCCTGCAGCTGAAAAGTGAATACATCACCTAAAACATCAGTAAGTCGCCCCAGAGCGCAACGGCAAATAATAATAATAGCCGTCCTCTACCCGCACAGGCTATGCCATTGGATACACTCAAAGAGTGTTTATGAGGGAGTATTATTATTATTATTATATTATTATTATTATTATTATAATCATCAGAAAATAAACACTTCCTATGATTAAAAATAGAGCATTGAGAAGGGTTCAAATTTAGTTACTCCCGATGGTACGATTTCGATGATTTTGGTATCAATAGATTCGTTTCGATGTCAAGAAACATATTTGAGCATTTTCCAATGCCAAATGGGCATAGGAGGCTAACTTCGTTATTAGCGAAGGTACGACGACGTGCGGGTACTCTAACAAGACAACTTTCATTGGATATTGAAGAAATAATGTAATTTTGCCAGTAGAAGCAGATATAATGTTTTTAGGGATGATTATTCCCGATAACGTGCGTTTTACATGCATTTCGAGTTTTTGTGTGGAAGTTTCAAACGGTTTTGCGTGCGTTTCAAGCGTGCAACCGTTTTCGTGTAACCGTTTTTTCGTGCGCAACCATTTTCATGCAACCGTTTTCGTACGCAACCGTTTCGTGCAACCGTTTTCGTTTACGCTTAGCGCAGTATGGTTCGGTATGGTGCGGTATGTTACGGTTTCGCTCAGTGCAGTATGTTACGGTTGTGCGTATAAAGACCCAATGGAATGTAGAAAATTCACTTGTATTTGATGTTGCATAGCAAACAGAAAAATATGAATTATTTCGTAATGGAACCAGTTTTGAATAAGAAGAGAGCTCACAGCAACAGAAAAAATAATCGAGTCTGATACTCATAGACTCCGTTTTGAAACAGCATTTGAGAACAAAAAAATTGAAGGTCCAACGTACACAACGTTCAAAGAAAAAAACATTGGTAGATAGCGATGTTATTATTGATATGAATCGCAATAAAACAAATAGAATAATAATATTTCAAGCATCATTAGATACCAGAAATATAAAAGTTGTTGAATAAGTTATATTTTGATGCAAAATCAGCATGAAAAAAAAATGGACACTTCAAGTATCATATGTTTGTGTGCGAAGTACACAGATTTATAATGAATTAATCCAATGAACCGAACATACCTTTCAAAAGTGATTTTAACAACAAGTATCATTAGAGAATCAAAAATGATAATAATTTGAAGCAGATTCAAAATACTTTAAAATTTAGCGTTGGTTGAATATTGCTATCAGTCCGTTTCCACATCACCCAGGAGGTAGGACTGCCAATGCTTTACCCTTTTTTTATTTTGGAAGACCCCCCCAGTAGGCATAGCATAACCACCAATCATGAGAAAATAGTCATCAAATAATACATTTTATTTTAGCATATATATACATAGTTACTCTGAATTATCCATCAAATTTTCTTTTATTGAATAATGTCCCCAAGGTAAAGTTTCATCTGAGTTTGGTATCAGGTAGCGTTTATCGTCATGTGGGTTGAGCGCAATTTTGTCCTGTACAATTGAGTGTACTTGATGTTTCTCAGAGCGGATTAGTCTCTGGGTTACAGTCATACATTTCCAACTGTTCAGACATTCCACATAATCATCGAATGTAATCTTAGTTCTGACCACAGACGATTTCACGCCCTTAGTCTTCTTAGTTGTTCCAAAATTCATCAATATCTCATTGATTTCATCCTCATCATACTCAGCTTCTTCCATTTCCCTTCTTTTATCAATAATGTCAGCATCTGATGTCAACACTTTCGTAGCATACAATTTGGAGCGAAGTCCTACATAATCAGTCATCAGCACGCCACTATTTTCATCTTTCATCATACCCAATACTGTTGTCGGAGGGATAGTCTGAAGTGTCAAAATGTTTGTGGCAGTCCTCCTTCATAACTACATAGGGGTCCTGATGCAGCTCGTATACGAAAGAATCTGTATCAGTGTACATAGCTGTACAGTCCTCTCCAAAACGTTCAGCCATATAACCATAGTGGAAATCATAGATGGTAGTTTTCGCTAAATCCAATATATAGGCTCGTTCAGGAAAATCTGCAGCTTGTTAAGCTCAACAGCCACCAAGATTTCACTGAAAATGGTGCAATTTTTAAAATCCGGTTTTAAAATATAGGCTTCTGCACCATATCTTCCACTCCACTCAGTTAGAAGGTGGATGTTGACCCTCTTCTAGACGTTCTCCATAGTTTTACCAAAGACTGCGTTGTTCATTAATTTGAAAAGATTTTTTTTAAAGTCATTTGTTGCCTTCTTGCGGAGCTCCGTATTGAGATCGATATATAACTTCAACCAGGGACTTTGTTTAAATTTAAGAACACGGTGGATTTTAGTCAAGGCCAATCCATTTGCTAAAGCCTGCTTCAATGCCCTATAATGTATGATATATTTCTCCTTCGAGTGTAAAGTGGCTATCAATTTAGTTACATCTCGCACATTCTCAGGAGGCATCATCGTTTTTGAATTTATGTGTTGTGGACAGAACGGTATATCTTTATGCTTATCATGTAAGTGTTTAGGATACTCCAAGTCTACTTCCAACTGTTGAGAGTTCGCTAAAAACCGCCTATATGTAAGTTGGCAGCAACGGTAACAACACTGTAATTTCACACGTCAACAGAAAGAAAATAGCGCGCACTCTACTCTAAGAAATATATGTAATGGGGATATGTATGTATTGTTCAAGTCCGTAAAATAAAAGCAGATATAAAGTACAACAGGATTTTATTCCCAAAAACATACAAATCAGAAGGTAGAAGAAAGTATTAAGTTCATATAAAACAAAAGGTTATGGGCCCAGGTAAAAGGGATTCCAAGGATTGAAAAGATACAAATAATCAAGGTTAGAAAATGAACATGTCTCAAGGAAAATATAACATCGAAGTTTTGTCGAATGATAATTACCTGAACTGGAAGTTCCGAATGCAGATGATATTGGCGGAAAATGGGGTAAGCGATTACGTAGAAAAATCCATTGATACTACGAACTTCAGTGAAGCTGAGAAAACAAATTTCAACAAATGTGATAACAAAGCCAAGTCATTAATTGTTCAGTGTGTTTCTGATGCACATATTGAAACACTGAGAGACAAAAAGACAGCATATTTGATGTGGAATGTATTAGAAGACAAGTTTCAGAAGAAGGGCTTACCCGGCCAATTATACTTGAAAAGGAAAATGCTCTCTATGAAATTGAAAGAAGGAGAGTCGCTTGAATTGTTCCTGACTAAATTTGAAGAGATCATGAGGCAATTGAAGGCAACGGGAGTTCAGGTAGATGAAAAGGACACAGTATGTAACCTATTGATGGCACTTCCAAAGTCTTATGAAACGGTAGTAACTGTCATTGAAAATCTCGAACCTGCTATGTTAACATATGAAAATGTCAAAGGGAAATTGCTGGCCGAAGAAGAGAAGAAAAGATTAGGAAGAAGGAACACAGATACGGTGGTTAACGAAGCAGCTTTCAGTGTTGAGAGAACATGCTACAGGTGTGGGAAACCAGGACATTTCAAAAGGGAATGTAGGTCCAGGCAAAATGGCAATTCAAATAGAGGAATGGCAAGCTATCAAGGAAATATGGGAAATTTTGAAAATAGAGGCGTCCACAGGGATTCACAAAGAAATGGAAATTTCCAAAGACAAGGTTTTCAAGGACATCGGGGTTCCCAAAACTTTACTGAAAGTAGAAGAGGATATGTTAGAAGTAACCATGCAGGAGGAAGAGGACAAAGTAGGCAGTTCACAGAAAGTAGTAATTACACAGAACAAGGCGAAAATGATAACGAGGTATGTGAGGAGGCAAGAGTCTCCTTCTTAGGTGAAAGTGAGGTATGTTATTCAAACTTTCAAAATAACGATATATCTTTTTATATAGACTCAGGGTGCACTGATCATTTGATCAATGACGAAAAAGTATTTTCTGAAATTATGATGTTGAAAGATCCTATCAAGATAGCCATTGCAAAAAATGATAATTTTCTATTTGCTACTGGAATTGGAAATGTAAATGTTATCAGTTGGGTAGATCAAAGAAAAGTTCAATGTACAATTAAGAATGCTTTACTGGTACCTAATTTAAGGAAAAACTTATTAAGTGTTAAAAGATTAGAAATGTCAGGGATAAAAATAGTGTTTGAAGATGGATTTGTAAAATTTATAAATAGTACAGGCATTATAGGTATAGGGAGAAGAAATAATTTATATGAAATACATTTCGATATCGTACAAAATGAGTGTCAAAATGTAGAAATTGAAACAAACAGCCTTACTTTATGGCATAAAAGATATGCCCACTTAAATTTCACGGGTCTCAAAAAGGTAATTAAAAATAAGATAGTCGAAGGCATAGAAAATGTTCGAGTTTCCAATATTGAATTCTGTGAACCTTGTACTGCTGGTAAAATATCCAGAAAACCATTTGGAACTAGACATAAAAGTGGAAAATTATTAGAAATCATCCACAGTGATATATGCGGGCCAATAACACCAATTGCACATGATGGAAGTAAGTATTTCATTACTTTCATTGATGACTTTTCATGTTTTACCGTAGTTTATTTATTGAAGCATAAAAGTGAAGCTTTCGAAAAATTCAAAGAATTCTTCTCAATGACTAAATCAATGTTTGGTTTTGCAATATCGAAATTACGTTGTGATAATGGGGGTGAATATATATCAGGGAACATGAGAGAATTTTGTAGGGAAAAAGGGGTTATCATAGATTATACCGTACCGTATACTCCCCAACAGAACGGCAAGGCAGAAAGAAAAAATAGAAGTTTAGTTGAAAGAGCAAGGGCCATTATCTTAGAATCAGGGGTTCCGAAACAATTGTGGGGTGAAGCAATTTTACACACGAACTATGTTATAAACAGGGGACCAACAGAATTATTGGAAAATAATACACCTGCTGAATTATGGTATAAAGTAAAACCAGATGTAAGTCATTTCAGGATATTTGGGAGCACAGCATATAGTCTTGTGAGAAAAGAAACTAGAGACAAATTTGATTCAAAGGTTATGAAGTGTGTTTTAGTGGGATATGCTCCAACAGGGTATAGATTGTGGGATATAGAAAAGGGGAAAGTTATAGTATCAAGGGATGTTAAATTTGATGAAAATAATTTATGGTATAAAAATAATAATAAAAATGAAGTAGAGGTTCATGTGAAAAGGGAAGAAATCAAAGGGGACATATTAAATGAAAACGATAAATCTATTCAAATTGATGATGGGAATTTGGTGGAGGACTTGATCAGAACAAATGAAAATAAAAGGCAAATAAAGCCCCATCCTAAATATGATGATTATGAATTATATATGGCATTTGACGCAATGAGGTTCATTGATGATGTGCCTAAGGATTATAATGATTTACAAAACCGGGAAAACAGAGATAAGTGGGAATCTGCTATGAATAGGGAATTGAACTCTATAAATAAAAATAACACGTGGGAAATAGTCAATCAACCAAAGGATAGAAAAATATTAGACACGAAATGGGTATATACATTGAAATCATCAGAGGAAAGGGAAGAAAATAAATATAAGGCCAGACTGGTTGTAAGGGGTTTTGCACAGGAAGGGACTATGGATTTTAATGAAATTTATTCGCCAGTTGCTAAGATGACAACTATAAGAGTACTATTGGGCATAGGAAATCAATTTGGATATTATTTCAGACAATTAGATGTTAAAACTGCTTTTCTTAATGCAGAGTTAAATGATGATGTCTATATTTATTCACCTATGGGTTTCAGTGTTGATTATGGAAAAGTATTAAAGTTAAAGAAATCATTGTACGGATTGAAACAATCGTCAAAATTGTTTGGCAATACAATCCATTGGGTAACAAAGAAACAAAATTGTGTAACGCTTTCTACAACAGAAGCAGAATTAGTTGCTTTGTGTAGCTCTGTAAGTGAAGGCATATGGTTAAAGAAACTTTTACTAGATTTTGATATTGATGTAAGTAAAATTATTTATTACGAAGACAATCAAGGCTGTATAGCTATAATCAAAAACCCAGGTAATAATCGTAGGGTGAAACACATAGATTTAAAATATAAATTTGTATGTGAACATCTGGAAAAGAAACACATTGTAATTGAATATATTGAAACTGTTCTGCAAGAAGCAGACATCTTGACAAAAGGCTTACAAGGTGCTTCTTTCTCAAGATTACGATATAGTTTAGGACTTAGGGATTTTAGCGAGGGGGAGTGTTGAGAGTTCGCTAAAAACCGCCTATATGTAAGTTGGCAGCAACGGTAACAACACTGTAATTTCACACGTCAACAGAAAGAAAATAGCGCGCACTCTACTCTAAGAAATATATGTAATGGGGATATGTATGTATTGTTCAAGTCCGTAAAATAAAAGCAGATATAAAGTACAACAGGATTTTATTCCCAAAAACATACAAATCAGAAGGTAGAAGAAAGTATTAAGTTCATATAAAACAAAACCAACATGTATCGTTCATCGGCATCATCTGCCACAGTTGTGACATCAATATTTGTATCTGCCCATTCGAACCCGCCATAAGGAAGGTACTGTGACATAGCCCATCCGTACTGATTGTCGACATCGAAGTACATCAGGAAAGTTGAGGGTTTGGATGGGTTATAGCTGTTGGGCATATATTTATTGTTTGCGTGAGCTCGGCGTTTGGAGCAAACTTGACTTAGACCTCCTCGAATACCTCGCTCGACAAATAGAAACATGTCGACATCAGTGAGAAGTTCAAACTCAATTCCGGTATACTTCATCATGGCATCCCCCGTATAGCCCGGTAGTGTGAAATAGTGCGCAGGATCGAGTTTATGTGACTTGATGATGCAGGTTCTGAACATTTCAAATACATCAGCCAACAGGAGAATATCAGTTTTCATGTATAAGTCCACATAATCACCGAGATTCTGGCAGTTGAATGTGGTCCATACATCCTAAGCTCGTCGATACAAACGTCGGGGGCAGGGTTTATTTTCCAGCTTGTTATAAAATTTATCTTGAGATGGTAGAGCGGTCTCATCGAATCGACTAAACGAATCAATGTAATCATAAGGCATAACTCCTTTCTTCGTCAACAGTTTGAACTGATCTATAGGTACATCGGAAAACTGTGACTTCAGATTGGAGAACTCGGGAAGATACGATGCTAGTTTATCCAATGAACAAGCCATGAAACGAAACGAGTCAATAAACCTAAATTGAATTGGGGTATCATGAACGTGTTTAGTGAAGGAAATATATTTCTCTTTGGTAATGGGGAGTAGATCAACCTTTCCAGCCATTCTTGTAGCAATGTCTCCAACAATGAAGTGTGCATCATATCCACTTAAATTATGAAAAACAACCGGAACAGTGTGAGTGTCCTTGTAGTTGATATTGCACCCTTCATGAGCAGCTCCCCTCTAGACCCTCTAGAAGGCATCTTAAGAACTCCTGAGCATCTTCCTGGGCATAACCGATGAAACGAGGAGCCAGTCTTTGAATTTCAATATTGAAGAAAACTGTATTTACAACTTGACCTGACAAATCTTCTGACAAAAGTTCCTTGATTACCTCGGCAAATGTTCTGATTAAAGCTCCTTTGCTAGATGTACTAGTGTTTGAATCACTTGTATAGACGTCTTCATTCAATCACTCCAATAACCATCTAGTGTTCGATAAACACTGGATAACACAGTTCATGAAGCAAGTGTTACCAATATTTTTCAAACCTTTGAGACCGAAAGTTTTAACAAAACGATGTGCTTCGGGCCTAATGGTGTTTGAGCTGCGTTTATCGTCTGTTCGAGTTTCGTTGTTGAGGTTGAATTCAGCAGATTTTTGAGGTCAAAAGAAAATTTCATCTAAATGATGGGAAGTGGCAATAGTTCCGAGTACAGAAGCAGCGTTCCCTCTCTGAATGGCAATGCTGATTCGCTCTAAAAAGAAGGTTCCAGCTCTAGAATCACCTGATATCTCAATGAGTTTCTGGCCGATCTTCAATATGAACTCAGAAGCGTAATGACCAAAGGCTCCGAAAGTTTCAATGGCTACCGGATAAAATATGTAGTGGTCTTTCAGCATGGAGTATTTTCGCAATTTCATTATTTCAGCGGAATCAGCAGCTCCCCCCACTTTGCAGGAAGTTGACTGAAGATGAGATTGAGCGACAGTATCCACACAAGTAAAATCCCATATAAGTGGTTTTCCTTGGCTCCATGGAATGAGAGACATTCCGTCAGGACGTTTTCCGTCATCGCGAGAGGTCCCCGAAGGTTCCAAAATGGAAGGAATTTCAGATGTTGTCAATGCCCGTTTGATAAGATCATTGATGGCTGCGTGCCGGGAGGAACGACCAGAACTGAATTTGCAACTCAATCCATGGTAACCTTTTTCGTCAACAGCAACTCCATATTTACATATATGTTCAACGCAAATTGCACTGCCCAAACGAAGTCCTATTGAGATCCTGAAAGATTCGTTATCCAACGAATTCCCCAGAATTGCAACGGGAAGTGCATTGAGCCAAGCACCAGATTCCTTTGTGCTTACTGCTTTAAGACGAGCCTTTTCGGTCAAGGAGTTTGCAGCCGAATTAAGCAGTTTGCGAAATGAAATCTCAAGTAGGGGGAAATCTCAGGATTTTTGCTGATAATTTTGTTTCTGAACACCATATACTCTCACATTCATTATAAAAAGAATCAAATACACTGGAGAAATAACTGGGTAGGATTGAATTGAAGAAATGCTGAACGCTGTTGAAAGAAGAAAGAAAAGCTGGTAGAGCTAGAGAGGATGCTTTTCGAACGCCCAGACCACCCATATTTACGGGAAGCGTTGCTTGCAACTGTTTTAAACTATTTTTATCGATAATAGTTTAATAATATATCTATTTGTTTCTAATATAATTTATAATTTATTGTCTTCAACTTATTACATTCTATATTCGGTCGGCTTACAGCCATCTTCTGTTCTCACTACCGTCTGTCAACCGTCAACATCCGAAGATGTCAATTCACAGAACACAATATTAGACAGACCACAACAGATAAATACAGAAATACACAACTGACCAGGTAGCTTTTTTTTTCATCCTAAAATTATAACAACTATTAACAATACAAAAAAGACAAATTAGAATTTCAAGACAAATCATAATCTCTTAAATTGGAATTTTACGAGACCTTTTCATTTTCAACTTGGTTTCATTAGTATCAGTATTATCATGGTCACCTTCGGTATTGTTACTTAATTCGGCTTCAGACTTGTTACTATCAGTGTTATGACTTTTATTTGATCTATTATCTACAGAAGATTTAGTACTATCACTCAAGTAAATTAATTCTATGTTACCAGAAGTAACGCTTTTATAGGATTCTACTTTCGATTCAGAACTCCAATATTCGTTTTCAGTATTTAACAAAGAGTTATTAGTCACTGAATTGTTATCAATAGTTTCATCAAAGTCGAAGTTAAACATCTCTGGGTCTGTATCAGTAGGTGAATTATTATTTTCCATAATATCTAACTTATTTTGAGATATAGTTGGAGTACAAATTGGAGAATCACTAACAGTATCATTATAGGTTTCGTTAACTTCATACAACAAATCAGACAAATAATTATCAACAATCTTAACTGGTAAATTAGTTTTATTAATATACCTTCTATTTCTTCGAAATTAACTGCCTTCTGTGTCTTTTATTAGATAAGAGCGATTATTATATTTATTTATTATTTTTCCTTTATTCCAACGATTATTTTTTTGAAAGAAAACATTATCATCTTTGTCAAGAGGTGGTAGATCTTTTGCATTTTTATTATAATTCCGTTGCATTTTTTCGGAGTTTTGAGTGAGTTTAGATACAACCTCTTTTTGATCAATCATTTTTGGCAGTTATCGATGTATAACCTGATTATTTTGAAGTACTTATAGTATTACTACTGAATATATTGCCCAGAGTAGTTATGTTATTTGTTATAAATTTTTGTCTAACCTTAAAACATTACTGACATGTGTACGGGGAGCCTTGAAATTAATATTATCTTAAAGTTTTCTTAAATGTAATTTTTGGGTAATGACCTAAAACCTAACCTCCTAACCATATAACAACATATATCATAAATGTCGACAAAAACTCAAAATCTACGTAACTTAAAAAAATGATATCCACGTTCAAACAATAGTGATATTTTGGCGACAAACTACTTCCAAAGGATGATGGAATACTCCGCTTTGGCGACGAACTCATGACGTCACATTACGTCATGATTTCATATTTGGAACGCGGTTCGTGGAAAGCGATGGAAGCTCCTCTGGAGGAGCGTTCAAAGTTGTGGGTAGTAGTTCGGAAGATGTTAAGTGGTGTTCGACTAGCTTCGTCAAATATCGTTGTCTGAGCAGCATGCTGGAGGGGGCGAAAGCAGGTTAATTTTGATTGTTTTATTTGTTTACCATCTGAAGAAGGCAAGCATCCACGAAAAAATTCATAAGTAATAATATCCATAGACATTACAATAATATGGACTGGTTATTGGAAAGAGACCATTGATATCAGAGTGCCAGAAAAACGACAGAATAAGTAAAGGCAAAAACTTGCTGAAGTACATCAAGTAGAATACCGTTTTCAAACATTATTTCATCAATGAAAAAATGTATGCGCTCGCTTCTCTCCATTATTTTAGAAATTGAGGTTCTGTTTCGAATTAGGATTACTTTATTTACTTTCTCAACATGGAATCGCGAAAAAACTTCATTTTGGCGAGAAACTTAGTTCCATTAAAATAATGACGTAAGACCAGTAACTTGGGTTCAATAAGCTATGAAATCCGTTCGTCGCCAAAATATCACTAATATTACCCAGTAAATATATATGAAATAAATATATCACTGACGCCATCGTTCATTTTATCCTAATAATCATGGCGGTCATATGGTAGGAGTTTTGAGTTCATAGAATTAAAATATAATTCAAACTACTCAAAAGTGATTGGAATCAATGGGATTGCAAAACTCATAATTTTCATGGTAAGATTATGATTTTCCACTACTCCATCCACTAATTGTTATTTTATCATTTAGGTTATGTAGTGAATGTAGTGATATCTACTATTGATTAGAGAGTATCTACATATGATGCTATGAATAGTAGAAAAGCTATCAGTTGTGGTTCCTGCTAATCAGATATTGGACAGTACGGAAATGGTTGCTGACATCTGGAGCTGTGTCAAATTATTTTGAACCGATTGATCAAGGAACTTTTGGAACTGAAACCAATGAATTTAGCTTGCTAAAACAACAATATTGGAGCTGCTTTATTTGTAAGTGAACTCAAAATTATATATTTTATACAGAGTGTTCTGATCTTTCTTAATTTCATTAATCTATGATAATATTAATGTTTCTTCAGATTGTAGAGAAATCACTTGAATTGTTTAATACAAATTATCAATAAACTAACTGCATTTTCTCTTTCTTTTCAGTTTGGTAGTGTCCTTTCACATTCCTCTATCAGTTTTGATGTACAAACTGGTACTTATTGAATGATCAGATTACAAAAACTTAAATAGCAGTTGTTGTTTCCGAACTAATCAAAGATGATCCCTTCTGGACTGGGCAAAGAAAAAATACAAAAATTTTGAATTGATAATTATGGACATACTGAAACGTAAAGTAATTATTTTTCTTTTACCTCTAGGGGCAACATAGAATTATTAATAATTATTGGATGGTCTCTTTCTTATATCATAAAGATTAATATGAGTTTTCAGTGACTGTAATGACTATGATATTTTCAAATGAGTTGGTATGAAGAAATTCAAGTCAATGAAACAGTTATAAGCTTTAATTTAGATACAGGAGCTGAGTCAAGCATTTTACCTTTAAAATATTTTATAAATTTGAATATTGAACAATCAAAGATATTACCAACATCTACAACAATAATTTCTTATGGGAATTTTAAATCAAAACCACTAGGTTATATAACTTTGAAGTGTTATTACAAAAACACATTTAAGAATATAAAATTTTTGGTTGTTGATCTTGATTCTGAACCTTTGTTAGGATTACAGGATTGTCTATATTTTAACATGATATCTCGCATCAATACAATTCAAACAAAATTTTTTAATGAAAGTGAACCTTTACCTAAGACAATACAAGAATTATATACTAATTTTAGAGATATTTTTGAAGGGTTAGGTTGCATGCCAGGTTCAGTGGACATTAAATTACAAAAAAATGCTGTACCGGTGATTCAGGCACAGAGAAAGGTTCCATTAGCCTTACATGAAAGATTAAGAAATGCATTAGTTGAGCTTGAAGAAAAAAGCATTATTTCTAAAGTCGATTATCCTACTGATTGGGTAAACTCGCTAATGATAGTTGAGAAACCTAATGGTTCACTTCGCTTGTGCCTTGATCCAAAACCACTTAATAAATACATCTGCAGAGAGCACTATATTATCCCTAGATGTGATGATATATTAGCTAAATTGGAAGGAAAGATAATTTTTTCGGTGATGGACATGAAAGATGGATTTTTGGCAAGTTCAGTTAAACGTAAAAAGTTCAGACTTGTGCACATTGAACACTCCCTTTGGGAGATATAAATTCAATCGTGTTCCATTTGGAATAAGTAGCATTCCTGAAATATTTCAAAGAAAAAATATTGAATTATTTGGTGATATTCCAAATGTGAGTATCTACTTCGACGATTTAATTATTTATGCCTCCAATGAGGTAGATCATGATGTTGCATTTAAAAAAGTTCTCAAAAAAGCATTAAAATATAATGTAAAATACAATTTTAACAAACTTCAGTATAAAATGTCAGAAGTTAACTTCTTAGGTCAAAATATCTCAAAATTAGGAGTTAAACCTTCACAAAAAAACATTGAAGCAGTTTTAGCAATTGAAACACCATCAAATAAAAAAGATTTAATAAGAATCCTTGGGCTTTTTAAGTTCTTCTCATTATTTATTACTAATTTATCACAATTAACCTTCAACATGAGAATTTTAACTCGTAATGATAGTAAATTTGAATGGCTGGAAACTCATCAACAAGAATTGGACACTTTGAACACATTGATAACTAGCAAACCAATTTTAAAAATTTTTGATCAAAATGTTCCTATTGAAATTCAGACAGATTCATCAAGTAAAGGTATGATATCATGTATGATGCAAAAAGGATATCCTTTTGCATCCTTTGCTCCTGTATCTAAATTAAAGCTTATAACTGTTTCATTGACTTGAATTTCTTCATACCAACTCATTTGAAAATATCTGAAAATATAGTCATTACAGTCACTGAAAACTCATATTAATCTTTATGATATAAGAAAGAGACCATCCAATAATTATTAATAATTCTATGTTGCCCCTAGAGGTAAAAGAAAAATAATTACTTTACGTTTCAGTATGTCCATAATTATCAATTCAAAATTTTTGGATTTTTTCTTTGCCCAGTCCAGAAGGGATCATCTTTGATTAGTTCGGAAACAACAACTGCTATTTAAGTTTTTGTAATCTGATCATTCAATAAGTACCAGTTTGTACATCAAAACTGATAGAGGAATGTGAAAGGACACTACCAAACTGAAAAGAAAGAGAAAATGCAGTTAGTTTATTGATAATTTGTATTAAACAATTCAAGTGATTTCTCTACAATCTGAAGAAACATTAATATTATCATAGATTAATGAAATTAAGAAAGATCAGAACACTCTGTATAAAATATATAATTTTGAGTTCACTTACAAATAAAGCAGCTCCAATATTGTTGTTTTAGCAAGCTAAATTCATTGGTTTCAGTTCCAAAAGTTCCTTGATCAATCGGTTCAAAATAATTTGACACAGCTCCAGATGTCAGCAACCATTTCCGTACTGTCCAATATCTGATTAGCAGGAACCACAACTGATAGCTTTTCTACTATTCATAGCATCATATGTAGATACTCTCTAATCAATAGTAGATATCACTACATTCACTACATAACCTAAATGATAAAATAACAATTAGTGGATGGAGTAGTGGAAAATCATAATCTTACCATGAAAATTATGAGTTTTGCAATCCCATTGATTCCAATCACTTTTGAGTAGTTTGAATTATATTTTAATTCTATGAACTCAAAACTCCTACCATATAACCGCCATGATTATTAGGATATATTTATTTCATTTATATTTACTGGGTAATATTAGTGATATTTTGGCGACGAACTGATTTCATAGCTTATTGAACTCAAGTTACTGGTCTTACGTCATTATTTTAATGGAACTAAGTTTCTCGCCAAAATGAAGTTTTTTCGCGATTCCATGTTGAGAAAGTAAATAAAGTAATCCTAATTCGAAACATAACCTCAATTTCTAAAATAATGGAGAGAAGCGAGCGCATACATTTTTTCATTGATGAAATAATGTTTGAAAACGGTATTCTACTTGATGTACTTCAGCAAGTTTTTGCCTTTACTTATTCTGTCGTTTTTCTGGCACTCTGATATCAATGGTCTCTTTCTAATAACCAGTCCATATTATTATAATGTCTATGGATATTATTACTTATGAATTTTTTCGTGGATGCTTGCCTTCTTCAGATGGTAAACAAATAAAACAATCAAAATTAACCTGCTTTCGCCCCCTCCAGCATGCTGCTCAGACAACTATATTTGACGTGGCTAGTCGAACACCACTTAACATCTTCCGAACTACTACCCACAACTCTGAACGCTCCTCCAGAGGAGCTTCCATCGCTTTCCACGAACCGCGTTCCAAATATGAAATCATGACGTAATGTGACATCATGAGTTCGTCGCCAAAGCGGAGTATTCCATCATCCTTTGGAAGTAGTTTGTCGCCAAAATATCACTATTGTTTGAACGTGGATATCATTTTTTTAAGTTACGTAGATTTTGAGTTTTTGTCGACATTTATGATATATGTTGTTATATGGTTAGGAGGTTAGGTTTTAGGTCATTACCCAAAAATTACATTTAAGAAAACTTTAAGATAATATTAATTTCAACACATGTCAGTAATGTTTTGAGAAGTTTAGACAAAAATATATAACAAATAACATAACTACTCTGGGCAACATATAATCAGTAGTACTTCAAAATAATCAGGTTATACATCGATAACTTGTTGCATAATTATAAAGTGTCAGTTTGACAGTTTAAATAATCCGACCGCGAAGCGGTAGGATTATTCTATCAAACTGACACGATTTGTAATTATGCAGGAAGTTTGAGATGTATAACCGTATTTATTTTGAAGTACGTATTGTATTTGATACGATTATTTTTTGAGTAAATTAAGTAAATATATAAACAATTTATTAATTTAAATACAAATTGGTGCAATGAAAGTTACAATTATTATATACTACGTTTTTTTTAACTGAGTTATTTTCGGCGCAGGAAACGTGGCCACTGCTCATTGAAGTGCTGGAAATACTGGAAGTGTTATTACTTGAACCTGCAGCGTTTTTAAAATTGGATCTCATCTTATTTATTATGTTTTGGTGATGTTGTTCATCTATCTGTAGGTAGGTAGGGTTTGATAGAATTGCTATTACCATGTCCTGTTATTTTAATAAGTTCTTGTTCCGATACACCTGCTTTTGCCAATTGTGAATCAGCAATGGCTCGGTGAGAATGATTTGAAAATTTTTTGTTTGTCATATCCAAATTTGCCAATTCTGCAGACTTTTTGGTCCATTTACTAATTTCATGCACTCCAATTGGCATATTTTTGTACCAGCCAAGGGTTTTTTCTTTTCTCCAGTTGGGATTTACTGTCAGAAATAACCTATCTGTTTTAATATTGATGTTTTCGCTTCTTTTCATCATTAGCTTATCTAGAAGTCTCACTGGACAACGACTCACTTCATTATGGTTAGGTACAAGCCATTTATTATTAGCACATGGTTTTGCTCCTCCCTGTGTGGTTTTGGTAAAAATAGGATTATATTGTATTCTACCAGTTGGAGTATCATAATTTTCAGTTTCTTTTTGAAAATAATGAGTCAAGCATGATGCTCTTTCATTTCCTCTCCACGCAAGTTCTACAGAAGCAATTAAGAAAATTTTTATTTTTAATCCTTCCGGTGTATTTTCATCCCACGCTTCTATCATTGCTATGTACTCGTTATCTTTAAATGCTGATGCACTATTAACCTTTCTCTTGTCCGGTAACATTTGAAGTTCCCTTCTTTTTGAATTTCTTGCGTTTCGTGCGGCTAAAAATATGGGACTAGAGAATGGATCAATTACTCTATTAAACTCCATCATATATTTTTCTTGTACTTGTTTTGCCGTAATGTTCCACATCGTTTTAACCACATTTTATTTATAATTTTCTCCATTACATTTTCGCATATTGAAAGCCCAATCTTTCAAAATTTCAGTGGAAATTGATTAATTTAGCACATAGTTTCTTTCACTGCAAAACGTAAGAAATTGTTTCCATAGATACTTTTTTGTTTTCACTGTATTATGAGGCTCAGTATTTTGTATACTTTCGTCTATTGCATTTGATGATAAATCTCCGAATCGACTCATTTTTGAACATTTTTTGATAAACGTTACAATTTGACAGTTCTGTTTGTTGTATATTGATGTCGATGTGGTTACTATGAAAATGAAATTATTTTAAAATTTTCGATTGGTGGAGCTACTCTATGTATAATCAGGTATTATCGAAATTATACGAGGTAACTTAACTAAATTGGACATTCTGATTGGTTGAAAATCATACGAAAAAAATAATCAACATTATATATGTATTATCTATAATGAATATTATTAGTTACATTATTTTGATGTTACATAAACATATAGTTGAAAAAATTGTGTTGGAAACGTCAAGATGACATTAATACAATGTTAGTTTGCCAATATCACAAAATTGCACAAAAGTTATATCTGGAAAATATTTTTATTATGTATCATGTTTAGACTTGCAATTATGTGTCCGTGAGGAACGTTGCACAAATAGAAGACAGATATAATTCAATATCCGTAAGGGAAAGTAGTTGTTTTCTGTCAGATATTAGCCTTAATTTCCATTGTGCGGAATTATGTGGAGAGACAGGAATTTTTCGGTCTTACGAAATATTTGATTCATAAAATTGAACTCTATGTACACACTCAAACTTTGTTTCGTTTTATTATAGTGAATAATCTTGCACAGAGATCAGAGATATGTGAAATTTCCACAGACCGCTGATGAAATATTTACACACAAAACATGAGTATGCAGCAGATGTTTAATAATAAAAAATAATTGATGAATTTACAGAGATTCTTTAAGAAACATGAGATACCAGGAATTATAGGATGTATAGATTACACCCATACAAAAATTGTCCCATCTAGTTTTCAGAATCATTAGTTCTCATTTCGATGAGAAATGACTCAAATTGGCTCTTATAGTCGTCTTTTATTCATACCCCGCTGCTTTCTTAATTATCGGTTTGGCTGTAGTCATAGTCAAGTCTGGATGAAAACAATCATTATTTATTACAGATGATATTAAAGTGTTTGTTATTTATGTACGTATATTCAAACTGTAACCAAATTTCATTCTGACAGCCGACAACTCCGTTCAAACGTGCACACAAGTATCGACAAACGTTTTTGGTCACAAGACATTAAAGATCAAGTACCAACATTTACCAAATCCATTAATACTATGTTACCAGATTTTGTTTTAACGACATCGATACTGAATGTATTTTAAGAATTTATCGTCAGGAATGTCGTTGGCGAAAATGTTGTTAGCGCAACGATATCGTATATTCTAACGACAATTTACTGAATAGACCTCTAAAAGTATATACGGTGCATATGGGCGTAAGTTATTGATACCCTGTTGGACATTATTGTTTTCACACAGCAGTGGATTGTGCACAAAGGGAATTATATATTGTTCGAATACAGGTACATATCAATTAAAAAGGCATATACCAACAAACATTTATTATTTCTGAAGCATATATGAGTTTGTTCGTGTTACGATATTTTCAGAATGGCCACCAAAACTCACTCGGCACAGTGCAATACTACATAAAGCCCGTATCTCACGGTCAAACTGCCTTCAAGTGACGTCATTTCTAGTTGTTTGCATAAAGTTTTGTGAAATAAACCGATAGAAATTACGCCACTTTGAAGGAATTTGAAAAAACTATTTGACCGTGAGCCACGGGCTTAAGAAACAAATGTTTGGATTCTAGTTTCGTGACCTACCCCCAACTCTGACGCCACAATAATGCAGCGTATTGACGACAAATATCGCAAAAAGTGATAATCGACATACGATCATTTTTAGTTTGGTTGGATATCAACGAAGGATGTAATTTGACGCATGTGCAGTAATTCATCGTTGCCAATCGCTCATCCGTTTTAGCATCAAACAGCTATCCTTATTATCAATACACCATTTTAGTGCTGACGTCAGAGCTGTCTATTTTGTTGAGATATTTCATATGCATTATCCAAACAAACTTGTCTTGTGTATGATTCCTATACAAGCTGTTGGATTTTTGTGGATATTTGATAGGGCCGGTTTTTCAATGTTCAGTTAAGAGTCCCTGTTAGCTGGCTGAAGGCTAAGCTTAACCAACAGCTAAACTGTCGGTTACCAACTTTTGCGTTTCTTCTTCTGATATTTAGCTCTAGGCTAGCTAGCTTGTGGCTAAACGAATTTTTGTTTGTATTGGCAAAACTGAGTTTTCAGCGGCTGGTTCTGATTGGTTTTGTCAATTTCAGAATGTCACTTGTCATCCGTTATTTAAATGTGTTGCATAAATACATAGAACAAGTTGAATATTTTTATTGTGTTTATTTCGCGTTTCGCTTAGTAGCTTTGATTTTTTGTTGCCTACTGTTATTCGCATTATATGAACATGGAAAACGATAATCAAGATCTGGACCTGAAGAAGAAAAGAGTTGCAAACTTCACCTCGACAGAGAGAACTCTTTTATTGAAAATAACGAACAGTTTAAAATCAGTGATCAAATGTAAAAAGACAGATTCTTCAACTTGGAGAGACAAGCTGGAGACCTGGAAAAAAATTGAAGTGAAATTCAATTCTTGTACTACTGGGACGGTGAGTATGAGATAAACTTTCCAGCACAAATATTTATTTATATAAAAGATTCTGTTGTTCATTCTGTACATAATTGATTTCCTTATTTTCAGCCATCGAAAGAATAAATACGAAGCCATAAAAAAAGAGTTGAAAAAGAGGCATTCAAGTCATAGGAATTATATCATTGGTACCGGAGGTGGACCTTATATTCCACCACCACGCTCTCCTGAAAATGAAGATGAGAAGATACTTGCGCAGACTATTGCTCTATCCATTGGAGGGATTTCGACCAAATGTGACTCAGATGGTCTTGCAGGTTGATTATTTCTGTATATGATGAATAACATGAAAATTAGTATAGTACAATATCTATAACTATCAATAATTTGCAGGTATATCTGGAGTTACAATAACTTCTGCGAAAGAGTTACTCAATAGTGATGAGGACGTAACAGAATATACTGAGGTCGATTGGGCAAGAGGAGATGCAAAATTATTGCAGACAGAAATCCACCCTGCCTGAAAACACACCCAGCAGAAGTCATCACACAAGACAACACAGTTGAAAGGTTAGATACAGATCTAAAATATATTACTAAAGATAATGACCATTCGTACACACAAACGGGGTCACCAAAAGGTAGCCAAGTAAAGTCTAGTGAGTAGTTATTCTTTTGTCCAAGATCATATGACATACTCCTGATGACACAGGAGTCATGTAGCGTCCCGTTGTTTCAATACTCATACCAGTTTGTGATACATGCTTGAACAGAGGATTTACAGATTGACATTTAAAAAAAAGAGTTGGGGTTACTTCCGTATAAAAATAACGGATTAGTATCAAAAAAAGTGCTAACATTGGTTGTGTACCTCCGGTAAATTTTCAGTTTTTATCTCTTCAAATGAAGAATTTACTGGCTGCTACATATCTTCCTTGTCACCGGTATATGAAGAAAGATATTCTTATCCGGAATCGAAAAGTATAAAATATAAGTTTTGTAATTGTCAAAGCCTGCTAAAGCTTACTGTTAACCTTATGCTCTACTGAAGAAAATATCCACTCTCATTATGTTCTAAATAAGTAACTTGATATTTAGTGATTTAAAGTATGGTAAAAACAAAAAAGATGAAAAGGTTGGATAATATGATTCTAAATTATTTTTACAGATACATGGCAAAGCAGACGACGACCTGTCTTACAAAAAAAAGAAAAGCATGACTTCTGCAAGTGCAAAATTTGAAATTGTTGCCCAAAAAAAATGCGAGCTATTAAATATCGAGATGGCCTGTGCGGAACAGAAAAGAATACAAATGGACGAAGAACACCATGCTAAGATGAAACTTTTGGAGCTGCAGATAGAGGAACAAAAAATGAAAAATATATTATTGAGACAAAGTGTAGATAACATCAATACAAATTGACTGTATATACCGTTCAGATAAGTTTATATTTATTTGGATGAAGAAATCAATTTTTTTTTTCATTTTAATTTTTAAAAGTGATGTTATATATCATTTAGAAATAAAGATATTTTCTGATATTATATTGAATCAGTGTTATTTTTAGAATTCTCTATTTGAGATTTTTCTACTAATGAAGACATTTATGTGGAAAAAATAATGTATTGTGTATTCTGAAGCTTCGATGTAATACTTTCAGGTAACTATTTACACATATTTCATTTCCTGTTATGTATAGGAGGATATTTCACGATGAAATTAAATATTTCAGGTCAGTTTCAAATTATTTTATTGCAATATTATGAATTAAATATATATCAATGAAAAAATTCCTGAAGCTCAAATATAATAGTTTCTTATACCTATTTATTCAGATCTAACTTTTCCTGTTGAGTATTGTAAGACATTTCAAGTATATAATGAAATCAATATTCCAGTTCATTTTCAAATTTTATTATTGTAATGATACTGGAAAACATTCATTGACCAATACATCTCTTGCATTATTCAGTACTTGATTTTCAGGAGTGTCCATTTCAAAATCTTCATCAAAATTTATGATTTATCATCACATCAGGATCATCTGGGGGTAATGGAGCATTGAAATCGATACTAATATTGTGCAGGACTCCACAAGCAACAATAATAATGAGTGTGTTTTCCAGTTTCAGTCGAAGTCCTAAACTAAAAACTGGAAATCTCTTCCAGATACCATATTGTCTTTCAACGGGATTCCTTGTACGTCGAACTGAATTTTTTTTGTTAGCATCTAACTATTCAAATATCTTCATAACAACATTCAAATTACCTGCTTCATTATAAATCTGTTCAACATTGGTAACTGCTCTCAACAAAGGAGTGATTACATGTGTGGTATTTGCATAACCACTATCTCCAACTATTATACTATTTCCAAATTCATTTCCATGAAGTCTCCGGTTAATACTTGAGTTATCGAATATTATTTGGTCATGAGTTGAACCTGGCCAGCGAGCAACAATATCCATTATTTTTAAATCCACTCCAGAAATAGTTTGAACATTAATTGACATATAGCCTTTTCGATTCCTAAATGATTCTGCGAAATCTCCACCTGAAATGACATGATTAAAGAAGTCATATTTCATTAATAGCTCATAAACTTACCAGGTGGTTGATGTTGGGCAATTTCTTGAGCAGTTGATGGCATTCTAATGTATTTTGGTGCCAGAGAAGCAATCGCTAGGCTAACATTCTTCACAATTCTACATGCTGTAGTTTTGCTAACATTTATAACATCTCCCACTGTTATTAGAAAATTGCCGCTGGCATAGAATCTCAGTACAAGCAATAACTGATTTATAGGTGAAACAGAGTGATTCCTGCGGTATGAATTGTTGAGTAGATAAAAAAATTGCCTCTTAATAGAGTATTATAAACAGACAAGTACAAACCTGTTTGAAAATGTTTCAATTTGGTGTTCTATTTGCTCCAATACTTCTAAAATTGCTTCCTTCGAAAGTCGAAACCTCATAAGAAAATCCAAGTCGTCATAGTCCTCAAAAGGATTCAGTCTTTCCCTAACCACATAGGGCCTTCTCATCACTCATAAAATCAAATGCCTCAATTTAAACAATCTCAACTATTTCACTGTACTCTGTACTACCCCTCAAATTCTGCTCAACAGTAAAAAAACTCGTTTCTCTATGTCTATGGTCAACTCCAACGTCTCCAATTATTCACTTATTCACATTCGCAGATCGCACTGATCACAAGTAAGATAATGAATTTAAATTTTAAATACAATCCATACCTAACCTAATAGAATAAACACCTGTCAGCCGTGACTCTTGAGCTTATGCGCATGCGTCACTCATGTAGCCAACAGCTAAATGCTTGACTGGCACTTTCAAGTTGCTGCTAATTTAGCCGACAGAATAGCTTGCAGTTTGGCTTAACTTTGAATGAAGAAACAGTTTGGCTGGAGGTTAGAGTTAGCTGACAGCTAAAGTTGCTTAACTGTCGATTGAAAAACCGGCCCTTATTAAAGGGTTTCAAAGCGAATAACAGTATATCGCCGAAATGTTTAGCTCGGTAACTAGCGGTTAATAAGTTTTCAGGCAACCGGCTCCACATATACCTTATTGTCACTTTTCTTCGGTCAACATTATGAGTATTTTGAAATACATTTTTCAAACATTTTTATCTTTCGTCAGAAAACAACTACCTCCAATGCTTTCATATCCATAAACTTTTTTAAAATAAATTTTTACTTTTTCTGTTGAAAATTTAAACATTCAATTAAATAAAATGAGTCAAATTGACAAATGACAAGCGGTTACCGAATCTGCCAAGGAAAAAGTACGGTTGCTCTGGTGACAGATAAGTCACCGAAGTTTCAGGAAATAGCCACCGGTTTTTCAGGAATTTGATATATACGGACCGCCAAATTACTAACCAAAGTAACCAAGTATATATACGGACCATACCCTAGGTATCTTATGTGTAAATAATACTGTAAAAAAGTAACTATGGTAAAATTTAAACATAATATATTTATATATAACTTTCATTTGTAGGTTGAAAATGGTAGAGAATGCAATGTGTTTGATTATTTCATGCACTCATTTCTCTGCAGTAATTTCGACAAAAAAATCAAAAAATATACCACATATACATTCTTTCAATGAAAAATACGGTTTGTTTGGATAATGGCCCGAGACACTCAAGCAGCGTGGCGTCACACTAAACTGGTCTATTGGCCATATACATTGAAAGAAGAGGTGGTATATTTTTTGATTTTTTGTCGAAATTAGTACAGAAAAATGAGTGAAATAATTAAGAACATTTCATTCTCTACCATTTTCAACCTACAAAAAGTTATATATAAATATAAATATGTTTAAATTTTAACATAGTTACTTTGTTACAGTATTATTTATACATAAGATACTTGCTGTTATTCGCTTTGAAACCCTTTAATAAATCAAATATCCATAAAATTCCAACAGCTTATATAGGAATCATACACGAGACAAGTTTGTTTGGATAATGCATATGAAATAACAAAATTGACAGCTCTGACGTCAGCACTAAAATGGTGTATTCGGTATCACCCAACCATCGGGAAATTTTCCGCGAATTTTTGAAAGCTACTATTAGTACTTGGGGTCACTAAATCAAGCAAGCCGTTCCGTCCTTACGGGTATGGCCAATAGGCGTGGTCTAATACTTCAAGTAGTTTCAGTGTCCAAAATAACACACAGAAGCGCCAATGAGAAAGCAGGGAAAAAGTTAGGTTATGTTTTTTTAAATAAAAAGAACCTTTGTTACTTTTGGTTCATTTTTATCTTTATCATATTTTACTGTTGAATGGATAAATACCAGGTACTAATTCTAAATTTGTTATTGATTGTAATTGAGAGGTAACTCGAATTACAAAAAAGTGTCGGTAGATTTCCGGGCCCAGGGCAGTCCCGAAAGGGTATATTACAATATGGAGATTGGACCTAGTCCCATAAGTTCGGGAATTAGGAAGTTACGTTAATAAAAAAACATGAAAAGTTGTCCTACGATGGTCATCGTAGCATTCGCATTCGTGGCCAAATACTTGGAAAGATTTCGATAGACCAGACTATTTTACTATTTATTATTAGCCATACAAAAGTTTATTAGCACATAACCTTTATCAGACTAAAAACAGTAAAAACTTAATTATAAGAAAGCATCCATGATTTACTGTGAGTGGATGGAGGAAGTGGAAGTGAAAATCTGAAGAAGACCGACTAATAAAATGTATAGTGTGAAGTGAAAAACAAATTGTAAAGCATTAACCATAAGCCAAACCATATTTAAAATAGGTTTTTAGAAAGCGACTTTATTTTACTCCATTAAATGTGTTATAAATCGTAGTTTTGTTGAAATTCATTATTGTAATATGTGTTATTCTGTGGTAATACAGTAAATTTCATTATTTCAATTAGTCAGTCCCAGTAAACAAAAAAATATCAATATTTACACAGCACACACGAATTTCATGATTTTTCACTGAACGATTCAGCAGTGAAAGCCATTTCTTCCTCAAGGTTTCACAATATTTCATTTTTAGGAAAAAAGTTAATCTTTTCAGTAAGAAGTAAACAACTCTTTACACACACAACACTTTGCTCCTATCTCATATCGATTACCGTATTACCAAGTATTACAAATGTATATAAATGAGAATAGTTTATTAACATGACATGACTTTCCACTATTTGTAAATATTTCAGCCAACATAAGCCGCGTTCTATTTAAGAGTTTCAAGCACCGGGGTTTCTTATTCCATACTTGTCATTGGTGGATTTTGACAGATGTCATTTTCCAGCCAATGATTGAGCTAGAATAAGAAGCCCCGGCGCTTAAAACTCTCAAAGAGAAAGCGACTATTGAAATTGACGCGTGTCAGTAGTTCAAACGTTGGCCTAACATAACCTAATTTTTTCTGTGGGTGATTTCGTACATTCAAACTAATTAGACCACGCCTATTGGCCATACCCGTAAGGACGGAACGGCCTGCTTGATTTAGTGACCGTATTAGTACTAATCCAACAGCGCCATCTGTAAACAATAATATTAGTCATAATATTTCGTTTGCAAGATTTTGACAGAATCTTTTGTGTTGTGGATGTTTAAATGAAAAAAATAGTTCATTAATAAACCAAAAACTTTAAATATGAACTTACTAATTCGGTGAGAGTGACTTTAAATTTAGTGAAAAAGTGTTATTATGCATTGTACAGTTGACAAAACTCATTGTAGTGCAACTTCCAGCACACAGACTAAGAATATGAAGGATGGTATGTTTAGTTTTTTTTTCTCACCAGTTAAGACGACAGTTATGAGATAATAGTAATGTTGTCTTCAGGGTAATCGATTCTACCACTATTTCTCAAATTTCAGGAAGAGCATTATTGAAAACAGTTACTTATGTAGTAATCAATGAATTTCCTGTAGGTATTCCTACTTAATTTTTTACAAATTTCATATTTTTCTGTCATTTCCTTTTTCAGGAGAGTGGAGCACGCCCAAAATAATGTTTGTGATTAAGTGGTAGCGGTGATACGGTAAACGAAATTGAAATAATTAGAAATATCTGAATACTTTTTGGTTTGAAATGAAATAATAAGAATGAACTTTTTGAATACTCAAAGTATTTTCTCTTGATTTTGTGGAAAAACACCGCGAGTAGTAGCTTAGTTGAGTTCGGATTATAATTTCAGGAAATACTGAGCTGATTTGTTCTTTTTTTTATACTAACTCTCGGGTTTCTTTTGATGTAACAGCAAGTTATTCAAAATAATGTGTGCAGCTCAACAATATACTTATCTTTGCAGGATATTGCAAAGGCTTTTGCTGGTCCTCTCAGTCTTGTTTTGGAGAATGAGAACTTTTACTGAAAACAAAAGTAAACAGGGAATTTAGATGATTATTTCTTGACCTCCAAAGGGCATTCGAAACAGTGGACCGAGAAAGGTTGATTGAAGAATTAATATGTGTTGGTATTGAGGGCAAGGCATTGGAATGGCTAGCTAATTATCTGGATAATAGAAAACAGAAACTGAGATTCAATATACTCTCTGAGGAAATTGAAAATGGTTATGGGGTTCCTCAGGGAAGTGTTCTTGGGCCTTTATTGTTCTTAATATATATTGATGACATTGTTGAAGCAGCAGGAAACTGTAAAATTCATATGTTTGCTGATGACACTTTAATTTAGTTCTCTACATCAGACCCAGTGCTTTTGGTGCAGACTCTTAATAATTCGGTACAACAAATACAAGAATGGTGCTGTGGAAATCTACTGAAAATTAACGGTAATAAAACTAAATTCATGCTCATTGCTAATGAAAAGAATTATAATAATTTTCTAATGAATAACATGGAAATAAAAATTGGTAACGAAATAATCGAGCAGAAAAAAAAATCAAATATCTTGGTATAATAGTTGATTATAAATTAACTTTCAAAGAACATGCAGACTATTTAATAAAAACAATATCTTTTAAAGTAAACTATCTTTATAGATGTTCAAGATATGTCAATCAATGGACCAAAAGGATTATATACAAGATTATTATACTTCCCCATTTCACTTACTGCTCAACTATTTTGTATTTACTGAATCAAAATCAAACATGCAGATTTCAAAAATTGCAGAACAGATCAATGCACACAAATTCTCTCTTGCAATAGACGTACTCCCATTTCAACAATGTTGAGCAGACTAGAGTGGTTGTCTGTAAAAGAATTTTGATTGACCAGGCACTAATTTTTGTATTTAAAATACGTAATGGAAGTGTACCAGACTACTTGAAAGATAAAGTTAACTATAATTTTGAATATCATCGCTATGAAACGAGATCTAGAAGAGATTTCCATATTCCTCAATCTCACAAAAGATTTATTCAAAACTCCATTTTTATAAAAGGCTTAAGAGCATTTAATGAATTACCATCTGCAGTTAAAAGTGCACGCTCCCTCAGTACTTTCAAAAACTCTAAAAAAACTTTTGTTGGAGGAAAGCAATTCCTGATATATTTTTGTAAAATAATTTTATTTCTTTATACATCACAGCAATATTTTCATGTTTTATATTTTATTTTAATTATTATGTTACCACTACAATGAGGATATTTTTTATATATACTTTTTAACAACTGTGCATAATGTGTAGTCGTGCTGTCTGACATATTAGAGGAGATTAGCTCTAATAATAATCCTGTAGTTATCGATCAATTTGCTATGATACAAGAAATCCAAGATAGGTACACTCGAGGATCCAATATTATTATAAGAAATGTTCAAGAATCACGAGAGAAAACCCCTGCTGCTAGAGTCACCGAGGATTTAAATATAGTAAAGGACTTTATTGCTACCATTGGTGTGGACGTAAACGTTAAAAATACTTTTCGATTAGGCAAGTTTATGGAAAATAAAAATAGAGCTATTAAGGTCATTCTAGGAAATGCCCAGGAGGCGCTTTCAGTTTTAAGAAACAAAAAAAAGCTCAATATTCCACGAATCATCGTTCACGATGATCAAACAAAAATGCAGCAAGATCATTTCATTTCAGTTAAAAATAAACTAAATGAAATGATCGCCAAGGGTGATACAAACAAAACTATCAGATACATCAATAATATCCCAACAATTATCGAGAACAAAAATAATCAAAGAAAAAACTAAATTTGAGTCCTAATATACCATATCAATCCGATGTAGTATATCTCAAGATCCAGAGTGTGCTTGCCCATAGTGACCATCTTATTTCTGAAATTATGTGCTATAAACCTATTGTAATACTATTAAGTGAAAGTAGACAAACTGAGGATATTAATGACTTTGAATTACAACTGGATGATTACAATATGATACGGTGTGACTCGAAAAGCAGGCACACCGGGGGTGTTCTGATATACATCAAGGAAGGGTATGACTACAAAAATTACAAAAAATTTGTTCTTGATAAAATTTACTGGTGTGTTTTCATCAAGATAAAAATTCATTGTGTTAATTGGATAATTGGGTGTCTTTATCGATCCCCAAGCTCCGATTCAGCTGTATTCTTGGAAGAATTTGATAATTGGAATGAGGAATTATTCAATGAAAGGAATAAATGTCTTTTAGTAGGTGATTTTAATATTAATTTCATGGATTCTAATAGTAGGCATGTTATAGATTTCAAGAATTCTATAAATCTTATTGGAGTTGAACAACCAATAAAAGAACCAACTCGTATCACTAATATAAGTTCATCGTTAATTGACTATGTGCTGTGCAATCAAGATAATGTGAAATGTCAAGTGCACGATGAGCCTAAAATTACTGATCATTCTATTATTTCAGTGTCAGTGGGTAACAATAATGTTGTAAGTACTAGGAGTAGCAGAAAATGTTGAAACTTCAATGTAGATAAATTAGATGAACTGAATATCAATCTTATTGACTGTAATTGGTTACTTGATACGATGGATATTGAGGTAATCTACTCTAATATTATTGATAATCTAACATCAAATGTGGAAAGAATTTCGCCTTTAAAATCTTACGTGAGCTCGACTCAGCTTCCATGGTATGATTGGGAAATATCAAATTTAGCAAAAAACAGGGATAGAGCTTATAAAAATTTCAAGAGAAGTACTTCTGAAGATCTGAAGCAGTTATGGTGAATAGAGTACAAAAACTTCAGAAATCAAGTTGTTAACAGTTTAAAAAAGAAAAAGAAAGATTACTACACCAACAAAATTGATAATCACATAAACAATCCCATAAAAATGTGGCAAACACTAAAGCTCCTCTTGAAACCAAAAATCAGCAAGATTATAAATAACATTAAGTTTGTGATTGACGGTAATTTGATAGTTGCAAGAAACGACCTCGACAAAGCGTGAATCTCTCCGCTTTGTCGAGGTCGTTTCTCATATTCATATTTTATTGAAAGTATTTTGAAAATTAAATCAAATATCCCACCATCACCAGCATGGAAAAACACTGACCTGCCTGTCATAAATTGTAAATTCTCGAGCTTCCGAAAATTAAACTTGAGCGAATTGAAATTAATCATTAATAGTCTGGACAATAAATGCAACTCTGATGTTCTCAACAACAAAACTTTGAAAAGTATTCTTCAGGTTATGGGACATGTCTTACTGAATTTCATAAATAATTCCTTAGCAACTGGTGAAATACCACTTCAACTGAAAATGAGTACCATAGTCCCAGTACCAAAAAGCAATATTATTCATGACCCTAGTAACTATCGTCCTATAAATACTTTACCACCCCTGGAATTTTTTTTATAAGTGGCCGTTTATGAACAACTCAGCAAATATATTAATGATAATAATTTATTAATGGACTACCAATCAGGTTTTAGATCGAATCAATCTTGTGAGACGGCTTTGCAACTGACAATAACTAAGTGGAAGTTGTTAATAGACGAAAACAAATTTGTAGTAGCAGTGTTCTTGGACTTTAAACGAGCCTTTGAAACAATTGATATTGATATCCTGTTGATTAAATAGCAGTATTACGGAATTCACGGGATCGTTTTAAAATGATTCGATACTTACCTGAAAGGACTGTTTCAAGTAACCAAGGTTAATGATGCAATCTCTAGCGAAAAAAATATAACCACCGGTGTTCCTCAGGGCAGTGTCCTAGGACCGTTATTATTCATTCTTTACTTAAATGACATCAATTTTATTCAAGAATGTGAGTTCATTAACTTGTTTGCTGACGATACTCTCATAGCTGTCAGCAGTCTGAACCTAGATGAGGCCATAGAGAAAATGAACAATTAGTTGGAAATTATCACTAATTTCTTGAATATTAATAAGCTCAAATTAAATATTCTAAAAACCAAGGCAATGATAATAACTTCAAAATATAAATATAGCCAAACCAACATAAATAACATAAATATATCAATATATAATGAAAACATTGAAATAGTGCAAGAAATGAAATACCTCGGCTTCAAAGTGGATAACCTTATAACTCTCAAAAGTCATTTCAATTATATTTATCGCAAAATATGCAAAAAAATATTCTTCCTCTCAAGAATATGCCAACAATTATCGTTCTCTTCATCTATAACGGTCTATAAAACTATAATCCAGCCACACTTCGAATATTGCTCAAGTTTACTGTCGTTACTAGATTCTAACAGTATTGCGGCATTACAAAAATTACAGAATAGAGCAATGAGAATCATTCTCAAATGCAAGAAGTCCACTCCCATTAACACCATGTTAGCTGTATTGAACTGGATTCCACTAAAAACCCTACTATATTATCTTTCAATGATTTTTATTTATAAAATGTTGAAAGGACAGTTACCTTATTATTTTAATCAATTTATCACATTCAATAATCAAGTTCACAATTACCAGACCAGAGGAAGTTCAAACTTCCATGTAAATAGAACCAATTACAAAAAAACCATGAATTCTTTGTTTCACAAAGGATTACTTCAATATAATAATCTACCCATTGATATCAAGGATAGTGCAACACTGAGTTCATTCAAGTGCAATCTTCTGGAGTACATCAATGTAACCAATGTAAACTAACCTTCATCTTGAGAATGTATGTATACACGAACTACTGTACTTAGTAATAGCAGACGATATTCATTCATTTAATCAAATATATAATTATGTTATACTTAGTAGTAGAATTTGTAAATTAGGATTATTTCTATTTCAAATAAATAAAGAGTATTATAATATTTGTCTTTTGAATGTACAATGTATTAGTTTTTTATGACTAAATAAACGGATATATATATATACAGTGTGTCCCAGCTAAAACTTGTCACCCCTCTAATATCCGAACTCATGAAAAAAATGGAAAATCGCTCAGACCCGTCGATTTGTATTTCAAGGGGGAACACTTTCACCAAATACACCATCATTGTGTTGTCAACCCCCTCAACCCCAGCACCCCCTACTTCAGAATTTTCAATGGGACTACTATACTTGTGATACATCATTTTGAAGGGAATTCAATCCCAAATACATCGGTGTACTGAAATTGAGGATCGATCAAGTGTTGTTGAAGTTTTCATGAAAACTAATTTTTTCCAGATATTTTTATTTTTCATCACCTAACATGTTATCATCGTATGAAAGGTTCAAAATGTGAACCATTCAGTTCCATACAGAAGTATAAGCGATCTTCGAAATTTCTTCGCACATTGCTCAACATTTCTGGAGTCACTGCACGACACTCCACAACAATTCTCCTGCGTAGATCATCAAGAGAAGTTGGCTGGATAATATAAACTTTGGATTTCAAATGACCCCATAAAAAGAAGTCTAATGGTGATAAATCAGGAGATCTAGCCGGCCATTCTATTGGTCCTCGCCTTCCAATCCATCGCCCTGTGAAATTGTCATCTAAAAATTGACGTACAGGTAAAGGTGAGCTGACCGTCAAGTAACCTATCATCGTCTTCAAGTAACTGAGTGATTCTGGGGTTCACAGTTGTATCAAGAAGTTCAAGATACGTTTGTCCGTTGAGGTTACCATCAATAAAATATGGACCTACAATAGTCTAGTCTACAAGTGCCATTTAGACCAACTTTTTTCAGCAGTCTCCAAAAATTATGATTGAGGTGTCATTCGATTCGGAATGACATCCAGATGATTTTTGAAAAAAATGAAGTTCCGCATGAAAAAATTGTAAAAGTTATTAACAATTAACTAAAAAAAAAAAGATGGCTTTAGTATTTTGTAAATATCTCAAAAACTAATTAAAATTTTTTAAATCTAAAAAAAGATTCAAAAAGAGGAGGAAATTTCCTAAAAAAAAGCTCAATTCCCGGAATTGTAGCATCAATATTTATAATTTTCCCAGAGGGATGAAAATACGGCCGAAAACGGGTACTCTGGCTCGGGCAAGCCACACCCACTTTGGACACTTTAACAATAAAAATTATTTTAAAATACTAAATATGAAAATAAAAAATTGGAAAAATTCAGGCACTAACTGAATAGATTAATGAACAATAATCCGCTTGAAAAAAATTTTTATCACAATTTTTCAATTAGTTAATCAATAGTTAATTAATAATTTTTTTCTGCTTGAACATGAACATTGCAAGTGTGATAATTGTTAAACTATAAATTTAAGATTTTTTTCCTCTTTTGGAGCAATTCTTGAAAGGCTTCAGAATAGAACCCCGTTGGAAAAATTAAAAAGTTTTTATTTTTCAGTTTTTTATTAACAATTTTCGTTGTTGCAAAATTAAATACTTAAATTAATCATTGAAAAAAAAATTTTTTTTTAAATATTATCAATAATCCGTTTTTATGTTATCAGGAACTACATAGAAATAATTTTTTTAAATTTTTATCTCTAATTGTTTAAAAAATTGTTATAAACAAATGCGTTGTTTATAAGATAATTGAAATTTTTTTTATGGAATTTCAATCTTTGATACAAATAATGATTTTTAAAAGAAAAATTGTTCCTTAAAAAAATTTTTTTATTGCTTGAAAACGCATTTGTTAATTAACAATTATTTTCTCCCGCTTCTAATTAATATTAAGGAACCATTTTTTTTTTAAATCATTATTTGTCTTTCTTTCTGATATAAAAAAAATCCATTTTATTTAATTTTTCATTGTTTATGCAATAAACAATTTGTTATAAACAAATAAATTTTTACCTTATATTTTTTTTTCTATTCTAATTTCTGTCACAAAAACAGACATGACATTTAGAGAGTTAGAGAGAACTTATATTTAAAAATTAAATAAAAAATAATAAAAAAAATTTTAAAAAAGAAAAAAAATCATGTCTGTTTTTGTGACAGAAATTAGAATAGAAAAAAAAATATAAGGTAAAAATTTATTTGTTTATAACAAATTGTTTATTGCATAAACAATGAAAAATTAAATAAAATGGATTTTTTTTTTATATCAGAAAGAAAGACAAATAATGATTAAAAAAAAAATGGTTCCTTAATATTAATTAGAAGCGGGAGAAAATAATTGTTAATTAACAAATGCGTTTTCAAGCAATAAAAAAATTTTTTTAAGGAACAATTTTTCTTTTAAAAATCATTATTTGTATCAAAGATTGAAATTCCATAAAAAAATTTTCAATTATCTTATAAACAACGCATTTGTTTATAACAATTTTTTAAACAATTAGAGATAAAAATTTAAAAAAATTATTTCTATGTAGTTCCTGATAACATAAAAACGGATTATTGATAATATTTAAAAAAAAATTTTTTTTTCAATGATTAATTTAAGTATTTAATTTTGCAACAACGAAAATTGTTAATAAAAAACTGAAAAATAAAAACTTTTTAATTTTTCCAACGGGGTTCTATTCTGAAGCCTTTCAAGAATTGCTCCAAAAGAGGAAAAAAATCTTAAATTTATAGTTTAACAATTATCACACTTGCAATGTTCATGTTCAAGCAGAAAAAAATTATTAATTAACTATTGATTAACTAATTGAAAAATTGTGATAAAAATTTTTTTCAAGCGGATTATTGTTCATTAATCTATTCAGTTAGTGCCTGAATTTTTCCAATTTTTTATTTTCATATTTAGTATTTTAAAATAATTTTTATTGTTAAAGTGTCCAAAGTGGATGTGGCTTGCCCGAGCCAGAGTACCCGTTTTCGGCCGTATTTTCATCCCTCTGGGAAAATTATAAATATTGATGCTACAATTCCGGGAATTGAGCTTTTTTTAGTAAATTTCCTCCTCTTTTTGAATCTTTTTTTAGATTTAAAAAATTTTAATTAGTTTTTGAGATATTTACAAAATACTAAAGCCATCTTTTTTTTTTAGTTAATTGTTAATAACTTTTACAATTTTTTCATGCGGAACTTAATTTTTTTCAAAAATCATCTGGATGTCATTCCGAATCGAATGACACCTCAATCATAATTTTCGGAGACTGCTGAAAAAAGTTGGTCTAAATGGCACTTGTAGACTAGACTACAATATGGTCTCCCAGAATACCAGCCCAAACATTCAATTTCTGGGGAGTTTGTGAATGAGTTTCCCTGTACCAATGGGGAGTTACGTCACTCCAGTATCTGCAGTTGTGCCTGTTCACATGTCCATTTAAATAAAAAGAAGATTCGTCAAAAAAGCCCACATTGTAGAGGTAATTATTATCACCAATCAATAATTGACTCATGATTTCACAAAACTCTGTACGTCTGTCAGGATCATCTTCATTTAATTCTTGTACATTCTGCATTTTATAAGGATGGAATTTTGCGTCTTTCAGAATTCGATGTACGCTGCTTTTCGAAACTCCAAAAATAGTCTCAAGTTGTCTTAACGATTGAATGTTGTCCATCACTGCATGTCCTACAACTGCAACAGCGACCCCTTCATTTCTCATAGGCTTCTCTCGTTCATGTTTTTTATTCAGCACTGATCCCGACTCCAAGAACTTATTCATCAATTGAAGCACGTACTGATATGATGTGGTGTTTTCTGGATGACTTTCATTGAAACTTCGAGCCGTAGCTCTAGCACATCGTCCATTTTCAAAATACGCAGCTACAATGGATATTCTCTCTTGTACAGTATAAACCATTTTCGAATGTTTTCAAATTGTTGAATGCAGTGACTCGAATACATCAATTACCAAGGCGTAAACAAAGATATGCGTATACAAAAACACATGAGGGCAATTTTTTTCTCATAAAAACGTCTGTCTCACCTTCGAAACTATTATTTCTGACAGCATATTATTTTTCAATACAGTGACGTACCCACCTTTCTTACGACGCTAACATTTGAGTTGATGAAAAATTAAAATATCTGTATAAAACTTAGTTTTCATGAAAACTTCAACAACACTTGATCGATCCTCAATTTCAGTACACCGATGTATTTGGGATTGAATTCCCTTCAAAATGATGTATCACAAGTATAGTAGTCCCATTGAAAATTCTGAAGTAGGGGGTGCTGGAGTTGAGGGGGTTGACAACACAATGATGGTGTATTTGGTGAAAGTGTTCCCCCTTGAAATAAAAATCGACGGGTCTGAGCGATTTTCAATTTTTTTTCATGAGTTCGGATATTAGGGGGTGACAAGTTTTAGCTGGGACACACTGTATATATATATATATATATATATATATATATATATATATATATATATATATATATATATATATATATATATATATATATATATATATATATATATATATATATATATATATATATATATATATATATATATATATATATATATATATATATATATATATATATATATATATATATATATATATATATATATATATATATATATATATATATATATATATATATATATATATATATATATATATATATATATATATATATATATATATATATACCGGGTGTCCCACATTTTATGTGACAGGCAATATCTGATTTGTCGGAGGAGATATACAAAAATGTTTCATACAAAAGTTTTATGAGTTGATGAGAGCTATATTTTGATATAATTTTCAAATATACAGGGTGTTTGGTGTAGGTGCTACAGACCAAAATGCCATTTTTAAAATAGAACGCACTGTATATCTTTACATATTCAGATTCTACGCTTAATTCTGATATCATTTCATGTTTAGTTTTTGAAATTCGGTTATGGCGTTGTTGAGTTATTGCACTTTAAATAAGGTTTAATATAAGGTATTACAAAATCTTTAACGCGTACACGAATCCTGTCTATATCTTTTATTAAATTGAACTAGAATCCTAATGAATAATAGCTATTAATGTAACGAGATTATTATGCGATTTATGATATTCGAGGACGTGCAACTTCCGATATTTATTCAAATTGCATAATCAAGTCTCATTCACAGCTTTATCATATCATTGACAACGATGATGTGAAAATAAAAACTACAACTTTGGTTATTGTCATTTTAGCGTGCCATTTGGTATGATTTGATCCAGTTGATGGAAGATATTCCCATAGCAGAACGACAAGGAATTTGGTGGCAACAAGATGGAGCTCCTCCTCACAACTCACAGGTTGTTACTGAATATCTGGATAGAACGCACCCAAATAGATGGATTGGTAATAAGGGTCCAATTCGGTGGCCGGCTCGTTCCCCAGATTTATCACCGCTTGAAATTTTCCTATGGGGTTATTTAAAAGATATTATTTTCACCACTCCCCCTTTGAATGTGGATGATCTGAAAATTCGACTAGCGTGCAGTGATATTACGCCTGATATAAGAGCGACTTGTTCGAGAGAAGTGGTTCGACGTTTCGAAGCCTGCATAATATCTAATGGGCATCACTTTGAACATTTTTTATTACATATCTTAGTACTATTCTTATGAAATGATTCATCAAGTTATATTACATTGTTATTGACGATTTGTTCCTGAATACACCTCTTTCAATTTCGCAATTGTTTCATATTCAAAATGATTCCTGACTGAAGAATAGAGAGAGAATAGTTATTGTATGAGATATTTTTTAAAATAATAGTCGTTCTCAAGACTTTACATTTTAAGCAATAACTCAACAACGCCGTAATCGAATTTCAAAAACTAAACATGAAATAATATCAGAATTAAGCGTAGAATCTGAATATGTAATGATATACAGTGCGTTCTATTTTAAAAAATGGCATTTTGGTCTGTAGCACCTACACCAAACACCCTGTATATTTGAAAATTATATCAAAATATAGCTCTCATGAACTCATAAAACTTTTGTATGAAATATTTTTCTATATCTCCTCCGACAAACTAGATATTGCCTGTCACATAAAATGTGGGACACCCGGTATATATATATATATGTGTTCAGATAGGTTTCCGCGGTCAGATATTTGAAAACTAAAAGTTCGGGTTGAACCGCGTCTAGAATTTGTTGAAATTCGACCTTTCGGCTCCGATTTTGGAGCCATTTTCAAGAACTGAAAAAGAAAGAAAATAAGAAAATTAATAAATGGTTGAAACGTAATTCTACGCTGAGGTCTCAATCTGCCTACTCCTCAGGTATAATTACGTTAGGTTTTTGTGACTTGACGTCGGGGTCTCAATCTGCCTACTCCCCATGTCT
This sequence comes from Chrysolina americana, assembly GCA_958502065.1. NCBI lineage: Eukaryota > Metazoa > Arthropoda > Insecta > Coleoptera > Chrysomelidae > Chrysolina > Chrysolina americana. The sequence goes on from OY293416.1 coordinate 27,015,643, forward strand.
CGTCACTGGTTCTCTCTAAGGTCTCAATCTGCCTACTCCTTCGAGAGAACTGAGGAATTGTGTGTTGAGGGATTGTATTTATAGTGGACGTGGCTGTAATTGAAGTCTATTTTGTGACCTGTGTCTTCTCGATGTTTATAAAGTGCGGAAGTGGAAGATCCCTGACGCACAGCAAGTTCGTGTTCGTAGACTCTGGAAGTTACTCGTCTGTTAGTCTGGCCAATATAACTTCTCGGGCAGTCTGAACATGGTATTTCATATATACCTTGAGAATCGTTTGGTATTGTGTCCTTGGGAGATCTGAGGAATTTGGATATTTGGTTGTTGGCCGTGAATATTGTTTTTATCTCGTGTTTTCTCAAGATATTACTGATTTTGTCTGTCACACCTTTGATGTATGGTAGGAAAGCTTTGTGTGGCTGAATACACTCTAGTGGATCATTTGTTTTTGGAGGACGGGTCAGTTGATGGCGGATAGACTTGGCCTAGGTGGACTAGGTGGACTAGGTGGACTAGGTTATATTATATATATATATATATATATATATATATATATATATATATATATATATATATATATATATATATATATATATATAAAATAAAAGTAGTCCAGACGGCGGATCTTGAATTTTATGGTGAAGTACTATCTCCAGTACATGCCAATTTATTCAGAATGACGTGTTTTTTTTTTTGTGATTTTGGTAATCTCAATCTATTGAATATGAATGTAAAAAGTATGAAGTGATACCAGAGTGAAAGCAGCAAGACGGCATCCCCAGCAAGATATTTGGATAGAGCTACTCTTCAATAAAGTCTTGCTGGGTGTCGCGGCAGCATGAAGGTTTTAATTTTATCAGGTTTTTTTCGTGTGTGATGGAGAACTATTTTTAGATGAATTTGCTGAGGAGATGAGAACCTATCTCATCTTCAAAACACTACAGTCAGTAGCTACAAAGGAAACTGTGTATCCCAACATCAATCTAATGAAAGTAAACCATGATTTTGGTCTAACTTATAATGATGTTGAGAATTTATTTTATTGAAGAATTATTCAGTAATAACGTTCTACTGAAATATTAATTTTGTGGCGTTCATTTGACTTCTTTTTATTCATTTAAAAATAATGAATAGTACATTTATTGATTTTCAACGACCACAATAAAAGTGATATAAAACAAGTCATAAATTACAGTACATAGAGGAACTTCACATTTAAAATTTGACAATTTAAAATAATGTTTGTTACTTATATAAAATATATATTATAGAATAAAAATATCAATCTGGTTGGCATAAAATTCTTCTGTACTGTAAAACATTTTTGCCAACAAAAAATATTTGTGATGGCTTCTGAATTTGAAACCAGTAACTTCGTTTTTAATGGTTTCCGGGAGCCTATTGTAAATCCTTACACCATTGGAGATGGGTCCCTTGACAGCTACATTCAAATTATTTCGAGGTGTTTTGAGATGATGGTTATATCTCGTTGAATAACTGTGATCATTATTATGTGTGCTAATACTTTTTTATTTTCAAATATGTAACAGAATATTTCTAAAATATTAAGGCAAGAGAGATTTTCAGTTTGGCAAATAATGGTCTACATGAATTACTCTGACTTTTATTCAATAATGTAATAAGACATTTTTTCTGTAGCATAAATAATTTCTGAGATGCTAGCTGAACCTCATACTAGGATTCCATATGTTAGTCGTGACTGAATTTCAGCATAATAAAAATTTTTCAACAATGAGAAGTTCAGAACTCTTTGCAGGCATTTCAGTTGATATACTTTGCTATTTAGTTTCGACATTTTTTTCTCTGATATGGATTTCCCAATCAAATGTATCATTCATGGTTATGCCTAAGAACTTTATGTTTTCATATTGTTTTAGATTCACTTCTCCCATTTTAATTTCTATGTTTTCGATCCTCTTTCGTCTAGGGTGAAATATTGAAAAATTTGCTTTACCAGTATTGACATATAGTTTATTTGTTGAGAACCAAAGTATAATTTTTGTTATTAAATCATCACAGTTTTGTTGGATGGTTTCTAGGAGTCTTGCCACCAAGATCGACAAATCATCTGCGTAAAGTGTTGACTTGTATTCATCTAAGTATTTAATGGTATCTGCTATATAAGGAAAATAATTAGGGGCTAGGACACTTTCCTGAGCATGCTGCTTTGACCGTCAACCTCACTGTGAGATATCTGCACATATAGCTTTTTGCCATCAAGTTAAGACCGAAACCATTGATGTGTATTTCCTCTGATCCCATAAAACCAAAGCTTTTCTAATAATCGATAGTGTGGAACATAATCAAACGCTTTGCTCAGGTCACAGTATATTCCAATTGGACATCTTTTTTTGTCTAATTCCGATGCTATGTCTGTATATGTTTCTGTTATTGCTGTTGTGATTGATTTGGATTTTTGAATCCATGTTGTTCATCTGGTATCAGATTAAATCTTTCAATGAAGGAGGTTAGTCTCTCTAACATGCAATACTCAAATAGTTTTGCAAATACTGATGTAAGAGACGGTGGCATTTTTTTATAAAGGGACCACCTTTGCTACTTTCAAAGACGGTGGGAAAATTCCTGTTTCTATTGAAGAGTTTATGATATGACAAAAAGGTTCAACCAAGTCATTCTTAAATTCTTTTATGGTATTATTACCAGATGAACGCTTTTTTTAAGCCTGTTGAAAATGTCCTTAATTTCTAATTCTGTATATGGGAGTACCACCATTGAAGTCATGATGTTTCTATGAGTAGGGGCAACATGCCCATCTACATTCGGTATATTATTTATAACTCTCTTTGGTGCATCAATGAAGAAATTATTAAAGGTGCTTGCTACAGTTACAGTTGAAGTGATCTAATTTTCATGTATCAGCTTAATGTTAGATTTGGGCTTGGATCTACCTTTCAGTTCATTTATAATAGACCATGAAGTTTTACTTTTGTTTTCAGAGTTTTGAATTATATTATCATAGTCATTACCTACGTTTATACTTCTCGACAATTTGTTTGTGATCTCGTTTTCTGATTTGATAGTGTTCTCCTAGTATTGAATAATTTTTCTGAAGGATAAGTATATACATTTTTAAGCTGTGTACTTGACTGTTTCACTTCGTCAGTTACCCAACTCTTCAAAACTGGTTTTGATTTTTTGATTTTTTGGCGGAATTGCATTGGAAAAATGATGTTGAACAATGCTCTCAAATATATTGTAGTTATCATTACAGGTTTTCTGGTTATATAGTACATCCCAATTTTCATTTTTCAGCATTTGAGAAAAAAATTATTTGTTCTTTCCGCTATAGTTTCTACTTACCTTCGTGTTTTTTCTGTCAGCATATAAGCTATGATTCACCTTTACTGTGATATATCTATGATCTGAGAGAGGAGTGTCTTTGATCCCCCTCCATCACTCCCAAAAGAATGGAATAAATGGTTCTGACTGGTAATTTAAGGGCCATTCATTCCGGATAACAATTTTAATATGAAAATGACTGTTTTGAATAACTTTAATTTTAATTCCTATAATTTGTTTAACAATGTTACAATTTTTAAGGGAAGAACTCTAGTTTCAGTTATAGCTTCTGAGGGAAAATTGTGCACTGTTTCACGTAGAGAGTCCATTAGTAGCAGAAAATAGATACAGTTCTTTTCTCAAAATTGTTCTAAACTTTTTTGGACCCCAATCGAAAAAATTATACAAAAAGTAGAAGTAAGCGTACACTGGTGTATTAGCACAAAGTTTAAAAAATTTGAGTTTTTTTTTTAATTTCAAAACTTTTTCCAGTGGACTTATATTTGAAATGTTATATACGTAGCACCAGACCAGTGACCATGCTGGGAATCGAACCCACCTCCCTCTGATTGATAGACTAGTGCTCTACCATCATGACCTACCTATATGTGATATGGATAATAACCAATGAACTCATAAAGTGATATTTTTTCCTTGATTTGAATTATCATGAAATCTTAGATTATTTGCATTTAGTATACATAACAAGATCATCAGCAGAAGAATATTACAAAGACGTTTGAAATCCTAAGAATTATATAGAAGGAAATTTTATATGAATGATGGTGAGCTTCTATATATATATATATAGAACGAATTTGATGATTCTCTGGTGACACCAGTTTCTTCCAAATCTTTCGTTAGTGGAGTGCCAATAGCAACTTTGATGCTTTTTTTTTTAATATTTACACTTATGATTGTTTACACTTATTTAATTATACTGAAATTAAACATTAACAACGACGTTAATTCAGGACAATTACATGTATATTAGTGGATGCAATTTAAATATCAACAAAACGAACTTGTAGTGCAACAAAAACCAGTTTGCCTGGATCTAAACATTCTTGATCATCTTACGCTGGAGAAACAGAATGTGAAGAAGATAATATTTCAGCAAAGACTCAAATTTTTTATGGCACATTGTTTCATATGATATACTGAAGCCATATGGAATAGGAATTAACGGTTGCATTGATGGATTTTCGCGACAAATATTATTGGTCAAATCAGAGGATGGAATGTTGGTGGTGTATATTAGAAAGCATTCAGCTCAGTTTTGGATTACTTATTTCAGAGTCTCAAAGATAATGGCTATTTTAGTGGTTCTTTTATTGACAAGGCACTATTTCAGTCTGTCTTCATGGATATCATTCAGGTAAGGATTCAGAAGGTATTTTATAAATACAGGGTCATTAACTGTGGATTCCACAACTTCAGCTAATCTCTCGTAAAACAATATTTTATATTTTGAACACAAAATTACGAGGAATGGACATTTTTATTAAAAATTTAATATTGAGGATATATCACTCAAACCGACAATAACTTTAAAATATTTAAGCTGGGTCGCGCTAGAGGGCCTCCTGATGTAGGCTGTAGGCTCACTCATAGGTACAAGTGATTTTAATAAAATACAAAGTGACGAGTTGTTTGCACACGACGTATATAATAAAAAACACTATAATTTTGCAGCATATTATACATAGTGTTTCCTAACTACGGTTCTTAACTGCATTCATTTGATCATTTTATGAAGAAAGTTTCCTATGAACTTATATCAGTGGTGTACTTCTTTTTTGCAAAATATTTGGCAGTTGGGCATCACTGTCACTGGCCCTAATAATTTCAATTTAGTTGGGTCTGAAAGAGCGTCTTATTAGTCCAAATAAATGTACCAAATTTCAACTAAATCGGTTCTATAATGATATTTTATAGTCACCGTTTTTTTTTATTTCAACGCCCTGTATCTCAGAAACGAAGCAACTTCGGACATATGTTCATAGGAACTTTTCTTCTTAAAATGACCTAACGAGTCACCCCCTGCAGTTAGGTAACACCCTTTATAAACAGCTATATTCTTTCACATAAGTGCTAGGAATCGCACGTTAAACAACGGTAAGACCTCGTTAATCCTTAGCTCGCACAAGTTTTGACTTCTGAGGGCTGTCGTTCGTAGGGGGATGACAGCTGGTTAACGGAAAAAACAATTTTAAACAACAATTTTAAAACAACAACAACAATCTTCAATGGAAAGGTCAATTATCTGTATGACTTCATGGTGATATCAGCTCCTTTTTCATTATCGCTATCTGATAATGTATATAATGATTTGTCCAATTGAAATTCTCTAGATAATGATAATAACGAAGATATGTCTTTATTCATCATGAGTAACATATCATGATTAGGATGAAAAGGGGGAGATCGGCTATGAGAGCTGCTTATAAACTAGACCCCAAAGAAAAATACAATGAAAAAAAAAAACTATATTTGTACAAGAATTTTTAGAAGGGTAATATAAGTTACAGTAAATTTCTAATCGATGCTGGAAGGGTGCTCGGTAGCGAGGCGGTTAGATAAACTTCCGCTTGCATTTGGCCAGGTTCGAATCCTGGAAAACAAGAATTTTCTCAATTTCTTAGGAGTCGATAGGCAATGAATGTAAGATGTCTAGATGCCAATCCCGACGTCTGCTGCTTGCTTGGAGTTCGCGCTGACCACCCGTGGTGGTGCTGTAGGTTCACCGGGTTTTCCTACAACTGAAAAGTGAATATACTTGAAGGAAAAATTTTGTATTTCGTGTAGTTTTTTTATTATTGAAATCGTAGCAGAGCGCTTTCGACTATCAAAGTCATCATCAGTGCGCATCAGTGCAATACGAATACCATGGCGTCCAATAGAGCCCCCACGGAAACTGGAAATGATGATTATGGTTGGAAAAAAGTTCCCTATAGGAGAAAATCAACGAGAAGGAAGGTAATCGTAGGAAACAACGAGAAATCCGTAGTCAAAGGAGTTCCCAAGAGTGTGTTTCTTCATGTATCCAGAGTTGAACATACTACTTCTGCCGAAGATTTGCTGAAACTACTGAAAACCACTTTTCCAGAGGTAAAATGGGAATTATTAACTTCCAAATACCCAAGTATATATTCATCGTTTAAAGTGACTATAAATGATAGGAACTTCCGCACAGCTGCAAATTTGTGGCCCACAGGTGCATGCATCACTAAGTTTTTTCAGAAGCGAAGAGAGACGACAACTGCAACCGACTAATGTTCAATCCGCAAATCCTTCTTCTGAATGTACGAAGCTTAATAATCGAACAATCAATACCTTAAAAGTAGATACTTTTGAATCTAACTTACAGTTTCTCACTTTCACAGAAACTCATTGTACCACTGAGTCTATAGTTCATAAAAATATAAACGGTTTTGAATTATCCAGCTACTTCTGCAGAACCTCTTTCTAGAAAGGGGGTGTTGCGATATATGCTAAAAAGGGACTAAACTGTGTGCAAATTGATTTAAAAAAGTACTGTGTTGACAAAGATTTTGAGATTTGTGGCATATCTTGCAAAAAAGACCATAATTCTATCGTCATATTAACATGCTACCGTTCACCTAGCGGAAATATCGATGTTTTTATGGAAAATATTCTAAAAGTAGTGGGGCAGGTATATTCACCACATGTGACTATAACTTTATCTGGAGATTTTAATATTGATTCATCTAGAGATCGTACAATATTTAGTAAACTTGTGCAAATTTTGTATAGTTTTAATATGGCACCAGTAGTGAACTGGCCTATGAGAGTCACATATTATTCAGCGACTATCATTGACCATATATTCACTAACGTAGCTGATTCGGTAGTATGTGTCACCGTACCGTATTGTTTGAGATTTCTGAACAGGATTTAGAAAACAGTAGAAAAACATTTGAAATTAGAATAAGCTATAATCAACAAGCTATTTACAATTTCAATAATGCTCTCTTAAAAGAAAACTGGAAGGAGATTTTTAAATACTCAAACCTTGAGCCATCTTTCATGGATATTTTTCTATTCCATTTCTATGTACATTTCCCTTCAAAAATATTTTTTGATAATAATGACAGTAATAAAAAATGGATTACAGATGAACTAAGGAATCTAGTACAAAATTGAAAGACTTCACTTTAAAAAATACTACCCTCAATCAACTGACCAATACAAAAAATCTAAGAAAGAACATGAAGTTTTAATAAGAGATTCGAAGAAAATATACTACCAAAATAGAATTGCTAATTCTAGTAATGTCAACAAAACGGCCTGGAATGTAATATCTGAATTTAGCAACAAGAATAAGAAAAATCGTCACCCTATAATTATAAAAACAGATGGAATTACTTATGAAGACCCCCATGAGGTATCAAACTTATTCCATGATTTTTTTATAAATGCACCATTACAAGCACAAGCCATTGAAAATTGTGTGAGTGAGAAACGTAGTATTTCTAATGATATTAAGCTAGATATGAATGAGTCTTAATTTTTTCTTGAACCCTTCATTGCCCTCGAATTGAAAAAAATATTGAAATATAAACTGAAAAATAAGCATTCCTCTGTGCAGGATGAAATTTCACTTTTCATAATCAAGGCATGTTTAGAAAATATTGAACCTCATTTAGTAAATTTGTCCTTTCTGACTGGCGAGTTTCCCCAATGTCTGAAAGTTAGAAAAATGATTCCCATCTTCAAGAAGTCGTGTACCACTAACATGAATAATTATCGCCCAGTTACAGTAACCTCAAGTTTTTCCAAAGTATTTGAGTATTCATTTCTCAACCGTCTCATGACATGTTTGTATAGATGCAATATCTTCACGGAAAATCAACATGGATTTTTAGCCAGCCGTTCCACTCATAGTGCCATTATTGCTTTTTTGAAAAGGTCATAGATTTTATGGAGTCAGGCGAGTGCCCTGCTGGCATTTTTTGTGATCTCAGAAAGGCATTCGACTGCGTCAATCATAGTCAGTTAACATCAAAACTTTATAACTATGGAATAAGAGGTGTAATAGAGCAAGAGTCCGTGAACCCCAGACCTTCGTTATTTTATAAAAGCTGAAAGTTTGTCAGCGCATGCTCCCAACACAGATAAGAACGATAGATCATTATGAAGTTTGGGTTGCAGTGGCTTTGGTAGGTAAACGGTACTAAGGTGTGTAAAATACCGATCTGAATTCATCAAATAATAAAGTGCGAGTTTTTGGTATAACCTCCAGAATGTATTAAAATTCACGTTATCCATTGCCAGACACTTAACATCGTGGCAACCCCTTGCCGGACACCCTTAATGTTCATGAAATTATAATTTTACTTACGTCATAGTATAAAAGCTGATTTTTATATACAATACTTGGGTAATAAGTGAATGATGTTTCCTCATCAGCCAGACATTTTTGATAGTCCCAACCCCTTGCCAGACAAGCATGTGGGGTAGCTGTAGGAGCGAGCGCGAGGCAGTATGTATATGGGTGGGTGCGAGTGAGATGGCGTGTTGAGTCTACCGCGATCCCTTACTGCGCAGTTGTTATTTCTACTGCGCATGTATTTTTTAGTACTCAGTACATGTTTACATCATCTAAAATAATATTATACAGGATGGGGCACTGAAAACGAAACAGATCGAATATCTGAAAAACACATGTGTTGTGTGGAAAATGCAAAAACACATTGATTTTTAATCCAAGGGGGACATCTTCCTATCATAATCTCAACTGTCATACCTCTCTCCCACCCCTTGGTCACTATCACCCAAACATTTTGAACAGGGAAAGTAGTGAATGTGAGACATCATTAAAAAGGATATTTCATAAGCCATGTCAATTTTCGCTACCTAACTTTCTATTTTGGCGCCCTCTTGCGGGAAAACAACTGATCCGTATTCCAAATTATGATACTTCCTTTGCAAGCTAATTTGATAAATAAATAAAATGGTGGCTTCAAAATGGCGGACAAGATTTAACATTATGGTCCGATTTGATTCAAACTTGGTAAGTGATGGTTTTCAGGGAAGTAAATTATAAATTGTTTGTCAATGCACAAAAAAATGGTGGCTCCAGGATAGCGGACGAAATTTGTGATTATGGTCCGATTCGAATAAAAATTAGTATGTGGGGATTTTCAGGGTAGGAAATTATGATTTTTTGTCGATACAAAAAACAAGATGGCGGACGAAACGGACCATAATAACAAATTTAGTCCGCCATCCTGTAGCCACCATCTTGTTTTTTGCATTGAAAAATTATTTAGAATAATTTCCGACCCTGAAAACCACCACTTATCGAGTTTGAAACACGCCTTTTTGGAGCTTTAGAAAAGTTCCATATCGCATTGTCACCGAATTTATGTCAAATTAGCTTGCAAATGAAGTATCATAATTTGGAATACGGATCAGTTGTTTTTCCCGCAAGAGGGCTCCAAAATAGAAAGGTAGGTAGCGACAATTGACATGTCTGAATTCCTCATGAAATTACCTTTTTAATGATTCACTATTTTCCCTGTTCAAATTGTTTGGGTGATAGTGACCAACGGGTGGGGGAGAGGTAATACAGTTGAGGTTATGATAGGAAGGTGTCCCCCTTGGATTAAAAATCGATGTGTTTTACTACACAACACATGTGTTTTTCGGATATTCGATCTGTTTCGTTTTTGGTTCCCCACCCTGTATAATATTATTTTAGCTTATGTGAACATGTACTGAGTACTAAAAAATACATGCGCAGTAAAAATAACAACTGCGCGTGAGGGATCGCGGTAGATTTAACTCGCAATCTCACTCGTACCCACCCATATACATACTGCCTCGCGCTCGCTCCTACAGCTACCCCACATGCTTGTTCGAACTGTCAAAAATGTCTGGCTAATGAAGAAACATCATTCACTTATTACCCAAGTATTATATATAAAAATCAGCTTTTATACTATGACGTAAGTAAAATTATAATTTCATGAACATTAAGGGTGTCCGGCAAGTGGTTGTCACGATGTAACTATCTGGTAATGAATAACGTGAATTTTAATAATATTCTGAAGGTAATACCAAAAAGTCGCACTTTATTACCTATTTGATGAATTCAGATCGGTATTTTACACACCTTCAGTACCGTTTACCTGCCAAAGCCACTGCAACCCAAACTTCATAATGGTCCATCGTTCTAACCTGTGTTGGTAGCATGCACTGACAAACTTTCAGCTTTTATAAAATAACGAAGGTCTGGGGTTCACGGGTTCTTAGACTATAACAGAATGGATTTCCTCATTTTTAAAACACCGTAATCAATACGTATGTGTATCAAATGTTCAATCTCACAGTGTTATCCTCATCAATTCAAAGAGTAAATCCATTAGTATCGGTGTCCCACAAGGTTCCGTCTTGGGACCCTTTTTATTCTTGCTTCATTCCAACGATCTGGATAAATTCTTACAAGGTGTATACGTAACAATGTATGCAGACGACACGCCATTGATAGTATCACACAAAAATGAAATTCGTATGCATCAAGAAACAGAAAAAGCTGTAGAGCTGATGCAGAACTGGTGCAGCTTTTTTTCGACTTGCGCTCCAACTCCCATTATATGCCACTTCGACTCGCGATAATTTAAAACAAATAGTTTTCATTATCAGTTTCGGTAGTCTCATTGCTAATAGCAATGTGAATACTCATTTTTATGTCACACACGCCTATCTATCTCTTTTATATTTCAGTTGATATATGTCAGCACTCGCAATATAGTTTTTTAATGGAACATAGATGTCTGGATCCGATTCTTTGATATTTCATTAATATGTTACATCATGCACCTTTGACATGAAATTAAACACAATATTTTCTATTTCCATGCCACCTTCATGTGCCATTTAAATGGGACACTAATTTCATTGTCACATTGATGACCGCGACACGCAAGTGACAAAAGAATGAAGTAGAATTTAAAAGGGAGTCCGATACCTAAGACATCAATGTGTAATTAGCTCAACGATGTTGAAATTGATGATGCGAAGTATGCTCACGCTCGAAATGTTTGGCAGCAATTTGATATCAAAACTTTGGGGGAATATAGCGATTTATATATACATGCGAACAGATATATTGCTTTTGGCAGACGTTTTCGAACATTTTCGTAAAATTGACTTAAAAACTTATGGGTTGGACCCCAGCTGGTACTATACTATGCTGGGACGTGGAATTGTATGCTTAAATATACAAAGTGTAAATTACAAATATTAAAAGACGTTGATATGGTCATGTTTGTGGAAAAGGGTATAAGGGGAGGAATTTCAGTTTGTTATAATAGATATTCGGAAGCTAATATCAAGTATATGCCTACATACAATTCCACGCAGCCGTCCAAATTTTTCATGTATTTCGATGTAAATAATCTTTATGGGTGGGCGATGTCAGAATATTTACCATATGGAGGCATCGTATGGGTTGATACAAATATTGATGTGACTCAAATTCCTGATGACAATCCTGAAGGATATATTTTACAAGTTGATTTGGAGTACCCTCAGGGGCTTCACGATTTTCACAAAGATTTTCCATTTTGCCCCGAACACCGCGCACCACCAAATTCCAAGTTGAAAAAATTAATGCCAACTCTCCATAATAAAACAGAGTATACATTACAATATAGGAAATTGAAACAAGCTCTGGAACATGGTTTGAAATTAACTAAAATCCATAAAGTTTTGAAATTTAAACAATCTGCGTGGTTACGCCCGTATATCGAGCTGAATACTCGATTGAGGACTGCAGCCACTAATTCTAGTTAGCCAATAATGCTATTTTTGGTAAAACAATGGAGAACATCCGGTTACACCGAATAGTAAAATTAGTTTCTTCCTACGAGGGTAGATATGGAGCAAAAAATCTCATTTCCAGCCCTCGATTTCATAATCGTACCGTTTTCGATTCAAACTTGATGACTATTGAACTGAAAAAAGCCGAACTTGTATTCAATAAACCATTGTATGTAGGGATGGCTATTTTGGATTTGTCAAAAACTTGCATGTTCAAATTTCATTATGAATTTATGCTTCCCACTAATTTGATCAAAGATACCGCAGAGGACCAGTAGGAAAGAAAATTCAAGGATTTGATGACAGGTTGAAAAAACTATTTTAAATTTAGAGATTCAATCAACTTTCAGTGATATAAATCATCTCAAAAAAGAATTAGTCAACATTAAACTCAAACTCCGCTCCATGATTCCTTTTGACATTTTTACAGAATTTAATCGTAGACAAAAATTACATTATAACATAGTATTCCATGATATCCTTAAAAAACAAAAAAATAAAATTAATAATTTGAAAATAAATTCTTTTACCTCCATAAAATTCCAAGAAAAATGGATAAAAAATTCAACTGACGTTGACATCCCACAAGAGCAACAGCATTATAAGTTTTGAGAGTTTTAGCAATGGTTGGATCAATTAACTTTTGAGTTTCTAACTTTGATACTAATTTATTGGCATTCTGTTGTATTGTAGAAGAAGGATTACGTGGGATTTTTTTATAGTATTTTTCGTCATCAATAAGTTGCTGACTTTTTTCTATATAATCCTGCTTGTACATCACAACTGTTACATTCCCTTTGTCACTTTTAACAATATATAGATCTGGGTTATCTTTGAGATTTTTTTTACTTTTATTGAAAAAATTTGGAAATAAGTGGATTTTGAAACATTTTTATGTAAGAAATTTGTTATGACATTTGTGTATTGCGATCTCTGAAGGTCTTGTTCCTGTTTAGGAAAAAGACCTTCAGAGGTCGATTCAATGTCTGCAAGTAAAGAAGAAATTTTTAAGTCTTTGCTGGTGGGGCAAATACTGAATTTAGGTCCCAATGCCAGCAACCGTTTGACATCTTGTGGGATGTCAACGTCAGTTGAATTTTTTATCCATTTTTCTTGGAATTTTATGGAGGTAAAAGAATTTATTTTCAAATTATTAATTTTATTCTTTTGTTTTTTAAGGATATCATGGAAAACTATGTTTTAATGTAATTTTTGTCTACGATTAAATTCTGTAAAAATGTCAAAAGGAATCATGGAGCGGAGTTTGAGTTTAATGTTGACTAATTCTTTTTTGAGATGATTTATATCACTGAAAGTTGATTGAATCTCTAAATTTAAAATAGTTTTTTCAACCTGTCATTAAATCCTTGAATTTTCTTTCCTACTGGTCCTCTGCGGTATCTTTGATCAAATTAGTGGGAAGCATAAATTCATAATGAAATTTGAACATGCAAGTTTTTGACAAATCCAAAATAGCCATCCCTACATACAATGGTTTATTGAATACAAGTTCGGCTTTTTTCAGTTCAATAGTCATCAAGTTTGAATCGAAAACGGTACGATTATGAAATCGAGGGCTGGAAATGAGATTTTTTGCTCCATATCTACCCTCGTAGGAAGAAACTAATTTTACTATTCGGTGCAACCGGATGTTCTCCATTGTTTTACCAAAAATAGCATTATTGGCTAACTAGAATTAGTGGCTGCAGTCCTCAATCGAGTATTCAGCTCGATATACGGGCGGAATGTATAAACCGCTATATTACCCCAAAGTTTTGATATTAAATTGCTGCCAAACATTTCGAGCGTGAGCATACTTCGCATCATCAATTTCAACATTGTTGAGCTAATTGTAAAAATGTTTTTTGGAGGGTAGCTCAGTGTCGAGGAGTTTTTCTATATTATCAACATAATCGAAGGAAATACACCTTTCCTAGTGAGAAGCTGGAATTTTTCAACTAATTGTGCAAATTCTTTTTTAAAAATTTTTAAATTTTTTGCATCTATTGTGGAAACCAACTCATCGAGACTGGCTCCCCTAAAACGATATGAATCTATGAATCTGAATTTAATGCTAGTTTCACTATCGTATTGAGTGAATGAAATGTATTTCTCTTTATTGATGGGAAGTATGATCACACGTCGTCGTTTTGCTACATCCCGTATAATAAAATGGTAGTCATACCCGGAAAGATTGTGGAATATAATGGGTACCCTAAAAAGCTTTTTGAAGGCAAGGTTGCAACCCTGATGACTCCATCCCCTAAACAACCCCGAAAAGTGACAATGGTCCCTAACAATGATGTCCTTCTTTACAAAAGGTTTCTCGCAAATATGGCACACTCTAGCATTAATAATATCAGGGCTACATATCATTGGTACGATATTTCTGATTTTAGATTCAACAAATTTAGCAATGCTAACCATTTCATCTGTAAACCATTGCGTGCAATTGTCACCACGATGACAATTAAACTTGGACAAGCTGTCATTATAAGAGCATTTCAAGTAGTAACCTGCACTGAACGCTTTATGCTTTTGATATTTTGTTGACTTATCCGAAATTTTCATGTTGCAATTTTCGAGAGCCGATTCAAAATCAGCATATAAAACAAATGGACATTTTTGTTTATAAACATAATTTCGAAATTCTACATAATCAAATTTTGGAAATGAAATTTTACACTCGTTAATATTCTCACACAAGACAATATGTTCATTCAATTTTTGTTCGCTATGGAAATAATTCAAACATCTATCACAAAAGTATCCGAAGGCAAAGCGTCGTATTCGTTTAATTCAGAGAAATATTTATCTTGAACTAATAACAAATTGGCGTGTTTATTCATTTTATTTTTGGTTAATCGTGCAGGTACTACTTCATAAAATATATTTTCTTCGATAACATTCATTTCTAAACTATACACATTCACTGAAATATTATTTTGTTTTTAAAATTTTGTAATCTGAGTAATTTTCATAGGAATTTCCAAACCCCCTGTATTCAAAACTATGGCTTAATTTGGATATGAAGATGCACGTGAAACTTTCCGTTTAGGGGGGTACAAAGCACTCACGATTGCTCTAAAAAAACACGCATCATCTTGATTATCAATATTGACACATGCATGTTTGCTTTGATTTTCATTAGGTAACCATATGAATTTTGAACCGTTGTCTATTTCGAATTTGTTGATTGCTATTTCAAGCAAAAGAATTTTACTCAACGCCCACCCTGAGTCTTTTTCTTGAAATTCTTCTAATTTGTTCAAAATAACATCCACAACATGCTCATTATACCAATCAATTAAATCCGTACCCAAATCAATGATTGCATTAGGAGTATTGAAAAATTTTCGATCAACTATTTCACCGTCATTCGACTTTTTGATGAAATCCCCTAACAACGTCATGTTCACTTTGAAGCATTGCATGTCTTTCAAAATTTTGGAAATTCTTGATTTTAAAAGAAAATATGCATCACTCAATAATTTTCGGACTTCTTTGTGCCCCAAAATTATAATTACACCCGTCCTCACTCTATCATTGAAAATTGCATTAACATTTTCCCATTTAACTCTATTGCTTCGTTTCAACCCCAATCCAATGTATTTATAATTTTTCATAACGTTTGTTATGCATCTAATACATCCAATTTTACTAACGATTTTCTTTTTTCCCCCAACTGAAAATTTAATTTTTTTCATTGCTAACTCGCATTTTCTAATATGTTTACTTATCAAATTTAAAGATGTTCGTGCAATGGAACTTGAGTAATTTTGTTTGATCGCCTCAAGTAATGTATCAATTTGCGATGAAGTTTTTGAAAAAAACATTTTTAACTAATGTTTCAATTTACGTGAATTTATATGAATGGTGATATAAAGGTGACAGCAGCACCAGATGGATGTTTGCTGGAACTGCAAGAACGCTGCAAAGATGAGGCTCGCTGGAACTGCAGGAACGAAGTGAAGCTTCTTGAAATGACTAGATGCTCCAACGGAGATGATGCCCAAAGGGAAGCTTGAAGAAAAATGGTGCTATGTTGATTAGGGAAGGTATATAACTATCTGAAAATGAAGAAGGAATTTTTTTTTTCAAACGAACATTTAGCACTTACAAAGAAACGAAGACAAATGAAAAAACTACTAACCTTAATTTTCTATGATCTCAAATGAAGCAGCCGGGTTAGCTTTCCCTGTGTTCATCAGTCCTTTGAATGTGATGGAATATTTACCGCTGGACAACTCTTCTATATATTCCCGTTATCCCTCCGTCACTCTTGTCGGCAAAAAGGTAACGCTCCCCCCTAAATCCAACAGCACCACCTCGCCAAATTTCCCTCGAACTATTTTTCCTTTCGCTATCACTTGCGGCGCTCCCACAGGCAGATCTGTTAGTTTCTTGATCGGCTTCCTCTCCACAACAGAACTTTCGTTTAATTTTTGTAGATTCATCTGAAAAAACCCACCAGAATAAAAATACTTTGCTATAAAGAAAACACGCAAAAATTTTGAAAAAGAGTTTTGTAATTCGAAAACAATTAAGTCGCTTTGAATTACAAATTGAACAATAAACGAAAATACAAAAAACCAAACGTTAAAACGTGAAAATAACTTAATCTAAAAACATTTAATTGAATTCATCTGAAAAGCTCAAACTAAAAACACTCAAAAACCGAACATGAAAACATTGATTTCAATTTAACTGAAAAATACTTTCATCACATGATAAAAAAATTTATGAAAAACTTACTTTGTATCTAGAGATAGATGCACAAAACGAAAAATAACTGAAGATATCTAAGTTACTTGACTTTTCTCTGGTTGACGACTAACTAACGTTCGCTGCGCATCCAACTACTTTCATAACTCTGGTGTGATATGAAAAGAACATTCGAGAATATTCCAGAATAAACAACAGTTTCCCATGATCGTGACGCAGATAACACAATAGTTTGATAACGAAACTGCTGGCCTGGGTTTTTCGATAGCCGTTAGTTCGATAAACACATTTCAATGTCAACTGATTATTACTTCCAGCATAATAACCAAGTTTCCTGTTTGTGCGGTTTTTCCATAATTGATAACGTCGAATGGCGCGTTTCAACGTTAACTGATAACAAATTGTAATTCTCTCATATATTTCTAGGTGAAAAAAATGAATCAAAATTCAATTTTCGAATATTTTTATTTAAACCAAATTATGTGAAACTCCAAAATTATTTCTTGTACGGTTCTAATTAAAATACATGCTAATATTATAGATACTATGATTAGAATTCTATAAACGCTATATTCAATTTGCGACTTCTTTTCCCCTGCCTGCTGCAATAAATTCGGTGGTTTTTGTGTCTATTTCACGAAGATCTTCAAATATCAACTTCAACTCATACTTGAATAATGTATTCTTTGGAACATCACTAACAAATACTGCTAACTGCTCCTGATTGACTCGAGTTAAACGCATTGTTTTCCATAGTGTTCTGTTACAACCAGGATCGAAATCATTTGCCTTCACGCATATTGCCATGAATTTCACTCCTTTCGGCACATTGACGTATAAAACATTATTCAATATTGCATTCAGAACAATAAAATTTGTTTTCAGTAGAGGAGACATATTCTACAATGCTTGAGGCTGGATTCTTCTTAACGAATATCTCGTTTGCGGTAATTTTCGATGGAACACTTTGTCTTGAATATCCAAGTCAGTCAACTGCTTCACTACATTTTCCTTTTCTTCATAAAATTGAATATCTTCCTTTAACTCTTGGACACGTCTAGAAAAATCTTAAACCTTCTGTCTGTATTCTTCAGATGCCATTCTGTCACTGATTATTTCAACTGCTCAATGGCAATAACATACTTTCCAAAAATAAAGTTACCTAACCCTCTCCTCCACCCACCTGATGATGAATACCAAAAAAGAAACAGAGTCAAACTGACACGAAACGAAACGTACTGCGGCGGCAATTTCCTGCAAAAATGTGATCAAAATAGACGTTTTTCGCGTTCCAAAAAACAACTGAAAATTGAAAGGTTCAAACACGCAAAAATGCAGCCACAATAAACGTTTTCGCGTTCTAAAAAAACAGGCTAAAATTAAACCGAAAAAAACTGCATGATTACATATATTTCTTATGGAAATTTGACATTTCGAAATTGCTGAAAATATACGTTCTCGCGTTCGAAAAATAACTGAAATTTGAATACGCTCAAACACGTAAAAATGCGACCACAATAACCGTTTTTCGCGTTCGAAAAAACTGCCAAAATTTGAAACGCTAAAACATGCGAAAATGCGACTAAAATAGACGTTTTATAAGGTTAGTTCAGTAGTTCGTTCTGCTTTGATCAAACTGACTCTACCTGTCTGTCAATATGTTTGTCTCCTATCTCCTATCACCGAAAAAGAACTGGCACATACTTGGTATCGCACGTTAAAATGACGGTTGATAATTTTGATAACACGCTCATAACTATACAACGAACTAATATGTATGCTATAAACGCGGCCATTTTTTCTTCAACTCAATTTCAACCTAACATTTCGCAGTTGCAGCAGCCATGTTTTTTCTCTCAAGTGATATGTTGGTACACCTGGTATACTAAATTTGACAAGCAGTCACCATATTTTACAAAAACAATGAAAAATCGAGAATTTTACCACTTTCCGACTTCTTGTCTGGATTTTAAGAATTGCCCAGATCATGAATGGAAAGAGAACACATCTATATTTCTGTTGAATTTCGTGGTGGCATCATGCCTCATAATGACTATATACTCCTTCAAATTGACAAAGACTATGAAAAATCGAGAATTTTACTACTTTCAGACTTTCTGTCCGGATTATAGGAATTGCCTTGACCATGAGTGAAAAAATCACACAGTTTTCTATATCTCTGTTGAATGTCGTGTTGGCATCATGCCTCGTATTGATAATATACTCATTGAAATTGAAAAATCAATAAAAAATCGGGAATTTTACTACTTTTCGACATTCTGTCTGGATTTTAAGAACATTCCTAGATACAATTTTCCATATTCCTGTCGATTTCGCGTTGACATTATGCCTGGTGTTGGGGTTATTCTAGTTGAAATTAACAAAAACAAAAAATCGGGAATTCTAGTACTTTTCGACTGTCTTTCTGGATTTTATGAATTTTTGTTTTCATGGTTTGAAAGAGTACACAATTTTCCATATTTTTATTGGATTTCGCGTTGGCATCATGTCTCGTATTAATGGTATACCTCTTCAAATTGACAAAAACAATAAAATATCAGGAATTCTACTACTTTTCGACTTTCTGTCTGGATATTAAGAATTTTCTTGATCATGGATGGAAAGAGCACCCCTTAATTTTCCTAATTTCTGTTGAATTCTGCGTTGGCATCATTCATTGTGTCATGGATATACTACTCGAACTTGACAAAAACAATAAATTTTGGGATTTCTACTTTTCGACTTTCTATCTGAATATGAAAACGTTGCTCTATCACAATAATTGAAAAGTTCACAAATTTTTATATTATCTAGTTCAGTTCCATGATAAGTTTTATCCTTGATCTCTTGATTACATCATGAAAACGGCAAAAGCAATAATATTTCAGGATTTTAGACTTTCCTACTGGATTTTAAAATCATAATTTTCACTCAGTTGAAAAAACCACATGTTTTTCCATATTCTGGTGGTATTTCAACGTGACTTTCTTCTTTCATCTTGAGTTAGTTCCATGTAGATTCACTGACGATTTCCGAAATTTCATGATTCACGCACAATTTCTTTATGTATTTAATGGTGGTGTACATAGGCACAATGATTTCTATCGTATTTCGTTCATTTCAAACTTCAGTTGTGTTAATACTCACCTCGAAAACCACGAAAAACAATTTTAAAATGCATGAAATCTGTCCTATCAAATCGTTGCTGGCAACGATTTCTTCAGAATCGTTGCTGACAAATTTGTTGCTAACTTCACGCACATTGGAAATTGCTATTTCTCTCAATTTTATTATATGTACAGTCTATATAAACTATTGCGTTCGGGACATTGGGTGAGGGACTGTATAGCTGATTGGCAAACGGAGATAAGTGTCTCTCAATATATCTCCTTGTAATCGAGTTGAAACCGATATTGCCAGGAACAAATCTTTTCAATAGTGACAGTCTAACATTCGATATTATTTTAGTAAAAATGCACAAAACTAATTTTTCTAATTTATTTACATACGTCTTAAACAATAATTTATATCACAGTCACTATTTTTATTTATCTTTACTGTCATTCTCTATCTGCGAACTCTGGAACTATATTTGTTACTCTCTGTGACTATATCTGACTACCCCGCCATCTGCTATACAGCGGCTTATATAGTCGCATTTACAGTTCTCGATAAATCGAGTCTATCCGGCGACTTCTTAGATGTCCCTAGAACCTTCGGTTAGAAAGTTCGCGTTTCTTCCACGTGATTCATGTGTTTGTGAGCTTAGGAATGTTTTCGTGGGGTGTATACTTAACGAGGTGATTGCGTAATAAGATGATCAGGGCCGGTCTCGAGGCTGTTCTCGAAATCGTTACATTGCCCCCTTCTAAGACGTTTTGTCCCGAAATGTCATTTTTGGAGTGTGTAGATATCTGCAAGATTCTCCATATCTACTCCTGGACGTTCGATGGAAGTAGCATTCCATAGTCTTCAAGTTGGCTCGAGGAAGATTATTGCAGCACATCAGAATCTTGACGCCTTTGGATCGGAATATTGTCCCAACATGCTTCTTATAACTGTCTAGTCCAGCCCATCAATCCCACAGGCTAATTTTGGGATTGTCATGTCCACAAGATTCTGGTCCAACATCATGTCTCTTAATCTGGTGAGACTCTGGCAGACATCTTCATAAGACGGTTTATCTCGGGAACGCTTCTTGGTAACCAGATAGTAGATGTTTCTCTGGCCCTTCCTCAGCTGTAGCACCCCTCCAACTTCCAGGTTCTGTTCCCGCAATTCCTGGAGTCGACCGAACTTCTTGGAGAATACTACGGCTATGCCTCTGGACATTTGGAGATCTTCTGCCACACAGTGAGCTAACGCGTAATCGGCAGGCACCTTGAAAAGATCTCGTGACTCCTCTCGGGTTACCCCATGTTGAACTTTCTGTCCGTTCCAGTACAGGGACATGAACCAATTCGCCCTCCGGTGATCTGACGGTGCGGACTTGGTCGTGGTTTTCGGCGTAAGGGGACAACCTATTGAAGTGGACTACCGTAGGTTTTTCTCGTGGTGGCTTATGTATTCGATAAACAAGGTCGTTTATCCTTTTCATTATCTTATATGGATCTTCCCACGAGTTCCGAAGTTTCGGTGATAGTCCACGGTGACGTTTAGGGTTGTACAGCCAGACAAGGTCACCTATCTGATCTCCACCAGCATCAGCCTTGATGTCGTAGGTCTCCTTCATTCTGTCACTGGCACTCTGGATGTTCAAACGGACTCGTTCATGGATGTCGTCCATTCTCTGTCGTAGTTTGCTGACGTAGTCATCTCCCGCAGTGTCTTGTCCTGGTGGCGTCCCAAATTTCAGGTCACATGGAAGTCGCAGCTCTCGGCCCATAATAACACTAGCAGGGGTTTGGCCGGTTGACTCATGATCGATTGGCCATCAGGAACAGATGAAGGTATTGGTCCCAATCTTTCTGGTGGTTAGAGACTACCTTGGCCATGTGGCGATTTATCGTCTTATTCATCCGCTCCACCATTCAATGCGGATATAGAGCTGTCGTCCTCGTCTTCCGGATATTCAGCATCTGACACACCTCCTGGAACAGGTTTGACTCGAAATGCTTGCCTTGATCCGAATGCAGCTCCAACGGAACGCCAAATCGACAAATCTACTCCTTTACCAAGACGTCGGCAACGGTGATGGCTTCTTGGTTCGGCAGGGCATAGATTTCCGCCCACTTGCTGAAGTATTCCATCGCCACAAGGATGTACTTGTTTCCGTGATCAGATTGTGGGAACGGGCCAGCGATGTCAATGGCGATCCTTTCTAATGGACTGCCTACATTTTACTGGCGCATCAGGGCCTTGGGTCTTGGGTCTTGTTCGAGGCCCATTGCTGGCAGCACATACAGCACATTTTCTGCACCAGTCCTTGACGTCATTTTGGCAGTTGACCCAGTAAATCCGTTGCCTCAGTTTCTGGAGGGTCTTTGTCACTCCCATATGTCCTCCGGTGACCTCATCATGGATTTCTCGGAGCACTTCTTGTCGTCGGCTCCTGGTAACTACTACCTGACGTCTTTCTTCCCCGCAATTCTCCGACTCCAATACACGCCCTAAGACTCCATTGTCCAGTGTGAGAGAGTTCCATTGGGCCCAGTAAGATTTAACGACTGGTGAAAAACTGGCTATTTCCTGCCATGACGGTCTTCGATCACTCTTCTTCCAGCCAATGACTAAACCAAGGTCTGGATCTTTCTCTTGGTCTTTCTGGATCTTGTTGTCATTCCAGTTATCATCGACCGCCGTGGTTCTGCAGGGTGCCGACTCCTTCTCCTCTGCTCGTCGGCAGTGCGAGCAGTAATCTGGGCATGGTCTTCGTGATAGGGCATCCGCATTCTTATGGCTGTTCCCCGCTCGATGTTCGATCTCAAAGTCGAATTTCTGGAGCCTCTCGATCCAACGTGACATTTGACCCTCGGGATTCTCAAACTGTAGGAACCATTTGAGAGCTGCATGGTCAGTTCTCAGTAGGAATCTTCGTCCATACACGTACTTGTAGAAGTGCTCTACTCCCTTAACCACAGCCAACAACTCCCGCCTGGTGACACAGTAATTGTTCCGGTTAACTCAAGGTCTTGCTGAAGTAACCGATGACCTTCTCCTGTCCTTGGATCTGAGACAGGACAACTCCAAGTCCCACGTAACTTGCGTCTGTGTCCAAAAGGATTTTTCCGTTCGGAAGAGGGTAGCTCAGGATTGGTGCTCCTTTCAGCTTCCTGAACGAATCTTGGCATTCCCCTGACCACTTGAACTTTGTTTGTCCTTCTGTTAGCGTGGTCAGTGGTTTAGCGATTTTAGCAAACCCCAGCACATATCGGCGATAGTAAGTGCATTAACCAAGAAAAATTCGAAGCTGGTGTATGTCTTTCGGAACGGGTCATTCCTTAATAGCTTTGATCTTCTGCTCATTTCCTGCCACTCCTTTTCCAGAAACAACGTGGCCAAGATATCGTACATCTTTTTGGAACAGATGACACTTCTTGGGGCTCAATTTCAGTCCGGAGCTTCTCAGCTGCTGGAATACCTCTTCCAAGTTTTTCACGTGGTCGTTGAATGATTTGCCGACCACAATAATGTCGTCTAGATACACCAGACAGGTCTTCTATGATAATCCTTTCAAAACCGTCTCCATTAATCTTTTAAATGCGGCTGGAGCGTTGCAGAGCCCTAATGGCATAAATTTGAACTGCCACAAACCTGAACCGACGGTGAAAGCTGTCTTTTCTTGATCCTCCTGAGCCAGTTCTACCTGCCAGTATCCACTCTTCAAATCAAGGGTCGAGAAAATCGTTGAACCTGCTAACGTGTCTAGAGTGTCGTCTATGAGGGTAGCTGTCCTTTTTCGTCAAGTTGTTCAGTTGTCGATAGTCATCCATCGATAGTTGATCCATCTTTCTTCTTCACCAACACGACTGGAGAGGACCAGGGACTGTCGGATGGTTCGATGACTCCATCTTTCTCCATATCGCAGACTATTGTGTCAGCCTCTTCCTACTTAGCAAGGGGAAGTCTTCTGGCTGATTGCCGGATTGGTCGGGCATTTCCAGTGTCGATTGTATGCTGAACCACCTTTTTTCCACCACCTCTGCCCACTCCGGTATCGAAGATTTCCTGATATTGCCTGACTAATTATCTTAGTTTGGGCTGCTCTGCTGGTCTCATGTCCTTGGACGAGATGGCGATCAATTTCTCCAATTCTGCTGGCAAGCTTTTTGGTAACGGTCGTACGTAGACTCCTAGTCATAGAGGAAATTGACGAACAGTGCATTCCAATTATTGCCTCGTCCTCGATATCTACTACTAGAGCCCGGTGTTTCACTGTAGTGCTGCCCAAAGTCAGTTCAATTGGAAGTTCACCATACACAGTTGCTGGCTCTCCCGTTGCTGGCTCTCCCGTTGCTGTGCGTGGCTTTCAGTTCGATGATTCTATTCTTGCTGGTGTTTTGGCAAATGTAGGCCCAAGAATCGTACTAGTCGCACCCGTATCAAGAAGCATAGTGCGAGGCTCGTTGTTAATGAAACCGTCTACGAAGACCCCTTTGTCTTGTCTTTGAAGTCCAGTGACATATGCATTGTTAACTGGGGCTTGTTGGATACGGGCTGATGATTGTTCCTTCTTGTTCAATGTTGGACACTTGCTACGCACGTGCTCAAGCTTTCTACAATTTCGGCATCGTATGTGGTTGTGAGCTTGGGATGTTTTCGTGGGGTGCATACTTAATGAGATGAATGCGTAATGAGATGATCAGGGCCGGTCTCGAGGCTGGTCTTGAAATCGTTACATTATCATACTAGCTGTTTGTCTTCAAGGGTAATTGAATAAGATTCTCAAAAACATATCCGACACTCCATGTTTCATTTTAATCAGGAAAGTCATTAAATCTTTTTCATATGTCCGCCTTCTGTTTCCTCCTTGCTCGATTATTTCACAAAATCCATAAAGCTGTTGAAAATCTTCTTTAGAAATCAAAGTTAAAGCTTTAAACTCATCTTCGCTGAAATTATAAATATCTTCCCAGTTTCTAACATGCCTATTTTCATTTGCAACAGTTCTCATTCATTGAAGAAATTGATGAAGGTTCGATATTATATAAGGTTTGTTGACATAAATCAAACCCCCCAAGCGAATGGTTCAATAAAAATCCGTGATGGTCAAGATGATGATCACATTATCCAAGAAAATCAGGAACATATATATTAGATAATAAGAAAATATTCACCCTACACGCAACAGTCATTCTCTGGACGTTTTGACGGGCATGACAAATTATACAGACACGGCTAGAAACTGGACACAATACACATTAAGGCGAATACAGTTGGGATTATTCTCCATTTGATTGATATCATTTGTTGAAGCATTATAGCAATTCAAACAAATCCTGGTATCATAAAAAATGTCACTTGGTGCATTTCCGGCAGCTCGTCTTCTATAACTCGCGATTTGCAGCAAATCAACATTCATCTAGGATTATTCGAATAATATTCCGGTCACAAATATAGCAATTATTAACTCTATTTGCAAAAGCAATAATGTGCACTGAAAGTACTGATACGTGAAGAAAAAACGCTCAAAACATAAGTAGTTTTATAACTTGATACTGTAACTAACTGACATCTAGAAAATTGCTCGATGACAGATTATTGATATCTACTTTTTCAATGATGCCTACTAGATTGGTAGATTGGTAGATTGGTTACAATGATGATTTTCTTCCTAGTTCATTTCTTACGCCTGTCATTATATCAACGAATTTTATATTAATGAATAATATGAGTATTAACGTCTGTCTGATACCATTTTTTGACATTTCGTAGTTTTCATAAAACAAATTTAAGAAAAATAAAGAAAATATAAAGTAATCAAATCCTCAAAATGAGTGGTGATAGTGACAGTGATATTCATAATTTGAATACCACCTGATCATATTGTAGCAGTTAATTTAAAATATTGAGTGAGAATAGTTGGTTAGTAGTGGGTCTCGCGGGAGATTGAGAGTTGAAATCCTAATCTTTTTTTTAAGGTCGTTCCGTACCTACTAGCGAACCCGAGATTTGCATTAACCAACAAATATCTGAGGGTCATAAGACACGCTATGAAACAAGCACAGACATACTTGCAAAAGGACGCCTCCCTCTATCGTGCTTGATATATTCACTACGCGAAGCGACGGGCATGTGCTGTTAGCGAGTATGCCTCAATACATACGTTTTTCAAGTTCTCGCTTGCTTTGCAGTGATATTGTCATAGTCGGAGGGTAGAGATTTCTCAGATTTCACGTTGAGACATTATATTGAGTATTGGCACAAGTTCATTGAAATTATCGGTAATTATTGTGCTAATAAGCGTGTTATATTATAACTGCACGAGTTTATTCCTACATTTTTGAAGGAGGTGTACTTTGAATTTGTGGAATATTTATGGAATATAAGCATTTTATGAATTACCACGTCAGTGATGACATGCCCTTGTCATGAATACCTACCTTTTCATATTGGATATACCTAGTTATTTTCCTTATAATTGCGACTTCCGTTGACCCGACGCGAAGCGGAGTTTGTGCGAACAGTCAAGTGCGGGAGAGACACACTTCACGCATGAATTAGGAACATTATTTTTTCTACTACCGCATAAATATTAAAAAAGCACATTGAAAATATATATTGTATTTCAACATACAATGAAAATCCACTAATAATTATCAATGTTATTGTTAAAAACACAATTCATTACATTCTGCAAATGAGTCAGAATAGCCGGTCCAGCGTTTTGAAAGTATCTTTCAAAACTAAAATGCGTGTGAAAAAGTGGGTAAAAACGCACGGTCGTAGAAAAAAAATCTTTTACTCGTACTACAAATATCGAAATCATAATGCAAAAAAGATAATATAAATATACTAGACGTGACATCAAATGTAACCCAACAGTTCCGTTCTATTTTAAACTCATTCAATTTTTAATGAACCTACAAGAATAACAAATACATCTATCACATCACTCTCATTGATTTAATTACAAATTTAAGTTCTGAAGTGGAAAATAGTCAAGTATCGGATCATATCCGAGTATATTGCGAATTCGATATGCATATCCAAGAACAGAATGACGAAAAAAAAATTCTTATAGGAACCTAAAAAGTATAGACAGAGAACATTTTCAGAGGAAGCTTCAGGAATTACCATGGTTCTCTTTCTCTTTTCTGTTTTTCTCACACTTCTCTATATTTGTCATTACGCTGTCATATATTATTGATTCCATCAAGTTTGACACTGGCGGAAGAACAGAAACTTCACTGTTATCTGAACCAGTCTGCCAATAACCCGCCTTATTTATTCTATTTCTAGAAATATTTTTGTTAGGCTACTATCGGCATATCACCTTATTTTTTATTGTAATAGTGCTCTATTTATTGTAATTTTTGTATGGTGGGTAATGAAACTATTATTATATCTATGGAGGAATACCTTCTTGCCACCATATTTAGAATTCAAATCCACTTCCATTTGGGGGTAATTTATACTTTTAATTTTTCGAAACTTTGCTGACCGAGAGTTTCTTTCCTGTGAAAATATTTCATTGAAACAGTAGCTTACAATTTCTCAAAACATATTTTTTGTGGCACCATTAGAAAAACTTTGGATCAGCCACCAATAAGGGGAGCGAAAATATTTCATTATATATTTCTCACTCTTCTGGTTTGCAAGATTATTTTTGTTCAGCAAATTATCCACACTTTTTACAACGCAATTTTCAATTTCTACAATATACTTATAAGAATTACAATAGTGGGTATATCAAATTTATCGATGATCATTCATCTGGGCTATTTGGATGTACGAGTATATCTTTGGGTGATGAGAGGGTTTTGAAAAATCAAACGAGAGTACTTAGAAGTTAGGTTGACAATAATTTTTATTCTTGGAGGATTCAATAATTTGTTGGGGGATTTCGGATCTCCATGTTTCTTGGAAAACGCGGATCTACCAATTCCGGAAGAAGACAGTCCATGTAAAAACATTTCAATTTTGGTGCCATATTGTTGATCCAGAAGGAATCGTCCCGATGAACCTGCAAAAATGTAATAATTTTCGAATATAAATAAATAGCTTCATTTACGACTGAGCGAAAATGTATTAGTTATCAAGAGAAACATAGTACCTCTTGCGTCATCATTCCTAATGGCGACCATATAAAGAAATAACATGTTGTCCTCTCTGTTATGTGAAGCTGGCCCTGTATTTGGTAAAAATAATTATGATTCTTTTTCAAATTCATTTCATTATTTTCATCCAAACTGCAGAATTTCAATAATTTGTTTTTTGCGCCTTCAAGTGGATGCATCTTAGAAATATTTTTTGGACATTTCACTTCAATTATGGAGTCAGTACCCATTAAGCCATCGGGACTGGCTCCAAGATAAAATTCCTCTTCATCCACAAATAATCCGCATGGATCCACCTGTAAACAAATGCGAAATGAGATTTTTTTACAGTTCCATTATCATATCATACCGTACCTTTACGTTAAAATGATTTTCGAATTCTCTAATAGTAAACGGTTCATTCTCTATCCTGTATTTTGTTGCTTCAGAACCTTTGAATGTACTGTAATGAAGTTGTTTCACTTTGCGCAAGATGTTTTTTTTCTCATTTTACAAATTTCTCCGAAATGTGATGCCGTGAGTCGTAGTATCCTTTCTTGAAGCCAATGGGGATTGTTGGATTGACCTCTAGTTTTCAGTTCAATTTCTTCAATTTCCTTCGTTGTCTTTTCGAGGGATTGTAAAAACTGTTTTTTTTTTTTAATTCCATATTGGTCCTCAGGAAGGTCGGGCTCGGAAGTAGCATTATGGCCATAATCTGAATCAGGCAACGCTGTTTTTCTATTTTTTGGCCTACGTGTGTTCTTTTTATTTTTCCGTAGTTTTCTTTTTCGAATTCTTTTCTCGGTATATTTCTTGGTGAGAACTGGATTAGATTTATCTTTCAGGATTGCAGCAGCCTTACATCTTGTTTCATACGATCTCTTCAGTGAGAAATTTATTCTTTTTCCCCCACGAATTTACAAACTATACTATTATAATGCTCGGCAAGATTATTATTCATATTTGTAATAAGGCTGTTTGCGTTGTGAATCAGGCGATTCATACATAATTCTACATCTTCCATCAAACCACACTCTCTCATTAGAGGAACCAAATTGGTTTCATTTCGAGGAGAACATTTGAAGTATCCAATGGACTGGCATTCTTTGTGGTCCTCAAATACGTGGGATGGAATGTTCCTCAAATCTTGTATCAGACTCTTGACTTTCTCATCAAATGTACTATTCTCAGCTATCCTATACCTAGTAGCATGTGTAATGTCTGTGCGCAATCTTAGTGCATTTGTTCCTAAAATATTCCTGAGAGTTGCCGGTACCACTAAACTTTTTGAATTTCTTCGTTTTTTATCTGGAAATGAAGTATATTTATTTTCAATGTACGATAATAATTTTCATTTTACTCACCACATAGCTCTCGTATTTTTTTGGAAAAATTTCTGGGTAGATGATTTATACACTCTACCTTTTCTATAATCATATTTCCATATGGTCTCGATTCTAGCAATTTTGTGTGAACACTACTGTCCCCATCTCCAATCAAGCGATGATATTTGAGGCCATGCATTTCTATACTCCTTTTGAAGCCCTCAACTATTATATCGCTTTCCATACCAGTCGATGTTCCATTCCAATTTTTAAAACACTTGTGTTCCGTAGGCGAATCAATCTTTCTCTGTGCCGAACGATCGCAAATTGCACAGTATTTATTTCGAATACCCAAAAATAAAAAAAAAAATTGTTCGGACTCCAATTATGCAGGCCTAAAGAGAAATTGATTTATATAGGGTTACCGGTGAAAAAAGATAAATTACTTACCACTCCCGAAGAAGCATTATAGTTGACGGAGTACGATCTTTTACTCCAAGCCCCATCTGCCACTACTGTTACAAGTGGAACATCATTCTCATCAACGTCTCCAGATTCCCTGGAGAGTAGAGCTTCCTCCAGACCTGCTTTTTCGATGACTTGCCATAGACTTTGATGGATGATATCAGCAATTTTTTCATGATGCGTTTCATAAGTGTCACTATTCATAAATGGTATGTTCAGGACAGAGAAAACCTCATTCATTGTCGAATATCCAGTTCCGGTAGATATGCTGGAAAGGCCAAATCGTCATTGATATCCATTCGTTCTTTCTGTTCTATTAGATTTATGGTTTTTTCCATATCGCACATACGACAATGAAATGTGATTTTGCTCTTCAATCCCATTCTGTATTCATTTACAGGAAACATGTCATTGAAAGAACAATTAAATATAGGATGTTTGGAAATATTCGCTATCTGTTTCAGAAAATAGTCAATGTCTTCCTTCCAATACTATTTCACTAGATCTACAAACAAAATAATAGAAGACTAAAAATGAAGTTTTTCGAGTATTCGTACTTACCTATAGTATTCATTTGATGCACTTGTCGATGGTAGTACTTCAGTTGGCTCGTTCATATCATTCAAAGCTAGAGGTATATTGTAAATGACTTCAGAACTGTCAATAATCTCTTCAGAATGCTCTTTCCTGAAAAATGGATATTCAAAATTAGGAACACAACACTAAGGTTTTCTTGAAATATAGGATGTTTGGAAATATTCGCTATCTGTTTCAGAAAAAAGTCGCAGTTTATCAAACGTTTATTAGGAGAGAAAGAACTTGTGAAACTATGTAATCATTTCAACACCTATTAATAAACTCTACCATCAATATTTCGAAATTCGAAAATTCGCAAGAGTATGAATTGAAATCACCCTGTAACGGAAAAGAGTTCTTGAGGTTGTTTTGGGAAGGATAGTTGCCAAAGGATATTTTCAAAATCCTGCATGCAAAAAATTCAAATAAATTGATTATCTCTAGAGATACAAGATGGGGAAAAAGTAGTCCTTTCCCAACTTTAACACCCTGTATTTCGAAAACTAGTCATAAGATCGAGTTGGGCCCGAACATATTTCTTAAGGAGACCGACTCCTATAAAAAAACAAAAAATTTGGGACATTTGACAGAACGCCATTTTATATAGCAAAGAGTGCGGGGTCCTTTCGACTTGGTAAAAATCATTTTCATTTTATCTCCATTCAATTGCAAACTTCTCGAACTATATCCGAACTCCTGTAATTTGTTAATGATAACAATAATTCGGATTTGATTGAATGGAATAATGGGGAATGCCACGTTTGATAAAAGTTTTTTGGAAATTGGATATATTGAAAGAAGACATTAAAATAATGACACCATTGAATTATTTTCTTCAGGCGATGCTTCATTAAGTATATACAATAATCAATTTTTACTGCACGTGACGTCATTTGATCACAAAGTCAATATGGCCACGGTGCCTACTGAATTTGCGGTTCAGGTTCGTTCGCGCACGCGCATAACATAATTAATCTTTTGATTTGGACAGCTGTCAGAGTGAAGGATCAGACACGTCTGTTAGTGTCACTCGTCAGCGACCACAGAGCAAGAATTAAGGTGTCAAAACTGATGGAATACATCTTTTCGGCATGCGACGTCGCCAAATGTGGTTTTACTACATATGACGTAACAATTTTATTTTTCGCTTTTTTTAACAAAGATCATGAAAAAAATTATAAAATACAAAATACGTATCCCTTATTTTTGGAAATACAATACAATCATGACGAAATCTAAATATAGTGGCATTGCCTATTGTTCAAATATATTGAAAACGCGACAATTTTTTTTCTGTCTTGAGCATCGAGATGACCATTAAAAATTCCACTAGTTCAATATTGTTGGAATCACAGGCCAATCAGTACGGTAAATGTGCATGCGCTATTAACTCAATCAAAAGCGATAGTGTTGAATTACTCCTGGAATAAAATTAATCAACACAATATTCTAAAAAAAAAACTTAAGGAATGCTCAGCCACGATGATAATAACCAGGTTTGATGGTGATATCTTGTAATACTAGGGGGATATACTTTATTATATTTTTTCAAACTCTGTCGTCACCACCTAACATTTGTCTCACACTGTATATTAATTTCGGACATTAAGTATATTGAATAGTTCGTAGTCAGTATCACTAAAGCTCAAAATATTATATAAAAATATACTAAATGCCACCAAAAAAATTGACTCTTTTAGTCACCTAGAACAACATTTTCAATTTGTCAATTTTGACACATTCAAATGATGAGTAATTTAGTGTTTTACTTGGTAGTCTAATTTTCATTTTAATTAGGAATTTAATTTCGAATAATGCTTGACTTATTGCCTTGTGAATAAGCAATATTTGTCGCGAAATATATTTTCATTTGAGATGTTTTCCTAAGAGCAATCTTACTTTGAAATGGCTACTTTCCATTGAATTTTCTGCACGTTCTTGCTATAAATCCCTCACATTTTCCATGAAGAATAAACAGTTTCATCAAAACTTCGTTTGAATAGTTATTTCCCTCCATTTCAATTCTTTTTGAGTCACTTCCGTTGAGAAACACACAAAGGTAGTATTAATAGTGCACTAATTGTTAAATTTTCATAATATCATGTACCATTATGACATTTAAAAGCCACCTTAGATGAATATGAGAAAAATAAATCGATTTTTTTCGAAAATTGCTCTTATCTCTATATTCCGGCTATTCAGGTATAGGAACATGATATATCAATTCGAAGGGAATTCAGTCATCTTTCAGGATATTTCATAATATACAGGATGTTCCATTAAAAAAAACGCACTTTCAACCCTTTTTGTATCCAGCAGTAAGGTCATGAAATTTGAACGACCCTGTGTAAGGCAGAACAAACTTCTCTATACAGAAACAATAAACATGTTCTTGATGAACTAAACACAAAATTGCAACTTCCTAAGAATCCAAATACCGCCGAAATAAACATTCAATTCGAGCTATGTTTTGGATAAAAAATATGGAAAATTATCAATTTCTCAACCGTCAGAGATAGGTATAGGAGAGTATGAGGCAAAAATAATCAGAAAGGAATAACAAGTTCAAAAATGCGGTAATATACAGGGTGTCCTATTTGAAATAACAAAAATGCTGCTACTATCTGGTTTAAGCGGCAACGCTGCATTGACAAAAATATTTTAGATCGATAGACCAAGAGCAACTACTTGAGTAACAACATTTTCAGAATGATCCATGTCCCGTTCTCCATAAACGTCTAAGGTACCATCGACCGTGACCCACCCTGTATAAGTGTGCTACTATAATGCCACGCACGAGAACTCCGTGAACCTTAGTGAACAGATTTATAAAAAATCGGCTAATGTGACGCCCTGCCAATTTCAGCGGCAATGGATTCCCAATGGTAAACTGAGTTGTTTGCGATATTTTGGAGCTCGATGCACTGTTACGTCCTCATATCGGATGCCACTTTACCGCGGACGCGGATATCAACCGTGATTTCAACATAGGCGAATGCCACTTCACTCCGTGATTGTATATGTACATCGTGACTCACGGTGGATGGTAGGTTAGACGTTTCTGAAAAACGCAACGCAGGATTTTTCCTGTTCTGCTGATCTAAAATATTTTCAGCGTTGCGACGCTGCCGCTTCTATCAAAAAGTCCTAGCAACTGTATTATTTTAAATAGAACACCCCGTATATTGACACATTTTTAGAATCGCATTTTAATTATAATACTTTTTTGTTAATGATGCCTATCTCTATCGTTTTTCGAGAAAAAAAATTATTTGTGTCAAAAATGGTC
Organism: Chrysolina americana; assembly: GCA_958502065.1. Lineage (NCBI taxonomy): Eukaryota > Metazoa > Arthropoda > Insecta > Coleoptera > Chrysomelidae > Chrysolina > Chrysolina americana. The sequence goes on from OY293416.1 coordinate 27,049,395, forward strand.
CAAAACATAGTAGGGCTATTGTTCATGGAAAATTCATATTTTGGTGGTAGTTTGGACAAATTCGAAGTATTTAATTTACACTGAGAGCGACTTCATATCATACAGGGCCTGCTAAAATTACTCTTATTTCCGTTATGCATAAAAGTGGTCATAAGCTCTTTTTTTCAAATGAAGCACCCTTTATATTACTGGATATATTGAAAGCTGAAGAAAAATGCTTAAAGATGACATATCATGTCCCCATACCTAAATCATCAAGTTATCCAATAAAGCCGCTTTTTTAGGAAATATTATTTTGGTGACTTTTATATGTAGTTACTAAATAGTTATTGATGGCGCCGGCGTTCCAAAAAATCTCCCAATATACCGGGTGGCTACGGAAGTATTGCCTACGGAATATCTCAGTTATTGTATGAAGTAGGTTTGTGAAATTTGGAGCATCGATATAATGACATAAGAGCTAGAATTTGAGCATATTGACATGTCGAAGTTAACTTCCGGTCTGACCGGAAGTAACATCAACTTACTTATTTGAAATGGAAACCCAATTTTTTTTTCTTTTCGCTTTATTCAGCATTCAATTCCCTTTCTAATGACATATCACAAGTTGGTATCTAACCAGAAACTAGATCAGAAAAAAATTATTATTGAAATTCACCGAGTAGGCCGTGGAAGCAAAATGAAAGCCAAAAATTGAAAAGTTGGCTATGGAAATCATACGTCACTTGATAACAGTTGCTACTGCTGTGATATTTTATTTTCATTCGTCGGCGTTATAAAAAGCCGCCAAAAAAAATATTGGAAAAATTGGGAAAAAAACAATACTCTGTAGGTCCATAACTTAAATAGGAACATACAACTTTTTCTTGCCTGTACTATTCAGCATAACCATTCCTTTCTAATGATATAATAGAAAGTAATTTTTTGAAATGAAATACCAAAAAATCAATTATTATTCTTCAAATAACAAAACAGGTTATCGCCATACGCAAAAATAACATTAAAAATAATGTGGAATGATAAATTATATCCTGTAGGTTCTAGGTTAAATAGGAACATAAACGTACTTGGTCTGTGCCATCGTCCATAGATATTCTAATATCTACCTATGGACGATGTTTTTGCTATTCAGAATAATCATTCCATTGCAATAATCATTCGAACCAAAATATTAACAAGTAGGCTGATTAAGATGTATTTTGGAATGAAACAAAAAAGAAACGAGAGCTCTCACGAACGCTGCTATCCATATTATTTTGACGTTCGAAGTAGTGTTTTTGATTCTGCCATTTTAAAAGGGTTTGGAAATCGAAATCAGTTAGTGGAATATTCAAAAAATGCCCCGTTATTCACGAACCGAACAAATTGACATGCTTCTCATTTATGGTGAATTTCCAGTGGCTTGAAGAAAAATTAAGAACTGAGCCTGATGTTCACGAAGACCAAGAAGCATTTGATATTAATGAGGAAACTGAAATTAATGTATTAGCTTTAGTACAATATGATAGCACAATTTCCTCAAGGTAGATTGGTGCCGAATTAGCTATAAGTAAGGACTCTGCTAGGAAAATTTTGAAAAAACATCGATTTAAATCCTTCAAGTATCAGTTGCATCAACATTTGTATGAAAATGACGGTGAAAGGCGCCTGGAATATTGTAATTGGTTTCTTCGACAAAATGCTGAGAATCACCTATTTAACTATTATATCTTGTTTACGGACGAGTCAAGATTTACGAACAATGGATTATTTAACAGAAATAATACAAGGTAGGTACTGTACTTTATTTGGATTATTGTCGATAGTCGAAGTGTAAAGTGCTAAAAGTGTGAACGGTCTTTTGTTTCAGGTACTGGGCGATAGAAAACGAGCACCGGTTTCGACAAGGTGGCTTCCAGGAGAGATTTGGTGTGAATGTTTGGGCAGGAATAGTTGGAACTCATATTGTTGGCCCCATTCTTTTTCAAGGCCAACTAACCGGAGAGAGATACTTAAATTTTTTAACGAATGAAATTTCGGAATTCATTAACAACCTACCAGCGGAAATAACTGAGAGAATGTACTTCCAGCAAGATGGCGCCCCTCCGCATAATTCAAGAATAGCGAGAAATTATCTTCAAAATCGCTTTCAAGAGAGACTTATAACAACCCATGGTCCAGTCAGGTGGCCACCAAGGTCACCTGATCTTACTCCGTGCGACTTTTTTCTATGGGGGCATCTTAAAAATAGGGTGTATTCCACACAGCCTACAACTCTACATGAGCTAGAAGTAAAAATTCGTAGAGCTTTCCAAGATATCACGCCCCAAATGTTGAGAAACGTTTTACATGAAAATATCACCAGAGTCAATAAATGTATTGACGCTTAGGGAATGCATTTCGAACATTTGTTTTGAATTTATTTTATCTTTTTTTTTTTTTTCGATAAATCTGTTTTTTTGTTATTTGAATAATAATAATTGGATTTTTTGGTATTTCATTTCAAAAAATTACTTTCTATTATATCATTAGAAAGGAATGGTTATGCTGAATAGTACAGGCAAGAAAAAGTTGCATGTTCCTATTTAAGTTATGGACCTACAGAGTATTATTTTTTTCCCAATTTTTCCAATATTTTTTTTGGCGGCTTTTTATAACGCCGACGAATGAAAATAAAATATCACATTAGTAGTAACTGTTATCAAGTGACGTATGGTTTCCATAGCCAACTTTTCAATTTTTGGCTTTCATTTTGCTTCCGCGGCCTACTCGGTGAATTTCAATAATAAATTTTTTCTGATCTAGTTTCTGGTTAGATACCAACTTGTAATATGTCATTAGAAAGGGAATTGAATGCTGAATAAAGCGAAAAGAAAAAAAATAGGGTTTCCATCTAAAATAAGAAAGTTGATGTTACTTCCGGTCAGACCGGAAGTTAACTTCGACATGTCAATATGCTCAAATTCTAGCTCTTATGTCATTATATCGACGCTCCAAATTTCACAAACCTACTTCATACAATAACTGAGATTTTCCGTAGGCAATACTTCCGTAGCCACCCGGTATATGTGAATATTGATTATTCAAACGAAGTTGTTATGAAATTATTATTATACACGGACAATGTGATCAGATCATTGCTAGAACAAGCGGAAAATCAAACAAATAACTATATCTGAATCAATACCATTGAACGAGAGGAAGTTTGCAAGAGTACAAAATAATTTCCTTAACTATGGCTCAAAGTTTCCAGGAAACAACTGTACCATGAATCAGATTTTCATCTCACATTCCTAGGTAAAAAGCTATATTTACTTAGTCCATAACATGTGAAAGTACAGATAATAAGAGAATTAGGAAGAATAAAAATAACAAAATTGTGAACAGAATATCACATTTTTACAATAAATGTTGGAAATGATGTCTATTACATTATTAACATTTCAAAATGTGATTTGTACGCGACTCGTGGTTGCTTTTTGGATTTCATGGGGATCCAGATCATCAATACACCGCACTATTCGCCATCGCATTTCTTCTTTGGTAGGCACAGGAGTACTGTGCCTTTTTTTTTAAACACCACATACAAAAAGTCAAGCCGCGTGAGATCAGGTGATCTCGAAGATCTTCGAAGAAATCATTTACAGTCGTTCTAAGTATTTGTCATCATAAATAAAAAAGACGATTTTATTGTTCTTTGAAATACAGAAAACATTTAGGTAAAATTTTTCTTGAAAACTCATTACTTTTGTCACATACGGATTGCGATCAGCCCAAAAATGCTTATTCCATCTATTAAAAATTCCATTCCTCGTAAATTTTGATTCATCGCTCCGAATTATTTTTGACAAAAATTCCCGATCATCCTGTGTATGTATCAAAAGGGAATCGCAAAACTACTCTACGTTCTAAGTCTTCTGCTTTGACAGTTTGAACTTTGGTAAAAATGTATACGGATGCATCTCGTGATTTTCCAAAATTCGTTGTACTGAAGCATGTGATACTCCCAAATCTTTTGCTGCACGATGAATGGAAGCTTCTGGATATGCATAAAAATATGCAAAAACGTCAACAATATTGTCCTCATCTTGAGTAACAGGTTTTGGTAATGTTGGAGGCGCTTTTAATTTTGAGCCATAGTTGAGGAAATTATTTTGTGATCTTACAAACATCCTCTCGTTCTGCATTGGTGGTAATTCAGGATACATTTGGTTGAATTTTCTGCATGTTCTGATGTATTGTCAGTGAAATATAACTTTGGGAAGTCTAAGTCCCTTTTTAAAAGCTAATTTTATTGACAAAAATACGTCTCAACAGTACAAGAGCTAAAATATGACTGAATGATAAAATAAATGTTCCCATAAAGATGCTTGCGCATCCGTTTCCTGGAATTACGAGATTCTGCCTCAGCATAGTCAGCGGATAATATAGGAATATATCGCCCATTCCTGTATAATAAATAATTATTTTATAAGAACTTCGTTTGAATAATCAATACTTGCATTCATTTTGGGAGATTTATTGAAACGCTGTCAACAACTATTTATTCACTACATATAAACGCCACCAAACTGTAATAAGCTTGATATTTCCACGGCTACCTAAAATTCAATTCTTTAAATAACAATTTTTTCTACAACCGCTTACCAAAGTAGCCTTTGACGTTTTCAGATCTCAACTGGAAGTTGACTTTTTCCAGAAATGTTATTTTGTGTCATCTTTGTCGAAAACGCTCGTAGAAAACCAACCTATTCTTGCATGATGGAAAGTATAGAGAATAAATTCAAAACAATCTAAGGACCTGTGGTGGTCATGAGGTTATGGTAAACCGAAGGCCTGGCCGGCATAGGTTCGATCTCGGTGTTTTTTTTTTATGCAAGTTATTTTCCTGTTTTCCCTTTTGTTAGAGATGTAAATTAACTGATATTTGGATAGCTCATACATTTGGGACTACTATTGACTGTTAATTTTCTCGTAGGTAATATTATGTGCCTACGTTGAATGAATGAGAGCTGCGTTTGTAGAAAAAAATCATCAATTTTTTTTTTGGAAAATTACGAATGACGATTTTTTTCATTTGTTGCGTACTTTTTGAATGTCACTGTATAATCAAAGTTCATCATATTGGGTTTTCGTTTAATTATCGTTACTATGAATATAATAAACGAATATTTTGAAGTAAGTTGTTGATTGAATTTTCACTGTTGAGTTTTTCTAGGTCTGCCGTACATGTTGAAAAAATTGTGCAAAAAAGTGGATATGAATGTACATTGTATACTCAGATTGCTATCGCTCTTGACTCTCACTTGAATTTCTACTCTCTAGGTTTCGCGAGTTTTCCCTACATTATTGTCGTTGCTCTAGTTTACATTATACACCTCGACGATCTGTGCTACAGTGCACTTTTAGGTCTCACAAGATCACGAATAATGAATGTTGACCCACGCTGCACCCTCATATACGGAGCCTGCGCGCTCATTTGTAGGTTATGCAGGGTGAAGTCATAGTGGTAGGTAGAGCACAGTGTGGTTCAAGGAGTTTGACGGAACGTATATATTTCTCAGTTGGAACTACGTTCGGCACGTTTGATCGTCATTTAATATAAATATAGTTGACCCTGACGATAAGTTAATTTTGATTTAATAAGGTGATCTGAAACTTTGACGAATTTTTCAGAGGTAGTTCATTACTCACGTGAGTCGAAGTGCCAATTTCACAAATGGGTTTTAAACTAATTAAAAGTGGAGTGTAATGTTTCTTGTGCCAGCCTACTTTTGGAATATTAATATAGTTGTCAAATTATGAATGCTTGATTTACTTACTGCTGATATACCGATCTAATTTGTTAGAATACGGCTTCTTCCTAGTAATAAGAGGAAACTTTCATCACAATTGGAATCTTAAGGTGAGACATTTTCCCAAATATTTTCAATCGATGATACCTGTATACAGTGCTTGTTAAAAATCCCCCTCAACATTTCGAACAGACAAATCGGAGAATTGAAATAAATCCTCTGATTTTCAACATAATTGTCTTCTAAATCACTCCAAAGATATTCTCATTTCATTATTTAATGCAGGACGGGAACATCTGGTGTTATTTTTCCCCTTTCATGAAAATTTCAGATAACATGGTAGGAACCAAACGAAAGTAGTATATACTGTATGTAAACCTCAGAGAATACTTCCCTGAAAAATGAATTCCAAAGCTTTGCCGTTCGTTGAGAGAAATATTACTGAAAAAGAGACGTTTCTCAAACTTGTTTAAAGACTGTTATCAACTAGGTCAATCTGAAAACTACTAGTGATGGAACTAATGGACAATGGAACTTCGGCTGCTCATAATTTCTTGTAAATGTTTTGGACAGCTCATTAGACAAAAGGGTAGAAATGAAAAGTCCAGGATTCATGAAATGTGAAATGATTTCCACAAAAAATATGGTGATCAAGTAGGTTTGAAACAACATACCACACACATTGCGAACAGTCAGAACAAGCGAAGTTTTGTTTGGAATTGTTGAGGTAGAAAGGCATTAAAAAAAGTCAAATCTAGAAATTTTATAGGACTCTAAGATAATTTCCATACACGACCTTACGTATCAGTGAATGTTGTTTTTAACTTTTTGTTTGAAATTATTGAGAGGTCTATATGCGCTTAACAGTGATTTGCATAATATGGAAAAAACTTTCATCAATAATTCATTTTCAACTTAGGCTTTGAGTTGTGTTTCAAAAAAGTTGGAAAATGCCTTACTCAGATGGGATCAAATGACGCTACCAGTCAAAAGATGAAACTGAAACTGTCAGCCATGGTAAGCAGCCGCGACCTCATGACCGGACTGAAATCCAGAATTTTTTACATTCTAACATATTTTTTTTCACGGCTTCACCCAACTTTTGTGCGATGAACGAATGAATAATATGTCTAGTAAAACATGAAAAAAAAAATCTAAAAAGTATTTCTATTCACGGCCTTGTGAAACGCTGAATTTTGATTGAACTCTTCGTGAAGATCAAATAAATATCTGTCAAGAGTACAATGGTATAGCAGTCGAGGTAGAAATGCATTGAAAAACAAGTAAAATCCAGAAATGTTTCCATACACGGCCATACGTAACAGTGGATGCTGTTTTTAACTTTTTGTGAATAATAAACGAACATTTTCTAATAGGGTTCACAAGTTCCATTTCGTCAAAAAACTAGGCTGGACCACCGAACATTCGATTAGATTCGAAATGGCATCTAAAAAAAATGTTGAGAAGGAAATTTGCGGCCGACGAAAATTGCAAAAGTTATAACAATAACGAAAAAGACTATAGAATGGTTTGTTTTTTTGCAAATATTCCAAAAACTATTTGAGATAACTAAAATTTTAAAACAGATTCTGAAAGAGCAGAAAATTTTCTGAAAAAAGTCTCCCTGAACTGTACCGACAATATTTATAATTTTAATTTAAAGGTGAAAATTGAGCTAAATACGTGTAGCGGCTCTAGCGGGCGCGTCGACTGAATCAGAAGCTTCATTAAAAACAAATATTTTTACCGATAAAAGATAAATTATGAGAATTATTTCGTTTCCTTATTACCAAAAGCTATATAAATTTATTTTTAAAAATGTTCAACTTCCATTTTTCAAATATTTGTTATAAACAAATGCATTGTTAATATGACTTTTAAAAACATTTTTGGGAATCTAATCCTTTATGAAAATAATGATTTTAAAGAAACATATTTCCAAATTTGTTATTGACGAAGAACGCACTTGTTAATCAACAATTTTCTTTTGTAACTAAATATTAATATTGAGGAACAACTTGTTAACATTTTTCCATGTATGCTCATGTATATACTTTTTCTTTTTGTTATCTCGAAGTTATTGTAAGATTGAAGAAACTAATATAATTTAATAAATGAACAATATTTCTGTAAGACTGATTCTTCTTAAATCTTATTGTTTTTCAAAAGTCATATTAACAATGCATTTGTGTTCTACTATAATCATTGAAGTATATCCATGGTCGTAAGCATATGTCACATCAATGCGCGATCGGTTATATCCGACCTGGCTAATTTCACAGACGCAGTTTTAACAAATATGATATTATAACGGTTCCCGAAACTTGGTTTAGGTCGGATATTTCTGATGACGAAGTGGCTTTGGCCTGGCAATTTATATAAAATCAAACTTGGGCTCGCGAGTTATAAAAGATTTAGAAATGTTGCAATCCGAACAAATATGGATAAGTTTTTCATTCCAGAATGAAAAAGAAGCACTAGGTAGGTACTCTATACCATCCTCCTGATACATCTGAACACACTTTTCTATTAGAATTTGAACACTCTCTCAGCATTATCTCTCCTAAATTTGAATATATAATATGCACAGACGATTTCAATTTGGATATTTTAGATAATCTCGATAATAATAGTAATACTCCCTCATAAAAACACTCCAGAGTGTACCCAAAGGCATAGCCTATGCGGGTAGAGGACGGCTATTATTATTATTTGCCGTGGCGCTCCGACTTACTGATATTTGGTGGCGTATTCACTTCCACTTTCAGCACTATAATAAAAATAAAAAAGTGCGTAAGCGGCCAATTAACAGAAATGATCAGAAGGCAGAAAAATGCATGGGAGAGGGATTCTTGAAGCATCAAGTTCTGCAGGAAACTAACCTGGACAGTGAAATCAAGGAATCGATTCGGCTGGAAGGTATGAGAAATGATGAAATTACAACAGAGGAAAACGGTGGATGTCCAGTAATAGGCAAGAGAAGAACATTAAGAGAGCCAGAGGAATTAACTTCCAAAATTATGATCCTAGGGGATCAATACGCGATAGGGTTTTCCAAAGTGCAGGAGAAAATTATAGACAAGCCTGTTTATAGCGTTCTTGAAATCATTAAGCCGGATACTGATCGACTCTGGCAAGTGATATTTTTGATAACACTGTTAGTTATGGCCAGTGTGACTATGTTATAGTTCAATACTAAGAATATCAGTAATTGTAAAACTTTAAATTTAGCATTGAAAAAGATTTTGCATATCAGCAAAACGACAAATCTTATACTACTATCAGAATGTGACACTCCAGTAGATTATATTTTAGCTGATTGATGCTGTGAGCCGGTTTTCTCGAGTCAATAGAAATGTTGCCATTAAATTCCTTGTTGATAAAAAACAGCAAGGAAATAAATTTGAGATTTCACAGGAAGTTAAGAATTATTTCAATACACCAATATATAGTAATGTTGTATTGAAGACAATTCATAGGATAGAGATTAACGCAGATGAATTTGACAATACAATTTTGTGTCTTGGTACAAGATCAGCTTATGTTGAACCAATAGTTAACTTGGAATCAGATTCTGCTGATCAAGTAGAAAATGACTCTTTTTTAGAATTCAGAACTGCGCAAAAGGTACTTCTCTGATGTTGTTGAACATTCAGTCAGTAAGAAACAAAACAGATGAACTGTATATATTTTTAGATAGCCTAAATTTTCCTAATATAGTTTTATTGACAGAGTCTTGGCTGGAAATAGAAGAAACTCTGCACATTCCTAATTACACTGCAATTGCAAAATATTCAAGGCAAAATAGCCAGCATGAGGGAACATTGATCTTCATTCAGACGGATTTCATTGAAAAACCCGATTTTATTGAACTGCAAAAGTATATCTTTATCTTTATCTATCTTTATGCTGGTTGAAAAAGAATTCGAATTTTCGTGTACCTATGTATTGTAAAAATCATAATTTATTTATAATTTGTACCGTTCGCCATTATCCAGTGAAAACCTTTTTTTAGAAAGACTGGAAATTTTGCTAGCACAGATTCCTTATAAGGCGTTTGTGATGCTCACCGGAGATTTTAATATGGATTTCGAAGACAAAACTTCAATGTCCACGTAATTATTAAAAAATTTATTAATTAGTTTCAATTTAGAGATGCATGTTGAATTGCCAACCCCCTACTCAAAATTTTCTAGTTCAGTTATAGATTATGTTTGTTTTAACATGGAAAATGTCAAATGTAACGTCATCAATGCTGGCCTTTCGGATCATGAAGCAGTCTTGTGTTATGTACCTCAAGTATTTGAAATGCCTAGAGGTAAAAACGCATTGGAAGAATATTTAGTAAAGAAAATTTTGTAATGATCTCGACTGGAATGAAGCATTGCCATGCAATGCTCCTTTGACTAAATATCATTCGATGCTTTCTTATTTATTCAATAAAAGTTTTCCTCTTAAGAGAATTAAGAATAAAGCTAAAAAACCTTGGTTAACAAAAGGTATTGAAGTGTCTGCAAAAAATCTACGATCACTTCATTTAATTAGAAAATTTGCCAGTGATAATGAAACCTTTATTTCCTTTTATAATAAGTACGGGTCCATTTATAGGAGAATCTTGAGAGCTGCTAAAACAATACACTACAGAAACAAAATAGGAAACTCAAGAAATAAGCAGAAAGAGAGCTGGGCAATTGTCAATGAGTTGAGAGATAAAAACAATTCCGTCTCGGTAAAAACAAAATTAGAATGTAACGATATCAATGAATATTATTGTTCGGTTGCAGAAACTGTTTTCAAAGACATTCTGTCCCCAAACGATCCACTGAGTTATTTAAGTCATATATCTGTTTGTGAATCTTTCTTTTTCGCTCCTACGGACATCGTGGAGATGAAAAAAATTTTCATTGAAATAAAAAATAAAAATGCGTCTGGGTGGATGACAAATATTTTCATATCTTCCTGACTCAGCTCTTACGATACTAGTTGAAGCAGTAAATTTTTCATTTGTCAAAGGAATTTTTCCATCATGTTTGAAAAACGCAATACCGTTACATGAGGGGGGTGATACTGATAATACTGCAAACTTCAGACCCATTTCAATGTTACCCACACTCTCGAAGATAATAGAAAAACTCGTGCAAAAAGGAATGATGGCTTTTTTTAAATAGACACAATATTATTAATCCTACTCAATATGGATTTCAAAGAGAAAAAGGAATAAATGATGCAATGTTTAACCTTCTACAAAATGTTTATATGAAAATGAATGATAGAGAAGTTGCTGCAGCGGTTTTTTGTGACCTGACAAAGGCATTCGACTTTGTGAACCACAAAATTTTATTGCAAAAATTGGAGGTATATGGGTTCAGAAATGGGGTTATCCAGTGGTTTGAGTCATATTTATCTGGACGAACTCAAAGTGTATCTCTTCAAGGAAGCTCATCGCACGAACTAGAAATTAAATGGGGAGTACCTCAGGGATCAGTTCTGGGACCAAAACTTTTTTTAATTTATATAAACGATCTAACCTCAATTAATATTACCGGAGAGTTCACCCAATTCGCAGATGACACTACCATACTTTGGCATGATAAAAAGGACTCAAAACTGCATCAAATGATTGAGAATGATAGTCGTTAAGTGAAAGATTGGTGCGATGCTAATAAACTATCTTTCAATACATCAAAAACTAACATCCTGACTTTCAAATGTGATCTTCAAGAACTTCATCTAGGAAATCAAGTGATCAGTAATAGTACAGAAACAAAATTTCTGGGTTTACATATTGATGATAGATTGAAATTTGAAAATCACATTGATAAACTCAGAAGTAAACTATCATCAGGGTGTTTAGCGGTAAGAACCACTTCATGGGAACTTGGTGAAGATATGGCAAAGAGTGTGTATTATGCATTAGTCGACTCACATTTGAGATATGGAATTTGTTTTTGGGGATCATGTAGTCAATATTATTTCAATATGGTTTTTGTTTTGCAAAAAAGAGCAATTAGGTATATTTGCAGGGCTAAATTCCAGGATTCTTGTAAGCCACTCTTCATCAAACACAAAATGTTACCATTACCGTGCATTTTTATTTTAGAAGCAGTGTGTCTCATTCATAGTAAATCTAGAAACGAAATCTATACGACAACCCATTATAAGACTAGACAAACATTAAATATTAAATTACCAATTCCAATATCGACACAGGTAAAAAATTCTATAATTCATAATGGCAAAAAATTATTTAATCACTTACCTAACGAGATTAAAATCATATGCAATAAAAGAAAATTTAAAAATTCCGTAAAAAATCTTCTTCTGGCGAATGCTTTCTACTCATTAGATGAGTTCTTTTGCGAGAACTTTTAGTGTTGTTAAATTCAACTTTGAGATCCTATCTTAGTTATCAAAGATTCAATTTTAAAATGTTTTATTAAATTGTACTTGTATTTTTTATATTTATACATATGTTTTGTTGACCAGTACGGTGAAAACGTTGTATTAATTCTATTTTATTTACATGTGCCTATTGTGTTCCATTTTATTTTAATTTAATTTATTCATTATTTATATTGTACCGGCTTTTTATATAATATTTTATAGGTATTTTTTATTTTTTGAATGACATTGTCAATTAGAATTATGTTCTTCAGACAATAAAGCATATTTGATTTGCTGTAGGAAAATCCGGAAAAACCTACAGCACCACCACGGCTGGAAAAAAAGGAGGAAACATCGGCCGGCAACTACTATCGTTACTAATCGATTTCTCAGAGGAACTCTGAGCTCATTCCCTTCTTGTACTCTTTTTCGAAAAAGAACATTTTGAATATGACTTATCACAAATAGATTTTCCCTATGTTCTAAATAAGTACTGGCGATATCAATAAAAAAATAACTTTTTTCAATAACAAGATTGAAGGATTATTAAATGTGCATGCACCTACCAGATCAGTGAGAATAACCAAGAAGAGAGCACCGTGGTTGACAAATAATTTGAAGCTGATGATGAAGATGATAGATAGAGCTCATACAAAATATAAAACATCCATAAAATTGCTGAATTGAACTATTTCAAAATCCTCCGTAATGCTATAAAGAGAGAAAAGAAGGCATACTTGCAATTCAGAATGAAAAATAATAATATGTGGAAAGAGTTGAGAAGTTCAAGTATTCTCAATAAGCAGTCGAATTTCATTCCAGAAAACTTACAAAATCCATCGTTGATCAATAATTATTTTGTCAATTCACAAATTCCCATTCAAATACCGGATGTTGATCTTGGCAATTTATTTCCTCAAAATACTTTAGTGGGTTTGAGTCAATTCAGTCTTTCAACTGTGGATGAACTGAAAGTATACGAAAAATTACTTGAAATCAAATCGAATGCTGTGGGAGTCGATCAAATTAGCATAAAAATGTTACTGCATTATTGACCTGCGATAATTCCGTATGTCACACATATTTATAATTATTGCATAGAACACAATATTTTCCCAACAATATGGAAAAAATCGAATGTACTCCCTCTTGCTAAAATATCGAGCCCCAAGGATCTCAAAGATTTGAGGCATATCAGCATACTATGCGCCCTGTCAAAATCACTTATTTACTCAACCCAATCAGTTCTCATTCCAAATCATGATATATCACAGCCACTTCATATCACTTCAGGGGTGCCATAGGGTTCCATTTTGGGACCATTTTTGTTTACTTTATATACTTCGCAATTTTACAAATATCAACAACATGCAAATTCCCATTTTTATGCCGACGATACCCAGTTGTATATGTCATTTGATAAAAGCGATGTGGAAAATGCATGTTCTGTAGTGTATTCATATTTCAAATACGCTCCATGTAAACAATGATCAATGCATGCTTGCAGCATGTCCACCTCGTGATCACCAATTCTCGTAACGCTATTTGTCGATACATCAACCTGACACGACACCAAACGAAATGTTTTTGCAGAGATGTATTCAGCTTGGCTGCGTTACAATTTTTAAAGCTGCATTTTGTTTGAGGTTGCGGTGATTAATTTTTGTGTTTTAGTTACATTATTGATTATTTATTTCAATGATTTGTTTTGGTGTAAAGTTCTTGGTTGGTTTTGGATGATGTTACATTTTCAAATTCATTACACTGGGTTCACAAGCTTAATGCGTCTCAGTTCTAGTTTGGCGTTCACGTGCTTTTGTTGACATCGTCCGTATTTGAAATATGAATGCTTTGTAGATCAAACAATGATCTGCAATCAATATCGACAATGTCACTAAAGTATTGCCTGAGTATCAATCCTTCTAAATCCAAAGCTATGCTCTTTGGTAGGATAATAACACGTAATAGGGTACATAATCAAATTGGACTTCAAATTGAAAACGTGGATTTGTCTCTCAGTGAATGCGAGAAGAATCTTGGAGTTTTGCTAGATACTGACATGAAATTCACCAAGCATGTTTCATCTGTAATCAAAAAAACATTCTGCAGCTTGAAACTTATCTATAGTCATAGACAAATTCTTAGTAAACAATGTTAAATAAATCTTTGCGAATCGTTGGTACTCTCAAAGCTGAATTATGGTGATTGTGTTTATGGATCTGCCGTATTGAAATCTGACTGCCGGCGTATTCAGTTAATGCAGAACGCTTGCATTAGGTTAATTTGTGGATGGAGGAAGGGTGAACACATTTCTCAAGCTTTTTCAGAAGTGGGGTGGTTAAGGATAGCGGAAAGGAGATTACTCTTCATCTCTTTGATAAGTTATGAAAGATTCTTTATCTTTGCCCAAACATCTGTGCCCAAACATAAAACAACGGCTTTCAGATAATGAAAATAATAATATAATAATTTTTAATCAGTACAGTTATAAATTCAAAAATTGTAGAACAGGTGACTAAATGAGTAGAAACCCCAAAGCTCGGTGAGAGCTTCTCTATGGGTAATTCTTCATTTTTCAAGTTATTACTCTGCTTTGAAGGTATGCGCTGTAAATCTATAACCACACATGATATATATACATTAACTATGTATACAAAATATTGAATAAGAATAATAATATAGCAATGACACTTGAAAGTATACTACATTTTGAAAATGAGTTTTATTCAATAACTGAGACGAAAATGGGTGAATCAAAATTTTGGCCTGATGAAAATACAGGGAATTATATAATAGCACATCGTCGTGAAAAAAATCATGCAGCGAGTGTACTTTGCAACTATTTCATTAAAATTCGAATGTTTTGTGAAATCATCGCCGGAGCATAAACAAATTTCGTCAAAATCTCTTCTTCTTTACTCTCCGAAAAAAAATCGACTTCCCGATGGAGTCAGGGGGTCATTTACCAAAATTCGAATTCTGAGAGAAATCGTCGCCGGAGCATAAACCAATTTTGTCAAAATGTTGCAAATCTCTTTTTCTTTACTATCCAAAAAAATCGACTTCCCGAGGGAGCCAGGGGGTCATTTACCAATCCTTATATTTAAAAATTCGATTTCTGAGAGGAACCGTCGCCGAAGCATAAACAAATTTGATCAAAATGTTGCAAATAACTCTTTTTGACTCTCCGATAAAAAAACTCGACTTCCCGAGGGAGCCAGGGGGTCATTTACTAACCCTTATATTTAAAATTTCGAATTCTGAGAGAAATCGTCGGAACATAAACAAATTTTGTCAAATTATTGCAAATCTTTTTCTTTACTCTCCGATAAAAAAATTCAACTTCCTGAGGGAGCCAGAGAGTCATTTACCAACCTTTATATTTAAAAATTTTAATTCTGCGAGAAACGTCGCCGGAGCATAAACGAATTTTGTCAAAATGTTGCAAATCGCTCCTTTACTCTCCGATAATGAAATTCGACTTCCCGAGGGAGCCAGGGGGTCATTTACCATCCCTTATATTTCCACTATTAAAAATAATTATCTTCTATAAGAATTTGAATTTTTGATATGATGATGGTTGATGGTTGCTTAATGCACCCCCTGGCTCCCTCGGAAAGTCGAATTCTATTATCGGAGAGTAAAGAAGAAGTGATTTGCAACATTTTGACCAAATCCGGCGACGATTTCTCGCAGAATTCGAATTTTTAATAAACGGGTTGCACTCCCTGGCTCTCTCGGGAAGTCGAATTCTATCATCGGAGAGTAAAGAAGAAGTGATTTGCAACATTTTTACCAAATTTGTTTAAGCTACGACGACGATTTCTCACAGAATTCGAATTTTCAATAGAAGGGTTGCTAAATGCACCCCCTGGCTCCCTCGGGAAGTCGAATTTTTTTATCGGAGAGTGAAGAAGAAGTGATTTGCAATATTTTGACCAAATTTGTTTATGCTCCGACGACGATTTCTCACAGAATTCGAATTTTCAATATAAGGGTTGCTAAATGCACTCCCTGGCTCCCTCAGGAAGACGAAATCTATCAGCGGAGAGTAAAGAAGTGATTTGCAACATTTGGTCCAAATTTTTTCGAATTCAAATTTTTAATATAAGGGTTGGGAACTCGAAATTTTTCATCGGAGAGTAAAGAAAAAGTAATTTGCAACATTTTTACCAAATTTGTTTATGCTCCGACGACGATATCACACCGAATTCGAATTCCTAATATAAGGGTTGCAAAATACACTCCCTGGCTCCCTCGGGATGTCGAATTCTCTTAATCGGTGAGTAAAGGCGAAGTGAATGGTAACATTGTGTCAAAATTTGATTATGCTCCGACGAAGATTCCACAAAGCATTCGCATTTGTAAATAAAATGGTTGCAAAATACACCCGCCACACGTTTTTACACAAAATCAAAATTTTATCAAAATGAAAAATGTAACTCGCGATTTTTCTCACGAAAAAATGCCATTCGGATTATCAATCATGTCGACATTATTGAGATTAAATAATGGAGTATTATAATTCCTTGTAGTTTTATTAAGAAAAAATTCTGATAAGGGACAGTTATCCCCTTTCCGTCTCAATAATTGAAAAAGACTTATTTCCAATAAAAAAATTGAAAATTTGTATGAGTTAAAAAAATGGATCCGTGTGCCACTGCTTTCCGCCTTCGGGTGACTTCGGAAATATTGGCCGCTATCTTGGGCCGCTGTCTTCACACCGGTTTTTCTGAGAGAATATTTAAGTAATCTTCTACATAATCAATATTTTTTGAAATTATATTCATGTTTATATCGCCTATGAAAACGAAATTGTCGTATTTTCCGAGTTCCATGGATTTCAGATTGCTATTTAGGTGGATATTAGAATCATGCATTTGTTGAGGATGATCTATAAATACCAAGTATTCCAATTTTGGTATTTTGAATATCAAAGTCCATATGAAGACAATTTGTCTCCCCTACTTTTACTTTCACTGAACGACAGTCAATTTCAGTTCTCGCATGAATCAAGATAACATCATTCTGATTATTTCGTTCATTTTTATTATGGAAAATATTGTAACGATTTCGATACCGGTCTCGAGACCGGCCCTGATCATCCAATTAATGATGCACACTCGAAATGTGAACAAGCTCTCCGCTGACAAACACGTAGAAGACGTTCCAGGAAGGAGAAGCTTCGAGAGAGAGAGCCATCTAGATAAATCGTTCTATTCTCCTGAACAATCGAGAACTGTAAATGCGACTATATAACCGCTGGATGACAGAGGGAAGAATAGTCAGAGACAGTCACAGAGAGTAATCAATATAGTTCCAGAGTTCGCGGATAGAGACAGCCACAGTAGATATAAATTTAAAATAGTGAAGTAAATGTTTTAGTGAATAATTGTTTTAAGTAGTGTTTTAAATAAATTAGAAAAATTTGTTGAATGCAGTTTTACTACATTTGGTGTCAGAAGTGTAAATGTTTAAAATTAATAAGTGTTAAAGTGTTCGCCGCGTTGAAAAACTGATAGACATTTATCGCGCTTAATAGACTAGTGACCCGTTGAACAGGTAAGTGTTTGCAGGACAGTTTTGCGCGTCGCGGGAATAAACTGAAAACTTATTGTGTGAAATAAATAATAGACTGATATCTCGGTTAAGGACAATAAAAGACAAAATATTTCCGAGAAAAGTTCACCTAGTTGACCTTAAAGTTACTGAATTGAAGCAGGAGTTAGAGGAGCGTGAGTTGGAAACAACTGGAAAGAAGGCCGTACTCCAGAAAAGACTTTCAGATGGACTCATTGAAGAAGGAGAAGACCCCGAAACGTTTTTATTCGAAGTTTCAGGAATCGACTTGAGTTCGATTATGAATAAACTCGAAAAAACAACTAAGTCTCTGAAAGACAAACTCCAACAAACTTCGATAAACTTGGAAGATAAGCTCCAACAAAATTTGGTGAGTCTGGAGGATAAATTTATTCAAAACTCAAAGAGTCTGGAGGAAAAGCTTCTAGAAAACTCGGTCAGCTTGAAAAATATGGAAGACAAATTTCTGGAAAATAGTCTATAAGAAGAACTTCAAGGAAATGTGAAGAGCCTGGAAGAAAAACTTCACGAAAATTCGAAAAATCTAGAAGTGAAGCTTCTGGAAAATTCGGAGAATTTGAGAGAAGAGCTTCTGGAGAATTCGAATGGTCTGAGGGAGGACGCTTCTAGAAAATTCGAAGAGTTTGAAAGAAGTTTGCGGCGTGGTGAATCGGTTGAAAGGAAGAATGGGAACTGTTGAAACAGAGATGGAGAAAATCAAAGATGACATGGAGGAAGAAATGAAAAAAAATTAAGGAAACGCTCCACGATGAAATAAAAGGCGGAATCGAGACAGAAATCGGCAGAATAAAGGAAAAATTTGGTGAATTGGAAAAGCGAATTGATTCTGCGCACACACCAGATACTCACAACAAAAACCCAATGCTGGACCTGAGTATGAACTTGCAGGAAGTTCAGAAGGACATAAAAAATTTCAAGGTCAGTGCTGAAACTGGAAAACTCGCATTGAAACCGACAATTCGAAGCTGCTGCCAAAGCAAATGGATGGAATGCTGGGGAAAAAGCTATAGCATTGACACTGGCATTGCGTGGCGATGCCACAAACATTTTACAGACCCTCACCGCCCAACAACAGGAGGACTATGAACAGCTGATTAAACATCTAGAACTACGATATGGTCAGGCCCACCTAGAACACGTGTACCATTCACAGCTGCCAGAAATCAAGCGAATCCCTGCAAGAATTGGAAGCCGACATTGCAGGCTTGGTTCGTCTTGCGTACCCAGCTACGTCAGAAAATGTTATGGAGCGACTAGCGGTTCAGGCATTTATGGATGGACTCCGTGAACAAGACACCCGACAAGCCATAACACTAGCACGCCCCGCACATCTCGTAGATGCATTGGCACGCGCTCTGGATTTCGAAGCAGCAAAGCAATCCTGCAAAAGCCAGAGTAAAGTCCGGAAGATCGAGGAAGATCCACAGGAGACCGCTGATATCGAGGCTGTCGTAAAAAAAGTAATGAAGCAAGTCCGGCCAGAAAGAAAACAAATAAGGTTATGAAATTGCGGGAAAATTGGGCATGTGCGTAACAAATGCCTAACATTCAAGGAAGCAACACCGACACAGGAAAACTAAAGAAGGTCTATGAGGAGGGGCAGTCGTCGGCCTGTATCCAGCAAGCCCCAAATAACAACGCATATGTAGCTGTCCTTCAAGGTCAGAACAAAGGTGTTTTTGTAGACGGTCTCATCAACAACGAGCCTCGCACCATGCTGCTAGATACAGGTGCGGCTAAGACAATCCTTGGGCCTACTTTTGCCAAAACATCGGCAAGAATTTAATCGTCGAATTGGAAGCTCCGCACAGCAACAGGAGAGCCGGCAACTGTGTATGGTGAACTCCCAATTGAACTGACTTTAGGCAGCAACAAAGTGAAAGACCAGGCTCTAGTAGCAGACATCGAGGACGATGTAATAATTGGAATGGACATCATGAATCCCAGAGGTTTCGAGCTGAATTTTAAAGACGGCGTCCTTCGTGTGAACGGAGAAGAACTGGTACTTCACGGGAGAAGTGAAGAAACGATTCGTGTTCTGCTGGCTGAAGATGTGAGCGTACCGGAGAGGGCTGAAACCATTTTGGAGGCTCGCATGGATGGAGGAGCGAGCAGCGGAAACGTGGTGATGTTCGAGCCCAAGCTCCATGATGAGAAAATTGGGCGAGGAATCGCACTAGGGAAGACCTTGTTGCGTGTTGATACATTTGTGCCGGTAAGAGTAATGAATGTCAATTATTACCCGGCGACCTTGAAGAAAGGAACAATTTTGGGGCACTGTTCGTCAATTTCCTCTGTGATTAGGAGTGTACGTGGGACCGTTACCCAAGCCAAAAGCTTGCCAGCAGAATTGGAGAAATTGATCGCCATCTCGTCCAAGGACATGGAACCAGCAGAGCAGCCCAAACTAAGATAATTAGTCATACAGTATCAGGACATCTTCGATACAGGAGTGGGCAGAGGTGGTAGAACAAAGGTGGTTCAGCATAAAATCGACACTGGAAATGCCCGACCAATCCGGCAATCAGCCAGAAGACTTCCCCTTGCTAAGAAGGAAGAGGCTGACAAAATAGTCACGATATGGAGAAAGATGGAGTCATCGAACCATCCGACAGTCCTTGGTCCTCTCCAGTCGTGTTGGTGAAGAAGAAAGACGGATCAATACGCTTTTGCGTTGACTATCGTCAACTCAACAACGTGACGAAAAAGGACAGTTACCCTCTATCAAGAATAGACGACACGCTAGACACGCTGGCCGGATCTACGATTTTCTCGACCTTAGATTTGAAGAGCGGATACTGGCAGGTAGAACTGGCCCAGGAAGATCGAGAAAAGACAGCCTTCACCGTCGGATCAGGTTTGTGGCAGTTCACAGTTATGCCATTCGGGCTCTGCAACGCTCCAGCCACATTTGAAAGATTGATGGAGACGGTTCTGAAGGGACTCTCATGGAAGACGTGTCTGGTGTATCTTGACGACATTATTGTGGTCGGCAAATCGTTCAACGACCATGTGAAAAACTTGGAGGACGTATTCCAGCGACTGAGAAGCTCCGGACTGAAAGTGAGCCTCAAGAAATGTCATCTGTTCCAGAAAGAAGTACGGGATCTCGGCCACGTTGTCTCTGGGAAAGGAGTGGCAGTAGATGAGCAGAAAATCAAAGCTGTTGAGGAATGGCCTGTTCCGAAAGACATTCACCAGCTTCGAAGTTTTGTTGGCTTGTGCACTTACTATCGCCGATACGTGCTGGGATTTGCTAACATCGCAAAACCACTGAGCAGGCTCACGGAAGGACAAACAAAGTTCCAGTGGTCAGATGAATCCCAAGATTCGTTCAGGAAGTTGAAAGGAGCTTTGATCAACGCACCAATCCTAAGCTACACGGACGCCAGTAACGTGAGACTTGAAGCTGTCCCGTCTCAGATCCAAAAAGGACAAGAGAAGGTCATCGGTTACTTCAGCAAGACCCTCAGTAAACCGGAGCGGAACTACTGTGTCACCAGGCGGGAACTGTTGGCTGTTGTCAAAAGAGTAGAACACTTCTACAAGTACGTGTATGGGAGAAGATTTCTACTGAGAACTGACCATGCAGCTCTCAACTGGCTCCTACAGTTCAATAATCCCGAGGGTCAAGCGGCACTCTGTAGAACTACGGCGGTGGATGATAACTGGGACGGCAACAAGATCCAGAAAGACCAAGAGAAAGATCCAGATCTTGGTTTAGTCATCGGCTGGAATAAGAGTGATCGAAGTCCTTCGTGGCAGGAAATAGCCAGTTGTTCTCTAGTCGTCAAATGTTATTGGTCCCAATGGAACTCCCTTACCTTGGACAATGGAGTCCTGAAACTTGTGTTGGAGTCGGAGGATGGCGGGAAAGAAAGACGTCAGGTAGTGGTTCCTGGAAGCAGAAGACAAGAAGTACTCCAAGAAATCCATGATGGGGTCACCGGAGGATATCTGGAAGTGACAAAGACCCTCCAGTAAGTGAGACACCGGTTTTACTGAGCCAATTGTCAAGCCGACGTCAAAGACTGGTGCAGAAAATGTGCTGTATGCGCTGCCAGCAATGTGCCTCGAACAAGACCTAAGGCCCCGATGCGCCAGTACAATGTGGGTAGTCCATTTGAAAGGATCGCCATTGACATCGCTGGCCCGTTTCCCCAATCTGATCACGGAAATAAGTACATCCTTGTGGCGATGGACTACTTCAGCAAGTGGGCCGAAGCCTATGCCCTGCCCAACCAAGAAGCCATCACCGTTGCCGACGTCTTGGTGAAGGAGTGGATTTGTCAATTCGGCGTTCCGTTGGATCAAGGCAGAAATTTTGAGTCGAACCTGTTTCTCGAGATAAGCCGTCTTATGAAGATGTCTGGAAGAGTCTCACCAGATTAAGAGACATGAATCTTGTGGACCTGGCAATCCCAAAATTGGCCTGTGGGATTGATGGGCTGGACTAGAGAGTTATAAGGAGCATGTTGGAGACAATATTCAGATCCAGTGGTGTCAAGATTCTGGTGGGCTGCAACCATCTTCCTCAACCCATTTCGAAGACTGTGGAGTGTTACTTCCATCGAACGTCCAGGTGCAGAAATGGAGAATCTTGCAGATATCTCCACACTCAAAAATTACATTTCGGGACGAAACTTCTTTAAGAAGGGGGCAATGTAGCGATTTCGAGACTGGCCTCGAGACCGGCTCTGATCATCCAATTAATGATGCACACTCGAAATGTAAACAAGCTGTCCGCTGACAAACACGTAGAAGAGGCGCGAACGTTCCAGGAAGGAGAAGCTTCGAGAGAGAGCCATCTAGATAAATCGATCTATTCTCCTGAACAATCGAGAACTGTAAATGCGACTATATAACCGCTGGATGACAGAGGGCAGAATAGTCAGAGACAGTCACAGAGAGTAACCAATATAGTTGCAGAGTTCGCGGATAGAGACAGCCACAGTAGATATAAATTTAAAATAGTGACGTAAATGTTTTAGTGAATAATTGTTTTAAGTAGTGTTTTAAATAAATTAGAAAAATTAGTTGAATGCAGTTTTACTACAATATCATAACCATCTAGATTAAAAAACGCCTCATTCCTTATTTCCCCGGTTTCCGTGAGAATTATACAAGAAGAGGAAAATTGATACTGGGAAATATAGGCCTGAAATTCGTCAAAATCGCAATGTTCACTACTTATATTATTCTGGAAAACTGAGACGATATTTTTGTTTCATTTCAGAATATAAATTGTTCACTTAATCAGCATGCTGATAACGGCATCGTGTAGTTTTGCGAGATGCTAACGACGCCGACGCCGCAACTGTCCTAGTATTTGAGAATGAGATAATTATTCTTAGTGTAATTTTTTTTCTGAATCGAATAATGATCTTATCTTCGAAAACTTGGTGTATTTTTCCACTTCGATAACGGAACTCATTCGTATTCATCGATTTCATTGTGAATGGAATTATTTTTTACCACGTTTCTACCCATTCTTGTTTATCTGCATTGTTGCAAGAGCACTTTGACCCTCTTCTAGTAGTCTTAACTTGAAATTTAATAGGTGTTTATAATTCCGGTGACAATGCATTACGGATTTTTGTTGGAGTTAAAATAAAATGGCGGCTCTAAAATGGTGGAAGAGATATGTGATTACGATCCGATTTTTATTTGAAACTGACATGTGGGGGTTTTCGAGATTAGGAATTTTTTGACAAAATTTATAAATTTAACGTGGCGGACGAAATTTGTGTATTGTGAATATAGTCCGATTATTTTCAAAATGAGTACATATGTGGGGGTTTTTGGAGTCGAATACTAGGAATTTTCTGCCAAATTCATGAATTCAAAATGATGGACGAAATTTGTGAATAAAGTCCGATTCTATTTTATTCGGGTCGGAGACTATTCATTCTTTATCTGAATTCATTAATTCAAGGTGACGGATGAGATTCGAGAATATGGTGTGATTATCTTCAAAATGTGTATTTTCAATATTGAAAATTGAAAAATTGTATAATCATTATGTAATTTATACGCATTTCCAACATAAACAAGAATATTTGAGGCAAATGAAAGGTTACCGAAAAGACAACAGAAATATATTTCATATAGAATAATATGATCGTCGTGTGTTGATTAAATGAAAATCAGGAATGTGTGAATTTATGAAATAGGTAATTACCATTTAAGAAAAATATTACAATAAATTGCGTTCTCTATGGTACACGATAAAACAGTTTTTTATGCAAAATCCAGGATTTCCTGTAAAAAAAGCATTCGAATACACTTCTTTGTTCCGCCACGATGGAGTTATTTCAGTTATTTTATGAGGTGTACCTTGTATTGAATGAGCTGGTGGTATTGATGGTGTTTCTGTCGTTCTTGAAGAAGAATTTCCATTTTTGAAAAGAAAAGAAAAACAACTTTTGATTATAACCATAAGAAATATTAAATGAAACTTTTAGAGCCTTCGTTGGAGCTTTTTATGGATCAACATTTTTCAACCGATTTGAATGATTTTTTTTTCATTAGGTAGACATTCTAAAAGTCTACTAGGACACCAAATTTCATAAATAAATCATCATTTCCAGGACCAACTAATCTCATTTTTCAAGGTCAAAAATCCAAAAAAATTTCTAGCGATTTTTTTTAGAAAAATTCTGACTACACCACTATATTCACGACACTTTCATATGGTCCTTATGTAAATAACGTTGAAATTCGTCAATCAATGAAAAAGTTATGAGGGGATCAAATTTGAAAAATATGCCGTTTAATCAACCCACCAATTCAATTTTAAAACTTTTATCAGAACTTTGACTACACCACTGGATTCAGGGAGTCTCGAAATATTACTGACTGTTATTTCATCGAAATCTGTTGACAAATAAAAAAAAAAAAATTAGGAGATAAAATTGACATTTTCCTGAAATTCCATTAACATATTTTCACAATTTCCAACCGACTCAATTTTTTTTAGCAGACAGAGTAACAAAAAGTCTACGTTTGAACAAAAAATTTGCAAAATATTATTCCAATTTTCAGGGTATACTACGATTTTTTTTATGTTTTAATTGCTAAAATTCATTAGCGAATTTTTTCGTGAAATTTCGACTCAGCCACTGGATTTAGCATTCTTCATTTAGGTGAATCCTGAAATTTTATTTGAAAATATTCATTGGCAACAAAGCTATAAGCAGAGAATCGGCAATACTGTCAACACAAACGTAGAAGATCATTGAGGTTTCTGATAGAAATTCGCTTTCATAACACAAATTGTTCTCGAGTTATAACATCTAGAA
This sequence comes from Chrysolina americana, assembly GCA_958502065.1. Taxonomy (NCBI): domain Eukaryota; kingdom Metazoa; phylum Arthropoda; class Insecta; order Coleoptera; family Chrysomelidae; genus Chrysolina; species Chrysolina americana. Next base: position 27,074,455 of record OY293416.1, read on the forward strand.
TGGTATTTTTGGAAAAAATTTAAAATCCATAACGTCGAGAAACCGGCTCCTCGAGATATCGATTATTGTACAATCAACCAAGAACTGAAAACTTTAATTTGATTTAATTTCTAAATTTTACGATGGCTAACATTGAGTAATTTTGGTCCTAATCAATAAATATCAAATTTTTGTTGCTTCCACCAAACCACCATTCAATTCAATACATTTTTCGTATCTCTTTCGAATATGTTTTACATTATTTTTGAGTCCTTCTGGTGTTATTTCTCTACAAGCTTGACGTATTCTTTCACACAACTCCTGTCTAGTTCTTGGGCGGGATTTGTAGACTTTTTGTACAAGAAGACCCCACAAGAAGAAGTCAAGTGGAGTCAAATCGGGGGACCTTGGTGGCCATCCAATCAATTCACTTCCTCGACCAATCAAGTGACGAGGAAACTGTTCATTCAGCCATTGTTTAATAATTTCAGCATTATGCACAGAGCATCCGTCTAATTTAATATTCCGCACCATACATTAACTTTTTCCGAATATTGTCTTTTGCAGTTTATAACCAAATTAGGGTTTTCGGTTGCCCAAAATCTTGTGTTTTGAGATGAAACAACACCGTTAGTCGTGAAAGTGGCTTCATCGCTGAATAATATACATTCTAAAAATCGTCTGTTACTCAGGTATTCTCCTTGTGCCCACAAACAAAATTCATGTCGTTTTTCTTGATCTCCGTCTTCCAGGGTTTCATTTTGTTTTTCGTAGGCATCTCCGTATATTTTCCCTTGGTAAATTCAAATCTAGGCTTGCCACTCTCAAACTGGCATTGGGATTATTCCTAAAGTAATCTAATACAACCTGTTCGTGTCCAATCCTTCTTCTCACATTATTCCTCAAAATATTCTTCGATACAGCGCCTGTTTCATCGAGACTTTTATTTATTCTGTGCACTGTACTATTACTGATAGGGGGGCGATCTGGATGTCGATCATTGAATATTGTGCACACTTCTCTTTCACTCCTATCATTGTATCCAGTAAGACGCACAATTTCAATTTTTTCTGGCAAAGACAATTGTAAAGCCATAACGAAATTTAGTCCTATTGCAATTGAATATTGATCAATACCTTTCTCACATTTGAATTGAGACTCAATCTGTCATTGTCAGGGCTTACTTTTGTTTTATTCAAATAACTATTAAAAATAATAACGTCATCACAGCCTACCTTTCTCGAGTTCGATACATTTTAAAATTTTCAATTCAGTAATTGTATTTTGACACTAGCGAACGAAGAGGGAAACAATATAACTTTGTGGATGAAATCGGATAGCCTGTATGAGTAAATAATACCAGAACCCAAAAACTCTGACAGTATCTTTAAAAAATTGTTTTAAATAAATTTTTATGATATGCTGTATTTTCGACTTCATTACTTTATTCCGAATGTGTACTCGTTCCTTTTTCCTAGATGTTATAACTCGGGAACAATTTGTATCAGAAACCTCAATGATCTTCTACGTTTGTGTTGACAGTATTGCCGATTCTCAGAATTTGTCTGAAATATTAAAAAATAATGGCATGTTATCAAAATTAATTATGCTATAGCTTTGCTGCCAATGAATATTTTCAAATGAAATTTTAGAATTCACCTAAATGAAGAATGCTTAATCCAGTGGCTGAGTCGAAATTTCACGAAAAAATTCCCTAATGAAATTTAGCAATTAGAATATAAAAAAAATCGTAGTATACCTTGAAATTTGGAATATTTTGCAAATGTTTTGTTCAAACGTAGACTTTTTGTTACTCTTCCTGCTAAAAAAAATTGAGTCGGTTGGAAATTGTAAAAATATGTTGATGGAATTTCAGGAAAATGTCAATTTTATCTCCTAATTTTTTTTTATTTGTCAACAGATTTTGATGAAAATACAGTCAGTGATATTTCGAGACTTCCTGAATCCAGTGGTGTAGTCAAAGTTCTTATAAAAGTTTTGAAATTGAAAATGTCGCGAATCCAGTGGTGTGGTTAGAATTTTTCTAAAAAAATCGCTAGTAATTTTTTTGGATTTTTGACCTTGAAAAATGAGATTAGTTGGCTCTGGAAATGGAGACTTATTCATGAAATTTGGTGTCCTAGTAGACTTTTAGAATGTCTACCTAATGAAAAAAAAAAATTCGAATCGGTTGAAAAATGTAGATTTTATAGGGGTGCTCCGGTCACACTGTATGATATACAGGGTGTTCCATTTGAAATTGGGGTGATCACATTTTTATTAAAAATGTTTGGCAAGCCGTTTTCCGCACCCTGTAAGTATAAGTGCCATAATTTTCATTTTGTAGAGCTTGGAAAATAGCATAATTTTGCTGATAAAATCATCCATCTATCCATTTCCATAATGGAATGTCTCTCTAAGTTGGAATCATCTGGAAAACTTTGTTATTTTTCATTTTCGGAAAAAAAGTTATTCTTCATAAAAAGTGTTGCATGTTCTAAAATCTGAAATACGATCATCTGATATCAATTTTTTTCAGTCTTTCACTCGGTTTGTCAAAAAATATGAATTATACATAAAAATAAAGGACCTTTATATTTGACGATATCGAAAATTATTATCGCAAAAAGTTGTTCAGAACTTAAAACTATTTAAATTTGAAATAAACATTTATCTCTTGTGATAATGAATTACATGATAATTTTTTCGTTTCTAAATGCTATTTATCAATTTTGCAATTTAAACATGATAATAATAATTTTCAATATTGTCAAATATCAAGGTATTCTAATCTAATCTAAACCACGTATAGTACTCGAAAAATTTGATATCTGATAATTGTACAATTTGAGAACATTCAGAAATTTTTATAAAAAATTACTTTTTTCCCTAATATTAATAATAAAAAACATTGTATTAGTAATACTTTTCATCATTTACCTAAACAGAAACCGGATTATGAGGTAGTTGAGAAATGAGGCAGAGAATACCATTTTTGTTCAGGCAGGTATGAGTGGGACCTGTCTCGATACTCTTGAATAGTTGCATATAGTCCAGTGTAGGTAATAGTTCCTGCTTTTGTGTAATTATTCCATACTAAACAAAATTTCGGTGAATTTTGGATCCTTCGTAAATTAGGGTTAGGAAAAACTTTTTTTTTCCAAAATGACAACCTATATTGTTTTATCGATATTTGTTTTGTGTTTCATCTTCGGATTTTTTTAACAATTTTTTCTTGGTTGGCTTTGGTGCTTGGCCCTATAAACCTAACTGGACTGAATTATTGTGATAATTGATAACACACTGAATTCCTTTCGAAATTTCGAACAAAGTCATTCACATATCCAAATGTGGAATTATCTGCAATTGAAAATTGAGTTGTAATCACCATTTTTCATCACCACAACAAATCCAAAATAAACTATCAATGAATGTGCAAATTTTTGCTCTAAGAGTTTTCAACAGCTATATTTCCTAATAGAAGAATTTTGACAACAAATTAGCCGCCATTTTTGTTTTCTTTTACATAATTTCTATACACTTGCAAAATGTGCAGACAAACAAAAAAGCGACTTAATAAAAACTTGGTAGGTAAAAAATATATATATTCATCCACAATAAACTCAATGAAGACATTTTGAAGACATATTTTCAGTACAACTCTGCCAAATTTTAGTTATTCCTAGTGGGTCAAAATACATTTGAAAAACGTGCAGACAAACAAGAAAGCGACTTAATAAAAACGTGGTAGGTAAAAAATATATATTCATCTGCAATAAACTCGATGAAGATATTTTGAAGACATATTTGTAAAATATAGCTCTCGAAGATGAGGATTAGCTAATCAATCAATTCTGAAAAAATATTTTCATTCAGAATTGTTTCTATCTCCAAAAATTTGGGAAACGCCATTTGCGGCGTCGTCGTTAGCATATAGCAAAATCATGCAATGACGTCGATTGGCGTCATTAGCATGCAACGTGTTAATATATTGATCCATGATTTATTGAAAAAAATTTATTCTACAAAGAACATAAAACCGAATGCTTACTTTTCACAAAATGAGGTATATTTTTTTCTTGTGGCTGCTTTTTTAAATAAATAATGATTAAAAACGAGTCACTTGTTTTATGATATCTACGAGTTCTTGTGTAGTACGTGGGCCAGACTTATTCTTATTTACAATATCTTCTTGAAATTTTTCAGGAGATCTTCTTTCTCATTCCATGTACCAAAAATTTATAATTCTATTCCTGCGAATATGAAACATTTATCCGTAGGTAATTTAAAAAAAAAGAATGAAAGCAAATCTTTTCACTAGAAATGTTGGATTATGAATATACAGTTGACATATGGCTTATTTCTATATATTTAGTACCGAGTTTATTTTTCTCATCATCTATATATAATAGATTTAATAGGGAATTGTTATATTTTCTTCTATTAGGTATCTATTTAATTTTTTTTTACAAGTGTATTAATTTCTTTTATTCCATTATATTAATCTAGTGTAACATAATATATTTCGTTTCAGAAGGTTGAGTGTAAGAGCGCCGCTTCTTCACCTAACGGTTATAGAAGTGCGAACTCATCATTAGAAGTAATATAGTAATGTTACAATTTGCTGAATAATGATTCCGAGCACACTACTAAACTGTTTATTTTCTAACTTCACTAAAAACATACAACTACTTCACTGACTAATAAAACACTTAGATCTAAACAACAATAGAACTTGCTAAATATTCCACACTTATATACTTCTTCAAAAACTGTTTATCACTTCTTCATAAATTCTTCTTAATCATCTTAATCATCCCACTGAAATCTCTTTATATAGTCCATTTATGCCGATTGGATATTTCGCGAAATTTCCTAGAATACTCGGGACAGAAGGCCGTCCAAATAATCACTTCTTAGAACTGCTCGATTAATAAATACCTGCGGCGCGGCGTGAACACATTTGTATGCGATTTGTTTTTTATGGATCTCTCAGCGGCGTAGATAGGGGAATTTTTATCAATCTCGTAACATTATCCATCTCTCAATTTTGATTGTCCCGATCAAACAATGTGTCGTTGTCTCCATTATATCGTTTGAGTATCTCTAGGTGAACGACCTTCATTTTCGCTCTCGGGCTGCGTTGAATTCTATAGACCACGTCGTTTATTCTTTTCACTATCGTATATGGTCCTTCCCAAGATGGTGTTAATTTAGGAGAATATCCTTTCTTACGACGAGGATTGTACAGCCACACTCGATCTCCTTCTTTGAATCCACCAGTATTGGCCTTAAGATCGTATCGAGCCTTCATTCTGTCACTAGTTATCTTCAATCTTTTTCTTGCAAATTCGTGGATCCCATTCAAGCTATCTCGCAGTTCATCTGCATAATCCTGTACCTCTTTTTCTTCAGAACTTGATGATCCGAACACCAAGTCACAAGGCAACCGAAGCTCTCTCGAAGATGATGCGGGCTGGAGTGAGCTTTGTGGAATCGTGCACAGAGGCCCTGTTAGCCATCAAGAATAGTGGAAGATGTCGATCCCAGGTTTTTTGGTGCTCCTCTACTACTTTGGAAAGATGTCCTTCCATAGTCCTGTTGAACCTTTCAACCATGCTATCAGACTGTGGGTGGAGGGCCGTTGTTCTGGTTTTGCTAATTCCCATCAATTCACAGACTTCCTTGAATAAATTTTATTCAAAATTTCTTCCTTGATCGGAATGTAGCTCCATTGGTACTCCAGACTGTGGATGCTTCCTGATTAGGCAAGGCATAAGCTTCAACCCATTTGCTAAAATAATCCATGGCAACGAGGATATATTTGTTGCCATCATTCGTCATCGGAAACGGTCCTGCTACATCGATGTCGATTCGGTCGAAGAGAGCGCCTACATTGTATTGTTTCATCTCTTCTCTCGATCTTGTCTTGGGACCTTTGCTTGCTTCACACTTCGAACATCTTCGGCACCATCTCTCTACATCTTCACGACATTGGATCCAGTAAAATCTCTGCCATATTGTCTCCAAGGTCTTATTCACTCCAAAATGTCCACCTGATTTGCTGCCATGAATCTCCTCCAAAACATCACGTATTCTCGACCTAGGCACAACTAATTGAGAAATCACTTTTCTGCCGTCGGCCGATTCCCAAGCTCTCTTCAATAGACCATTTTCAACAATCAGGGAATCCCATTGTGCCCACAATGCCTTGAAACCTGGTGATCGTAAGGAGATTTCCTTCCGGGTGGGTCTTTCTGCTCCGCTTTCCTTCAATCGTAGAAAATCTGCAATGTTTGGATTACTTTCTTGGTCCTGCCTCAATTTCGTTGTGGTCCAATTGTCGTCAACCATTAATCTCACTTGGTTGATTCCTTCGCGACGTTCAATTCGCTCACAATTCTTACAGGTATCCGAACAAGGTCTTCTGGACAAGGCATCTGCGTTGTTGTGTAATCGTCCTGGTCGATGTTTTATCTTGAAGTGATACTGGTTTAACTTCTCAATCCACCTTGCTACCTTCAGGGGTCTTCATCTCGAGTAACCACTTCAAAGCTGCATGATCTGTTCTAATGAGGAACTCTCTTCCATATAGATATTTGTGGAAGTGGTCTACAGCCTTGATTATTGCCAGTAGTTCCTTCCTTGCCACGCAATAATTCCTTTCTGGTTTGGTCAGTGCCTTGCTGTAAAACTCAATTACTTTTTCCTGGCCATCTTGCTCTTGTGATAGGACAGCTCCAATCCCATTATTACTGGCATCTGTGTCCAAAACGAACAGGCCTCTTTGGCGTGGAAAACTTAAAATCGGACTGGAACCTAGAGCAACTTTCAGTTTTCCAAATGCCCATTCACTTTTGTTGGACCAGACGAATTCGACTCGGTCTTCTGTCAACTTATGTAGGGGTGCCGCAATATCAACATATCCTTCTACAAACCGACGGTAGTAGGTGCAGAGACCTAGGAAGCTCTTCCCTTCATGTTTGTCTTCAGGTCTCGGCCAGTCTCGGCCAGTCTCGGATCGTCTGTAAGTATATAAGGAAATAGAGAGCTGACTCAAGATGGCGGCCGTCCTAGGCGGGAGTTTGAAATTTGAATTTGGCGATGGGTATCTGAAAAGAAAAAAGATTTGCTCTGGCGGAGATTTGAACTCGCGCCGGCTGGATTACTAAAATAAATAAATAATAGTTTATTTTCTACAATTAAAGATTCTAATTCTGCAGAGCTCTCTATCAATACAAATTTCAGCATCTTCTTTCTTCACCCCACCTTGGGATCGGATGTCCGATGATGGAATGAGGTCGCACAGAGAGCCGCCTCCCCCTCCACCCCATTGCTGGGGAGGAGGGCGAGCGCTTGTGCCATGGGGTGCTTAGGGTCCCGGACAGGGGACGCTGACATCCGCCTCCGCTGGTGTTGGCGGTTGGTCGAGTTATAGAGCTCATGAGGGTTGTAGGTGACATAATACACGCCTCCTGCGAAGCTTATGCGTGTCGTTCATTGCATTCAATCTAGATACTGCTATTGTCGTGTTCGTGTGAGGCTGATTATTGCGAGCTAATTCCGGAAAAGGCTAAAAGCAAAAAACCGGGTGGCTGGATTACTAGGCGGAGATCCAATCCAAACCACTAGACTACGGAGGATATTGAATATAAGAGGTTTAAAGGATGTAGCTATGATAGCGGATGGCGGCAGGTTCATGAAATGAGTGAAATTTGGGTATATGAATTAGAGTGAGGATGTAGTTCATGTGTGTTGTAAAATTTGGCAGGCGGGCGGGGATTGATGGCGGCAGGTGAAATTTGGGTATATGAATTAGAGTAAATTTGGATGGCCCACCATGGATAGATTACGGCAGGTAAAATTTGGGTATATGAATTAAGGTAAATTTGGATGGCCCACCATGGGTTGCGGATGGTGAAATTTGGGTATATGAATTAAAGTGAGGGTGTGTAATAAAGTTTGGCAGGCGGGCGGGGATTGCGGCAGGATGGATTATGTAATCGAATTGGACCATCAAAATATAGATGGTATGACATGTTCGTGCGATGTTATAGCCAGCGGTTAAACTGGAATACATAATTAGGTTCTTGGAAATGATTTCGATGGGGGAATTTGGATTATTGATTATCAACTGCGAATAGATTCTTAGAAATCAGATATTCGTTATTATAACCTGCGGTTTAACTGGAATACATAATTAGATTCAAATTATGTTGATGGGAAATTTGGATGATCAACTGTTTTGCGCGAAATTTCATCGGTGGATTCTGACGCATGATATAAATTGAATGGGTAAGCTGTTTCACTACATGATGGCTGATTCAACCACAAAGCCGAGGAGTATACCAGACAGCGAGCCAGTGCTTGGTACCATCCAAGTCAATGAGGTGGATTCATCAACATGGGAGGTATCGGATAAGATATATGATTCATTCATAGATTTCCTGGCAGATCCCGATGCCTTGTATGACGATGAACCTGACCCTTTGTGGGAAGGATTTTCATCCGACGAAGAAATGGAGAATCCTTCTGATGAGGAAATGAATGTTTCTTTTGATGAAGGAGAGAGTAATCCATCTGATGAGGATGATGTGATATATATCTCTTCAGACGATTCCACTAGTGAATTGTGATTCTTCGCTGAACAAACAGTCCTTTTCAAGACTACAAAAGAAGGTATATGAATAAAACGGGTACGTTCATTCAGTATCAGTATCAATGTTGACGTTTGAAAGAAAAGAGGGTGAAGGAAGTAGATCACCTATGAGAGATCTGGGGCGGAAGTGGCAAAAAGGCATTCTCGTGTGTTCATCGTGTGACGTAGTCGACGCTGCTTCGCGTTCATCGCGTGACGTAGTCGAGAGAGATCCAGTTGATTGATAACATTTTGCCAATAGAGCGCGCATACTTTGAATATTTTGAATTAATTGAATTGCATTTATAAAGAAAAAAGATTTCAGCAGCAGAGATTTGAACCATCGCTCTTTTGCTTGGTAGCGAGCGACGCTAGCCTTGCCTCCACGGAGACTTCGTACAAGTTGATGTACAAATGTGGGATATATATTTCTTCAGCTACCAGAGCACGCTGTTTGAATATTTAAAAAAATATAATAATTGTGAGTCTGATAATAATAATGATGTTTGGAATGAATGTGAAAAATTGCGAGGTAACGTTTGAAGGTGTTATTCCAATGAGGAAAGTGTACAAGGTGTTTCAAAATGATTCGAGAGAAATGAAAGTGACGTTCATTGAACGTGACTGCTGCGTGTGTGTGTGTCAAATATCATGTGGGAAATGGGTCGTTGGGGCAATGGAGGGTAGCAAAGTATTCAGCAAAAATATATATAGGATGTCTTATATATTATTTAAGAGAAAAAACATGTTGACTGCTTGTCAAATTTAGTATACCAGGTGAACCAACATTATTTAAGCGGAGAAACATGGAGGTTAAAGAAAAAACACATCATTGAGCTATTGTAGAACATATTGAAGTATATCATCAAAAAAATATGAAGAGAAGAAATCAATCACTGATGGAGTCCGTCATTTTTACGTGCGATACCCAGTATGTGTCAGTTTGATTCTGTTTATTTTTCGTTGATAGGAGATAGGAGACAGACAGATTGACAGACAGTCAGAAAGTCAGTTTGATTGAAGCAGAATAAACTGACCTTATTAAACGTCTATTTTAGTCGCATTTTTGCATGTTTTACCGTTTCAAATTTTAGCTGTTTTTTTCGAACGCAAAAAACGGTTATTGTGGTCACATTTTTACGTGTTTGAGCGTACTCAAATTTCAGTTGTTTTTTCGAACGCGAAAACGTGTATTTTCATTTTGAAATGTGAAATCTCCATAAGAAATACATGTAATCATACATTTTTTTTCTGTTTGATTTTAGAACGCGAAAACGTTTATTGTGACTGCATTTTTGCGTGTTTAAGCGTTTCAAATTTTCAGTTGTTTTTTGGAACGCGAAAAACGTCTATTTTGATTACATTTTTGAAGAGAATCGCCGCTGCATTACGTATCGTTTCGTGTCAGTTTTTGGTATTCATTATCAGGTGGGTTGCTTATATAAAACGAAATAATGTCGTTAATTACTTTGATAGTTTCGGAAGCTTGAAACCACCATTAGAGTTGGTTACATATCTAGGGAAAAATGTCAAAATCGACTATAATATAGAAAAATGTCAAACATAACATAAAAATTATTACACCCACATCACTAACAAGCAGTCGCATGTAGTGACTATACCCACAGGTTCATATGAGCTAACAGATATTGAAAACTATCTACGAAAAAAAATTATTCCAAAATCCGTTAAACCAGATCATTACAATACCTACTTATCACTTAAGCCTAATAATAACACGTTAAAGTGTGAAATTGAAAGTGCAAAATTGATCATTTCTTTCGAAGCTGAAGACAGTATTGGTATAATATTAGGTTTTTCAAAACACGTACTCAACAATTTACATCGACTGTAATATAACTACCGGTTCATATTAGGTACAACAATAAGCCTTCGCATACTCTATACGAACTTTCCATTTGAGTTGACCCTGGTTTTGCTATTGACGTCATTCCACGAAATATTCTCCATTTACCATTGAGACGTGAAATTACAAACATTACTCTCACTATCCTCGATCAAGATTTCAATCCAGTAGATTTTAGAGGTGAGGAAATCATTATTCGTCTAGAACTAAAGAAATTATGGGCCTAGTTATAAACTATAGAAGGTTTCAGAAATACAAACCAAAATTAGTCAAGTCTAGACACTCGGTCAAGAGACATTATCTATCTCGTTCCAATTATTTATTTCTAAAATCACTGGGATACAATGTTAGAAGAAATATTCGATATTTACGAAAAACCTCGAAATGATGAATCAGTTCAAAAAGTCGAAGTTAGAACCTATTATCCATATGTAAAACCATTCAACAATAATGATATTGTAGCGATTACGATAAATCAAAGTGATACTTGGCTATTGATGCACGAAGCGGTTTTACTAATTGAAGGAAAAATTAAAAGGACAACAGGAAATGGGGAAGTTGAGCTCATTAATAATGCCGGTGCTTTTCAATTCGATTCAATTTCATATGTAATGAATGGTTAAGAAGTGGAAAGGGTACGAGATCCTGGTATAGTTTCAACAATCAAAGGTTACCTTTGCTATTCTTATGATTCACGAGCTATGAGTATTGCAGGTTGAAATTTCCCGTCCCACCCACCTACTCATATAGATGGATCATTCAATATGCTCATTCCGTTACAACATTTATTTGCTTTTTTCAATGATTATGAAAGAGTTCAAATCGGAAAACAAACAATTCGACTTGTTAGAGCGAGGATAACAATGATGCAATTCAAATAAGTGATGACGCAACAAAAGGAGAACCTAAAATAAACATCTCCCTAAAAGTACCGGTAGTAACACCGAATGATGTATTAAAATTGAATTTGTTGAGGAAAATCAAATCAGATCAACCCATTATTATACCATTCCGTAAATAAGATTTTCATGAACTTCCAGCACTGACAGCTGGAGCATCAAAAGTAATTTGGGCTGTCAAAACTACCACTGCATTGGAAAGTCCCAGATTTGTGATTGTTGCATTTCAGACAGGTATCAGAGGCAATGTTAAAAGCGATTCTGGCACATTAAATAACATTAATGTATCTGATATACGCTTACTCCTTAATGGTGAATATTTCCCAGCAGAAAGAATGCGACTCGATTTTGAAAATAATAATTTTGTTGAAGCACACTGGAATAACTCTCAATTTCATGAAAGTTTCTGTGGAATCAGACAACCTGCACCATTACAGGATTATGTAAGTTTTAAAAATCATGCTCTCTTTGTTATCGACTGTTCGAAAAGAAATCCCACTTTGAAAACAAGTACTGTCGACATCAAAGTTGACATTGAACCCAATGAAAGGATTCCAGCAGATACGAAAGCTTATTGCATCATAATTCATGAGAGTATTATTGAACAACTCACACTTAGTGAAATTGTTCGAAATATTTCATAAAAGTCGAGTGCTTCTTTAGCTTCAGTAGTAGTCGTAATGATGTGTATTGTTGACATCCAGGGTTTCAATTAACTGAGTGAACATGTGGAATGGTGTTTTTATCCAAAAGAAATATCAGTGACAAATGGCTTACAGATAAATCATTATTTATTGAACCTTTAGCATTTGAATATTTATCGAGAAGAAACAGGAAACAAGTACAGTACGAAGAAAAAAAGATTCATGGTAATGACTCGAAAGACAGGTTAGGTTAGGTTAACACGGTGGTCCGGGATGGAACCCACATAGGCCAGAGGCCCGTGGTGATGCCGTATGGGGTGGTTACCACCCCCATCACCACCGTGAGAACCAGTTGGTGCTGTTGATGAACAGCATGAGGCTTTTGATACCAACCGACTGAAGATCGGATAGGTTGTCAAAATGGGGCTGTCCCAGAGCAGAAAATCTTTTACTGGATAGGGCAGGGCAGTGACAGAGTAGGTGGATCATCGTCTCTTCCTCCTCTTCGTCTTGACAGCTTCTACAGAAGTCATTACGTTGTAGGATTCCCATACGTGCAGCATGGCATCCTCCAAGCCAGTGTCGGAAGGTAACATACCATACAAGGAAATTGTATCTATTTCGAAGACTACTTTGGATGTCTCTCCGCAAACTCGCTTAATTTTTCAAAATTTTATCAAATACATAATCTCTAAACTATACTTCCAAATTTGTGGTTTGATCGATAGATTCGTTCTTTGTATTGAAATATTTGATATCTAAGATCTCATTTTCTCCACTAGCCTTAATGAATTCTCCGCAAAAATTGTGTTGAAATTTCTACAAAAAATTTTGTATACGTAATTTGAACAGGAAGAATGCATCTTCCAAAAATTGAAGGGGGTCAATATGTTTCAAATTTACTATTACTCCCGTCCTTATGCGACAATTGAAAGCTGACTGAGATTCATCCCATCGGATACGATCGCTACGCCGTCGCCGTAGTCCCAGCCCCTCACCTCGATGAAAAATTTTACACAAAATTTTAATTCTGTTTAAAATAGCCAAATTCGATATTAGTTTATTATACCGACCTATATTTAAATTTGATTTTTAAATTGTCTTATTGATGAGCAAAATGAATTTTTTAACCCGAACTAAAAGGTTTTGGTTTTGTTCTGGATTTTTTATTGTTCTACATAATTGTTTACATACTTTCACGTTAGAAGATATTTCATTGCATAGTTAATCAGCCATGACATATTTCACTCACCTTCAGACACTATTGTATTAATACAAATTTCAGTTCCACAGTTTCTCCTATTTCCCTCTCGATCACCAAACCATATGTATTTGGCGTAAATTTGTGGATTTATTCTTTTATAGGCTCCATATACCGCTTCGGAAGGATAACCTTACACTTGTTTAGTTGAACCAAAATGCAGACCGTGTTTGAACTCGGTTAATTTCAAGTCGAGTATTTTATGTACGTCTCCCTTGGATAGCTCCTTCAGCTTCAGCAGTTGTTTCAGACCTGCAGTTTCATTGATTTTATCACAATCCATTTTCTAGAAATGATAATTCAATATTCAATATGACATTGAAGAGTAACACTGAAAAGGTGCACCATCGTATTAAATAAATTCAGTCACCGAAATTTTGCAATCGGAATAACTAATAGATAGCGTATGACTAGGTTAACTAAATTGAAAGTGTTCAAACTGATATTTATATGCAACGAGTCACGTACCATTCTAACAGCCTCAATCAAAATTAATAATCTAAGAATCCGCAAACCTTGGCAATCACGTTCAGTTGATTATACAATTTCTTAGAATCTAATATTGCAAATTAAATAGTCACGTACACCATGCAATAAAATAATAATTTTTCACAACTCTTCACTTCTTCTTTTTCGGAGGTGGAGGAGTATTTGGTTGACTTTTCGGAAATTGAACAGTGGGCTTTGGACGAGGAGGAGACGGGGGCGGTTGCGCAGGAGTAATAGGCATACTTTCATTACATTTCAAAAATGAATTCAAATCATTATGTTTAGCAATAGAGTTTTTACAAAAACAAAAATATTTTCTGCAATATAAACACCAATGTGTTCCGTCCATGACTGGTTTCCTCTTCAAACTACGTGAAACTGAGACTTTCATAGCTTTTTTGCTTCTTCCACGTACCTACTTATGAAGTAACATTCGCATGTATCAGGACCACATCTGGCGTCGAGATCTGACCAGGGAAAACTTTTATAATGCGTACCATTGGTTTCCATGTTCTTTATGGACTGAAGAAAATTCCTACGACATACCCATTCTTTCAAAATCTCTGCATAAATATCATATCTATCTATGTGTTTATCGATGAAATCGCTTATCTTTTCACAAGCAAATAATATGTCTGAACTGGACGGAAGTATACCGTCTAATGCTTTACTATAACAACGAACATGTCATACCATCTATATTTTGATGGTCCAATTCGATTTCATTACACAATCCATCCTGCCGCAATCCCCGCCCGCCTGCCAAACTTTAATATGCACCCTCACTCTAATTCATATACCCAAATTTCACCTGCCGCAATCTATCCATGGTGGGCCATCCAAATTTACTGTAATTCATATACTCAAATTTCACCTGCCGCCATCAATCCCCGCCCGCCTGCCAAATTTTATTACACACATCAACTACATCCTCACTCTAATTTATATACCCAAATTTCACTCATTTCATGAACCTGCCGCCATTCGCTATCATAGCTACATCCTTTAAACCTCCTATATTCAATATCCTCCGTAGTCTAGTGGTTCAGATCTCCGCCTTGGATGCGCTGCGCGCCCTTGCTGGCGTCGACTCCATCCCGACACATGTTAAAAGCCTGTCGGAGAAATTCTACAGGTTTCACCTCTCCAAGAGTACGATAACGAGGGACCTTACCCGACTTCAAATTCACGATAATCAGCCCAGCAAACACGGCGGGCTGATCTATGAATCTTTGGCCATCTTCCAGGAAAGATGGGAAGAACCGGTTCCTTAGGGAACCAAGCCGCCTCTATGTAGTGCGCGAAGTACCATGACCCGGTTTTTTGCCTCAGCCTTTTCCGGGGTTCACATCGAAACAACCTACCTCTGACCAAACCTTAGACAAAGCATTTTCTGCATAGAAAGCAAACTGAACAACATGCATAAGCTTTGCAGGAGGCATGGATTATACGAACTACATCCACTATCATTCGGAATGCTTGACCTACCGCTACCATCAGCGGGGGAGGATTCTAGCGCCCCTTCGCCGGGACCCTATGTACCCCTTGGCACAAGCGCTCCCCCATCCTTCGTCCAGAAATGGTCGGTAGATGGGGGAGGCGGCTTTCAGTGCGTCCTCCCGATCCTCTTCCTCTCCTGAACCCTCTTGGGCTGATCGAATAACTTTGTAACAATAAACCTTTATTTATTTATTTATTTATTTATTTATCTCCGCCTAGTAATCCAGCCGGCGCGAGTTCAAATCTCTGCCAGAGCAAATCTTTTTTCTTTTCAGGTACCCATCGCACAACCAATTCAAATCTCCCGCCACAACTTGATGTTCCGTGACGTCGACGACGACGAGAAGAAGAAGTGTTCCGTGACGACGACGCCGACCATGATGATGATGTAACCACGATGATGATGTAACCACGTGACACACGACCACGCCAAATTCAAATTTCAAACTCCCGCCTAGGACGGCCGCCATCTTGAGTCAGCTCTCTCTTTCTTTATCTACTTCTGTATATTCCTTTCGTCTATTCGGATGCCGTCTGATGATACTGTGTGGCCCAGAAAATCCACTTCTTTCTGGAACAATGAGCATTTCTGAGGATTCAGTTTAAGGTTGGCATTCCTGAATCGCTGGAGTACTTCTCGCAAATTGTGCAGATGTTCTTCAAATGTCTTTCCCATGATTAAAACGTCGTCGAGGTATACTAGGCAAGTCTTCCAAGTGAGCCCACACAGGACCAGCTCCATAAGTCTTTCGAATGTTGCTGGAGCATTGCACAATCCAAATGGCATAACCGTAAACTGATAAAGTCCGCTTCCAGTTGAAAATGCTGTCTTTTCCTTATCGTATGCCCACTTGCCAATACCCGCTCTTCAGATCTAGGGTTGAGAACCAACATGAACCTGCTAAAGTTGTTAATGTGTCGTCAATCCTTGGTAAAGGGTAGCTATCCTTCTTCGTAACATCCTTCAATTTTCTATAATCTACACAGAATCTTGTGGATCCATCCTTCTTAGAAACTAACACAACAGGTGCAGACCAAGGGCTCGACGATTCTTCAATCACACCATCTTTCATCATCTTGTCAACAAGCTCTTCCACCTCTTGTTGTTTGGCAAATGGAACTCTTCTAGGTGGTTGCCGAATCGGATGGGCTTGGCCAGTATCGATCCTGTGTTAGACCAGGTTAGTTCTTCCTGTTGTTGTTGAATCAAAGATGTCGCTTTCACTTCTGATGAAATTTTTAGCAGCTCTCAATTCTTCTGTCGACAGGTGTTCAAATTATTTTTCAAGAACTTTCATAACGCTCTTTGAGGCTTTCTTTCTTTCCTGGTGGTCACTCGAATCATAGTTTGCTACCCATGAAATAGGTTCCCATATTCCAAAGATATCGCCTTCTTTAGTTGTTATTTCTTTGTGATACACGTTGGCAACTATCACAGGAATAGCATGATTTGTCTTTACTAGGGCTTGTGCAAGAACCAAATCGCTAGGTGATTCAACACATGGCTGTACTATTCCAACGCAGCACCCAGGGTCTCCATCTAATGTAGCATAAATTGCTTTCTGCGAAGGAATTTTCACGGTTTTCACTTATCGCAGTTTCACAGACATCGTCCTCTCTGTTGGAGTTGTGAGGACAAATTCTTCTCCTCCAAACTTCATGATCCTCTCTCCATTGTCAAATGAAAACCCGTAGTCACTAATCAAATCCATCCCAAGTATAAATTCATCTTCTATATCCGCGACGTACACTGTATTTGTGATGGTGAGTCACCCAAGAATCAGAGTAATCTCAGCTTCTCGAATAGGTGCATTGTCTCCAGTGACTGTTCGAAGCACAAGGTTTGAAGAGATAAGTTTAACGCTTTCTGGCCGAAGAATATCACTGCGTACCAACGAAACTGCAGCACCGGTGTCTATGGTGCATTCGACGTCTATTTCGTTCAATTTTCCTGAAATGTTAAATCGGTTGTTCTTCTTAGCCTGTTAATAGGGATGACCCTGGGGGCTCCATTATTGCTACCCAACATGCGCCCCGAAATGCTGGCTAATTCTAGTTTTCCTGCCGCCCAATAGAGTACTCGCTGGAAGACCTCGTCCTCATAGGTGGTGGCATTCTTACTCTGCAGTCTTTTATAAGATGTCCCAATTTTCCACATCTATAGCACGCTTTACTCTTCTGAGTGCTCATTCCGTTTTTCAAAGATTTGATCTCATCCAGAACTTTCTCGAATAAACTAGATTGTTGTTCGGGTTATTCTATTGTTACTGCTCGTACTTTCGGCCTCGAGGTGTTGAAAGCCGCCTCCACTTCTAACGAACGTACCAAGACATCGCTACTCCTCTTGAAGTGTGTCAATCGCAGAGTCCTTTGGATTTCGGTGTCTCTCAGTCCATCTATAAATAACTGCACCGCTAACTGTTCCTTGAAATCTCTCGGTGCTTCTGGGTGAGCTATCTGAATTAGGCGTCTCACATCCGATTCAAATTCCTGCAGACTCTCACCTGACTTCTGAGTGCGCGTTTTTATTTGAGCCCGATACAGCTGTTCTCGATGTTGATCGCCATACCGCAACTCTAATGCAGTAATCAGGTCTTTATATTTATTTTGCTGTTCGATGGGTATCGTCTGCAACATATCCAAAGCTGGCTCTCTCAAAGCTACTTTAAGTGCCGTAGCTTTTTGTTCTTCGCCCTATCCATTAGCCACTGCTGCAGCTTCAAATTGTCGGCGATACATGGACCAAGAAGACTGTCCATCAAAAGTCGGAGGTTTTACGGAAATTCCTGATGTGGCAACCCTGTCTCGACGATCTTGCTTCTTGAGGAGTGCTATCTGATTTTCTAGTCCTTTCATCTCCTCTCGTACCGTATCGAATCTCTTATTAACCTCATCGTCGATTTTCTTGACATCTTCCTTTCGTTCTGCTTTCAGTTTTTCTTTCAGTTCCTCCATTTGTACTTCGGTTTTCTGAAATACATGTCGGAAAAACTTGTCTTGATGTTCCAGAACCTTCTGGAAGTCTGTTTTCCTTTGTTTTTTTATTCGTTTCAATTCATTTTTTCGTTCGAGAATTTTCTGGAGGGTCACTTCTCGTTCTTTCTTTTTATCTCATTCATTTCTCTGTTCTTTGAGGATTTTCTGGAGTTCCTCTTCTCGTTCATCCCTCTGTTCTTCGAGAATTTTCTGGAGTACTTCTTCTCGTTCTTGATTGTCCTCCAACCGACGTGTTTCTTCTTTATGTTTTTCATTTTCTTGTTCTTGTTTTTCCTTCTGACGCCGCTTTTCCTTTTCTTATTTTCCTCCTGGTGCCGCTTTTCCTCTTCTTGTTTTTCCTCCTGGTGCCGCTTTTCCTCTTCTTGTTTTCCTCCTGGCGCAGCTTTTCCTCTTCTTGTTTTTCCTCCTGGCGCCTTCTTTCCAAATCCGCAAATTGATTTTGGATAAATTTCACAATGTCCTCCATCGTATCGTACAATGTACTCCTCGTATTCACCATAAATATTTTATAAATAGTTTCTGTTTTTCACTAATATCCCGCTTCGGACACCACTGTTACAATTTGCTAAATAATAATGCCGAGCACAATACTAAACTGTTTATTTTCTAACTCCACTAAAAACATACAACTACTTCACTGACTGATAAAACACTTAGATCTAAACAACAATACAACTAGCTGAATATTCCAAACACTTATATACTACTTCAAAAACTTTTTATCACTACTTCGTAAATTCTTCTTAATCATCGTAATCATCCCAGTGAAATCTCTTTATATAGTCCATTTATGCCGACTGGATCATTCGCGAAATTTCCTAGAATACTCTGGACAGACGGCCGTCCAAATAATCACTTCTTAGAACTGCTCGAATAATAAATACCTCCGGCGCGGTGTCAACACATTTGTATGCGATTTGTTTTTAATGGACCTCTCAGCGGCGTAGATAGGGAAATTTTTATCAATCTCGTAACAGTAATAAGCTTGGACTAACGTATTTAAAGAATACAGTAGAAATAAAATTGAATTTATTGACCTTTCCCTTTATGGAATTTCTTTACCCTGAAATTTCTTAGCATAGTTTTTTATTTTCTCATTTCTGGCTTATTTAGAGCTGTGAGTTATTGCAGCACATATTTTTTCGAGATCAAGAAATTATTTTGAGATTTGTCGATATCATTTCTTGATCAAGATTTCTCGATATAATTTCTCGATCTCGAAAAATCTCGAAGTGTTTTTCTCGATCTCGTTCTCGAAATAGATAAAGGCAGTAGTGAAATGCAGAAGAGAAGAGGGCTGAGGGAGTCTCCCTAAAGCACGCCTCTTCTGAAGATAACCTGCTCTGTTTAGACTCTGACATGACCAGATGTTATGGTGAAGCGAGTCCTTCAGAGCGTCATCAGCTGTTCAATGCATCTCACTATTTGATCGTGTACCGCAAGGCATCTGAGCAAATGCATGATGAGCTCATGCGATGTTGTATTAAATGCCTTCCGATAGTCGATCCAGGCCATTGAAAGATTACGCTTATACTGCACGGAGTCCTGCGTGATGCATATGTCAATCAGCAGGTTCCCCTTGCAGCCAGCGACCCCCTTCTTTGACACTCTTTGCTGATTTATCATCCGTTCATACATCTGCTCAACTAAGGAGAGTATTCACATGTATAGAATGCGGGTAAACATATCATAACATGCGTTCAAGCATGTTATCGGTCTGTAGTTCTTCGGATTAGACAAATCTTCGTTCTTGGGGATTAGCACGGTTCGTCCCTCGACAAACCAATCCGGAATCTGTTGCCCCCCATCTAGCCATGAGTTAATTAACTCCTGCTAGATGGTGGTGGGTACATGGAAAATTTTTCCACCAATAGTTATTTAGGGTTTTCGAGCCTTTGAGGGCCCGTCGAACTTCTTCCGGGGGATTGCGCAGTTCATTGAGCTCAGGCTGACGAAGCCTCCAGCAGAAGACTTTGAACTGCGCTAGGGCTGGATTATCTACGTTGACTGTTTGCGGAAATACTTAAATGCCCTTCCAGAAGGTTTCTACCCGATCAGCCGCCGGAGGGTTATCCACAACACGTAGAGGCTCTTGGAATAGGCGAGAAGGTTTATCGCGGAACTTCATATTTTCCGCGATGCTTCTCGCCCTCCTCTCCGCTTGGGACAGGGCCTGAGCGGCGTCATACACGGCAGAGTTGATCTGTCTGCCAGATGTCAGGTTCTTCTGACAGGACATCGTGAATTTCCGCATTCACCTGTGCCAGTTGTTGTGGCTCCAGGGACTTGGTCGTATGATACGGGCCTCCTATACAGCATATAGACATTCCTTTTCGGTTGTCGTAAATTTTTATTTGGCTTCTGTCAAGGTCCTGGTGGCAAAGGCGATAACTACTTCATTTCTTCGATATTTTGGCATGAAATAGAGCCTAGCCCTACCTCAAAAGCTCACACTGCACGTAAAATCTTTCGGAAAAATCAGGTGCTGCCAAGATTGAAACCGACACTAATGCTTGCTCAACTTCATGAAATGATTTGTCCGCTTCTTCGTTCCATAAGATTTTCTGAGACTTCTGTTATTGGGGCCCTCATAGTAGTTTTTTTTTAATTGACTGTACTAAGGACAGATTCCAGTAAACTTTCTTATTTCAGTGGCAGTCTTTGGAACTGAGTACTCCAAAATAAAAGGCATAACTGTGAATTCAAACAAACCAAGTCCCGATGTAGCAAGTATTCTCTTCCCGCAAGATTCTGCTGAACAGGGAATTAGCCAAAATACATATTTCATGTTAATGCCTCTCAAAAAACCGGGCAACTGACAACTTTCTCAAAAATGGTCGACAAGAGGTGAAGGGTAGGTACATTTCTTTGTCACTTCATTCAACCTACAATCATCGAAGCAAAAACGTGTTGTTCCATCGGACTTCTCTACCATCGAAACCGGACTACACCAAGAACTGGAAGAAGGACGTAGCACGTCAAGTTGTAACATGGAATCAACTTCCTTTTTAAGGATTTCAAGTTTATAAGGAGACATCACATGGGGTCGTTGCTTTGAAGGATTGGCATTTCCAGTGTCAGTATGGTGGATTTTACGATCTGTTATTTCTAAAACTTAAAACCGATTTGGAGTGTTTTGAATTTTTTGACCATAGAGCCGAGTTGTTCAGATTCATCAATAACTAGTTACGATTATTCAAAAATCATATTAATGGAGTACATTCTGTCATCTCCCCCCTCAATATGCTCAACTGTATCCAAACTATTGATACATAAAGTATGAATCAGTTGTATAATCGATCCTTACTCCAAAAAGTCTACAGAAGTCTGAGCTCAAAATTGTACTGAACTGTGTGTAGGAGAATGAACAATCAGCAATCAGGATACCCTACCGGTTGGCAGCCACTTTCCAGCGGCTGTTTTCACCCAGCGGCTAAACGACCAGTGGCCTCGGGTGAAATGAAAAATTCAACAATCTTCAGAAAATCTACTAAATAGAATGTTTCGATGATGGAGAAGACACTAAATACACTGATTTGTGACGATGCGTGATAGTAATAAATTTCATTTATGGGTTGGTTCACAAAAGTCAACAGTTCATAAAATTCATTATTCATCATATAAAATATACTTGATTTGTGGTACAATCACTTCCAGATGACTAAAGAATGATATATCTAGAGAATGATTTGGAGGCCGTCTGGGGGTTAGTACATCAAAAACGAAATTTAGAAAAATTCGTTAAAAAACCCTCTAAAATATTCAGCTGACATGATTTTTGGTAGGAATACTTCCAGATGACTTAAGAATGATATACCGTATAATTTGGAGGCCGTAGGGGGTAGTACATATCAAACGAAATTTGGAACAATTCGTTAAACACCCTCTAAAATAAAATCGGGATGAAATCAAAACTTTCTGCTATAAATGGACTCTATAGATTCCAGTGAACGACACCTATGCCAGAGAGTATTTGCCTTGCAATATTTGACCCTGATACCACCCCTCAAACACCTCCATGAAATCGAAAAATCGAGAATTTCAAAAATTCCTCATAAAACTAATTGGGATGAAATTGATAATTTTTGATATCAATAGTCTCTAGAGATGGCAAATTCACCCTCTAACCACCTTCCCAAAAATTTGAAAAAAATGATATTATTGAAAAATCCGCAACTGGACAAATTGGGATGAAATCGAAATGTTTTTGCTATAAATGCACTCTATAGATTCCAGTGAATGCGTCCTATGCCAGAAAGTATTTAGCCGGCAAGATTTGAAACACCTCCATAAAATCGGAAATTAAAAAATTACAAAAATTCCTCTAAAAGCTAATTGGTGATGAAATTATTAAATTTTGATATTAATGGTCCCTAGAGATATCGAATTCACCTTCGAACCACCCTCAAAATTAAAAAAAAATGGAATTATCGCAAACTTTGAAAAATCCCCAACTGGCCAAATTGGGATGAAATCGAAAAGTTTTTCTACAAATGCACTCTATAGATTCCAATCATAGAAATATAATAAACACTAGAACGCCAATTAGTTACGACTAATGTGGCACCCCATAGGACCCAATCGCCGACCATCGAGTTTGCGCAATAGATAATGTTATTGAGAGAGACATGTCAGGGACGGTCTTAGGATATTTGAGTTCTTGTTCGTGAATCTGGTATATATATGTTGTCGGTAATGGCATTTGTAATGTCTCATAGAATTTTCGTTCAATAATATATCTATCTATACAGAAAAACAATAATTGTCTTCTTGAAAGTGGTAATATTGAGTTTACTTCCAATTAAAAAAATTGAATTTTTGATAAAATGTTTCGGCTTTGAATGTATCAGAACATACTACATAGAACCTTTTCTTGGTTATGTGCTTTCTCGAGACCAAAGAAGGATGAAAGTATTGTGATTGTGAAAAAATTCAATCTTGACATTTGGATCGAAATCGATTATATTCCACCATAGAGCCTATAAATAAGGTAAGCTCGGGTAAGTGTGACCGTGATTTTCATTAGTTTGCATTGAATTTAGTCCATCTGATGAAACTGAACTAATATAACAATGAAATTTTGCAGGTATTTACTTCGAAGGTCAGTCTTTGTAATACGCCACAGAAAACTGTTGAAAAACGTATTCTGTGAATTTTATTTATATATTCAGATATACATCTCCATAGGTCACACTTCCCCGGAAATTTGGGACAAGTGTGATACTGGCCAAATTTAAAGATACTAATGCACGTAAATCTCTCTTTGGGGCAGGTGTGAGTAAACAGTAAAGAAACTTTCACCACAATTTATTTGTTTCGAGATATCTTTATTCAAAACATAGTTGGGAACTTTTTAATATTGAATTTGAAATGCCCCATTGGAAAAAAACAAAAAATAATCGTGAAAGTGAACATTTGTTGAAAAGAAAAATTTACAGGTAGAAATCTGAAAAATCGAATGAGAATTTCATTGATCCCCATCTTCTGACGAGTGGTGATGGAAGCACAGTTTCATCCTCAGAAAGTGTATCAATGTCTTCCACATCTGGCCAGGTATACTGTTTGGCTCCTGAGATTTCCGTCTACCGGGTGGCTACGGAAGTATTGCCTACGGAATATCTCAGTTATTGTATGAAGTAGGTTTGTGAAATTTGGAGCGTCGATATAATGACATAAGAGCTAGAATTTGAGCATATTGACATGTCGAAGTTAACTTCCGGTCTGACCGGAAGTAACATCAACTTTCTTATTTTAAATGGAAACCCTATTTTTTTTCTTTTCGCTTTATTCAGCATTCAATTCCCTTCCTAATGACATATCACAAGTTGGTATCTAACCAGAAACTAGATCAGAAAAAAATTATTATTGAAATTCACCGAGTAGGCCGTGGAAGCAAAATGAAAGCCAAAAATTGAAAAGTTGGCTATGGAAACCATACTTCACTTGATAACAGTTGCTACTACTGTGATATTTTATTTTCATTCGTCGGCGTTATAAAAAGCCGCCAAAAAAAATATTGGAAAAATTGGGAAAAAAACATTACTCTGTTGGTCCATAACTTAAATAGGAACATGCAACTTTTTCTTGCCTGTACTATTCAGCATAACCATTCCTTTCTAATGATATAATAGAAAGTATTTTTTGAAATGAAATACCAAAAAATCCAATTATTATTATTCAAATAACAAAAAAAACAGATTTATCGAAAAAAAAAATTCAAATTGATAGGATTAAAGATAAAATAAATTCAAAACAAATGTTCGAAATGCATTCCCTCAGCGTCAATACATTTATTGACTCTGGTGATATTTTCATGTAAAACGTTTCTCAACATTTGGGGCGTGATATCTTGGAAAGCTCTACGAATTTTTACTTCTAGCTCATGTAGAGTTGTAGGCTGTGTGGAATACACCCTATTTTTAAGATGCCCCCATAGAAAAAAGTCGCACGGAGTAAGATCAGGTGACCTTGGTGGACACCTGACTGGACCATGGGTTGTTATAAGTCTCTCTTGAAAGCGATTTTGAAGATAATTTCTCGCTATTCTTGAATTATGCGGAGGGGCGCCATCTTGCTGGAAGTACATTCTCTCAGTTATTTCCGCTGGTAGGTTGTTAATGAATTCCGAAATTTCATTCGTTAAAAAATTAAAGTATCTCTCTCCGGTTAGTTGGGCTTGAAAAAGAATGGGGCCAACAATATGAGTTCCAACTATTCCTGCCCAAACATTCACACCAAATCTCTCCTGGAAGCCACCTTGTCGAAACCGGTGCTCGTTTTCTATCGCCCAGTACCTGAAACAAAAGACCGTTCACACTTTTAGCACTTTACACTTCGACTATCGACAATAATCCAAATAAAGTACAGTACCTACCTTGTATTATTCCTGTTAAATAATCCATTTTTGGTAAATCTTGACTCGTCCGTAAACAAGATATAATAGTTAAATAGGTGATTCTCAGCATTTTGTCGAAGAAACCAATTACAATATTCCAGGCGCCTTTCACCGTCATTTTCATACAAATGTTGATGCAACTGATACTTGAAGGATTTAAATCGATGTTTTTTTCAAAATTTTCCTAGCAGAGTCCTTACTTATAGCTAATTCGGCTCCAATCTGCCTTGAGGAAATTGTGCTATCATATTGTACTAAAGCTAATACATTAATTTCAGTTTCCTCATCAATAACAAATGCTTCTTGGTCTTCGTGAACATCAGGCTCAGTTCTCAATTTTTCTTCAAGTCACTAGAAATACCTTCTTGACGGTTGCTGCCTCCCTGGATATCGCTCTAAATACAATCGTTCAGCGGCATAAGAATTTTTTAAACATTCACCATAAATGAGAAGCATGTCAATTTGTTCGGTTCGTGAATAACGGGGCATTTTTTGAATATTCCACTAACTGATTTCGATTTCCAAACCCTTTTAAAATGGCAGAATCAAAAACACTACTTCGAACGTCAAAATAATATGGATAGCAGCGTTCGTGAGAGCTCTCGTTTCTGTTTTGTTTCATTCCAAAATACATCTTAATCAGCCTACTTGTTAATATTTTGGTTCGAATGATTATTGCAATGGAATGATTATTCTGAATAGCACAAACATCGTCCATAGATAGATATTAGAATATCTATGGACGATGGCACAGACCAAGTACGTTTATGTTCCTATTTAACCTAGAACCTACAGGATATAATTTATCATTCCACATTATTTTTAATGATATTTTTGCGTATGGCGATAATCTGTTTTGTTATTTGAAGAATAATAATTGGATTTTTTGGTATTTCATTTCAAAAAATTACTTTCTATTATATCATTAGAAAGGAATGGTTATGCTGAATAGTACAGGCAAGAAAAAGTTGTATGTTCCTATTTAAGTTATGGACCTACAGAGTATTGTTTTTTTCCCAATTTTTCCAATATTTGTTTTGGCGGCTTTTTATAACGCCGACAAATGAAAATAAAATATCACAGTAGTAGCAACTGTTATCAAGTGACGTATGGTTTCCATAGCCAACTTTTCAATTTTTGGGCTTTCATTTTGCTTCCACGGCCTACTCGGTGAATTTCAATAATAATTTTTTTCTGGTCTAGTTTCTGGTTAGATACCAACTTGTGATATGTCATTAGAAAGGGAATTGAATGCTGAATAAAGCGAAAAGAAAAAAAAATAGGGTTTCCATTTAAAATAAGAAAGTTGATGTTACTTCCGGTCAGACCGGAAGTTTACTTCGACATGTCAATATGCTCAAATTCTAGCTCTTATGTCATTATATCGACGCTCCAAATTTCACATACCTACTTCATACAATAACTGAGATATTCCGTAGGCAATACTTCCGTAGCCACCCGGTATAATTTCATACTATAGCTGAAAAAATATTACTGTTTAGATTGGCCAAATGAACCAGGTTCCCACTTACCCCGACAGATAGGTCACACTATCCCCAATAACATTTAATTTCGGGTTAAGTGTAACATGCAATGGAGAAATGTAAAAAAAAACAACTTCATGAGAAAACGGCAATCTATAGTCAGATTCATTCTTTAGGCAGAAGAGAAGTGTATAAAATGGATTCTTACTTTAGATTTTAACAATACACTCAAAACTTGAAATAAACTCGTTATACTCGTTCGGGTTGATGAATTGTAGGTTAGAAAATTGGGGAAAATATTTGGATTTCACAAGATCTCTTTTGTATTTTATATGATGGTTATGGATTCATTATGAGTGTAGGCTATTCGTCAATAGATGGCATTGGGCTGTCGCCCGGTTTAGCGAAGATAGAGAGCAACTCACACTTGCCCCAAATTCACACTTACCCGAGCTTACCTTAACAAAAATAAAAAAATCGCAATTTGTGTTTCCATCGGCTGCGCCCCTGAATCGTTGAGGGCCAGTTTTTTATGTTCCTGTCAGACTTATCAATGGATATGAAGACACTCATCAAATGATGTTAGAAGTTTCACATTCTAAACCATTGATAACTCTAACTGGGACTTATGAAACCGGGCCTGAGCTCATTATACTCGAAATTCATATCAGATAGCGAGAAAACATTTTCTTAAGGTGTGTATATTTTTTTGGTTCGAAATTCTGAAAATATAAGGTGGTTTTCATGAAGATTTGAGTAATTTGGATATACTATGGCCCGTGTGCTAGTTGAATCAATAATACAATGTATAGAGTGAATATGAATCATATTGCGACAAAATTATCGAGTTCTACAAATTATTTGATTTTAATAGTTAGTAATGTGATAGTCGAAAGTTTTCCTACGTATCGAGAAAGCTTTTCAAGTGTATGTAAAAATGTAAATTAAAATATAATTTTTATTATAACTATAATTATACAGTATGTATACCATCCATCTTGAAAAGGAGAAATGTCCTCGACTCGAAATACGAAATTCAGAAGAAAATTTGTCAAATATAGTTCCTCAGGTGAAAAACTAATTTTTTTTTATTGCATTCGGCCAAGATTCTCATTTATTATTTGTTGCAGATTCGTAATAATTTCGAATGGCATTTCTGCAATATGAAGTAAGTAGATTATAAATACAAAATATAAAAAATGGAAAAATTTAAATTTTCACTTTACTTTAGATAAAGACTCTGCAGTGTCTTCAATAGTGGCCAAACAAACTCTACATTTTATAATTTTTTTGATGGATTTAACAACAAATCCTGCTATATGTGTAACAACATTTTCGGTCAGGGTACTCAAAGAAAGGAGAAATGCAATTAAATGATAAAATTCCCCATCTTCGATTAACATGTCATTGATATCAATGTCATACTTTTTATAATGGACATATCATCCAAATTCAAGTCCGCATAGATTTTTTTTTGCCTCTGTGTGGTTTTCAATATATTGGTGTTATCCAGATTCACACAGTTTCCCTGAAGATTTTGAAGATCGTGTCGCAATGTCAGCCTCTTGAATGTGTAATAAAACTGGTATGCAGTAGGATCATTGTTCCAGCCATTCCGTCCTCTGAAAAATTGACAGAGTTCAGCACAATAATTGTTTACACTTACCTAATACAACAAAAAAACAATTCTAGGTGATCCTGGCTAAATTTATAATTTAGAATATAATTCAGCGGTGAATTGGGTTTTTTCACATATTCATCAAAAACTCCCAAAACCGATTTAATTGTTATGCACAATCCAAGAATGGGAGTTTTGTCTTGGATCTATGAATTTCTTTTTCATCAATATGTTTCAAAGACCTCAAATACACAACTGTTTCCTCAAATAGAGGTCTCCATGCTTTTTCAGTTTCAGGTTTCATTGGTGTTTTGTAACCCTTTCCAAAGGGGTTTCTGGAGTTAAGCAGGTCAAAAGCCCTATCGATAATTCTGATAAATTCAACTGTTGCTCTTGCCCCAGCAAAATTTGGATGGCAGACATCCACCATTAAGAATTCTAAGGCATCCGCAACACTAGCACTGATTGTTTGCACTGCTAAATTAACCTAAAAAAATAAAAAAATAAATCAAATTGTTGAAATTGTTCAAAATAAGTGTAAAAAATTATAAAGCATATAAACATACTTTCAGATGCTATTTTCTGGAGAAAGTCACTTCTAGTTTATGAATATTTATAAATTCAATTCTTTATAGCATTCGTTAATTATAGGTGCATAACAATTATCACAACTCGTGACCGAAAAGAATCAGGAGAATTCCTGTGTTCATACCAGTAAATCACATTGATTTTTCTTAAATTTGGTACATAATCTTTGAAACTATAAACATATACCTTCATATTTTGTTTTTTCCACTCTAGATGGCTCCTCAATTTATTTCCAAATCTGCAGAATTCTTCCTCTTGAACTGAATGGAGTTTCTCTATATAGGCGAAGTTGATTTCCTCATTTTTTTAATTGAGAAATATTCTGCATATTGACCAATTATTTCTTACCAGCTTCACCATATGACAGTCGTCAAAAATAATATGAACCTTGGAATTGTCCATGGGGTGCTTGAAAAAATGTTGAAGATTTCTGATTTTTTGAACTTGTCCACCTAGTTTTTCTGCTATGGTAAAATGTGTGTTAATGATGACATTAATTTCGTGTAGTTTCTTCAAAGATTCTCTTACTACATTTGCTTTCTCATCACCGGTGAGTGAGTTGATTAGAAAATAAGCAATGGGAAGTTTCCAGCCACTGTTGAGAGAAACTACCATCAATACAAGAGCTTCTGTGGCATATTTTGAACTTGCATCTGCAATATCTGCACCCAAATTCTCATATCCCCAGTTTTTATTTCCTCTTACTTCAATTTGTTTTTTTATGGCCAATTCATCCAGCATCAAGGCACATATGGTTTTTTTATTTTGTTTGCAATTTTCAGCAACAATTATCAATAAACTGTTGAATACACTTTGGCAAAAACCTGGTGCACATTCTACATTCGATAACCAACCTCTTATTGTAGATGGAGCAGGTAAGGTTAAATTAAAGTTTTTCTAACATAAGCATTAGCTTTGGAAGAATAAAATTGTAGAGTCATGGTAAGCTACGAATTTCTTCAGGAATTTTGGATCGTCCTTGTTTTTTGCCACGTTTTTCATTTTTCATGTTCTGAATGGCTCTTCTCATTAAACTCAATGGCATTCCTGAATAACTCTTCTCCAGAACTGCAAGTGCATCTTCTGAGAGTAATTTTGTTTTTTTCAAATCATGCACAATCTGTTTTAGACCAAAAACTTTTTTATTCAATCTTCCTACGTGCCTTCTGCATATTCTTAACTTTTTTTGAGTTGCCTCTTTAAGTTCTTTTGTTTTCTGCAGTTTCAAAAGAACATCCCTTGGAGATGCACTGAAAATTTTTAATGTAATTTGTAATTGTCTAATGTAATGGTCTATATGGTTCGAATCCGATGTAGGTACGAGAATTTTTCTCAACTACTTTATATCGGATTCGATAGGCGGCCGCATGCCTTGTTGAAAAGCAAGTGTATTGTGAGTTGTCTAGATGCCAATCTCGTCTAGTGCTAGCTTGGAATGCACACCGACCACCCGAGGTGGTGCTGTAGGTTTTCCGGGTTTTCCTGCAGCTGAAAAGTGAATACATCACCTAAAACATCAGTAAGTCGCCCCGGAGCGCCACGGCAAATAATAATAATAGCCGTCCTCTACCCGCACAGGCTATGCCTTTGGGTACACTCAACGAGTGTTTATGAGGGAGTATTATTATTATTATAAAGCACATTTTGAAAATGAATTATTATCATTAATATGTACAATAGTCGAAAAAGTAGTTAAGAATGAAGAAAAATAATTAAAAAAATTATCATGTCTTGATTTAGCATATGGTGGTGGTAATCTCTTTCATCAAGACTTGAGTTAGATGGGGAGACTTTCACCATTATAGTTTATAATAAAGAATATTTTGATTTACATTTTTATCTAAAGATCAAAAGTTTTGTCGATAAGTTGAAAAACTTCTGACAATAATGTATATTTTGACTTTGACAACAACAAACATGTAGATTTTTCAATAAATGAAGTTTTTAATTTGGATTGTACCTTATTTCAAAATTTTGTAAGAAATACATTCTGCATTTGTGTGTATTTGAAAATGCAGTAATCTGCTTGTGTTATTGGGGTATTCTTCATTATTTCGATTTCAATAAATTTTTCAATTTCAGCAAAGTATTATTAACTTTTCATGTTATAAAATTAAAGATCAAATAAAATTGCCACTGTGCATGTGAAATATATTCATATTAGCATAAATACCAACCTGTAGTTGTGAAACCGCTTTATATCTCTCCTAGATTTCTTCACTACCCCTTTGAAACCTTCACTGTCACTTGATGATGTTATTCCTGGAAGTTTCCGCTTCAACCCAGAGGTAACCGAGAGATCTGAATTTGTGGACTCCGGTAATGACTCCAAAGATATAGTGCTTGAAGGGGATCTGGAATGAAATATTAAAGTCTTGATATTTCGAATTCTATCAGAAATCAAGTATTTAAGTTGTATCAAATCTATGATACCAGATTCAAACTTTCAGAGTCCAGAAAATAAATGGAACTTTCTCAATTTATGAATTTATTCCCAGAGCTCCCCTGTTGCAGAGATACAGGGTTTTACACTAGAAAAATTAACATGTCCATAAATTGCATAATGAGGTCTTGAAAAAAATTCCTTTAGAAAAAAGTAATTTTTTTGAAGGAGTATTTACTAAATATCATTTATTTTGAAAACGCTACTTTTTAAAAAAAAAAAATTTTGTCAAAATAAGACGGCAGGAGGGTAAAATAAATAGGTAAGTACATAATTCTGAATATTATGAGGAATGTAAAAACAGAATAGTATTTCTTGGAAAAAATGGCACTGTGTATATGAATAATATAATCATTTTACATTACCTCTCGAGAGAAGAGGGAATCTCATCTATTGGTCCTGTCACAATGGTAGTAATGATATTTTCTTTATTTTCATATGACGTTCCTGGAGAGTTTTCTTGAACTGATTGCGTGATACCAATGTTAGTTTCATCCTGATTGTCCACTAACTGAATGTTTTCAATCCTGTTTAATGATGTAGGTGACAAGATCTCAGAACTCCTGAAATTGAAGGGAAAGTTATTTTCAAATGTGACGTAAATAACTCATTGAGCAATTGATCCACCGTGAAAGTCAGTGGGGCAGTGGAAGAAACAATTGTCTTCTAGGCATTTCCTCTGTTTGGCTCAACCCCCACGGTCAGTGAAATAGTTCAGGAAGCCCACTATAATAGATTATCATCATTTTGAAACTTTGAATGTATTTTTTCTTCATACTTCACCACATAACTTAGGGGTTTAATTAACAAAACTGTGAATGTGGCACTTTCTATGAACATTAAATTACCCAAAATTATATAAAAATGTACTGATTCAAGAAGGTTGCTTGTATGTAGCTTTCCCAGTTAAACAGTCTACTATTATTGTTCATCTACGTAAACTAACCTGACACTTCGAACTGTTTGGAACTTTGGAATAGATGGTTTCTTCAAATTCAGACATGGAATAGCAATAGGCCTCAATCTGAGTTTATTGTTTACCACAAACTTATCTTCCACCCTGAAGTGAATGTCACACACACAATTTATGTTACTTAGATGTTCAATATGGTGGGGTCTCTTCCTAAAGCCCCCATCCAAGAGTCGTGTCTTGAAGTGAGCTTAAAAAAATGCAATTGGTGCTTCAGTTTTATTTCATATGGTTATCATGTTGGTAGCTGAAGTGCAGTATCAGCATTAATTTCAAGTTTTGAATCACTCTAATGTATAATTTTGTCCAATTCAGATGGTGCAATTCACTGAAACTTCTTATACTTACATAAAATAGGTTACTTCTGGATTTTTTCCTTTATTTTCACAGAAGAGTACCATGCACTTCATTTTGTCTATTTATTTGTTCAAGCACTTCCTATGTTTACCAACGACCAACGAAAATAACCAACAACAAGTATATTGAAAGTAACTTGAGAACAAAATCACAGTAATATCACAATCTAAAGCTTATTAAAACAAATATATAAACCAGAGCACAAATGGCAAGCAAATAAATCACAATAAACGAAATCAAACCAGATATCAACTACTTCTGAACACAAGACTTTAGAATGAAGACTGAAACCGGCACTGTTAAATTTATTCGTTTGATACGCCACAAGGATTCTGATGCGGATTTGCCAAGCTTACTAAAATCTCTTCAATTACCTGTCCTAACCACAGAACACATTGTTCTGTGGCCCTAACTGCAGATGGATGATAATATTCCGAACTCAGTTTGAAACATACTGAAAGAAACTTGGCATCGACGTGACCAAAAACAGGCATTCTGCGCATGTTCAGAAGTGGGGTCATTTTACTGAATTTCGGACGTTGAGTTTGGCGTTCTAGTGTTTATTATATTTCTATGATTCCAGTGAATAAGTCCTATGCCAGAAAGTATTTAGCCGGCAAGATTTGACCCTGATATCACCTCTCAAACGCCTCCATGAAATCGAAAAATCGAGAATTTTATAAATTCCTCATAAAGCTAATTGGGGATGAAATTGATAATTTTTTATATCAATGGTCTCTAGAGATAGCAAATTCACCCTCTAACC
Source organism: Chrysolina americana (assembly GCA_958502065.1). Lineage (NCBI taxonomy): Eukaryota > Metazoa > Arthropoda > Insecta > Coleoptera > Chrysomelidae > Chrysolina > Chrysolina americana. Next base: position 27,107,850 of record OY293416.1, read on the forward strand.
ACTCTCCAAAAAATTTGAACAATGGAATTATCGCGAACTTTGAAAAATCCTCAATTGGGATGAAATCGAAAAGGTTTGCTTTGAATGCACTCTATAGATTCCAGTGAACATAACCTATGCCAGAGAGTATTTTGCCGGGCAATATTTGACCTGAAGCTAATTGGAGATGAAATTGATAATTTTTGATATCAATGGTGTCTAGAGATAGCAAATTCACACTCTCAACCACCCTCCAAAAAAATTGAAAAAAATGGAATTATCGCGAACTTTGAAAATCCTCAACTGGCTAAATTGGGATGAAATGGAAAAGTTTTGCTATAAATGCACTCTTTAGATTTCCATGAATAAGTCCTATGCCAGAAAGTATTTTGCCGGGCAATATTTGACCCTGATACTACCCCTCAAACATATCCATGAAATCGAAAAATCGAGAATTAAAAAATTCCTCATAAAGCTAATTGGGGATGAAATTGATAAATTTTGATATCAATGGTCTCAAGAGATAGCAAATTCACCGTCTAACCACCCTTCAAAATTTTTGAGAAAAAATGGATTAGTTCCTTGAATAATAAAATTTTGCTACCTGTCTTGTCGCAAATAACCTAAAAAACTGATTATGAACATATCTGTAAAAACATGAAGATGTCTGTAAAAATAATTGATGTGGCAATGCCGCAGACGTTCACTCCTCAATTCCCCCATCAATAAGAAACTCAGGCTAGGAAAGTGTGGGTAACTTCACACTAATAAGAAATTGAGGGTGCGCAAGAGATATTTAGTTGAACTTACACAGTTGTCGGATGTCATAATAAATATCCAGATCGTTGAATTGAAACAAAAATGCCTTTGTTGTTTTCATTGAAATATTTTTATGATATTTCATAAGATAACACAAACACCTTTGCTCTTAAAATCATCAAAATATACATGATAATCTTTGCGGTTAGAAAAAAAATCACACTGGCTGAGTTGTTACATACCGGGTGATTCAGCCATGTATTCTCAGCACTGTAACTTTCATATTTGAAGAAAAAATCATAGGTACCTTTTTTTGATGATTTTTTGAAACCAATTGAATGACTGATTCAAATTATACACATCTTGTCACCTGTGAAAGACTCACATGTCAACTTGTTTTTTTCAAATTAGTTGTCATATTTTAAGTTCAACCATATAAAAAATAATAAGTTTCCTTCGTAATTACGCATAGAAAAATAAATGAATATTTTGCATATTTAACAAGTAGATACTGTCCAAGGATGTTTTGCAAAACATACAGAGAAGACATACACCAAAACCACATACACCCATCAACACAACACAGAACACTGGACACACAAAGAGAGTGCAAAACACACATATACACGGACGCCACGGCATTTGGCGTAGCAAAATCCAGAGACCACGAAACATGGATACTGTCCGGGAGCCGCACGCCAAATGGCAAAGACATCCACGACACAGAAACACTCGCTATATATGAAGCAGTAAAAAACATAAAAATAACAGACAGAAACACTACACTCCACACAGATTCAAAAAGGGCCATCGCACGAATACACAAAACCAAAACAACAGATAACACAATAAACAAGATTCAAAAAATCATACAAACAAAACACGATCAAGGGCAAAAAATACACATAACACACACACCAAGGCATTAAAAAAGCGAAAGAAACGGCCAAAGCACACATAGAAGACGAAGAGATACACAACACACACAAAACACGAAAATAATTAAAAACAATAAAACACACACAAGAAACAAACATGGCAACAACACTGGGACACTTCGCAAACAGGCAGAAACACATACAGCCTTTTCCCCACCGTAGACACGAAACGCAAAGCACTCTCTTGGAAAACAACACAAATAATAACAGGACACGGCAACATTGGCGCTTACTACAAACGCTTCGGACTGAGGGAAACGGACGGTATCTGTCAGTGTGGGCAGCAAGAAGAAGAAAACACGACACACATAATACAACATTGCACGATCACACAAAGACAAAACGCCAGGGAAACATACAAAACAACACTACCAAACAAAAACATGGCATACAAACCAACATACACAGACAGAAAACTACGAGATGATCCTGGAAGACGAGTGAGACAACGCAAAGTAGCACATTCATAGAAGAAGCCCCCTCGTTTGACGGTATAAACCTAACAAATAAATAAGCCAATGTAATGAAAGGAACATGTAAAATGTAATTGAATGTAAAATGAATATAAACACAAATGTAAAGGGCAACACCCTATAATAGAAAACTTGTACCCGCAAATTTTTGGAGAAGTGGATGATGGGATGGATTCCCCTGGCAGGTGACTCGGTAGATAGACGATAGACCACGGCCTTATACCTAACGGTAGGTGGGCCATCCGCTCGAGTCACTTGTGGCTCAAGCGGAAAACTTCGATTTCATGTCCAAGGATGTTGAGAAAATGTACCGTCATAAAAAACCGTTGTGTATTTTTTTTTACAACAATGGAACATCAGCAACAACAAAGAAATACAAATTGAGAAAAAAAAGTATGAGAGATTTTTGTAAAACAGATATTCGAATTGACTTCCTCAATTTTTTTCGAAGCACAACTTTCACCTGTTATAATAACAACCTGGGTGCTTATTCTGAACGTCTGATATTCATGGTAGTCATGGTGTATTCTGTTGTTAAGGTCTTCGATTTTTACGAGGTTTTCAAAGTAAACATATATTTTGAGGCAGCACCAGAGAAAAAAGTTCAGTGTAGTAAGATCTGGCGGCCTAGCAGGCCATTTATCCCCCGTACTACTCAACGTAATTGTGATGAAAATGTATAATGTTCTATATGATTGAAATTAGGAAGAAATTATCCATCATAATTTACAATAAAATTTTCATTGGAAACAAAAGTTGACATGACAGCATTTGGCAGGTGAAAACAAGTGAATAATAAGAATCAGTCATTCAATGGCTTTCAATATCTTGTTTGATTGATGATTTATTTATTTTGTGGAAATTCATGATGAAATAAGAATGGAAGAAAAAATATAACTTTTGTCCAGTTTCCACTAACACTTTACTACTTTATTACGACCGGTTTCGGCTCTTACACCATTTTCAAGTAACTATATATACCATTAAAAAAATGTATGAGAAACGTTATGTTTTTTCTTCAAACAAGAAAGATACAGGGGCTGCGAATACTTGTCTCAATCATCCGAGATATGACTATGTGGCATCTTCGTATAGCAACATTGTGAATACTAGAACCTTGTCAAAATCAGGTCGACTCTTGACCAATTTTTGTTTTTGTTGTGTTTTTGAGTTCAATTTTGGTTTGAGCAGTTGAGCTGGTTATTGCACACAGTATATTAAAAATCTCACGTGAAAATTTGATAGTAATTGGGGCTCATTCTTGAACTCCATTACATGGTCACAGACAACTATGTAGAACATGATTGTCGGTAAAGTACGTTGTAGGTACAAAAAAAATCATAGAATTTTCCAGTATTCAAACAATATGATTAGAAAGAGCTATGTTACTACAGTAAGAAGAAATGGGAAATAATCTACATACCGTTTCATCAGTCAATAATCAGCGAATGCTAGCAAAACCAATGAATCAAAAAATCTGTTGGGCTTAAGAAAGGAATTCTTAAGATGAATACTGATGCACATATCAAGTGCCATCTCTAGGTCGTTGGGAGCAATAGTTCACTCTATCATAACTTTAGAATGACTAAGATGATTCCGAAAAATGAAGTGGCTTTCAACAGATAACGGGCGCATCACAAGACCCTCATTTCCAGACAAAAAACAAGTAAGAGCAGACTGAAATAGATTGGCAGCAGGTAGCGTCAAGCAAACCATTTAACTATCAAAATTTAGTGGAAATGTCACATTTATGTCATAATGTATAATTTTTCCCCATATTTCATAAAAATTTTATAGTATAGCTTGCGGTTCAAAAGTACTAGGGAAAGGACTATTTACAAATGCATTCTATTTAGTAGAATCCGTTCTTGCAAATGCGTTTCGACTGTACCATCGATCGATTTCTTCTCCATTCAGCTTGTTGAGGATTTGTCAAAATTCGCGAGTTATCGATTTTCTGGAGGTGTTTGAGGGATTGTATCAGGGTCAAATCTTGCTCAGCAAAATACTCTCTGGCATAAGTCTTGTTTACTGAAATCTAGTGAGTGCATTCATAGCAATTTGGCCAGTTGAGGATTTTTCAAAGTTCGCGATAATTCAATTATTTTCAAATATTTTGGAGGGTGGTTCGAGGTTGAATTCACTTCCTCTAGAGACCATTAATATTGGAAAATATCAAGTTAATCCCCAATTAGCTTTTTGAGGAATTTTTCAAATTCTTGATATTTCGATTTTATGGACGTATTTGAAAGGTGGTATCAGGGTCAAATCTTGCCGGGTAAATACTTTCTGGCTTAGGACTTGTTCACTGGAAACTATAGAGTGCATTTATAGCAAAACTTTTTGGTTTCATCCTAATTTGGCTAGTTGAGGATTTTTCAAAGATCGCGTAAATTCCATTTTAACAACAAAAACTGGTCAAGAGTCGACCTGATTTTGACAAGGTTCTAGTATTCACAATGTTGCTATACGAAGATGCCACATAGTCATATCTCGGATGATTAAGACAAGTATTCGCAGCCCCAAATTGAGGAAGTCAATTCGAACATCTGTCTCTCTTACTTTTTTTCTCAATTTGTATTTCATTGTTGTTGCTGATGTTCCATTTTTGTAGAAAAAAAAAACAACGGTTTTTATGACGGTACATTTTCTCAACATCTTTAGACAGTAACTACTTGTTAACTATGCAAAATATTCATTTCACATTCGGAATAATTTATTTTTCTATGCGTCATTACGAAGGAAACTCATTATGTTTTATATGGTTGAACTTAAAAAATATGACAACTCATTTGGCATGTGAGTCTTTTACAGGTGACAAGATGTGTATAATTTAAATCAGTCATTCAATTGGTTTCAAAAAATCATCCAAAAAAGGTACCTATGATTTTTTCTTCAAATATGAAAGTTACAGTGCTGTGAATACATGGCTGAATCACCCGGTATGTAACAACTCAGCCAGTGTGATTTTTTTCTAACCGCAAAGATTATCAAGTATATTTTGATGATTTTAAGAGCAAAGGTGTTTGTGTGTTCTTACGAAATATCATAAAATATTTCAATGAAAATAACAAAGGCATTTGTCTGGATATGTATTATGACATCCGACAACTGTGTAAGTTCAACTAAATATCTCCTGCGCACCCTCAATTTCTTATTAGTGTGAAGTTACCCACGCTTTCCTAGCCTGAGTTTCTTATTGATGGGGGAATTGAGGAGTGAACGTCTGCGGCATTGCCACATCAATTATTTTTACAGACATCTTCATATTTTTACAGATATGTTCATAATCAGTTTTTTAGGTTATTTGCGACAAGACGGGTAGCATAATTTTATTATTCAAGGAACTATTGATATGAATTATATAGAAAACATCGATCTCTCCAAAAAATTTCTATTTATAAGATCATTCGGTAAATCGAGTGCATTGTTTAATGAAACGACAAATTACGTGACTGACAAATCAGAAAAAATAAGTATTAGGTATTATGTCGAAACGTATTATATCTGACGCCGAATATTTTGAAAATGCGATTATGAATTAGGACAAACACAGAAATTATTCAGTTAGTGTAAAAAAGTTTTGTTACAAATCACAAAGAATGGTTCAAAAATGATTCATCAATAACTTCTTCAATGAGCAATCTGATAAGGAAGGTGCTACAACGAAATTTCGTTACCACCCAAACAGACTGAAAAAAAGCATTTCTCAGAGAAAGTTGAAAAAATTATGTTTCAAACTACGACGAATAAGTCGAAGAGATATTTACAATATCATCTTTGAGAAGTGATGTAAAAGGGTTCTGTAACGAAATTTCGTGGCAACCCGTACAGACCTAAAAAACGCATTTATCTGAGAAAATTGAAAGAATGGTATCTTCCAAACGACAAAAAATTTTACAAAAACTTCTTGAAGGGATGATCTGATAGGTTGATATAAGAAAATGTCGTGACAACCCGTGCAGACTGAAAAAAGCATTTCTAAAGGAAAGTTGAAAAGATATTTTTCAAACTACGACTAATGAGTCGAAGAGATTTTCACATAAATATCTTTAAGAGATGATCTAACAGGGTGATATAACGAAATTTCGTGACATCCCGTAAAGACTGAAAAAGCCGCATTTCTCTGAGAAAGAACAGGGTGATGTAACGGAAATTCTCTATTTTTCGATTTTGGGGAGGTTTTGAGGCGTGGTTTCAGGGTCATTTTTGACCGGTAGAATACTCTCTGGCATAAGTCTTGTTCACTGGAACCTATAGAGTGAATTTATAGCAAAACTTTTCGATTTCATATCAATTGGGCTAGTTAAGGTTTTTTTCAAAGTTTGCGATAGGTAATCCCATTTTTTTCAAATTTTTTGGAGGGTGGTTGAGGGTCAATTCGCTATCTCTAGAGACCATTGATATCAAAAATTATCAATTTCATCTCCAATAAGCTTTCTGAGAATTTTTTTAAATTCTCGATTTTTCGATTTTATGTGTGTTTGATGCGTGGTTTCAAGGTCTAATCTTGCCCGACAAAAAACTCTGGCATAGGTCTTGTTCACTGGAACCTATAGAGTGCATTTATAGCAAAACTTTTCGATTTCATCCCAATTTGGCCAGTTGAAGATTTTTCAAAGTTCACGATAATTCCAATTTTTCAAATTTTTTGAAGGGTGGTTCGAGGGTGAATTCGGTATCTCTAGAGACCATTTATATCAAATATTATCAGTTTTACCTCCATTTAGCTTTTGAGGAATTTTAAAAATTCTCGATTTTTCGATTTCATGGATATGTTTGAGGGGTGGTATCAGGGTCATATCTTGCCCGGCAAAACACTCTCTGGCATAGGTCTTCTTCACAGGGATCTATAGAGTACATTTATAGCAAAACTTTTCAATTCCATCCCAATTTGGCCAGTTGAGAATATTTCAGAGTTCACGATAATTCCATTTTTTCAATTTTTTTGTAAGGTGGTTCGAGGGTGAATTCGCTATCTCTAGAGACCATTTATATCAAATATTATTTATGGAGGTGTTTGAGGAGTGGTACCAGGCTCAAATCTTGCCCGGCAAAATACTCTCTGGCATTGGTCCTGTTTACAGGAATCTCTAGAGTGTATTTATAGCAAAACTTTTCGATTTCATCCCAAATTGGTCAGTTGAGGATTTTTCAAAGTTCGCGATTATTCCATTATTGTTTAATGTTTTGGAGGGTGGTTCGAGGTTTAATTCGCTATCTCTAGAGACCATTGATATCAAAAATTATCAATTTCATCTCCAATTATCTTTATGAGAATTTTTTGAAATTCTCGATTTCTCGATTGTATGGAGGTGTTTGAAGGGTGGTTTCAGGGTCAAATCTTGCCCTGCAAAATACTCTCTGGCATAGTAGGTCTTGTTCACTGGAATCTATAGAGTGCATTGATAGCAAAACTTTTCAATTCCATCCCAATTTGATCATTTGAGAATATTTCAGATTTCGCGATAATTACATTTTTTTTAAATTTCTTTAAGGGCGATATGTGGGTGAATTCGCTATCTCTAGAGACCACTGATATCAAAAATTATCAATTTTATCTCCAATTAGCTTGTTGAGGAATTTTTAAAATTATTGATTTTGCGAGGATTTAGAGGGGTAGTTTTAGGGTGAAATCTTGCCCGGCAAGACACTCTCTGGCATAGTCTTGTTCACTGGAATCTATAGAGTGCATTCAAAGCAAACCTTCTCAATTTCATCCCAATTTCGCCAGTTGAGGATTTTTCACATTTCGCAATAATTCCGTCCTTCCTTTTTTGGAATTATTTGTGCTGTTTCGAGGGTGATTTCATCATCTCTAGAGACCACTAACATCAAAAATAACCAATATCATCTCCAATGAGCATTCTAAGGAATTTTTTAAATTCTCGATTTTATGAATGTATTTGAGGGGTGGTTTCAGGGACAAATCTGGCCTGGAAAAATACTCTCTGGCATAGGTCTTGTTCACTGGATACTACAGAGTGCATTTATAGCAAACATTTTCGATTTCATCACAATTTGGAAGTATTTGAGGAATGATTGCAGGGTGAATTCGCTATCCCTAAAGATCACAAATAGCAAAAATCATAATTTTCATCTCCATTCAGCATGTTGAGGAATTTTCAGAATTTGAGAATTTTCGATTTTCTGGAAGGATTCGCGGGGTAGTTTAAGGTTGAAATCATGCCCAGGAAAATACTGTCAGGTATAGGACTCGTTCATTGGAATTTAAAGAGTGCATTGATAGTAAGAATAATAGATTTCATCCGCATTTGGCATGTTGAGGATTTTTCAAAGTTCGTGATATTTCGATTTTTCTGGATGTATTCATGAGATGTTTCAAGGGTGAATTCGCTATTCCTAGATACCACTGATAGCAAAAATTATTATTTTCATCTCCTTTCAGCTTGTCGACGAATTTTCGAAACTCGCCAATTTTGATTTTCTGGACTTGTTGGAGGGGTAGTTTGAGAATGAAATCTTGTCCGACAAAATACTCTCTGTTGTAGATCATGTTCAATGGCATTTGTGGAGTGCATTTATTTTGAAGCCAAAATTTCGATTTTATCCCAATGTTGCCAGCTGAGGATTCTTCAACATTCGCGATATGTCAATTTTTTTGAATTATTTGTAGGGTTGTTTGAGGGTGAATTTGCTATCTCTAGAGACCATTGATATCAAAAATGTATCTCCAATCAGCTTTTTGAGGATTATTTATAATATATATAATATAATTATCAATTTCATCTTCAATCAGCTTTTTGAGAAATTTTTGAAATTCTCTATTTTTTTATTTTATGGAGATGTTGGAGGGGTGGTTAAATTGCCCCGGCATAATTCTCTTCAGCATAGGTTTTTTTAACTGGAATCTATAAAGTGCATTAATCGTAAACCTTTCCATCCATATTTGTCCTGTTGACAATTTCACAATTTTTCAAAATTCGTGATATTTCGATATTTTTTAAAGTATTTTAGGAATTGTTTCAAGGTGAAGTCGCTATCCAAACAACGCTTGAGACTATATTCCAGTCTTACAAAAGAAGGGTATAGGAAACAATGAAAATAAAATGAAGACAAAAGGAAATGAAGAACTGAAGAAATAATCTGTACAGCAACAGAGTTTGAGTGCCTGGCAAGGTGAAAGTATTTTGGAAATTCTGCATTTTGAAGGGAGTTTGACTAAGTACTGAAAATATATTCAGCATGAAATATTGATTATTTCTTCAGTTCTTCATTTCCTTCTGCATTTCGAAGGGATATTCGATCAGAAAATTTCACGAATACATTATATTATGGACTAAATGCGTATTGCAAGAACGGTTCAACTTGTATAATCAATGTCAGTTGGAGAGTTGAACCGTCAAACTGACGTTTCTTTATTTACCGTGATTGTCCTAACTATGGAAATGAATACACAAGCTGGAAGCGAAACACCGTTTTGAAAATACCACGGGCTGGAGGAAGTGTTTTCAAAAAGTCCTGTTCTCATTGGTTCGAAATGAAAAAATTATGGCATTTGATTGATTTATATAATATGAGGGAAATTGTCAGTTCAATTTAAATATTTTGAGTTTGTTTTAGATTTGAGATAGAGGGTGATTTTTTTCTTTATCACCATACTCCTGGAATTCTGATATATTTGTTAGATACGAATCAATGATACAACGAGGGTCCTGGCAAAAACCAATATTTTCAATTCATACCAACTGGTAAGGAGAAAATGAGAATGTTATGTGGTTATTATCGAATTATAAATGTACACCGTTAGCAGTTCCATAAATAATTACTCAACAAGTTCAATCTCCTCATCTAGTTCCAACATCCACTTGAAGCAGTACTAACAAAAATTTTAGTATGTTATTTCCCGAGACTACTGCTTCAACAAGCAGATACTGAGCTTTCGTACATTAAAATATTTACCAGTAACATATTTCTCATTCAAAATCGATTTGTTCAGCCGGAAAAGTGTTGAAAAAGTGGAAATTGAATTGAAATTTCCATCAGTAAACTACCCGAAATATTCAGAGAACCAAAAATTTGGAAACGCCATTCGATAAGAAACAACAGAGCCAATTTGTTTGACAGAAAAAGAATTGAAAGGGGGAAGCGTATTATCAACTGTTCCTAGATTGGTCTTCTTCGGAGAGTTGTTGAGGGGTAGTTTTGGTTCACAAATTATTTCACCATATGGAGCGTATTCAGCAGGTGTATAATAATTCATTCTAGTTAAAAAACCTCGAGCAACAGATATTTTAACTGTTCCAAGATTTTTCTACTTTGGAGGGTTGTAGAGGGGTAGTTTTTAATTCACAAATTATTTCACCCTATGAAGCGTATTCAGCAGGTGTAGAGTAATTTATACCAGTCCAAAAACGGATATTTCAACTGTTCCAAGATTTTTTAGGGTGTTGGGGTTAGTTATGGGTTGGTTAATAGGCCAAAATTATTTTACCTGCATATGCTAAAAGCGAAAAAAAAAAACGTTGCTGCTTTCACACCCGTTTAAATTATTAGAGGAGAGTATTCTATATACAATTTTTGGATTTTGCAATGGTGAATATAAGAGAGAGATTTTCTAATATATATTTGGATGTTTTTTACTACTTAAATATTATATCATTGGTTAGGTCTTTGGTTGTTGTCAGATCTTTGGTTGTTGCTCGCATCGGACCGAGGTTCGAAATCGCATATTGCGCGAGAATTGTTAAATGCAGCCACATGCCTTATTGTTAAGTATGTGAGTTGCCTAGATGGAAATCCCGACTTCTGTCGTCTGGTGCTTGCTTGGAGTACGAACCGACCACGCAGGATGGTGATGAAGGTATTCCGAGTTTACCTACAATTATTGAAAAGTGAAAACACTACAAAAAATCAGTAATCTCCCACGAAGCGCCTAGGCAAATAATAATAATAATAGCCGTCCTCTTTCCGCACAGGCTACGCCTTTCAGAACATTTTGGGAGTGTTTATGAGGGAGTATTATTATAATCATTCTTATTATGTTACATTTTTCGATATTCTTATTGAAAACAATCAATTATAGATAAAAATTGCCAAATTATGAAGCCATAGCCATATACCACAAAAGATAAAACAATAATTATTCAAATGTATTGTTTTTTCAGGTTTACCAGGTTTTCAAACAGGAGTTACAATGCGTGAAAAAAAAAGTGGTGCCCTATCTCGAATGCAGAAGCTCAGGAAGAGGTTGTCACACTCCTTTGGACGATTATGTAAGTGATATATTGAGTGTATGTATTTTTCAAAAACCGTTATGATCGATGATGGTGGGTATTTGAAATTGGTAGATAATGTTTAATAAATTCTAACAAAGTTCGAAAACTATATAGGAGAGTTTCAAATAAGTGAACGAATAATTTCGACGATGTCAAAATCCCCTTCTGTCCATACCATCTCACAAAGTGGAAAGTTTGAGTCAAATATCTACTTTTCCTTGTGACCATCGCTTTACATCGGACATTCAGTTGTGCAATGTTTCTCCAGGAGGACATTTTTGCAAGCACTAATTGTAATCAAGCATTGAATATCATCTCCATATGTTTGGGAGTGACCATCTCCATACATCTGTTTCAAATTTGTTTCCTCTAATCAGTCCTGTTGCACCCAACGAACGATAGCATCCAAAACTCTAAAGCAAGAAGCACTTTTTGGTAGCACAGACTCCGGCGGAATGTTTTCCTGAATAATAATGACCATCATTCCTTCTGTGATAGGATTAAAAGGGGAATTCCATTTTTGTCTAATTCGAAGAGTTGAGAGATATTCATGACGCCAACGTTTCCTATACTGATTGACTATGAAATCCAATTATTTTTATCTATTCAATCGGAGTATATTCAAGAGGCAATGAATTCAAGGGAGATTCATAAAGAAAATGTGCAGGCATTAAGGCTACTGGATCGGAAGTGTTTACTCAAACAATACAAGGGTCTCGAGTTGAGAAGAGCTGTAATTTGTATCAAAACCGTAGTGAATTCTTCATAACTCATAATTTGGCTACCTTTTCCAATTGGACTTTGACGCTCTTTATATTGGACGCCCAAATACCTGTCGTTGCTGGCCTCCGATCAAGTAACACAACCTAGATGAGTAACACTCAAATAGATCTGAATGTAACATCTTTTCATAATGTTATCCCTCAAATCATGACATTATTGCCATGTCGAATTTTTTTATCTTGGATGAAATATATAACAATAAGAATGCAATTGAAACGTTCATAGCACCTTGGTGGGAGCATGTAAAAACAATAGTATTTCCATCGCCGAACGAAGATTCTTCGTTGTCGATATAGTCTTGTCAGTACGACAACGCTGCATATGATATTTGACAGAACATTCATTTGAAGCTACCAGTGTCGTAACTATGGAGAAAGGGAAACCATATTGGAAAGGGACAAATGAATGAATTATGACAAATCATGTCAATTAAAGCATCGGCTTTTCTCAAAACCCTGTGGAGATTATTTCATTATAATTTCAGGTTTCCATTCTTATTGGGTTTCCATTATTTCTATTTTATTGAACCTCAATATTTCTGTTAACAACGCACGACACTGCCGTTGGGGAGAAGATGTCCCTTACACACGAATCTTAATGCGTGTGCGGCGAGTTACTCATCTAGGTTATATTATTTGATCGGAGTTGTTGGCTTTGAGCTTATATTTTGCAATTTTATTTTTATTAGTGACATAAATTTTTTTCTATAGTATGACTTTTTTATAACAAAACTTATTCAGCTATTTTACCCAGCAACTGTATATAATGAAATGATATATAGCAAGGAACAAAATAATAATGACAATAATAATCTGTAACACCTCCCCAATGACGAAATTGAATTTTTTTAAAGTTTAACTCCTTTTGAAAGGCATGCATATATTCTTGAGATTAACAAGTTTGTGAACCTCATCTAACTGTGTTTTAGCACCAGTAGGTAAAATTCGACCCTCGGTCCGAAAAAAATGTATCACAGTTACCTCTGCGTAGTAAAAATCTCTTTAAAGCTGTAAAAAAAACTTAAAGCTGTAAAAAAAACTTCGGTTGATAGTGCCGAAGCTAGTTCTAAATGAATGGCTCTGGTAACTGAACAAATGAAAAGACAAACATATTACTTTTGGCTTTTTATACCTCTCCTACGACCCATGGTAATATGGAAGGCTCCAGTATAATCCACTCCAGTTGACAAGAATGCTTTGACTTGATTGAATCTTTCGGGAAGTAAATCTGCCATCATTGGGTAATGAGGCAAATCCAATAAAGAGTTAAGGATGAATTCTCGAAAACTGAAATATGCGTAGATATATCAAAAATGTTCGGGTAACTCATGTTGAATTTTATTACATATTTTTTCAATATTTTTGGGGGCGCTTTGATCCCACTCTAACTTCAACTCAAGTTTTTGAATCAAAATTTTGAAATATAGCGTTAAGGGAGACAAAAAACCCAAAAGATCAAAAGTGCGAGCAAGTAAAGATATTATTTGACGTTTCGTACAAGAAGTGAATTGTAAAGTGACTTCAAATTTGAATTTGTCCTGTGAAGGGTCCCATTGGACACCTAAAATTTTCAACATACTTTTATCAAAGTCTACTGTTTGGGATAGTTTCAAGTAATCTTATGTTTGAGAAAAAACTTCTTCCGAATTAGAAGTCCATTCAACCATTTGGAATCCAGCGGATCGAACCAATCAACAATCTGGGAGTGAATTTTCAAGGCATTAGAAACGGAAGGTGAACTACTAACTATTTAGATCATCCATATACATGTCTCTCTCTACTGGTATAACAGCTTGTGGGTATCGGTTACATTCATCTTGAGTTAATTGTTTGACAACTCTCAAACTTAGAAATGGAGACGGTTACACCCCGAAAGTAACGGTGTGTAATTGATAAATTGAAATAGGATCATTCGAGTTGAATCTCCATAAAATTCTTTTATATCGTTGTTGATTCTATACAATATTGATTTGTCTGATTTTTTTTTTAAATCTGATATCACCGCAACTGGAAATAGTCTAAAATTCAACAATATGGTTAAGGGATTATTTGTAATTTCGGACCGATATGCAAAATATCATTCAGTGAAATATTCTTATCGGTTTTCATACTGGCGTCAAATACTATTCGGCATGGGCTAGACAAACTATCAGCCTTGAATACAATGGTGACGTATGTAATGTGAATGAACACATCTATGAGATCATCAGGAACCTGAGACATGTAATTCTGTTCGAACGGATATTTAGAAAGTGTAATATGTATTTCAGAAAGTGTAATTTGTAATTCAGAATAATGAATTGTAATTCAGAAAACATTAAATGAAAATCAGATTGGTGAAATGAAATTCAGTAACTGTAACTTGTAATTCAGATTAGTGAATTGTATTTCAGAATGTGTAATTTGTAATTCAGATTAGTGAATTGATAATCAGAAAGTGTAACTTGTAATTCAGAAAGCGTAGGTTGTTATTCAGAAGTACCAGCTGTAATTTATTGTGCTCCCATTTCCTATTCTTACTTATCAAGTCCTTTGACGAGCATAAAATGAAGGCTTTCACGGCCGGAAGCAAAATCAAGGAGTATGGTTTCTGGGCTTTGGGGCCGTGGTCGGTTCACCTCCGAGGAGGCGGTTTTTACGGACATTTCGCTCACAACTGTGGTGAGCATCTTCATCGTGGATTTTGTCGTATACTGATGAGTATTATGTCGCTCTTCGAGAAGGCAAAATTCACGCTGGTGCTCACCGCAGTTGGGAGCGAAACGTTCATAGAAACCACCTTCACGGAGGTGAATCAACCACGGCCACAAAGTCCGGAAACCATACTCCTTGATTAAGTCCTTGACTGTTTCTGAATTACAAGTGATGGTTTCTGAATTACAACTGACGCTATCTGAATAACAATTCACTAATCTGAAATTGAAGTTACACTTTCTGAAATACAATTTACTAATCTGAATTACATGTAACGGTTTCTGAAATCCAATTAACAATTCTGAATTAGGTACATGTAATATTTTCTGAATTACATTTTACTAATCTGAATTTCAAGTTACAGTTTCTGAATTATATTCGAAAAAGGTGTAGAAGACAAGCAATATAAACAAGTTTGGATGGAATACTACAAAGAATTATTGGTAGATGAAGTCGCAAAGGATGAACAGAGAGCAATAGTAGTGGAAGACGAAGAGAAAATGAGCATAGAAGAAACTAATATATTTAATGATCCCACCATAGAAAGAGTCATTGGGAAATGTAAAAATGGTAAGGCGCCCGGAAAAGATGAAATTATCATCGAATTTATAAAATACGGAGGACATGAGTTAAAGGAGAGGATGCTTACATTAATAAGTAGAATATGGACAGAGGAAAATATGCCAAAAGAATGGGAGACAGGACAAATAATAACTATACATAAAAAAGGAGACCAACAAACCTGTAAGAATTACCGGGGAATAACACTACTCAACACAGCGTATAAAATAATGACATCAATAATACAATCAAGGTTGGCAAGTATTACAAAATACATGAAAGGATCATATCAAAGCGGATTTACACAAGGAAAATTAACGATAGATGCGATTCATACTTTAACGATTTCGAGACCGGCCTCGAGACCGGCCCTGATCATCCAATTACACTCCACACTCGAAATGTAAACAAGTTCTCTTCTGACTCATCCGTGGAAGAGACGCGAACGCTCTAACCGAACATTCTAGGAACCTCTAAGAAGTCGCCGAATAGACTGGAAAGATCGAAAACTGTAAATGCTACTATATATAGCTGCTGTATAGCAGATGGCGGGACAGTCAGAGTTACGAATATAATAGTTCCAGAGTTCACAGATAGAGACTGATACAGTAATAAATAAATTAGTGAAGTAAATGTTTTAGTAAATAATTGTTTTAAATAGTGTTTTAAATAAATTAGGAAAATTAGTGCAGTTTTACTACAATTGGCGTCAGAAGTGTAGATGTTTGAAATAAATAAGTGTTGAAGTGTTCGCCGTTTAAAAACTGATAGACGTTTATCGCGCCTAATAGACAGTTAGTAAGTGACCCGTTGAATATTTGAGTGCAAAGTGGACAGTTTTGCGCGTCGCGGGACAAAAACTGAAAACTGTGTGTGAAATAAGTAATAGACTGATATCTCGGTAAAGACAATAAAAGACAAAATATTTCCGAGAAGAGTTCACGTAGTTGACCTTAAAGTTAGTGAATTAAAGCAAGAGTTAGAGGAGCGTGAGTTAGAAAAAACTGGAAAGAAGGCCGTACTCCAGAAAAGACTTGCAGATGGACTGATTGAAGAAGGAGAAGACCTCGAAACGTTCTTATTCGAAGTTTCTGGAATTGATTTGAGTTCCATAATGAATAAACTCGAGGAAACCACGAAATCCTTGGAAGATAAATTTCTCGAAAATTCGAATAGTTTGAAGGAGGACCTTCAACAAAATTCCGTAAGTCTGAAAGAACTTCAACAAAATTCGGTGAGTCTGGAGGAGAAACTTCTAGAAAATTCTGTTAGCTTGAAAGAAGAACTTCTCCTCGAAAACTCGAAATATCTAGAAGAAAAGCTTCACGAGAATTCGAAAAATCTGGAAGAAAAACTTGAAGAAAATTCGAAAAGTCTAGAAGTGAAACTTCAAGAAAAGCTTCAAGAAAATTCGGAAAATGTACAAGTGAAGTTTCTAGAAAACTCTGAAGACATAAAAAGAGAACTTTGTGGTGTGGCAAATCGACTGGAAGGAAGAATAGGAGCCATTGAGACAGAGGTGGATAAAATCAAAGATGACATCGAGGACGAGATGAAAAAAATTAAGGAAACGCTCCACGATGAAATAAATGATGGAATCAATACAGAAATCGGCAGGATAAAGGAAAAATTCAGTAAATTAGAAAAGCGAATAGATTCTGCGCACACCCCAGGAACTTACAACAAAATCTCAATGCTGGACACGAGTATGAACTTGGAGGAAGTTCAGGAGGACATAAAAAATTTCAAGGTCAGTGCTGAACCTGGAAACCTCTCATCAAAACCGCCTCAGTTTGACGGAAATACTCCATGGGCAAACTACCGACGACAATTCGAAGCTGCTGCGAAGGCAAACGGATGGAATGCTGGGGAAAGAGCTTTAGCATTGACACTGGCATTGCGTGGCGAAGCAACAAACATTTTACAGACCCTCACCGCCCAACAACAGGAGGACTATGAACAGCTAGTAAAACATCTGGAACTTCGCTATGGTCAAGCCCACCTTGAACACGTATATCACTCGCAGCTGAAAAACCGATGCCAAAAATCAAGCGAGTCATTACATGAATTCGAAGCAGACATTGCACGTTTGGTTCGCCTTGCATATCCAGGTACACCGGAAAATGTAATGGAACGACTAGTGGTTCAGGCATTTTTGGATGGGCTTCGCGACAAAGAAACCCGGTAAGCATTAACATTAGCTCGTCCTTTACATTTTGTAGACGCATTGGCGCGGGCTTTGGAATTTGAGGCTGCAAAACAATCCTGCAAAAGCCAGAGTAGAGTCAGGATGATCGAGGAAGACTCACAGGAGCCTTCCAACATGGAAGCTGTCCTGCGAAAGGTGATGAAGGAAGTTATGCCTGAAATAAGACTGATACGATGCCGAAATTGTAGAGAACTTGGGCACGTGCGTAGCAAATGTCCAACATTGAAAAAATCGACATCAACGATGAAGGACAAGAAGGATAAACCGTCAGCCCGTATCCAACAAGCCCCAGTTAACAATGCATATGTCGCTGTACTTCAAAGACAAGACAAAGGGGTCTTTGTAGACGGTCTCATTAACAACGAGCCCCGCACCATGCTCCTTGATACAGGTGCAACTAGGACAATCTTTGGGCCTACTTTTGCCAAAACACCGGCAAGAATTGAATCGTCGAATTGGAAGCTACGCACAGCAACTGGACAACTGTGTATGGTGAACTTCCGATTGAACTGACTTTGTGCAGCACTACAGTGAAACCCGGGCTCTAGTAGCAGACATCGAAGACGATGCAATTATTGGAATGGACATAATGAATTCCAGAGGGTTCGAGCTGAACTTCAAAGACGGCGTCCTACGTGTCAACGGAGAAGAGCTGGTACTTCACGGGAGAAGCGAAGAAATGATCCGGGTTGTGTTGGCTGAAGACATGAACATTCCCGAGAGAGCTGAAACCATTCTGGAGGCTCGTATGGTTGGCGGAGTGAGCAACGGGAGCGTGGTGATGTTCGAGCCCGAGTTCCATGATGAAAAAATCGGACGAAGAATTGCCCTTGGGAAGACCTTACTGCGCGCCGATAAACTTATACCAGTAAGGGTCATGAACGTCAATTACCATTCAGTGACGTTGAAGAAAGGAACAACTTTGGGCCACTGCTCGCCAATTTCATCTGTGGTAAGGAATGTACGCGGTACCATTAACCAAGCCAACAATCTACCCGCAGAATGAGAAAAGCTAGTTGCCATATCATCGAGAGGCATAAAACCGGCACAGCAGCCCAGATTAAAAGATTTACTGAGGAGATACCAAGACGTCTTTGACACCGGAAAGGGAAAAAGGGGTAGAACGAAGGTAGTCCAGCACAAAATTGATACTGGAGATGCCCCACCAATCCGCCAATCAGCGAGGAGACTCCCTCTTGCCAAGAAGGAAGGGGCAGACAAGATAGTCAGCGATATGGGGAAAGAAGGAGTAATTGAACCATCTGACAGCCCCTGGTCATCTCCAGTTGTACTAGTAAAGAAGAAATACGGATCGACAAGATTCTGCGTAGATTACCGACAACTGAATAACGTGACAAAGAAAGACAGCTACCCACTACCTAGAATAGATGTCACCTTGGACACGCTCGCCGGCTCTACAATCTTCTCCACCTTAGACCTGAAGAGCGGATATTCCATTCGGACTTTGTAACGCTCCAGCCACTTTTGAGAGATTAATGGAGACTGTTTTGAAGGGACTCTCCTGGAAGACTTGCTTGGTATACCTCGATGACATAATCGTAGTTGGCAGAATATTCGAAGACCACGTGAAAAACCTGGAGGAGGTATTTCTGCGTCTGAGAAACTCTGGATTGAAATTGAGCCCTAAAAAATGTCACCCATTTCAGAAAGAAGTCCACTATCTTGGCTACATTGTCTCTGGGGAAGGGGTAGCAGTAGATGACCAGAAAATTAAAGCTGTTAGAGACTGGCCCATCCCCAAAGATATCCATCAGCTTCGGAGTTTTCTTGGCCTATGTACCTACTATCGTCGGTACGTGCTAGGGTTTGCTAACATCGCCAAACCATTGACCAGGCTCACGGAAGGACAAAGTTTCAGTGGTTCGAGGAATGCCAAGATTCGTTCAGGAAGCTGAAGGGGGCATTAATCAACGCTCCAATTCTAAGTTATCCTCTTCCGAGCGGAAAATTCATTCTGGACACGGACGCCAGCAACGTGGGACTTGGAGCTGTCCTGTCTCAGATCCAGGATGGACAGGAAAAAGTCATCGGGTACTTCAGCAAGACCCTCAGTAAACCGGAGCGAAATTACTGTGTCACCTGACGGGAGCTGCTGGCTGTGGTCAAAGCAGTAGAGCACTTCTACAAGTATGTGTACGGCAGGAGATTCCTGCTAAGAACTGACCACGCCGCCCTCAAGTGGCTTCTACAGTTCAAAAATCCTGAGGGTCAGGTGGCACGTTGGATTGAGAGACTCCAAGAATTCGACTTCGACATAGAACATCGAGCAGGGACCAGCCATAGGAATGCAGATGCCTTATCGCGAAGACCATGTCCAGATGACTGCTCACATTGCCGACGAGCAGAGGAGAACGAGGCGACAGTTTGTAGAACAACGGCGGTAGATGATAACTGGAATGACAGCAAGCTCCAGAAAGACCAAGAGAAAGATCCAGATCTTGGCTTAGTTATAGGCTGGAAGAGGAGTAACCGAAGACCGATATGGCAGGAAGTAGCTGGATATTCGCCAGCCATCAAGTCCTACTGGGCTCAATGGAACTCCCTTACTCTGGACAACGGAGTTCTGGAGCGTGTGTTGGAGTCCGAGGATGGTGGAGAAGAAAGACGTCAGACATTTGTACCCAGAAGCAGAAGACCGGAAGTGCTTCGAGAAATTCATGATGGGGTCGCCGGATGACATCTGGGAGTGACGAAGACTCTTCAGAAAGTGAGGCAATGGTTTTACTGGGCCAATTGTCAGGCAGACGTTCAAGACTGGTGCAGAAAGTGTGCTGTATGCGCCACAAGTAATGGACCTCGAACGCGACCTATGGCACCAATGCGTCAGTACAACGTTGGCAGCCCATTTGAAAGAATCGCCATCGATATTGCTGGACCGTTTCCACAATCTGACCACGGAAACAAATACATCCTCGTGGCAATGGACTACTTCAGCAAGTGGGCTGAAGCCTATGCCCTGTCCAACCAGGAAGCCATAACCGTCGCCGACCTCCTGCTAAAGGAGTGGATTTGTCGATTTGGTGTCCCACTTGAACTGCATTCAGACCAAGGCAGAAATTTCGAGTCCAACTTGTTCCAGGAATTGTGTCGAATGCTGAACATCCGGAAGACGCGAACTACGGCTTTACATCCGCAGTCTGATGGAATGGTGGAGCGGATGAACAGGACGATGAACCGCCACTTATCCAAGGTAGTCTCTGACCACCAAAGAGACTGGGACCAGTATCTCCATTTGTTCCTGATGGCCTATCGTTCTGCAGTACACGAGTCGACTGGCCAAACCCCTGCTAGTATTATTATGGGCCGAGAGCTGCGACTTCCATGTGACCTGAAGTTTAGGACGCCACCAGGACAAGACACTGCGGGAGAGGACTATGTCAGCAAACTTCGGCAGAGAATGGAAGACATCCACGAAAGAGTCCGTTCGAACATCCAGAGTGCCAGCGACCGAATGAAGGAGACCTATGACATCAAGGCCGATGCCGGAGGATTTAAGGTTGGTGACCTGGTTTGGCTGTACAACCCCAAACGTCGACGAGGCCCATCACCAAAGTTGCGGAACTCATGGGAAGGCCCTTATGAGACCTTGAAGAGGATAAATGACGTGGTCTACCGAATTAAAAAACCACCTAGAAGAAAACCCAGTGTCGTCCATTTCAATAGGTTGGCCCCTTACGCTGGAAACCACGACCAAGTCCGCACCCTCAGACCACCGGAGGATGCGATGACGTTCCAGAAATTCATGTCCTTGTACTCAAACGGACAGAAAGTTCGACATGGGGTGACTCGAGAAGAACCAAGAGACCTTTTTAAGGTGCCTGCGGAATACGCGCTAGCCCACTGTGTAGCAGAAGACCTTCTAATGTCCAGAGGCATCGCTGTGGTGTTCTCCAAGAAGTACGGTCATCTCCATGAACTACGGCAACAAAACCCGGAAGTTGGAGGGGTGCTACAGTTGCGGAAAGGCCAGAGAAGCATCTTCTATCTAGTCACCAAGAAGCAGTCACGAGACAAACCGTCCTATGAAGATAAATGGAACAGCCTTGAGAAATTAAGGGACATGATAGTGGAGCAGAATCTCGTGGACCTGGCAATCCCAAAATTGTCATGCGGGCTCGACGGACTGGACTGGAGAGTCATAAGGAGCATGTTGGAGACGATATTCCAATCCACCGGCGTCAAGATCTTGGTATGCTGTAATCATCGTCCACAACCAAACCTGAAGACCGTAGAGTGCTACTTCCATCTAACAGCAAGGTGCAGATATGGAGAATCATGCAAATATCTCCATACTCCAAAAATGACATTTCGGGACGAAAAGTTAAGAAGGGGGCAATGTAACGATTTCGAGACCGGCCTCAAGACCGGCCCTGATCATCCAATTACACTCCAAACTCGAAATGTAAACAAGTTCTCTTCTGACAAACACATGACTCATCCGTGGAAGAGACGCGAACGCTCTAACCGAACATTCTAGGAACCTCTAAGAAGTCGCCGAACAGACTGGAAAGATCGAAAACTGTAAATGCTACTATATCTAGCCGCTATATAGCAGATGGCGGGACAGTCAGAGTTACGAATATAATAGTTCCAGAGTTCACAGATAGAGACTGACACAGTAATGAATAAATTAGTGAAGTAAATGTTTTAGTGAATAATTGTTTTAAATAGTGTTTTAAATAAATTAGGAAAATTAGTTAGTGCAGTTTTTCTACTATACAAACAAGATATACCTCGAACTGCTCTTTGTAGATTTCCAGCAAGCATTTGACTCCATAAAAAGAAACCAACTTATGATAGCACTGAAAGAGTTAAAAATCCCACAAAAACTGAGAAAGCTAATTTTAATTATGATGAACTAAGATTACAATTAGAACACAAAAAGGAGAAAAAGAGGAATTCACAATCAATAAAGGGGTAGAACTCACTTTCAACGACGTTATTTAACTAGAATATGTGGTGTGGAGAATAAACAAAAGGAGTATTAGGACAGGAGGGGGACAAATTATTGCTTACGCTGATGATATAACCGTAATTATCAAGACCAGACGAGTGATAAAAGATATGCTGGAAGAAATTATAGAAGAAGGGGAAATAATGGGGTTTAGGATTAACCAAGAAAAAGCGAAAATATTGAGCTTAGGAACGGAAAAAATACAGGGAAAGATCAAAATAGGAACGAGAGAGTTTGAAGAATTAAAAAAGTTCAAATATCTAGAAGTAACGATAAGTAAAACGGGAGGGAGAAGACCAGAAATACAAGAAAACATTTTGAAACGCAAACAGAGCATACTTCGCCAATAATGAATTATTGAATAGTAAAATATAAAATAAATATATTGAAACGAAAATACACTATTCACCTTATATATACAGGGTGTTAAGTACGTTGACAAACTTCGAGAGGTGCTTCTTTGAAAGATTTCAGGACTAAAAGTTCATATAAATATATGTCCCAAATGGCTTGGTTTTCGAAGTACAGGGTTATGAAAATACATTTTTTTAAAGATTTTTTTAAGTTTACTTCGAGATTTTTTACAATATAAAGTTCAAATTAGGCAAATACGATCCATTCAATAGTACGCACGTTACAAAATAATTCCTTTCTCAAAAAATTCACAGGGTCCTCCTTTTTTCGGAGTCAAGCCTTGTTCAACCACTTTCGCCACCACTGATAGATTGTGAGAAAAGAATATTCAGTATTATTTCATTTAGCATCTTTTTGTTCTCTTAGTATTTTTCATTTAATCATACGGTTCAGGAGCTATAGTGAAAATAGTAAGGCAAACATTTTCCAGTATCGCATAACGTAAAGAAATTTGAGGAGCAAATATTCTCACAAAATTCGATGGTTGATTTTTTGAAAGATTTCAAGACAAAAATTTCATGTAAACACTGATTATTCCTCTCTCATAACCTCTCAGTGGTGGCGGAAAAAAAACTAAGCCGTTTGGGACATATGTGTTGGGTTTTTTGTTTATATGGTACATCTCAAGGAAGAGTCTAGTTTTTTGATTGTTAATTTTTTCCAGGATTTTGACATTAGAGTAGTCAAATTGGTGGCCGGTTTTTTGTGAGTGATCAACAGCTGCACACGAGTTTTTGCCTAACCGGACATCGCTCTTGTGTAAAGCTATTCTTTGTTTCAGCCATTGCGAAGTCTGACCCACATAACACTGATCACATGCACCACACGGAATTTCGTATATTACGTTGCTGTTAAGCGAAGTTGGAGTCCTGTCCTTGACTTTTGAAAAAATATTTGCAATTTTTGTGTTATTATATTTAGCTATTTTTATCTTTGGGAACTCCTTGAAAATATTAGTAATTTGGTAGGATAATTTTTCATCAAAAGGAATTGATTTGTACTTAAACTGTATGTTGCATTCTTCAGTGGGACCGTCATAGAAATTAGAGTTGTATATTAGTTTTTTTAAGATGTGCCTGGGGTAACCGTTCATAGTGAAGATATCAACGTCCCGTTTACTAACTGACATAGGCCAAGACGATGGTAGACCGCATTTATAGAGTTTTCGATCATCTGCGGAGTTATACGAGTCATTTCGTGTCTAATTCTTTCCATTAAGTCTTCTAAATTGTCTGGCCGGTTAATGTAGACCCGACTTTTCAAATGGCCCCACAGAAAAAAATCAAGGGGGGTTAAATCAGGTGACCTAGGTGGCCACTCCATTGGTCCACGTCTTCCAATCCACCGTCCTTCAAACTGGTTATCCAGAAACCTTCGAACAGTATGACCATAATGTGGTGGTGCGCCATCTTGTTGGGACGAAATACTGGGATCCAAGTTGTCCCCATTATTTGGATCCGGAAATGCCGCAAGTAGGTCCGGAAGAACTGCCATACGAAGATGTTCCAAATATCGTTCAGCTGTTAAATTCCCGCGAAAGTAATAAGGACCAATAAATCTTCCCCGGACGATTCCTACCCAAACATTAATTTTTTGGGGACGCTGGGTGTGTTTTGTCTACATCCATTGGGGATTTTCCCGAGCCCAGTAGCGAGAATTGTGTCGATTTACAGAAGCACTTAGACAAAACGTTGCCTCATCGGAAAATACTACACTATTAAGAAAATTTGGATTTTCGTCACAATGCCGCATGAAGATTTCACAAAATTCCAAACGTCTGTCCGGATCATCTTCTGAGAGTTCGTGAACAAAATGAACTTTGTATGGGTGTAGTTTTTCTTTTTTTAACATCTTTACTACAAACGACTGACTAACATTTTCTTGTAAGGCAATTTCTGTTGTAGTTGCGTGAGGGTGTTCTTCTACTGACAGCAAAATATCTAACTTCACATCGTCGCTTATTCCTGGTCGTCCAGATTTTGGAGCATCCCTCACGCTTTCCGTTGCATCAAATTTTGCAACAATTCTGCTTACTGTGCTTCTAGCAATTGGAGGTCTTTCAAAATGTGTTGCGTTAAATAAAGCACATGCTTCTTCATGACTTCGAAGGCGATCGCCGTAACCTACCATCATTAGAATTTCTATCCTTTCTCTTTCGGTTAAACGAGCCATAATAATAAAACTGTGGTGACACTAATTGTACGACTGACACTGACAAACCGTTGTTTTAGTAAAACAATTGAAAAAATTTCTCGTTGTTTTTCTTATGTGAGCCCTACTGCAACTATTATTCCCTTGTGTAAAAACACAAGCTCTATCACATAATGTAATAAAACTCTTAGCATCCCATTAAAAAAATTTGTTGATGACGTCAAAACTTTGACAACTTTGACGTGTTATTTTTGTACCTTATGTCAAAAGATGCGGAATAAAAAAAACAGTTTGACGTGTATTTGCATTTTTTCAAAAGTGATCGTTGTACGTTTTATGAATTTTGTGCATTACTTTATCATAACCCTGTATATATATATATATATCATCAGGGAAAGCTACAAATCATGATCAAAATATAGTGAAAACAATTGAACAACATGGATTCTAAACCACTTACGTGTTGTTGAGATTGATTGCAATGGATGAAGTAAAAATACGTGTACAGTTATTGAACATATTCAGAAACAGTTTGTGAGATATACATAAAGATAATCGTCACACATTAAAACATTATTTTGTTATGGATAAAAACTAATTATATTTGAATTTATGTAAAATGGATACCATACCGGTGTCCGTAACGGCCGGCGTGAAGAAGAGAAACAATTATATTATTTAAAATTAAGTTGACATGTGAAGTTAGTTCGGGTACGTTCCTGCATGGAACTGTACTAGAATGTAGATTTAGACAGATTGAACCTACTCAGAACTGGAAAAGTGTAACACAAGCTTGGAACAATAGATTAGACATTGTTTCATGATTATGACACATGACAGTTGTAAATTTATCAGTTTATGATTCAAATAAATTTGGAGAAAAGAATTTTGAAAAGTTACTGTTTTATACCTGTTTACGGTGGTCAGCCGTTGTTTAAAAATTGTATTTATTAAAAAAGGATTTAGTTCAATTATAATATGGATTGAGAGTTAAGCTCTCTGACATTGTATTTCTGTTTATCCATGTGCAATAAAAATTAATATATTTCGCTTAAATGTTTTATATCCGTTTTTTTGTTTAAACATGAGGATGACTGTGATATGAAAGCCATCTCCAGAAAGATTCTTTTGTAATTCAGAGAATCAAACAATTCAAGTTCACATGTCTTCATCCATTGAATCCTCGTGGTAGGAAATTTTACTTAGTATAATGTGCTCCTGTACTCACACAATTTTATTATTTATATTTTTAGTATGTCACAACTCATAAGGAAAAGTGTTTATGTTTAATGCAACCGGCTTCGTTACAACCTCACTTTTCTGTTCCTGATGAAGAGAAAAATAATTCTCGAAAGCTTGAACTGAAATAAAGAGTTCACACAATTAAAGTGTCTCCGACTGCAATACCTGACAACTCCCTTTGTCGTTCCTTAACTTAGCCAGTCGAGCTAACCTCCTTCAAAAAAAAAAATATATATATATAACAAGAAGGAACATTTTATTGGACTAAGCCCTCTAGTGAGAATGCAACCGTAGACACGTGTTTCGATCTTAAGGATCTCATCAGTACGGTGAAAGCAAGTGTAAGGATGTGCAACACTTGATTGCAGGTGAAACAACAAACGAACGGAGTCAACAAACAGGAAGCCAACCGCACATTTGTGGCTTCAGTCGGAACACCTCGTGTTTACAAGGCAAGAAACGACGTCGCCACGGAGGCAGCTATAGCTACCTGCGTGACATCCGAGTCCAGGAATATAAATGAAACAGGGATATGATCTCGAGGGAAGTTGTGAATAACAAGAAGGAACATTTTATTGGACTAAGCCCTCTAGTGAGAATGCAACCGTAGACACGTGTTTCGATCTTAAGGATCTCATCAGTACGGTGAAAGCAAGTGTAAGGATGTGCAACACTTGATTGCAGGTGAAACAACAAACGAACGGAGTCAACAAACAGGAAGCCAACCGCACATTTGTGGCTTCAGTCGGAACACCTCGTGTTTACAAGGCAAGAAACGACGTCGCCACGGAGGCAGCTATAGCTACCTGCGTGACATCCGAGTCCAGGAATATAAATGAAACAGGGATATGATCTCGAGGGAAGTTGTTTGTTGTTTCACCTGCAATCAAGTGTTGCACATCCTTACACTTGCTTTCACCGTACTGATGAGATCCTTAAGATCGAAACACGTGTCTACGGTTGCATTCTCACTAGAGGGCTTAGTCCAATAAAATGTTCCTTCTTGTTATTCACAACTTCCCTCGAGATCATATCCCTGTTTCATTTATATTCCTGGACTCGGATGTCACGCAGATAGCTATAGCTGCCTCCGTGGCGACGTCGTTTCTTGCCTTGTAAACACGAGGTGTTCCGACTGGAGCCACAAATGTGCGGTTGGCTTCCTGTTTGTTGACTCCGTTCGTTTGTTGTTTCACCTGCAATCAAGTGTTGCACATCCTTACACTTGCTTTCACCGTACTGATGAGATCCTTAAGATCGAAACACGTGTCTACGGTTGCATTCTCACTAGAGGGCTTAGTCCAATAAAATGTTCCTTCTTGTTATTCACAACTTCCCTCGAGATCATATCCCTGTTTCATTTATATTCCTGGACTCGGATGTCACGCAGGTAGCTATAGCTGCCTCCGTGGCGACGTCGTTTCTTGCCTTGTAAACACGAGGTGTTCCGACTGAAGCCACAAACAAATGTGCGGTTGGCTTCCTGTTTGTTGACTCCGTTCGTTTGTTGTTTCACCTGCAATCAAGTGTTGCACATCCTTACACTTGCTTTCACCGTACTGATGAAATCCTTAAGATCGAAACACGTGTCTACGGTTGCATTCTCACTAGAGGGCTTAGTCCAATAAAATGTTCCTTCTTGTTATTCACAACTTCCCTCGAGATCATATCCCTGTTTCATATATATATATATATATATTTTTTTTCTTTGGAAGATTTCAGGATGAAAAGTTCATATAAAAATATGCCCCAAATGGCTTGGATCAACTGTATGCGACATCTAAAAAAAATGGGCAAATTATAATATCAAATGGCATCTCAGAATAACAGGAAGATATTTTTACTTCAATGCAGAACTTATGGATTAACACCAAGACATATTCAAGACAGAACTCAAGATGTGTATGGTTCAATTGATATAAATGAAGGAAAAACTTACCAATACGTCAAAAATTTGAGTAAAAGGTTTAACAAAAATGTTTTGAATATAGAAATAGATATCACACATAGATAAATTAAAAGAATTATCAACGAAAAAAAGTAACTTAGACAACAACAAATTCTTCCACAATATATTTGGAACGATTTTAAAAATTCATTAATTAACAAATATAATAAAAAATATAATGATGTCAAGAAAATTAATTTAAAAAAGATCGAAGATTCAAAAATTTCTTCCACACCTAATATAAAAATAATGGAAAATTGGTTTGAAAACTTAACTGAAACGGAATTTCCAAAAGAGGTCAAAAATATATTATCACTGGGTCCTAAATTCAGTTTACTACCAACTATTAATGACATAATATCTATAAAACATCTTTTAGCAGATATTGAATGCTCACTAAATTTCGGAGTTTAATATATGGTTTAACAAAACTAGTCATTTTCTGAAAGAACACCCGGAAATTTTTATAATCAAATCTGATATAGACAACGTCAAAGTAGCTATTAACAAAGAAGAGTATATTCAATTAACCGAAAAGTGTGTTGATGATAAAATTTATTACAAAAAAATTTCCAAAGATCCAACTTCAGGTACTCAACAGAGAACGAACAAATTGGTAAGTCAGTTGAAAAAAATAAATATATTGAAGATAATGTTGCAAAAACTTTAACAATCCACAACTCTGTATGTCCAAAATTCTATGGATTACCAAAGATTCATAAACCCGTTCTATCACTTAGACCTATTATTGCATCTATTGATGCACCTACAAGTAAATTAACAGCTTTTGTTACAGATATAATCACAAAGGCTTATGATGTTGATAATGAGTATTATATTGAAAATTGTTTTAAGTTTTCAGAATTCATTAATAATTTTCAGTTACCACCAAATTGTATTATTATAAGTCTAGATATAGTTTCACTCTTTACCAACATTGCAAGAGTCAGTCATTAAAAGTATCACAAAAAACTGGAATTCTATCAAAAATAATTGTTCTTTGAATAAAGATACATTAATAAAAATAATAGACTTAATTTTTGACAATACTTTTTTCTCACTTAATGGTCAGTTTTATCAACAAATATTTGGAACACCCATGGGATCGAAAATTTCACCAATTCTTGCTCAATATGTTATGGACGATTTATTGTACTGTTGTATACCTAAATTATCTTTTAAAGGTCCTTTTTCAAAAAAATATGTTGACGATATTATTTGTACCATACCTGAAGGAAAAGAAAACGAAATTTTCGATATTTTTAATAATTATAATAACCATAACAAATTCACGATTGAAACAGAAACCGACAGAGGTGATCCATTTTTAGACACGAAACTCATACGAACCCCCGATAACATGATTTAAGGATTTCTAACGGACACGCTAGAAATCCTTAAGACGAAACACAGAATTCCAAAAGACATCCTGGACCTCATCAGTCACTGTATGAACAACACGTACTTCCTCTTCCAAGGAACTTACTACAAACAAGTGAAAGGGGCTCCCATGGGTTCCCCCCTTTCTCCAGTCCTTGCAAACCTTTTCATGGAAGACTTCGAAACCAGGGCTGTAGAAGCATTTGACCACAAGCCTACTTGCTGGTTCAGATACGTTGACGACATTTTCGTCATATGGCCTCATGGTTACGAAATCTTAAACACGTTCTTAGATCACCTAAACGATATCCATCTGATGAGGTCCAGGATGTCTTTTGGAATTCTGTGTTTCGTTTTAAGGATTTCTAACGAACACGCTAGAAATCCTTAAAACGAAACACAGAATTCCAAAAGACATCCTGGACCTCATCAGTCACTATATGAACAACACGTACTTCCTCTTCCAAGGAACTTACTACAAACAAGTGAAAGGGGCTCCCATGGGTTCCCCCCTTTCTCCAGTCCTTGCAAACCTTTTCATGGAAGACTTCGAAACCAGGGCTGTAGAAGCATTTGACCACAAGCCTACTTGCTGGTTCAGATACGTTGACGACATTTTCGTCATATGGCCTCATGGTTACGAAATCTTAAACACGTTCTTAGATCACCTAAACGATATCCATCCCAACATGAAATTTACAATGGAGACCGAAATGAACAACTCCCTAGCTTTCCTGGACGTTCTCATCACGAAATCCAATAACTCTTTCACCCACACAGTACACAGGAAACAGACCCACACCAACCGATACCTACATGCAAACTCTCATCACCATCCAGCACAAACAAACTCCGTATTGAACTCCCTGATATACAGATCAATTCAGCTTACCGACAACCAGAATAGACCACAAGAGCTAGACAAACTAAAATCAGCCTTACTTCAAAATGGTTACAACAATTCGCTAATCGACAAGTCTATCCGCCATCAACTGACCCGTCCTCCAAAAACAAAGGATCCACTAGAGAGTATTCCGCCACACAAAGCTTTCCTACATCAAAGGTGTGACAGACAAAATCAGTAATATCTTGAGAAAACACGAGATAAAAACAATATTCACGGCCAACAACCAAATATCCAAATTCCTCAGATCTCCCAAGGACACAATACCAAATGATTCTCAAGGTATATATGAAATATCATGTTCAGACTGCCCGAGAAGTTATATTGGCCAGACTAACAGACGAGTAACTTCCAGAGTCTACGAACACGAACTTGCTGTGCCTCAGGCATCTCCCACTTCCGCACTTTATAAACATCGAGAAGACACAGGTCACAAAATAGACTTCAAAAACACAAAAACAATTTCCACCGAGAAAACTCTGCAAACCAGGATCATCCGAGAAGCCCTTGAGATAGAGAAGCGCCCTAATTGCCTCAACACTCGCGACGACGGACGTAGACCTCCCAATACCTGGAAGCCTCTCATTGCACGCATCAACTCATTTCCCACCAACCCAGTTTCCGCACACAGCTCACTTAGCGCCAACCAAGTTCCCGCACACAGCTCATCTAGCGCCAACTCAGTTCCCGCCCATAGTTCACCTCGCGCCAATATATTGCACACGACCATTACAGCCACGTCCACTATAAATACAGTTCCTCAACCCACAATTCCTCAGTTCTCTCGAAGGAGTAGGCAGATTGAGACCTTAGAGAGAACCAGTGACGAGACATGGGGAGTAGGCAGATTGAGACCTTAGAGAGAACCAGTGACGAGACATGGGGAGTAGGCAGATTGAGACCCCGACGTCAAGTCACAAAAACCTGACGTAATTATACCTGAGGAGTAGGCAGATTGAGACCTCAGCGTAGAATTACGTTTTAACCTTTCATTAATTTTCTTTCTATTTCAGTTCTTGAAACGTCGAATTTCAACAAATTCTAGACGCGGTTCAACCCGAACTTTTAGTTTTCAAATATCTGACCGCGGAAACCTATCTGAACACATATATATATATATATATAAATATATATGTATATATATATATATATATATATATATATATATATATATATATATATATATATATATATATAGAATTACGTTTCAACCATTTATTAATTTTCTTTCTTTTTCAGTTCTTGAAAATGGCTCCAAAATCGGAGCCGAAACGTCGAATTTCAACAAATTCTAGACGCGGTTCAACCCGAACTTTTAGTTTTCATATATATATATACATCATGATTATTTTTTTCACATGTCAAATTTTCACGTTTTTGGTACTTTGGCCAATAGAATTGGTGGAAACTGTCTGGTCCTCGATAAAACGTTGTTTACCTTTGAACTGTCAAAACTATTTAGGGTCGATTTCATTGACTGGGTCATATGAAACGTTATAATGGTATTATATTATCAAAACTAATGAAAATAAAAGAATGGTTATTCACTATTCAGATTGGCGAAAAAAATTATCTTTTCAAATACAACTCGTTCTTCAAATTATATTGGTAATTTTTTATTTTCATCACTCAAACACGTTGATTTGACAAAAACATTTAAACTAACCGAATCTAGATAAAATCACTCGTCCTAAAGGACTATCAATCGATTTGTTTTCATATTTTTTTCCAGATTTTACATGACGAGGAAAAAAAATTCGAAAAAATTTTAAGTTATATTGTTAAAATTGTTATTATTAAAATTGTTATTTCCGTTAACCAGCTGCACACCCTTAAGAGTACACCCTCAAAAGTCTTCGAAAGACTTGTCCGAGCTAGGGAAGACGCAGCCCTTACCTTATAACTTGTGATGCCATGCACGAGAACGATGACCATGCTGGGAATCGAACCCATGACCCCCAGGTTGATAAACAAGCGCTCTACCATCATGACCATCACGGCCCATCATGACCATCACGACCCATCATGACCATCACGACCCATCATGACCATCACGACCCATTGTGCTCGTGGTATTACCTTTGATAAAATATAAAAAATACGTTAACATCTAGGGTGCTTTTATCTTGAAAATCTTTACTGAACAATCTGAAAAATCTGGTGCGCTTTAAGGTTAAAATCACAAAAATTAGTGGCATCCTCAATTTCCCACTGATTTCTCCATAAAAAATGTTATACCCACTTAAATTATACCAATGTTACTTACCTTCAACAGGACCCATATTCAAAATCATTCAACCTTGTTTCACCTCTGGTTGAGGACATATTCAAAATTAAATTTCACACAACCACCCTCAACGCGTAGCGAAACGAATTAAAAAGCTCGCCTGACCGTTTCCCTTTGAATATTAAGAAAACATCATGCCTTCCACAAACTGCCTTACTGCCAATAACGGGCTTTGAATAATACGCGGAACTCTACGGGACTCCCGTAAACTGTATGATATTTACAAATCATATGTGGCCTTCCACAGACTGCCTTACTATCAATAACGGGCTTCGAATAATACGCGGAACTCTACGGGACTCCCATAAACTGTATGATATCTACAAATCATATGTGGCCTTCCACAGACTGCGTTACTATCAATAACGGGCTTCGAATAATACGCGAAACTCTACTGGACTCCTGTAAAGCGTATGATATCTACAAATCATCTGTGGTTACACATATTCAATAATTTTAACATGCCAATGGAAGTAAACAGTATTTGTTATTACGAACTTTTTTATTTTTGTTCTTACGAATCACCCAGGTTTCCGCAGATACTCCTCAGAGCTTGTTCGAGCAAGGGTGATTCGGAATCTACAGTTTATCAGAGTGTATTTCGAACCACCCCAGCTCCGTGGCAGACCGTCGTGGCCCAGGATTTGAACCGGATACCCCTTGGGAAATCCGAGTGAATCGCCGATGCTTTAACTCTACGACCACGTATTACAAATAATATTTCAAAGCACTATTTGCACAAGGAGTAAATTGAATGTCATTACTAGCGCGTTATGTTTCGAAAAAATTTGGACAATAGTATTAGACATGAAAAACACAAGTAAGAAGGATGTATCGATGTATGCGCGATTCAGTTAGGTACATAGGCACCTGAAATGCTGATGAATGTACCCTAAAAATGGATAATAAATAATAAAATTATCATTTGATGATACGTAACCCACTATTGCTGAAATATAACTAGAATGCAAGTTGGCTTCTGCTTCAAGTAGAAGCGGAAATAAACGGTAACATTTCGTTTTATACCAAGTAAAATTACATTTCAAACGGATGATAGATAAACATTTTGATGTAATTATAACTTGGACCCATCGAATTTTAATAGGGTCAATCAAAAATTACAACACTCAAATTGCGAACTGAACTAAATATGGAATAGACGACGATATAAACTTTTGAGACTTCTGTTGGTCAACGAGAAATTACTTCAAACTGAACTTCTTTACTTCAGCGAATCATAAGACACTGACACTAACCAATGCATCTGCATTTGTCAAGATGGCAGAGGTTCATGAACATAACGAACTAGTGGATACGATCCTAATTTATCGTGAAATAAATCAAAAGACTGAAGCAGCATCCTGCCTTCATGCAGGACCCAAAAAAATATTAGGTTAATATATTCAGACCTAATTTTCAGTGGCAAACAACGTTTCCTAATGAACTTTTCTTTCGAAACAGTAAAACTTCAATGTCAAGATTTTCCAATTTTTGTATACGCTGTATATCGAATATGTCATTTGCCTTCCCAAATATTTAGTAATCTCCCTCTTCAAATACCCTCCGCGTAAAAATTTCACTCGCATAATACTCGCCCACTAGTTTGTTTTTGCTTTTGATGTAATTTTTCACTATTCTTTGATTACCAAACAATGAATAACAGAATGGTTTGGTTGGAGATACTGCCAAAGAACTTCTGCCTAAGGAGTTAGGGAAAGGTGTTTCAAGTAACCCTGAAGACTTTGGAAATAAAGTTGTTCTTAAAAATTTGGGAAACACATGTTTTATAAACAGTGTTTTACAAGCGCTATTTTTTATTAAGACTTTCATGAATGAAATTTTATTTAAGTGGTAAAACTATTTCCCAGTTATTTTCGAACTGAGTATCAAGTATCTTCGATTATCACCAACCTTGAGTGTTTGAGGCAATCCAACTTTTCATCCGGACGGCAAGAGGATAGTTCAGAATTTTTTTGTTACCTATCAAAGACACTTTATGAGAAGGAGAACAACTTCATAAGTATTCATAACCGCTCTGAAAGAGATGTATACTTACAATCTTTCACTTCCTGAATACATACACATTTTGGTTGATAAATCTTAACTGTTTTATGTTACGGCGAATGTGGCAACAAAAGCAGAAACGTCGGTGACTTACTGGAATTGCAGCTCGCGCTTCCTCATCTGTTCAAACCCTAGTCCGTGCAGAGCTTGCTTTAGCACCATGTTAGAACGAAGCATTCAACTAGTGATATACGAACCCTCTGCCTAAATGACTGCTATAAAATATCCATTATTTTGTTGAAGCTCCTGCATATTTAGTAATGTTTCTAAAGTTCTCCAAGCATGACCCAGCCTCTGTCTAATACACTAGGCTTATACAGAAAATCAGGTTGGATGAATACCCCACTTTTTGCGACTTCCATTATCAACTTTACGTAGTCATCGTTCATTGTGGTTCTGTGGACTAACATATAGCCACGTTACAAGAACATCGACAGCTGTTTTGGATTCTTCGGAGCCAATGAAGATACCCTATATCCTCTTCATCACAAGACTGGTATCAACAGATCGAAGAACCTGATAATCAGTTCACGTGAAGATGATTCCAAAATAGCCAATAATTACCAGTAAGTCGCCCCAGAGCGCAGACAGATTTTTTGTTCAGCTCTATTTTCACATATGAAATAATTACAACTTGATTATTTAACTGAACTTATTAGTAGACCATTGAATCCTAGAGATGATCGCGGATTTACGCGATTGAATCATCATGTAAAACAATAGTTCGTGAGATGATAGAAATCCGAATAAAAGCCCCATGGTAGAAATGGGCAAGTTTCTATTAGAATATTTAACCTAAACATACTATTAGATGGAGTTCAAAGCTGGCGAAACCCAGTTGATGAAAGCTATAAAAGTGTTTTTGCTCTGAAGTCAAAATCAAGATACGTTCGTCTTGAAATTTTCCACTGAATAATCTGAAAATATACCGCGCTATGAGTTTATAATCTACAAATTATCATCCAATCTACTGGTTCTTCTAGAGAAATTAGATTAATGCAGTATGAAACTCAGCACCATAAATTTGATCCTTCCGTTTCAATCTAATATTGAATCAGACATCGGCTTATATACAAGCATAACGGCATGAAAAACGTTTTGAGAAGCCCACCTGTTTTTTCCGCTTCAAATAGTAGAAGAGCGAAATAATCAGTTTTTACAGACCGCAATGCTGCCAAATGCACGGTCTTCTGAAAATACGTGGAACTATACGGGATTCCTATAAAGCGTATAACATCTACATACCGTATATAGTTACATACAGAACTACTCATGCGTCCTCTTGTAGAGGTCGGCTGAACGTAACGTGTATATCTTGAGATATTATCCACCATTACGAAGCCCAGGCTACATTAGCTCTATGGGGTCGCGGGCTTATTATTAAGCTATGAAATCGATATACACGTAGATTTTTAATAAGCCCGAACACGGGCTTCGTAAACATGCATCGGGCTTTGTTTAATCGGTCATATGTAGCATTTCGGGCTTCGATATATATATATATATATATATATATATATATATATATATAATAACAAAGTATTCTCGACCGAACTCTATTAACTAAGTAGGAATTCTCGGCTGTAACACTCCAGTCAGGTAAATTAAGCGATTAGTCTGCAGCGGAGAAGAACAATTGTCCTCCCAAATGCTCCATAGGTTAGAACTACCTTTGTGAATTTTCTCTTCCTGAAGAAGTCAATAAAGGTTGACGAAATTGAAGATTTAAATCAAATGAGTTTCATTGTTCAACAGACCGCTACCCGAGAATTCCTACTTAGTATATATATATATATATATATATATATATATATATATATATATATATATATATATATATATATATATATATATATATATATATATATATATATATATATATATATATATATATATATATATATATATATATATATATATATATATATATATATATATATATATATATATATATATATATGCCAGACCCAGTATATCGAATAGACAACCACAGACCCACTAGAAATAATAAAGCTTGAGGAGTGTAAACAGTAAAAATATTGCATAATTAGCATAAATAAACAGAGCAACCATTGAGGTGTAGAAAAATATAATATATAAAAACTTCCATACATTCAATATCCGTTGACAAGCCCAGGCTGCTGAACCGACTTTCCAACAATCATTATACGTATAATATTATCCACCGACGCAAACAGACCCAATGATCCGACCGCTTATGTGAATCCCTTATTTTTTGCAGTGCTCTTTTGGCGGGCATATTTTCTAAAAGTTTGTAAAAACGTAGTTCAGTAGGATTGACAAGGAAATACACCGATTTGTTAGTCGTAACAAGACAAATTCAGGATGAAAATGTATTTATCAGAACTCGTTAACACGTTTAATTATAATCTAATTAATGATATTACATAAGGGTGTATAACGGGTCATATTAGCCAATAACATCTTTTTTCAGGATTAATTTTTGTAGCACTACCTATTACAAATACAATAAGTTATGTTCTGATAAGACGTCATAGTTTCGTCTGATTTAGAGGACAAAAACGCGTTTTGTATTTTGACGAAAATTTTGGATCATACCCTATACTGAAAATAATAGACAAATCGTTTTTGAATATAAAAAACAATGTATTGGTACTGTTGATTGAACAAAAAATAAGGTAACTTTTGACGAATTCAGTTGTTCAATATTACCTTTGATTTAGATACAGGGTGCGTTACATTTACTTTTTAGGTAATTTACACTGTATTCAAAATCTTAAAAACTATTACGTTCATTTGGACCTAATTTTGTTCACACAATTATGAAATTGTTGATTATTACATGTGACAGTTTTGAAAACTTTGTATGTTGCATTACTATAAGATATGCATTTTTAAACTGTACAGTATTACGATACATGGGGTTGTTACAACAAAACCATAATTGTGGAAATCTATTGATGAATTAAATTCTGTTACACAACTTTTCGAAATTAATTTTTGAAACCATAAACAACACAAACTTCACTCAACAAGAAGATTGAAATCAACAATACACGAAAACTCAAGAACAAATAATATCGTAATACCGTAAACTTTAAAAATGCATCTTTTCGAAAGGCTACACACAAAATTGACAAAACTTTCATATACAGGCCGTTTCTTTTATCATGTGGTAACATTGCTATA
Source organism: Chrysolina americana (assembly GCA_958502065.1). Taxonomy (NCBI): domain Eukaryota; kingdom Metazoa; phylum Arthropoda; class Insecta; order Coleoptera; family Chrysomelidae; genus Chrysolina; species Chrysolina americana. Next base: position 27,146,020 of record OY293416.1, read on the forward strand.
TTCTAAACCGTAATAGATACAAAGACGATTGAATGGGAAAAATGTAACTATTGTGGTGAGCAGTACACTGGTCAGAGAAAATCTACGGGGACTCTCGCCCTTCCCGACTTATACAGGGAAAACTAAAAATGCTGTTTCCGTTTTTTTACGAATAGAATGGTTATTTCAGAAAATATAAAAAAATTATAGAGGAATGTTTTATTGTATTCAAAATGTACTAGAACTACGTAATGATAAATTTTTAATTAAACGTTTTGTGTCAACACGGCCAACATCAACTATTTTTTTCAAATACGGATCTGTCCATTTCATCACAAATATTGATAAAGCGATGAAATCACAATTCAGTGGTATATCACACTTGACATTTTTATAGCGTTTCGTATAAAATAATGGATCATCAGTGACAACAATTTTTAATTACGGTCCTGTCGTTAGTTCTTTTGTAAATTGTTTTGAATTCTTCACACAACGAACATTCGTATTTTTCCTTTTTGAGGATTTTTGTATCACAGTAATCCTTGATTCAAGGCTGATTTCTCCTGTATCAATTTTTACACGGATTATTTTCATAATTCTCAATCCTGGAAGTAATGAAAATATCAGTTTTTGATCAAAATACAAGTGTTGTCTAATTTGGTACAATTAAATAGCATCTCACTTCATTTACCATATTTAAACACGTAGGCTTTGCTTGATTTCTATGACAGGAAAAATAAATGAGTTTTGATATCTGTTAAGAACTGTCAGACATTTAAGCACTCGGTTACATATTAAAGATGTATTCGAATGACGAAAGGATTGATATGGTATTTACTTATGCAAAATCAAATAGAAATCCTCTTTTGGCAAGAAATATGTATGGTGAGCTATGCCTGAATCGTCGCATTTCAAACATTCAAATGATTAGATGATTAGAAAGAAATTTGAGAGACTGTGGTGCATTTGACAGAAATAAAACTAGAAAATCTGTTGTTACTGGAAGTATAAGGAACCAAATAAATGTTTTGGTAGGCAAATATTACCTTATATAGACTAAAAAGTGAAAAATAACGTCATTTGTTTTTAATTCTAGGATCGGACAGTTACAAAAATATTTCTAATCAAGATTGTTCTTTACGAGAAATTGCCCACGAACTTGGGATATCTGCAAAATCTACCAGAAATATTTTGAAAAAGAAGAAATACAAATGCTACAGGATACGCAAAGTTCATCACCTTAATGAAAGGTATTACGGAAAGAGAGTACGATTTGCAAAATGGTTAAGACGTAGAAATAGGGAAGTTCGAAATATTTGTAAAAAAATAATATGGACAGACGAATCAAAATTCACCAACAATGGTTGGTTAACAGAAACATCCATTATAAATGGAATAATATGAATGAAAATTTACATAGAGAAACCAATTTCCAGGAGAGGTTCGGAATAAATGTTTGGTTGGGAATTTTGGGAACAAACATACTAGGTCCTTTCTTTTACGATGAGCATTTGAATGGTGAAATGTATTTAAATTTTTTATCCAATGAGTTTACTTAGATGAATTGCCATTAAGCACCTGCCATGAAATACAATATTTTCAACAAGACGGTGCCCCTCCCCATAATGCAGCAATAGTAAAAACAACGTGATTGATTGATGTCAAATTTATAATTTGCAGTCAATTTTAAATTTTTTGTTCTTGTCATTAATTTGGAGATTTTTTTAATTCTGTTTGATGAAATGGTTAAATTTGAACCTCATGATGTAAGTAAAATATGAAAATGTTTATTATTAAGTACTTTTTATGTTTTACTGTGACCACTTTATAGATGTCTTTGATAATGGAATAAAGTATTCTGAAAGCTCAGACATAACAAAGAGAACTCTTTGAATTCGGGCCACCCTGCTGACTGCATCCCCAATAAGACCATTATTTATATATATATTGTTATATTTTAATAATGCTATAGTAAATCATTTTGGTATAAATAAATTTTTGTCGTGAAATTTTATATTGTTCTATTTTGTAAATCAAAATTTTATGTAGATTGAAGATAAATAGGTAAAGAAACACAGGTAAATATTTTTATCCTTGTCCAAATGTTGCCCAGACTAAATACTTACTCTTTAAAAAAAAAAACCTTTTTTAATACTTGTGCCTTGTTCTTTACTCTGATGGCTAGCTAGGTCGTCTCTCCGGTGAATATGCAGACTCCTCCTCTCAAGTTGGGTTCAAAGGCAAGATTCTTTTGTGAAATGGTGACAATAAACTCTCAAGTAGAATAAAAATAGAGGTTTAAAAAAAAAACTCAAAATTTGCAATTTTTTTATTTAAATAAATTTGGTGAATATCTTCTCAATTCAACTTCCAGATTCTTATACTTATTTTCCTACTCAGTGAAAGCTACCTTATTCTATGACCTGATCCAACCTTCCAAACTTTTTATTCCACACGGAATGATTTTAGTGAGACACAAATTTCTGGGTCAACCTCGTATTCTCCCAGCCCGATTGAGACCACAGCTGACTGGAAATCGTAGCGGTCGTAGCGCTTATTGAATCCCAGAATTTTATATTCTCATGCAGTTTGGAGGTTATGTCTATTGTGATGAATGATAAAAAAATCAAATTGCTTAAATTGATCAACATTCCATAGCTAAATAGTTCTATAATTAATAAAAGTTCGCCCTTTGTAGATGATTGTCAATGAAAAACGCGGAATCTGTGCACTTAAAGTTTCAAAGTTCGGTGAAGGTTATTTGGAAGTTCGTATTTTTCGCGGAGTTAAAGTTTTTGTTGAATCACAGCTACATATCCAAAAAAAAAATTCGATGGATGTGCAACGGAGAATACTTGGAATTGGAGATAAATACCTTGGAGTTTGTGGATATTTGCCTTTCAACAGAAGGCTTCCAGAAATTCTTCTGACCAGCTATTTTTCTATGGGATTTTTCTCATCAAAACAGCGATTCCCGACTGATCTCTTCTTATCAGCTTACACCAGGTACTTTCTTCTATAGTTTTATCACTTCAAACTAATTAATGTTTTAATATATTTCTTTTTTTGAATGGAATCTTGTAAAAATCTTTCCTGGATTTCTGCTTCGACTTTTCCACCCGGCAAAAACTTCTAGAATCCCCAGAAACTTCCAAACAAAAGAAAGTTTTTCTCCTTCCCAGTCTGCACATTCGCGAAAAGCACCTTTTCATCGCGCACTTGATGATTTAAATAATTTTCAAAGAGCTCCTTATATTCCTAGTCATGGCCAATTTGTTTTCTTAACTTAATTATTTACAACTTAAATCTATCTTTAAAACTAAATTACTTACTAGAATGCTCTTAAATTGCTACTAATGAGTTTTTTTTATTTTCCTCTACATGATAGTAACCTTTTTATTTTGATTATTGATAATATTTTCCTCTCAATTTGTGAGGTTATGTTATCTGTCAGATTTTCTTTTTATTTTTTTTTTCTTTGGAAAAATTAATCAAAACTAAAATTTAATACGCTTAGAATGATTAGAAATACTAAAAGAAACCTAGCTAGTATCTGAAATTATCTGAACTTTATTGTTACTGTTCGAAAACCTGCAGCGGAATGACCTAGACATTCTTCGGAAAGCACTATTTGAGCAATTCAACTTGGATTTTCAAACTGTTTTTGGGTGGTAATTAATAATTAAGGTACTCTAAAGTTAAGGTAAGGTATTTAGCCCTCATTTCTAACAATAATAATAATAATATTTACCTAATTAAAAAAAAAAAATAACTTTTTTCAGTCATTACAAATTCCCCAAATTTTCTATTTGAAATTTTGATATGCTTCAGCAAAACTCAAATAGGAAATTTCTATTCACTTTTTACATGTTTTGTCACCTTGATTTCTTTTGACTTTTCCTTTTTATAGAAAAAAAAATCTTTGCTATTTTCGACTAAATTTCTTCAATTTTACTGAAATTCTATGTTTTCTTGCTTAATAAGTTTATTTTCATTTATTCTTTGAATTTATAAATGCTTTCTATATTAAAAATTCCCCTTAAACTTTTATCTATGGGATTTATAAGTCTATAGCTGTTTTTAGGGTGTTCGTTATCCACTTCGTAAGGCCCTTCGAATGGAAGTTGTAATTTCGCACATATGCCTCTCGTACTATTCGGCACTCTTAACACTCTGACTATTACTAGCTCTCCTTTTTGAAATTGTACTCTTTCATTCCTTTTTTTATTCTCTCTACTCACATACTTATCTGCACTCCTCTTTATTCTCACATTTACTTTATTGATAATTTCATTCAAATCCCTTTCTTCCTTCATCCACTCTCTTTCAGGCATTCTTCCAGTCATAACATATTTCGGTCATTCCTCTGTCACTGTATTTGGTATTTCATTTAGATACTGTTCTACTAATGATATTTTTGTATCCCACATCCTGTGATTTTCTTGAGAGACAAGCCTTAGGTATTTTATTACCTCCCTGATATACCTTTCTGTTGGGTTGGAAGCAGGGTGTCTGATGCTGGTATAATTAAGCTTTATATTTAATTTTTGGCCAAAGTTTTTCATTTTTTCATTTTTAAAGTAAGTGGCGTTGTCTAGTATGATCTGTGTTGGTTTTCCTAGTTCTAGTATGTACTCTGTCAGTATTTGTTTCGTAATTTTAAAATTTGTCTTTTTAGTGGCGTATAGTCTAATATATTTTGAAAAATGGTCCATGATTACTAGTATGTGTTTGTGATTGTCGTCTGTCTTTATTAAATTACTGATGTAGTCAATCGATATCGTCTGTAAAGGATGTTGTGTGATTATGCTTCGTGGTTCGTTTCTGTTCGTCATGTTTTTGTTCTTCCCCAATTGGCATAGTCTACATCTGTTTATTGTCTCTTTTGTCATTTCTAAGTCATTTTTGCCAATGTAATTTTCCCTAAACGTCATCCAGGTCTTTCTAATCCCTATGTGTGCATACTTGTGGTGTAAGTCCTCAATTATTCTATGTGTCAAGTCTTTTGTTACTACATAAAGTTCTTCCCCATTAACTATTTTAATACAAATCCCGTCTTTGTCTATCGTTCCCCTCTTTTCTTTGTCTGTGAGTGCTTTTTGGTCCTCTAAAATTGTTTCTAGTGAGTGCAGTCCAGTCCTGTCTTGTTTCTAAATACATTTACCCCTATCTTAATTTGTCTAGTGTTGTGTGTCTTGTTAGTTTCCATTCTCGTCATCGTGTCCGCTATTATGTTTTGTCGTCCTGGTATATGTCTAATTTCAAAAGTGTACTCCTGCAGTAATAAAGCCCACCTTTGTATTCTGTTGCTAGCTAGCTTACAATTTATGATTGATAATATAGCTTCATGGTCTGTCTCTATAAAGAACTTTGCACCAATCAAGAAAAACCTGAGTTTATTGATACAAAAGATAATGCTAGCCAGTTCAAGTTCTGTCACACTGTAATTTTTTTTATATGATTTTGTCACTCTCGACACAAATGATATGGGAACCTCTTCTCCCTTTTGAATTTGAACTAATAATCCTGCAAATCGCGCCATTAATGCATCAGTCCTGAGTATGAATGGTACTGAATAGTCAGGGTGATACACTTTTAATTGCTTAGTAAAAATTTGTTTTAGTTCCCTAAAAGCTTTCTCATGTTTGTCGTTCCATGTCCATTTTACATTTTTCTTTAACAATTCTATAAGTGGTAGTTGTTTGTTCGTCAAGTCAGGTATCAAGCGTTTAAAATAATTCAACATCCCCAAAAATCCCCTTAATGTCTTTAAGTTGGTAGGTCTAATGTAGTCTTGTATTGTACGTATCCGTTCAAGGTCCATTTCAAGCCCTGTTTCGTTAAGTCTGTACCCTAAATAATTCACTTCAGATTGGAAAAATTGACATTTTTCAAGGTTTATTTTTAGTCCTGCCTCATTTAGTAATTCTAGTACTTTTTCAATGTGTTGTTTATGTGCTTGTTCGTTTTTCGAGTATATCAGAATGTCGTCAATGTAATGTAATGCGAAGTCGTCGTATTTGTCCAGTATTTTGTGAAGTGCTCGTTCTAATGCTGGACACGCTGATTGTAGTCCATATGGTACCACACAGAATCTATAAATGACTCCTTCTATTGAAAAGCCTGTATAATTTCTCGAGTCTTCATGTAAAGGAATCAGCCAAAAGCTGTGCTTTAAATCTATTTTTGAAAAACATGTTGAATTAGTAATTTTTCCAAAAATCGTATCAATATTCAGAGGTGCTTCATACTGAGGAATTGTTATTTTGTTAAGATTCCTGGCATCCAAACAAAGTCTGAGTTCTCCGTTCTTTTTTACAACTACTACGATTGGATTTATGTAGCTACTATTGCATCTTTCTATCACACCATTCTTACACATGTCTTCTATCTCTTTCTTAACCTGTTCACGATATCTATAAGGAATAGGATAATTCTTTGATCTAAATTTTTCGATTTCTTTTACTTCTATCTTGTGCACATATTCCCTTGCTACCATGGATTCTCTCATTATTAACCTTTTATTTTTATTTAATATTTCTTTAATAAATTCTTCATATTCTTTTTTACATTTATATTTTATATTTTCTTCTCCTTCTTCATCTTCTATATTTTCACATTCATACATCCCATTCTCACTGTTTGTATACAAAATATTTTCTACCTTCCTATACTGTTCTATTTCTTCTATGTTATTATTTTCCTTTTTCCTTATAATATCTAACTTTCTTTCCTGTTCTTTTACTTTGAAATCAATATTTTCCATTTAACTCTATTCTTTTTGTTTCATAATTTATTTTTGCTTTTAATTTTTCTAATTGATCAGTTCCAATAATGATATCAAATTCCATGTTTTTCACTAGTAATAGTTGTAAATTCAAACTCTCTTTATTAATGTGGATTTTCAGGTCTACTAATTGATTGGTTTCTGCCAACTTTTTCCCATTAACCCCTATTAAATTTGTTTTTGGGATCTTTATAACATTATTTTTCAATTCCTGTTCTGAAATAGATTTTTCTTTAAGTAACGAAGCTTCTGAACCTGTGTCTATTAATATTTCAATTTGTTTTTCCCCTAAATTACCTTTTAAAATTACTAATCCTATCAATTGTCCTTCCTCTAGATTTTCACTTAACTTAATAAATTCTACAGGGTGTTCATAGTTGTGTGTCCCTTGTACCATATGGTCCTAGCAAAAATTTGTCTCATCAGAAGTCGAAGGTTTTGGTTCTTGTCTCTGTCTCTGTTCGTTTTCCCTATCTAACTGTCTGTCTTCTTCCCTTTCTGAACCATCTGTTCGTCGTTGAAAGTGCACGTACTTGTTATCTTCTGTGTTGTTTTGTTGTTGTTGATGTTTTCTGTTATCATTTTGTGTATTGTAACCTCGATAATTGTTATTATTATTGTAAGTCCTGTTGTATGGCCTGTTGTTGTAGTCCTCATTTTGTCTATAATTGTTATTGTGGTTGTAGTTCTGTGAATTTCGATTTTGGTAATTGTTATTGTATTGTTGTTGATTTGTGTATGGTTGTCTACTTTCTCGTTGTTGTGGTGGGTAATTTCGATTCCTGTTGTCAGTGTACTTATTATAATTTGTGTTTCGAATATAATTTTCTTGTGTGTTGTTTCGTGGTGTGTAATTGTTTTGTGGTCTTTCTTCCCTATTTCTATATGATAATGTCCTTTCCAGTCTAAGTAGGTATTCACTAAGTCTTTCCATAGTCGTGATTTCATGTAAGTTAATTATTTCAAATATCTCTTGTCTGAAGTGTCTACTTATGCTCCCCACTATTTCTTGTTCCCTCATTTCTGGATTTAAGTGTTGAGCTACTGCAAAAAGTTGTATAGCGTAATTGTTATAGTTTAGACTTCGTCTTTCATCAAATCTGCCAAATTGTAGTCGGTCTCGTATTAACATCTGTGTGTTTTCACCCCAGTATTGTTTCAAAAATAGTGTTTGGAAGTCTTGAAAGCTATTTATATTGTTTTCTTGACTATTGAACCACACACATGCTTGATTGACCAAATATTGCCTAATCGTATCCTTTAATTCGTCTATTGATTTAATGTTTTTGACTTTATACTTTAAAATCTTGACAAAAGTAATTGGATGTAAAATATTGATATTTGCTTCAAATTTATTATTTACTTGTACACTTTGGCACATATTTATTATTCTAGTTTCTGTATTTATTGTTTTGTTTTCTTCAAGTTCCCTAACCTTTTGTTCTAAAGTTTTGATTTTATTTGTTTGTTGTTCATTTTTTTTTATCAAAATTACAATGTGTCTCCTTTATTTTTTCTTCTACTTTCTTATCCACTTGTTTTAATTCCCCCTTAATTTCTTGGCTTGTATTCTCCAATTCCAACCTAACTTCTTGTATTTTTTGCTCATTGCTAATAATATGATTTTCCATGTCTATAATTTTATTAGTTGTACTCTCATGAAACTCACTATTTCTTTTCTCGATTTTATTTTCAAATTCCTTGTATAAGTATAAATTTTCCTGTCTGTTTTTCTCTAGTCGTTCTTGCATTCTTGTCTCAAGTCTACTCATATTTACTATCATATCCTCTTTCACCCTCTCAATATTTCCTTTCACACTTTCAATATTCTTTGAAATAAACTGCATCAGCATCTGTATCTGTCCCTCCAATTCATTTCCTCTTCCTTGTACTGCTTCTTCTCCCTCTCTACTTTCTTGCATTCCACTTCCTCCTGCATGATCTCCTCTCTGCCTTTCTTCCTCATCTTCTTCACTCATTCCAGTACGTTTTCCGTCCCTAAGATCCATTTTCTATCCCTCAAATACTCTTCAAACACTTTACTTTCAAATTTACTCACTCGTCCTGTCACACTCTTTCTCTCAACTTTTCAACTAACCAACTACCTTCGATTTTGCCTTTCCAAATGCCCCACGTTGTTGGCGACAATTGTTATATTTTAATAATGCTATAGTAAATGATTTTGGTATAAATAAATTTTTGTCGTGAAATTTTATATTGTTCTATTTTGTAAATCAAAATTTTATGTAGATTGAAGATAAATAGGTAAAGAAACACAGGTAAATATTTTTATCCTTGTCCAAATGTTGCCCAGACTAAATACTTACTCTTTAAAAAAAAAAAACCTTTTTTAATACTTGTGCCTTGTTCTTTACTCTGATGGCTAGCTAGGTCGTCTCTCCGGTGAATATGCAGACTCCTCCTCTCAAGTTGGGTTCAAAGGCAAGATTCTTTTGTGAAATGGTGACAATAAACTCTCAAGTAGAATAAAAATAGAGGTTTTAAAAAAAAACTCAAAATTTGCAATTTTTTTATTTAAATAAATTTGGTGAATATCTTCTCAATTCAACTTCCAGATTCTTATACTTATTTTCCTACTCAGTGAAAGCTACCTTATTCTATGACCTGATCCAACCTTCCAAACTTTTTATTCCACACGGAATGATTTTAGTGAGACACAAATTTCTGAGTCAACCTCGTATTCTCCCAGCCCGATTGAGACCACAGCTGACTGGAAATCGTAGCGGTCGTAGCGCTTATTGAATCCCAGAATTTTATATTCTCATGCAGTTTGGAGGTTATGTCTATTGTGATGAATGATAAAAAAAATCAAATTGCTTAAATTGATCAACATTCCATAGCTAAATAGTTCTATAATTAATAAAAGTTCGCCCTTTGTAGATGATTGTCAATGAAAAACGCGGAATCTGTGCACTTAAAGTTTCAAAGTTCAGTGAAGGTTATTTGGAAGTTCGTATTTTTCGCGGAGTTAAAGTTTTTGTTGAATCACAGCTACAGATCCAAAAAAAAAATTCGATGGATGTGCAACGGAGAATACTTGGAATTGGAGATAAATACCTTGGAGTTTGTGGATATTTGCCTTTCAACAGAAGGCTTCCAGAAATTCTTCTGACCAGCTATTTTTCTATGGGATTTTTCTCATCAAAACAGCGATTCCCGACTGATCTCTTCTTATCAGCTTACACCAGGTACTTTCTTCTATAGTTTTATCACTTCAAACTAATTAATGTTTTAATATATTTCTTTTTTTGAATGGAATCTTGTAAAAATCTTTCCTGGATTTCTGCTTCGACTTTTCCACCCGGCAAAAACTTCTAGAATCCCCAGAAACTTCCAAACAAAAGAAAGTTTTTCTCCTTCCCAGTCTGCACATTCGCGAAAAGCACCTTTTCATCGCGCACTTGATGATTTAAATAATTTTCAAAGAGCTCCTTATATTCCTAGTCATGGCCAATTTGTTTTCTTAACTTAATTATTTACAACTTAAATCTATCTTTAAAACTAAATTACTTACTAGAATGCTCTTAAATTGCTACTAATGAGTTTTTTTTATTTTCCTCTACATGATAGTAACCTTTTTATTTTGATTATTGATAATATTTTCCTCTCAATTTGTGAGGTTATGTTATCTGTCAGATTTTCTTTTTATTTTTTTTTTCTTTGGAAAAATTAATCAAAACTAAAATTTAATACGCTTAGAATGATTAGAAATACTAAAAGAAACCTAGCTAGTATCTGAAATTATCTGAACTTTATTGTTACTGTTCGAAAACCTGCAGCGGAATGACCTAGACATTCTTCGGAAAGCACTATTTGAGCAATTCAACTTGGATTTTCAAACTGTTTTTGGGTGGTAATTAATAATTAAGGTACTCTAAAGTTAAGGTAAGGTATTTAGCCCTCATTTCTAACAATAATAATAATAATATTTACCTAATTCAAAAAAAAAAAAATCTTTTTTCAATCATTACAATATATATATATATATATATATATATATATATATATATATATATATATATATATATATATATATATATATACATATATAGGAAAACTAAAAGTTCGGGTTGAACCGCGTCTAGAATTTGTTGAAATTCGACGCTTCGGCTCCGATTTTGGAGCCATTTTCAAGAACTGAAATAGAAAGAAAATTAATGAAAGGTTAAAACGTAATTCTACGCTGAGGTCTCAATCTGCCTACTCCCCATGTCTCGTCACTGGTTCTCTCTAAGGTCTCAATCTGCCTACTCCTTCGAGAGAACTGTTCTCTCTAAGGTCTCAATCTGCCTACTCCTTCGAGAGAACTGTTCTCTCGAAGGAGTAGGCAGATTGAGACCTTAGAGAGAACCAGTGACGAGACATGGGGAGTAGCCATTTTGAGACCCCGACGTCAAGTCACAAAAACCTGACGTAATTATACCTGAGGAGTAGGCAGATTGAGACCTCAGCGTAGAATTACGTTTTAACCTTTCATTAATTTTCTTTCTATTTCAGTTCTTGAAAATGGCTCCAAAATCGGAGCCGAAACGTCGAATTTCAACAAATTCTAGACGCGGTTCAACCCGAACTATTAGTTTTCAAATATCTGACCGCGGAAACCTATATATATATATATAATGACATAAGAGCTAGAATTTGAGCATATTGACATGTCGAAGTTAACTTCCGGTCTGACCGGAAGTAACATCAACTTTCTTATTTTAAATGGAAACCCTATTTTTTTTTCTTTTCGCTTTATTCAGCATTCAATTCCCTTTCTAATGACATATCACAAGTTGGTATCTAACCAGAAACTAGATCAGAAAAAAAATATTATTGAAATTCACCGAATAGGCCGTGGAAGCAAAATGAAAGCCAAAAATGGAAAAGTTGGCTATGGAAACCATACGTCACTTGATAACAGTTGCTACTACTGTGATATTTTATTTTCATTCGTCGGCGTTATAAAAAGCCGCCAAAAAAAATATTGGAAAAATTGGGAAAAAAACAATACTCTGTAGGTCCATAACTTAAATAGGAACATACAACTTTTTCTTGCCTGTACTATTCAGCATAACCATTCCTTTCTAATAATATAATAGAAAGTAATTTTTGAAATGAAATACAAAAAAATCCAATTATTATTATTCAAATAACAAAAAAACAGATTTATCGAAAAAAAAATTCAAATTGATAGGATTAAAGATAAAATAAATTCAAAACAAATGTTCGAAATGCATTCCCTCAGCGTCAATACATTTATTGACTCTGGTGATATTTTCATGTAAAACGTTTCTCAACATTTGGGGCGTGATATCTTGGAAAGCTCTACGAATTTTTACTTTACTTTTTTCTGATCTAGTTTCTGGTTAGATACCAACTTGTGATATGTCATTAGAAAGGGAATTGAATGCTGAATGAAGCGAAAAGAAAAAAAAAATAGGGTTTCCATTTAAAATATGAAAGTTGTCAGACCGGAAGTTAACTTCGACATGTCAATATGCTCAAATTCTAGCTCTTATGTCATTATATCGACGCTCCAAATTTCACAAACCTACTTCATACAATACCTGAGATATTCCGTAGGCAATACTTCCGTAGCCACCCGGTATATATATATTTTTTTGAAGGAGGTTAGCTCGACTGGCTAAGTTAAGGAACGACAAAGGGAGTTGTCAGATATTGCAGTCGGAGACACTTTAATTGTGTGAACTCTTTATTTCAGTTCAAGCTTTCAAAAATTATTTTTCTCTTCATCAGGAACACTGGTGAACAAAAGAAGAATTGACTATCAGTGAAGGGAAAAAAGGATTTCCAAGTACTTACGAAAAGTGAGGTTGTAACAAAGCCGGTTTTGCATTAAACATATACACTTTTCCTTATGAGTTGTGACATATATATATATATATATATATATATATATATATATATATATATATATATATATATATATATATATATATATATATATATATATATATATATATATATGTGTTCAGATAGGTTTCCGCGGTCAGATATTTGAAAACTAAAAGTTCGGGTTGAACCGCGTCTAGAATTTGTTGAAATTCGACGTTTCGGCTCCGATTTTGGAGCCATTTTCAAGAACTGAAAAAGAAAGAAAATTAATAAATGGTTGAAACGTAATTCTACGCTGAGATCTCAATCTGCCTACTCCTCAGGTATAATTACGTTAGGTTTTTGTGACTTGACGTCGGGGTCTCAATCTGCCTACTCCCCATGTCTCGTCACTGGTTCTCTCTAAGGTCTCAATCTGCCTACTCCTTCGAGAGAACTGAGGAATTGTGGGTTGAGGAACTGTATTTATAGTGGACGTGGCTGTAATGGCCGTGTGTAATGTATTGGCGCGAGGTGAACTATGGGCGGGAACAGAGTTGGCGCTAGACGCGGTTCAACCCGAACTTTTAGTTTTCATATATATATATATATATATATATATATTTATATATATTTATATATATATATATATCTGTCAGTACTCTCTTCTTCTGTTTTTCTACATATTTTTACCGCCCTGAACCACGTGCGGTTTCAAAGGCGAGTTTTAAAATGATTTACATATTTCAAAATTTAAATTAAAAGTTTTCCTTCATAACTCATAAAATCATAATGTTTTTTAATCGTGTTCATGTACATGACATAGTTTTATTATTGTTGTTTCATCTCGTTTTGTGTTGTGACATAACCTTACATACATAAGGAATGACCAAGAAGTTTTCTGCTGTTTTCACAAAATTAATCTCACGTTAGTAAGTTGTTTTACATCATATTAAGAGTGTTCTGTTTGTTCACACGATTAATATTTTCAGATGTCTTGAAAATGAAAATAAATATTTTCGAAAGCTCGACAATTTAACAAAGAGTTGTTCTTTACCAGGCCACTTTTTCTGACTGCAACCCCAAGGGATATTTTCACTGTGAATATTCTTAGATAAATTGTTTTTTTTCAACTAGTCCAGTCAAGAGACTACCTCTCTCTCTCTATATATATATACATACAAAATGTCTTATACACCTCCAAAATATATACGTTCTGAAACAACACGCCTCCAAAATCGGAGGCAAATTCGAAAAATCGGAGGCCAATACGATCACACGTGTATTTGCGTTCATTCTTATTTTTTCGTCACCAGAGGTCGATAGAAAAATTTTTCCGTGGAGGCGTTTTTGGCAGTATATCTATACAGTTACACGATGTAGTGTACGGTTCTCTCCCTACGGGGCGCCACCATTTAACACGCATATACACTATAATTAATGGCTCTGCCGAAAAAGCCTCCATATAGGCTCCACTCCAATAGGCCTCTGAAATATGGCAACGTTGTATGGAGGTGAATTAGAGCGATGAGGTTATAACTGTATGTATAATTCAAAATTCACCTTTTTCTTAGTTTCCCACATGTTCCTAATCGGACTCCAAAAATATTCGTGTATATAAATTCGAATGGTCGCCTAGCCATATCGTGATTGCTGTTGTAGAGAATGTTTCATTATGATTTTGAAAATAAAGATTTTTCCGTGCATGTTTGTCAAATTCATGCAAGCACGAAATAGTTACGTTATAAGTGCGGAAAATACGTTTTTACAGTACGGGTAAGAATTTCGAAACGAGTACTGGAAGAAGTTAACAGGACCTTTTACGAATATTTCATTTAAAACTGATCACAAACAACAGGGAACATGAGTAGAGTATGCGGAGAGTGTTTTAGGAATTTGATTGAAATGTATGGTCTAGTTGTAAAATAGCTTCCATAGATATGCAAGCTAGGAAAAATTATTAATTATTTTGACACTACTGTTATCGCAAGTTATTAATGGCAAAATGAATCATGAAAAATTACTTATTCCTGACAATATTATGCGGAGAATGAAAGAAGCTAAGGGAAACCTGATACCCAAAAACTCGTAATCTGGTTACGACAAAGAGTACATGTTTTTTGGTTAGAATCAAATAAATTCAAAAGTTCATCTTTCTGGACCAAATATTCTAAGGATGAGGCAATGATGATAGTTCACGAAAACAGTCAGTTGGTTACTGGCAATTAAGTCTAAAACGTTGACTAGAAGACATGAGACGATTCAGGCAGAAGCACCTGATAAGGAATATCTTTTGTTGAAGGTAATATAGTCTAGAAGATATTAAAGATACAATACCAAACACAAAAATTAACCAAAGAATAGTGTTTACCGTAGTAAATGAAACTGAAAAAATTCATTTAAAATTTACATAAATTTATATAAAACATATTTAGCATTACAGCACAAGGATATTCAACATCGGTTTCTTTCAATGCGATATCATCAAGGCAAGTTGATTGCGCAAAAAGTACCAATCCATTCAATTAGAGATGTTTCCAAAAAAATAGCAAAATTTCTGAGGTTGTCTGATGCGAATAAAGACACGAGGCATTGTTTTCGAAGAACGTCTGCCAATTTACATTCGCCAGTAGAGCTGGATCCGATCTTTCGCTGCTTAAAACTTTAAAGACATAGGGGATGAAAAAGATCTTTTTTTGCAGAGTAATACATTGAGAAACCAATACAGAGAAAAATCCGGGTATCTCGCATGACTCAAAGTGGGTAAAATTTCGTTGAAGTGTTACAACAAAGATGTAAAAATGTACCAACAACTGTAGTACCGTAAATGAGCCACTACATCAAAATTCCAACTTCAACTAATGAGATGGTTTTATGTTTGTAATTTTTGTCTTAAAACTAAATTGCTACTTTTTGAAGATATTCATAATTGCACAAACCTGTCCAGTCCACTAGAAAAATTTCAGAGGGCTAGTCCATTAAATTTTTTTTACAGGACTAGTCCAGTAAACTTTTTCATTGCGGTACTCAATATCGTAAAAAGGTATTTACCGAACTGAAATCATGTAGAAGTGTGTTTTACGACACGGTGTGAAATATCTATTTCTGGACGTGCAAGAACAGTATTTTTAATTATATTTCTTTGAAAATAAAAGAGTAGAAACAAAATGTAACATAAAAAGATTTAGGAAAGAAATTTCGAACATTTTTATTTCCATAAAAGTGGTGAGAATAAAAAAAACATATAGGTAACTACTTGAGGAAAGGAGTAAGGTATTGTTAAAGAAGTACAATGGAAAATTATTAGGAATGATACATTTTGTTGGTATAAAGAAAGTAGTCCATATTGAAAGTGGAGTTGCAGTATAAGGGAACCAAGTAAAACTCAAAGTCATCTCCACAAAATCTATTTAACCCCAATTGGTAACGGGGGATGTTGTCAAAGCAACTTTTGCGAAATAATATTTCAGGTAGATACTTGAAGTTAAAATAGATACTTACTTGGCATGGGAAGCGTTGAAAAAATTATTTTTAATGATAATTTTACATAGCCATTTGGAGGTCATAAACCCACTATCAATTGGGAATTATAGGTGAACAATCAATAGTTAGTGCACAAATTGAGGATGAAATCATCAAATTAGTAAATTAGCAAATTGATAATTTCTCCGTTAATTTGTACACCAATGATTGATTGGTTACCTATAATTCCCACTTAAGAGTGGGTTTCTGGCCTCCAAGTGGACTTGAAAATTTTTTATTGAAAATTCTTTTTTTAACGTTTCCAATGACAAGTGGGTGTTCATTTTAACTTCCAGTATCTACCTAAATATTATTTGTTTTTTACGAATTTCACATTACTTTAAAAACTGTAAGTTGAAATTTTTCTTTTTCAGTTTAACCCGTATTTGAACAACAGAAGATGAGCATTACTATGCTCGAAAACACGTTTTTTATGTAATTGATGTTACATTGTATTATGCCCTTTTAACAATATTTGGATAAAGGTTGCTTTGAAAATGTTTTCCATTCAATTTGAACCTATCATATCTACGTATTTGCGATCATGTGACCAGAATTAGCCAATCAGACAATTATTACACTGATAATTGCCCCGGGTAAGTGCCCCGGGAAGTTATCACTGTTGAACAATCGTGTCACCATGCAAATGACATATAGTATGACGTTTACAGAATTAAATTTAAAAAATGTCAGTTACTTCGAGTAGAAATGGAAATATCAAATAAAAATGACTCGATAGATATATTTAACTATAAGTGAAAATACATAAAAAATACTACATTGAGTTAAATGTACACGTGGAAAATGTTCAAAACGTTTAGTGAGGTGAGAAAATAGGACTTAAAGGAATGGTGTACTGTTGAAGAGTTGTCGCGTATACTTGAAGATTGGGCCGTAAACATGAAAGAATTATGACGGATCAAAGTTTGGAAAAACCACAATCAAAACTTTTTGGAATGTGAATAAACTCTCACAAGAAAACTACTTCGAAAATAATGCGTTAGGTAGGTATACTGGTTTTTTAATTCTCTGAAAATAATGTTCTTACTAAAGATCCCTCGACTATCCCTCGAGCATAAAGAAATGGCCCTATGAGCCTTTCTAGACATAGAGAGGGCATTTGACAACACCTCTCACGAAGCAATAAGTAGGGTCCTAACGAACAAGGGAGTGGACAAAACCACATCCAGATGGATGAGCCAAATGCTACAAGAACTGCTGAAACGAAAGTGGGCGATATCTGCTTTCGGATCAGCACAAACAGGGGATGCCCACAAGGAGAGGTACTAAGTACAAGGACGGGTCCAAAACTCCCGACGGAACTGGAGCCGGAGTCTTTTGGCCTCGCCCCAAATACTCCGAACCCATGGGCCAGTTCCCCAGTATTTTTCAAGCGGAAATTTACGCCATAGAAAGGTGCATTCAATTCAACCTCGACAGGAAATACCGGAACAAGGAAATCGCAATCCTCTCCGATAGTCAAGCAGCCATCAAAGCGTTGAGCTCATATAACATCGACTCAGAGATGGTTTTGGAATGCCTAGACAAACTTAATGATATAGACAGGAACAATAAGGTGATCCTCCTCTGGGTGCACGGGCACGTCGGAGTGGAGGGCAATGAACAAGCAGATACCCTGGCACGAAAAGGGGCATCCACGCCACTGATCGGGTCAGAACCATTTTGCGGACTTGGAAAATCTTACTTCCAAAACGAACTCAATAAAACTGAAGAAGCAATGAGAGCAACTTACTGACAGAGACTTCCAGGGCTAAGGCAGGCCAAAGATCTCCTCGGTAACTTCAACCGAGCAAGATCGAAGACACTGATTAACCTCAGCAAAACTAGTCTAAAGACAATCACGGGATTTCTTACGGGGCACTGCAGACTCAAAGAATACCTAAGGAAGCTAGGCTTAGAGGAGGACAGCACCTGCAGATTATGTGGGGAACATCCAGGAACACCACACCATATATTGATGGAGTGTTATGTTATACATCACAAAAGATCGAATATATTGGGATCACACTAGCTGACTGTGGGAGGAATACCACGAATAGATCCCTTCAAAATCCTCAAATTCCTCAAGGAATTGGGGCTTGAGGGGCTGATGTGGACGAGTACACCTTGAAATAGCAGAAGAAGATGGGGCACAATAGATCTAATTAGGTCGCAGCGCATCAGTCACCATCCATTTTTACCATTACCATTACATCCCTCGACTATTAATAAATTGTCATTTGTCTTGAATATCCTCAAGCAAGTTGCTTTTAGGTAACAGCAACTCGCTTCCGAAAATTAGCAATAGCCTTGGGATATTATAAGTGACAATATCCCGCGTTACCAATTGGGGTTAAATAGATTTTGTGGAGACGACTTCGAGTTTTACTTGGTTCCCCAATAATGTTGATCTTCGATGATTAAAGTGTCAAACGACAACTAAAAGAGTTATTGGAAATGAACGGAATTGTCAATATAGGTGTGAAAATGAGTTTGCTCTTTTCAGAGAATATTGAAGGAACCAAAGAGAGATAGGTAGGAATTGGTGCTTCAATTTCGACAGGTGTGTGCCTTGGGAAACACCTCCCAGCGTGATAAATTTTAAAACTTTACTTTTTGATGAATAAACGAGCCCTGTGAAATATAAGCTAGGCAAGTATTCAGCAATAAAATAATCTGCTTGGCAGGAAGGCAGGAACGGAATACTGGCCTGATACAAAAATGTATTCGTGGATATATGGAGAGAGCTTTTGTTAATATTCTTATCCACACTATCTGTGATAGTCAGGCGAAACTGTAGGATTTGATGTGCCAAAAAATAGCCGGACTAGTGTGAAAAAAACTGGAAAATCTGAATAATATAGGAATAGCAGAATAGAGTAACACTATTCTGGGTGCAAGATCATAAGGAAACTCCAGGAAGTGAAACGGCTAACAAACTTGTATAGTAGAGATAGCCACTTTATCTGGGCATTGAACCATTACCAACTGTTTACCAGAATCTACAGTGTGGACGTAATTCAACAAATGATTCCTGATAAAGCATCGGAGTCTCTATCAGAAATAATTGTTATTGCCGAACCAAGCAAAAAACAAACTTAAGTTATCCTTTTTTTGCAAAAGGCAGACGACTACTGAAACAGCATTGACGTTACTTGGTATGTGGTCTCTCTTGAACACAGGATGATTCTCCAGTATTTTTGTTCTAGGAAAACCCAGTTGATGTCTGATATTATCATATATAAATTCTATATTGCCTACGAAAAAATTAAAATTTGATTATTTTTGTTTCAAAAAATGATATTTAATTTATGATGAAAAAAAAATTTAACACTTAGTTCAGAATAATAAAAAAATATCTTGTGTGAAATCATAGGTTGCTACGATATCATTTTTTATGTTTACAAATAAAAAATATCTGCGTTGTGATAACGTCCGTTTCACAGTTACGCATGAAATTTGAAATGTTTTCACGGAATGACAGTAAACAGAAACAAAACACAACTCACATTAGCACAGCTGATTCGGAAGAAGTCTGTTCGTAGTACGTTCAGTTGGTTGCGCTTGGAATATATGATTCCTAACGAACTCTTGTTACACTATCGGTACAAAATATGTGTTCTCCTTTTGCAGCGTTGTGAGTGTTTTGACAGCTGTTAAACTGAGATGACCGTATGAGTAAAGCAGAATATAATTGTAAACAAAGAAATTTGAAGGTTATCATTTTTGGAAAGATAAATGGAAAATTATGTAATAAACAAATTAGATAAATTGCACCCTAGGTGTAAATAAAACAAAGAGTAATAACCATCCTTCAGTCTAGCTTGAAGAAAATACAGTTTGCACTCAATTGTTGTGACCCTGGTATAGTACAGGGTCATCAAAAAGATAATTTTTGCGTTACAATGTATACTAATAAAAAGCCCGAGAATGATATACCGAGAGATGGTTGATTTGCAGGCCGGATAAGGGGAAGTTTATACCTGTCGATTTTTGGAAAATCATTCTGAAACACCCTTCAGAAATGTTTAGCCTAGATCATTTCCTGGATATATACTAATAAAAATCCCAACCTGACCTGAAATATTTCAAGAGGTAGTCATCACCGTTTTTGGTATTGATAATATCAAAAACTCCAATCAGAAATGCATGAAAATCCCTTCATTGGCGCAGTGATATTATTTATATCTTTTTTTTTTTCAATCAACCATTACCCATAATAAGTGTATATTTCAATAGAGAAAATAAAGTACCTAGGTGATAATTATAATTAATATGCTAGCTGACTCAAATGGAGTAAATACTATAAATATAACTTTGTGAAACGTACTCACTACTTATGTTATATACAAGGTTCTGCAACAAGGGCGCGGTCTTCCACATCTCCATTATGATAATAGATAAATGGATGATTTTATGGGCAAAATATGATATATTTTGAGCTCTACAAAATAACAATGATGAAACTTACAAGCGTGTCCAGATTTTTCTGGGCTGGTCCCAACTTTTTTTTTAAATGCCAATCTGCATTTTTCATCAGTTTTCCGCTTTCTACATGAGAAAGGGAATGTACTTTATATCAGTTTTTTTTTCGAAAACATTGACGGTTTTCGAGATTTTTAGCATGAAATAAAATTGGTCACTCATCATATTTGAAATTATGAAGTTTTGCAAAGTCCCATTGAAATCTAATCTTGGTTAAATAATGTACGTTGGTGACTCTCTCAAACGATATATCTAAAATCGATCTGTGATATACAGGGTGCGAAAAACAGCTTGCCAAACATTGAAGATAAAAATGTGCAGAATCTTCTTTATTTTAAATGAATCATCCGGTATGTCATCGATGCATAAGATGCGCCTTCAAAGGCTCTACAAATTTCATCAAATGTTCCCTATGGTTAAAATCAATAGTTTTCCCATTTAAAATGAAAAAGATTTTGCACGTTTTCATTTACAATGTTTGGCAAGCTGTTTTTCGCACCCTGTATACCACAGGTCGATTTTAGATATATCGTTTGAGAGAGTCACGTACATTATTTAAGCAAGAATAGATTTTAATGGGACTTTGCAAAACTTTATAATTTCAAATATGATGAGCGACTAATTTTGGAAAAAAAGCTGTCATGCTAAAAATCTCGGAAACCGTCAATGTTTTTGAAAAAAAGATTAACATAAAGTACATTCCATTTCTTATGTATGTAGAAACCGGAAAAATGATAAAAAATACTGCAGGATGCCATTTAAAAAAAAAGTTGGGATCCGCCCAGAAAGATCTGGACACCCTTGTAGGTTTCATTATTGTTATTTTGTAGAGCTGAAAAAATAGTATTACTTTGCTCATAAAATCATCCGTTTGCAGGACCCTGTATATAACATAATTTTCACAAAGTTTCATTTATAGTATTTACTTGATTTGAGTATCAGCTAGCATATTAATTATAATGTTCACACAGGTACTTTATTTTCTCTATTAAACTTATTGTTGGTAATAGTTGATTGAAAGAATAATAATATCACTGCGCCAATAAAAGTATTTTCATGCATTTTTGATTGGAGTTTATGATTTTATCAATACCAAAAAAAGGGCGATAACTACCTCTTCAAATATTTCAGGTCAGGATTCGGAATGCCGGCCTGCAAATCAACCATCTTTCAGGATATCATTCTTGGGCTTGATATTAATATATACACAGAAAATTATCTCAGCTAAACATTTCTGTAGTGTGTTTCGGAATGATTTCAAAAAATGGAGAGGTATAAACTGCCACTTATCCGGCCTGCAAATCAACAATCTCTTGGTATATATAATTCTCAGGCTTTTTATGAGTAAATATCCAGAAAATGATCTTGGCTAAACATTTCTGACGGGTGTTTCAGAATGATTTTCCAAAAATCGACAGGTGTAAACTGCCCTTTATCCGGCCTGCAAATCAACAATATCTCGGATATATATATATATATATATATATATATATATATATATATATATATATATATATATATTTTTTTTTGAAGGAGGTTAGCTCGACTGGCTAAGTTAAGGAACGACAAAGGGAGTTGTCAGGTATTGCAGTCGGAGACACTTTAATTGTGTGAACTCTTTATTTCAGTTCAAGCTTTCGAGAATTATTTTTCTCTTCATCAGGAACACTGGTGAACAAAAGAAGAATTGACTATAACAATCAGTGAAGGGAAAAAAAGGATTTCCAAGTACTTACGAAAAGTGAGGTTGTAACGAAGCCGGTTGCATTAAACATAAACACTTTTCCTTATGAGTTGTGACATATTAAAAATGTAAATAATAAAATTGTGTGAGTACAGGAACACATTATACTAAGTCATTATAAAAATTGAAAAATTTGTGAAAATTTCCTACCACGAGGATTCAAGTTCACATGTCTTCATAAAAAGGCGGAAAACTGTAAAAAATACATTTTGAATTGTGACATTGACATTGATAGGTTTGACATTTGTCATTTACAATCAGTGCTACCAACTGCAATCGTGATACCAACTTAAATTTTTATTTTTAAATGTAAAAGACAAAAGGGACTTTTTGGCATTGGGAATTTGTTTGTTAATATTTTTTATTTAGTTAATGAATTGATTATGTTTGTTGAGGTGAAGTAAGTATGTATATATAACATTAAGTCCTTCTATGTCCTTCCTGGTATTGAGGGAAGATGTATCTTTGAAAATGTGAGCCATTTCTAGGAACTGTCTTTTTTGGAGACTGTTCGAAGTATCTAATATTTTCACTTCATCATATAAGAAATTGTGGTCCGATTCTATGGTGTGTTTTGCTAGAGTGCAAACTTTTTTATTAGTTCTGATATCACTTTTATGTGAGATGATTCGGTCTTTAAGTAACCTTTTTGTTTGACCAATGTACGTTTTACTACATTGACCACAGGGTATAGAATATACTACATTTGACATGTGTGTCACTTTGATTTTGTCTTTAAGTTTTGAGAAAAGATTTTTAATGATTAAAGTATTTTTGAAAGCTAATTTAATATGTGTAAATTGGTTGAAAATATTCTTGAGTTGGATTGATAAATTGCCCAGGTGTGGCAGAGAAAAGTAATGAGTAGGAATGTCAAATTGCAGGCCTGTTGTCCACCTGAACTGAATTGGTGGATGATCTGCTGAGTATTAAGTTATGTATGAGTTTTTTTGGATAACCGCTATTAATAAAAAGTTGTGATAATTTTTTTAAATTCTGTATTCGCACGGTGGAGTGAGAAGTTTTACCCACTATATCTTTCATTGCTAGAATTAATTTGTTGTTTCACCTGCAATCAAGTGTTGCACATCCTTACACTTGCTTTCACCGTACTGATGAGATCCCTAAGATCGAAACACGTGTCTACGGTTGCATTTTTACTAGAGGGCTTAGTCCAATAAAATGTTCCTTCTTGTTATTCACAATTTCCCTCGAGAGCATATCCCTGTGTCATATATATATATATATCCAGAAAATTATCTTTGCCTATCATTTCTAAAGGGTAATTCAAAAGGATTTTCCAAAAATCGACATGTATAAACTGCCCCTTATCCGACCTGCAAATCAACCATCTGTTGGCTGTTGTCAAAAGAGTAGAACACTTCTACAAGTACGTGTATGGGAGAAGATTTCTACTGAGAACTGACCATGCAGCTCTCAACTGGCTCCTACAGTTCAATAATCCTGAGGGTCAAGTGGCACGTTGGATCGAGAGGCTCCAAGAATTCGACTTTGAGATCGAACACCGAGCGGAAACCAGCCATAAGAATGCGGATGCCCTATCGCGAAGACCATGCCCAGAAGACTGTTCGCACTGCCGACGAGCAGAGGAGAAATAGTCGACGCTCTGTAGAACTACGGCGGTAGAAAGACCAAGAGAAAGATACAGATCTTGGTTTAGTCATCGGCTGGAAGAAGAGTGATCGAAGACCGTCATGGCAGGAAATAGCCAGTTGTTCTCCAGTCGTTAAATCTTACTGTGCCCAATGGAACTCTCTCACCCTTGACAATGGAGTCTTGAAGCGTGTATTGGAGTCGGAGGATGATTGGAGTCGGAGGATGATGGGGAAGAAAGACGTCAGGTAGTAGTTCCCAGGAGCCGAAGACATGAAGTGCTCCGAGAAATCCATGATGGGGTCAGCGGAGGACATCTGGGAGTGGCGAAGACCCTCCAGAAACTGAGGCAACGGTTTTACTGGGTCAATTGCCAAACTGACGTCAAAGACTGGTGCAGAAAAGGTGCTGTATGCGCTGCCAGCAATGGGCCTCGAACGAGACCTAAGGCCTCGATGTGCCAGTACAATGTGGGCAGCCCGTTTGAAAGGATCGCCATAGACATCGCTGGCCCGTTCCCACAATCTCATCACGGAAATAAGTACATCCTTGTGGCGATGGACTACTTCAGCAAGTGGGCCGAAGCCTATGCCCTGCCCAACCAAGAAGCCATCACCGTTGCCGACGTCTCGGTAAAGGAGTGATTTGTCGATTTGGCGTTCCGTTGGAGTTGCATTCGGATCAAGGGAGAAATTTCGAGTCAAACCTGTTCCAGATGTATCAGATGCTGAACATCCGTGAAACAAGAACCACGGCTCTACATCCACAGTCCGATGGAATGGTGGAGCAGATGAATAAGGACGATTAACCGCCACCTGTCCAAGGTAGTCTCTGACCACCAGAAAGATTGGGATCAGTACCTTCATCTGTTCCTGATGGCGCATCGTTCCGCAGTTCATGATTACGTCAGCAAACTACGACAGAGGATGGACGATATCCATGAACGAGTACGTTTGAACATCCAGAGTGCCAGCGACAGAATGAAGGAGACCTACGACATTAAGGCCGATGCTGGTGGATATCAGATGGGTGACCTTGTCTGGCTTTACAACCCTAAACGTCGCCGTGGCCTATCACCAAAGCTTCGGAACTCGTGGGAAGGTCTATATAAGATCATGAAAAGGGTAAACGACCTCGTCTACCACATATATAAGCCACCACGAGGAAAATCTAGGGTAGTCCACTTCAATAGGTTGTCCCCTTATGCCGGAAACCACGACCAAGTCCGCACCGTCAGACCACCGGAGTGAAATGACGTTTCAGAAGTTTATGTCCCTGTACTCAAACGGACAGAGAGTTCAACATGGAGTAACCCGAGAGGAGCCACGAGACCTTTTCAAGGTGCCTGCCGACTACGCGTTAGCCCACTGTGTGGCAGAAGATCTCCAAATGTCCAGAGACATTGCAGTAGTTTTCTCCAAGAAGTTCGGTCGACTCCAGGAACTGCGGGAACAGAACCCCGAAGTTAGAGGGGTGTTACAGCTTAGGAAAGGTCGGAGAAACATCTACTATCTGGTTACCAAGAAGCGTTCTCGAGATAAGCCGTCTTATGAAGATGTTTGAAAGATCCTTACGAGATTAAGAGACACAATGCTGGAGACAATATTTTTAAATCCAGTGGCATCAACATTCTGGTGTGCTGCAATCATCTTCCTCGACCCAACTTGAAGACTGTGGAGTGCTACTTCCATGGAATGTCCAGGTGCAGATATGGAGAATCTTGCAGATATCTCCACACTCCAAAAATGACATTTCAGGACGAAACATCTTTAAGAAGGGGGCAATGTAACGATTTCGAGACCGGCCTCGAGTCCGGCCCTGATCATCGTTAACTCGAAATGTAAACAAGTTCTCCGCTTACAAACAAATAAATCACGTGGAAGAATCGCGAACCTTCTAACGAAGGTTCTGGGGACATCTTAGAACTCGCCCGAAAGGCTCGAATGGCCGAGAACTGTAAATACTAGTATATAAGCCACTAGGTATTAGATGGCGGCATAGTCATAGTCAGAGACAGTCACAGAGAGTTACAAAAATAGTTCCAGGGTTCGCGGATAGAGAGTGACACAGTAATAAGTAAATAAGTGAAGTAAATGTTTTAGTGATTAATTGTTTTAAGTAGTGTTTTAAATAAACTAGGAAAATTAGTTAGTGCAGTTTTACTACAATACTAATTAAAAGCCCGAGAATGATATACCGAGAAATGGTTGATTTGCAGGTCGGATAAGGGGCAGTTTATACATGTCGATTTTCCAAAAATAATAAGGTCTCGTGGCTCCTCTCGGGTTACTCCATGTTGAACTCTCTGTCCGTTTGAGTACAGGGACATAAACTTCTGAAACGTCATTTCACTCCGGTGGTCTGACGGTGCGGACTTGGTCGTGGTTTCCGGCATAAGGGGACAACCTATTGAAGTGGACTACCCTAGATTTTCCTCGTGGTGGCTTATATATGTGGTAGACGAGGTCGTTTACCCTTTTCATGATCTTATATAGACCTTCCCACGAGTTCCGAAGCTTTGGTGATAGGCCACGGCGACGTTTAGGGTTGTAAAGCCAGACAAGGTCACCCATCTGATATCCACCAGCATCGGCCTTAATGTCGTAGGTCTCCTTCATTCTGTCGCTGGCACTCTGGATGTTCAAACGTACTCGTTCATGGATATCGTCCATCCTCTGTCGTAGTTTGCTGACGTAATCATGAACTGCGGAACGATGCGCCATCAGGAACAGATGAAGGTACTGATCCCAATCTTTCTGGTGGTCAGAGACTACCTTGGACAGGTGGCGGTTAATCGTCCTTATTCATCTGCTCCACCATTCCATCGGACTGTGGATGTAGAGCCGTGGTTCTTGTTTCACGGATGTTCAGCATCTGATACATCTGGAACAGGTTTGACTCGAAATTTCTCCCTTGATCCGAATGCAACTCCAACGGAACGCCAAATCGACAAATCACTCCTTTACCGAGACGTCGGCAACGGTGATGGCTTCTTGGTTGGGCAGGGCATAGGCTTCGGCCCACTTGCTGAAGTAGTCCATCGCCACAAGGATGTACTTATTTCCGTGATGAGATTGTGGGAACGGGCCAGCGATGTCTATGGCGATCCTTTCAAACGGGCTGCCCACATTGTACTGGCACATCGAGGCCTTAGGTCTCGTTCGAGGCCCATTGCTGGCAGCGCATACAGCACCTTTTCTGCACCAGTCTTTGACGTCAGTTTGGCAATTGACCCAGTAAAACCGTTGCCTCAGTTTCTGGAGGGTCTTCGCCACTCCCAGATGTCCTCCGCTGACCCCATCATGGATTTCTCGGAGCACTTCATGTCTTCGGCTCCTGGGAACTACTACCTGACGTCTTTCTTCCCCATCATCCTCCGACTCCAATCATCCTCCGACTCCAATACACGCTTCAAGACTCCATTGTAAAGGGTGAGAGAGTTCCATTGGGCACAGTAAGATTTAACGACTGGAGAACAACTGGCTATTTCCTGCCATGACGGTCTTCGATCACTCTTCTTCCAGCCGATGACTAAACCAAGATCTGTATCTTTCTCTTGGTCTTTCTACCGCCGTAGTTCTATAGAGCGTCGACTATTTCTCCTCTGCTCGTCGGCAGTACGAACAGTCTTCTGGGCATGGTCTTCGCGATAGGGCATCCGCATTCTTATGGCTGGTTTCCGCTCGGTGTTCGATCTCAAAGTCGAATTCTTGGAGCCTCTCGATCCAACGTGCCACTTGACCCTCGGGATTATTGAACTGTATGAGCCAGTTGAGAGCTGCATGGTCAGTTCTCAGTAGAAATCTTCTCCCATACACGTACTTGTAGAAGTGTTCTACTCTTTTGACAACAGCCAACAGTTCCCGCCTGGTGACACAGTAGTTCCGCTCCGGTTTACTGAGGGTCTTGCTGAAGTAACCGATGTCCTTCTTGGATCTGAGACGGGACAGCTTCAAGTCTCACGTTACTGGCGTCCATGTCCAAAATGAATTTCCCGTCCGGAAGGGGGTAGCTCAGGATTGGTGCGTTGATCAAAGCTCCTTTCAACTTCCTGAACGAATCTTGGCATTCATCTGACCACTGGAACTTTGTCCTTCCGTGAGCCTGGTCAGTGGTTTTGCGATGTTAGCAAATCCCAGCACGTATCGGCGATAGTAAGTACACAAGCCAAGAAAACTTCGAAGCTGGTGAATGTCTTTCAGAACGGGCTTATCATTAACAGCTTTTATCTTCTGCTCATCCGCTGCCACTCCTTTCCCAGAGACAACGTGACCGAGATATCGTACTTCTTTCTGGAACAGATGACATTTCTTGGTGCTCAATTTCAGTCCGGAGCTTCTCAGTCGCTGGAATACCTCTTCCAAGTTTTTCACATGGTCGTTGAACGATCTGCCGACCACAATAATGTCATCAAGATACACCAGACACGTCTTCCATGATAGTCTTTTCAAAACCGTCTCCATCAATCTCTCGAAAGTGGCTGGAGCATTGCAGAGGCCGAATGGCATAACTGCGAACTGCTACAATCCTGAGCCGATGGTGAAAGCTGTCTTTTCCCGATCCTCCTGAGCCATTTCTACCTGCCAGTATCCACTCTTCAGGTCTAGGGTCGAGAAAATCGTAGATCCAGCCAGCATGTCTAGCGTGTCGTCGATTCTTGGCAGAGGGTAACTGTCCTTCTTCGTCACGTTGTTGAGTTAACGATAATCGACGCAAAACCGGGTTGAACCATCTTTCTTCTTTACCAGTACTACTGGAGAGGACCAGGGACTATCAGATGATTCAATAACACCTTCTTTTAACATATCACTGACTATTTTGTCAGCCTCTTCTTTCTTGGCAAGGGGAAGTCTCCTGGCTGATTGTCGGATCGGTCGAGCACTCCCAGTGTCGATCTTTTGCTGAACCACCTTTGTTCTACCGCCTCTGCCTACTCCGGTATCGAAGATGTCCTGATACTTCCTGACTAGTTCCCTCAGTTTGGGCTTTTGTGTTGGCCCCATGTCCTTGGACGAGATAGCAACCAACTTCTCCAATTCTGCTGGCATGTTACTGGCTTGGCTAAGAGTGCCGCGTACACTCCTTATCTCAAAGGAAGTTGACGAGCAGTGCCCCAAAATCGCCCTTCTTCAAGGTCACCGGGTAATAATTGAGATTCATTACCCTTACTGGTACAAATTTATCAGCACGCAACAAGGTTTTTCCTAGTGCAATTCCTCGTCCAATTCTCTCACCATGGAGCTTGGGCTCTAACATCACCATGTTTCCATTGCTTGCACCACCATCCAGGCGAGCCTCCAAAATGGTTTCAGCCCTCTCCGGTACGCTCACATCTTCAGCCAGCAGAACACGAACCATTTCTTCACTTCTCCCATGAAGTACCAATTCTTCTCCGTTCACACGAAGGACGCCGTCTTTAAAATCAGCTCGAATCCTCTGGAATTCATTATGTCCATTCCAATTATTGCCTCGTCCTCGATATCTGCTACTAGGGCCCGGTGTTTCACTATAGTGCTGCCCAAAGTCAAATCAATTGGAAGTTCACCATACACAGTTGCCGGCTTTCCTGTTGCTGTGCGTAGCTTCCAGTTCGATGATTCAATTCTTGCCGGTATTTTGGCAAAAGTAGTTTCAAGGATTGTCCTAGTCGCACCTGTATCAAGCAGCATGGTGCGAGGCTCGTTGTTGATGAGGCCGTCTACAAAAACACCTTTGTTCTGTAGTTGAAGGACAGCGACATATGCGTTGTTATTTGGGGCTTGCTGGATACAGGCCGACGACTGCCCCTCCTCATCGACCTTCATTAGTTTTCCTGCGTCGATTCTTTGAATGTTGGGCATTTGCTACGTACATGCCCAACTTTTCCGCAATTCCAGCATCTTATTTGTTTTCTCTCAGGCAGTACTTCCTTTATTACTTTTTTTACGACAGCCTCGATATTAGCGGGCCCCTGTGGATCTTCCTCAATCATCCGGACTCTACTCTGGCTTTTGCAGGATTGCTTTGCAGCTTCGGATTCCAGAGCGTGTGCCAATGCATCCACGAGATGTGCGGGGCGAGCTAGTGTTAGGGTTTGCCTGGTTTCCTGGTCACGAAGTCCATCCAAAGATGCCTGGACCGCTAGTCGCTCCATTACATTTTCCGGTGTAGCTGGGTACGCAAGACGAACCAAGCGTGCAATATCTTCAAATTCTTGCAACGATTCGCTTGATTTCTGGCATCGATTCTTCAGTTGTGTTCAAGGTGGGCTTGGCCATAGCGAAGTTCCGGGTGTTTTACCAGCTGTTCATAGTCTTCCTGTTGTTGGGCGGTGAGAGTTTGTAAAATATTTGTTGCTTCGTTACGCAATGACAAAGTCAATGCTAAAGCTTTTTCCCCAGCTTTCCATCCATTCGCTTTGGCAGCAGCTTCAAACTGTCGGAGGTAGTTTGCACATGGAATATTTCCGTTGAATTGAGGCTGTTTCAATAAGAGCTTAGTAGGTTCAGCACTGACCTTGAGAATTTTGATGTCCTTCTAAACTTCGTCCAAGTTCATAATCAGGTCCAGCCTTGAGTTTTTGTTGTAAGTTTCTGGGGTGTACGCAGAATCTATTCACTTTTCTAATTCACTGTTCCGTTATACTGCCGATTTCTGTCTCGATTCCATCTTTTATTTCATAGTGGAGCGTTTCCTTAATTTTTTTGATTTCTTCCTCCATGCCATCTTCGATTGTCTCCGTCGACTCGCTACACCACAAAGTTCTCTTCTCAAGCCTTCTGAGTTTTCTAGGAGCTTCTCTTCTAGGTTTCTCGAATTTTCGTGAAGTTTTTCTTCCAGGCCCTCCACATTCTCTTGAAGTTCTTCTTTCAGACTATTAGAATTTTCGAGAAGTTCTTTTAAGCTATTTGAATTTTCCAGAAATTTATCTTCCATATTTTTCAAGCTGACAGAGTTTTCTAGAAGCTTTTCTTCCAGGCCTTTTGAATTTTGAAGATATTTATCTTCCAGACTGACCGAATTTTCTAGAAGTTTTTTTTCCAGGCTTTTTGAATTTTTAAGAAAGTTATCCTCCAGACTCACCGAATTCTGTTGAAGTTTCTCCTCCAATGATTTCGTGTTTTCGTCGAGTTTGCTCATTATAGAGCTCAAATCTATTCCAGAAACTTCGAACAGAAATATTTCGGGGACTTCTCCTTCTTCAATTAGTCCATCTGAAAGTCTTTTCTGGAGTACGGCCTTCTTTCCGGTTGTTTCCTCTAACTCTTGCTTTAATTCACTAACTTTAAGGTCAACTAGGTGAAGTCTCCTCGGAAACATTTTGTCTTTAATCGCTTTCAACCGGAATATCAGTCTATTATTTATTTCACACAAAGAGTTTTCAGTTTATTGTCCCGCGACGCGCAAAACTGTCCACTTTGCAAACACTCAAATATTCAACGGGTCACTAACTGTCTATTAGGCGCGATAAATGCCTATCAGTTTTTCAACGCGACGAACACTTATTTATTTTAAACATCCGACTTCTGAAAACTATTGTAGTAAAACTGCACTAACTAATGTTTCTAATTTATTTATAACACTACTTAAAACAATTATTCACTAGAACATTTACTTCACTAATTTATTTATTACTGTGTCACTCTCTATCCGCGAACTCTGGAACTATTTTTGTTACACTCTGTGACTGTCTCTGACTATGACTATCTAATACCTAGTGGCTTATAAACTAGTATTTACAGTTCTCGGCCATTCGAGCCTTTCGGACGAGTTCTAAGATGTCCCCAGAACCTTCGTTAGAAGGTTCTCGATTCTTCCACGTGATTTATTTGTTTGTCAGCGAAGAACTTGTTTACATTTCGAGTTAACGACAATCAGGGCCGGACTCGAGGCCGGTCTCGAAATCGTTACAGTATACAGTGTCACCGTTAAAGTCCGCATCATATGGGACTTTTTTTTATTATTCATTTATTGCAAATTTAGAGTTCGTAAACAGTTTTTGCTTTGAAAATAATGCAAAATGACGTTTACGATTGTTTTCCATCGATTGGCTACACCTGTCAAATTTGACATTTTTTCAAAAAAATTTCAAAATGTTAGGTTATTTCTCAATTTTTCGAAAAATATTATATGGAAAAGTTGTTTATTTTTCGGTTTCCTACCCACCTACCAAATCTGAACCAGTTGAGAAACTTTGATTTTTTTCGAGTTTTCTTAACCTTACACTTTTTCGGATAATTTAAATTTGGTAAAATCTGAAATAACCAGTTGAGATGTAATAATCCCATCTGCTGGAAGGATTTTTTCTGTTTAAAAATGTTTCTACTTGGATATTTTCAAAAAAATACAAATATGCTAAAAAAAATTATGTTATAGTTGATGCAAAGTGGCTCTAGTTTCGAATTATCGAATATTTTTCTAAAGCAATAGACCTAAAGTATTTTCTACTTCACTGATGTATTGTGATAAAAATAATTGAAGCAAATTTTGCTATGGAATATTGAAACTAGAGCCACTTTGCATCAAATATGATGATATTTTCTTAGCATATTTGTATTTTTCTTGAAAATATCTATTTAGAAATATTTATAAACAGAAAAAATTCTTTCAGCAGATGGGTGTATTACATCTCAACTTTTTTTTTCCAGATTTCATCAAATTTAAATTATCCGAAAAAGTGTAAGGTTGAGAAAACGCGAAAAAAATAAAAGTTGTTCAAACTGGTTCAAATTTGGTAGATGGGTAGGAAACCGAAAAATAAACAACTTTTTCATTTAATATTTTTCGAAATATTGAGAAATAACCTAACATTCTGGAACTTTTTTGAAAAAATGTCAAATTTGACAGGGGTACCCAATAGATAGAAAACAATCGTAAACGTCATTTTGCATTATTTTCAAAGCACAAACTGTTCACGAACTTTAAATTTGCAATAACAGAATAATAAAAAAAAATCCCATATGATGCGGACTTTAACGGTGACACTGTATATCCAGAAAATGATCTTGGATAATCATTTCTGAAGGGTGTTTCAAAATGATTTTCCAAAAATCGACAGGTATAAACTGTCCGTAATCCGGACGGCAAATCAACCTTCTGTCGGTATATCATTCTTGGGCTTTTCATTAGTATATATACAGATAAAGATCTTGGCTACACATTTCTGAAGTGTGTTTCAGAATGATTTTCCAAAAATCGACAAGTATAAACTGCCCCTTATCCGGCCTGCAAATCAACCATCTCTCGGTATATCGATCTCGGATTTTTTATTAGTGTATATATATATATATACCAAAAAATTACCTTTGCTTATCATTTCTGAAGGGTGTTTCAAAATGTGTAAACTACCCCTTATCCGACCTGCAAATCAACCATTTCTCGGGCTTTTAACTAGTATATATCCAGAAAATGATCTTGGCTAATCATTTCTGAAGGGTGTTTCAATAGTTATTTGTTTTACTAGGCATAGAAGCACAAGATTTAATGCCGCGGCTGGTGTTTCATAGCCGAGCGTAGCGAGGCTATGAAACCAGCCAACTAAATTATTTCATCAAAGGTTACTATGTTTACCGCTGATGACGTTTGTTGAATTTGTTTGTTTACTGTTTACTTTGTAACCAGTTTGATTTAAATTATTACTTGGAAGGTTGCCTAGCAACGAACTTTTTCTGCCTAGGCAGTAAAAGTGGACTTTTTCTGCCTAGGCATTAAAAGTACAAATTCTAAGCCTGCCAAGTGTCATTAAAAGGCCGCTTTTAATGTCATTTGGAGAAAAAATTATTTTCCAAAAATCGACAGGTATAAACTGCCCGTAATCCGGACGGCAAATCAATCAGCTGTCGGCATATCATTCTTGGACTTTTTATTAGTACATATACAGAAAAAGATCTTGGCTACACATTTCTGAAGTGTGTTCGGAATGATTTTCCAAAAATCAACAGGAGGTGTAAACTGCCCTTTATCAGGCCTGCAAATCAACAATTTCTCGGTATATCATTCTTAAGCTTTTTATTAGTATATATACAGAAAATAATCTTGGCTACAATTTCTGAAGGGTGTTTCAAAATGATTTTCCAAAAATCGACATGTATAAACTGTCCGGTATATCATTCTCGGGCTTTTAATTAGTATATATCAAGAAAATGATCTTGGCTAATCATTTCTGAAGGGTGTTTCAGAATGATTTTCCAAAAATCGACAGATATAAACTGCCCGTAATCCAAACGGCAAATCAACCATCTGTGGGTATATCATTCTTGGGCTCTTTATTAGTATA
This sequence comes from Chrysolina americana, assembly GCA_958502065.1. NCBI lineage: Eukaryota > Metazoa > Arthropoda > Insecta > Coleoptera > Chrysomelidae > Chrysolina > Chrysolina americana. The sequence goes on from OY293416.1 coordinate 27,180,247, forward strand.
TATACAGAAAAACATCTTGGCTACATATTTCTGAAGTGTGTTTCAGAATGATTTTCCAAAAGTCGACAAGTATAAACTGCCCCTCATCCGGCCTGCAAATCAACCATCTCTTTATATATCATTCTTGGGCTTTTTATTAGTCTATGTACAGAAAATGATCTTGGCTACAAATTTCTAAAGGGTGTTTCGGAATAATTTTCCGAAAATCGACAAGTATAAACTGCCCCTTATCCGGCCTGCAAATCAACCATCTCTCGATATATCATTCTTGGGCTTTTCATTAGTCTATATACAGACATTTATGTTGGCTAAACATTCATGAAGAGTGTTTCAGAATAATTTTCCAAAAATATAAAAGTATAAACTGCCTCTTTTCCAGCCTGCAAAACAACCATTTTTCGGTATGTCATTCTCGAGCTTTTTATCAGTCTATATCCAGAAAATTAATTTCATTCGGATGGAAAGCTGACGTCACTGGCAAATTGGCTGCTAGATAAAAACGGCTGCTATGAATTGGCTGCTAACTTCACACCGGTTCCATGTTAAATGTTACAGGATCAGGAATTGAAGCTTGTACAAGTAATGAAACGGCTAGGTACTCAATGTTGCTCACTGAATCTTGGAAACCATCCATCAAACTATAATTCACTAGTTCATCGAGATATACTATTTGCTTGAACTCGACAATACCCTGAACAATATCACGATATTCTTCAGCTGATTTCGCAAATGTATTATACTGAATACTGACATTTTTCAGTTTCGTTTAATTTTTTTGTGTCTGTTTCCATAGCGAGACCGGCATCATAACATATTTGAATCCGCTGAAGCAGATTCCGTATTGGTTTGTCGAGGGGCGAACCGTGCTAATCCCCAAAAAAAGGGGATTTGTCTGATACGAAGAACTACAGACCGATAACATGCTTGAACGCATGTTATAAGATATTCACACGCATCTTATACATGCGAATACTCTCCGCAGTTGAGCCGGTGTATGAACGGATATAGGAGCAAAGGGTGTCAAAGAAGGGGGTCGCTGGCTGCAAGGAGAACCTGCTGATCGACATATTCATCACGCAGGACTCCGTGCAGTATGAACGTAACCTTTCAATAGCCTGGATCGACTATCGCAAGGCATTTGATACAACATCGCATGAGCTCATTGTGCATTTGCTCAGATGCCTTGCGGTACCCGATCAAATAGTGAGATGCATTGAACAGCTGATGCCGCTCTGGAGGACTCGCCATAACATCTGGTCAGAGTCCAATCAGAGCAGGTTATCTTTAGAAGGGGCCTGTTTCAGGGAGACTCCCTCAGCCCTCTTCTCTTCTGCATCTCACTACTGCCATTGTCCGTTGAACTACGAAAAACTCGCGGATACAACTGCGGCACCCCCAGCAACCGGAGGCATAAGGTCACCCATGGATGACCTTAAACTCTATGCCTCCGGGAAAAAGGATTTTCATCAGTCCTTAAGGGTGGTGCTATCGGAATGGAGTTTGGAATCGACAAATGTGCCACGGTTCATCTCAAAAGAGGACGATGCGAGGAATACGGGTGGAACAACGCCACACCGAAGAGCTACAGCTACTGTTAAAAACTCTCTCCGTGGCAAGTATCAGCACAAACTCCGACAGATCTGGTCATCAGAACTGTCGGGGAAGAACAAAGTAACTGCAACTAATATGCTTGCCGTTCCGATTCTACTTTACTCCTTTGGAGTATTGAAATGGACTCAAGAAGAGCTGCGACAACTCGACGTGAAAACTCGCAAAATGATGCATCTTCATAGGAGCTTGTATCCTGAATCGTCTGTGCCACGGGGAGTCCGTTAATTAAAGATTTCGACTAGGAAATCGTCTTTTTAAAAAGAGAACACAAGATGCTTTCACGAAGTGGTTTATTTCAGAACTGACTTATTTTCTAAAGATTACATATATTTATATAAAAGCGTAGTAAACAAAAGATTCACAACAAAGTTCCTATCAAGTAAACAAATAGTAAATGAAACATTCATAACAAAGTATTTATCAAGTAAACATATTAAGATAATGATAATGACCTAAAGTGCCATTGATCTCTTCTACCTAGGTATGATTCCTTAATTCCTCCCCCCTTAGGCTTGGATCTCCTGAGACAAGCAAGGGCTGACTTGAACGGCTTGGAGTGGCATGACTTGTCCTTTTTCAGCTTCAAATTGTCTGTCTCTCTTCACGCAATCCCTAAATTTTGTTCTATATTTATAGGCAAAAAACATTGAACAAAGCAAAAATATGATATATAAACTAAAAGATACAGAACGATTTTCCCATTTTAAATTGGTTAAAGTTACATTATTATTCAAACTTTCTATCTTACGTTTAGCAATGTCGTACGTATCTAAAGGTATAAAATTGATTTTTTGTACAGTGAAATTATAAATAATGTTCTCATCAGGAAACTTAATACTAGAATTTAAAATGCCTTTAAATATGTAGGTGTTATTGAGAGTTGAAATTTCACAAAACTTGCTAATAATTGTAGATTTATCAATTACAATATGAGTTTTGTTACAGTGGTCAAATAATAACATTTTCTGATTGGTATTTACTAACAAGTCATTATTATTCATAACCTTAACATGTGAATAGTTAGAAACATAAACAATTGGACAATTAGTTAATGTTTGAACGTTACATTCATTGTTTATCATTTTATAACATAAAAATCGATTGATACTTAATTCTATACATGCATTTTCTAAAAAGTAAATATGTTTGTCTTCTAATACATAAGGAGTTGGTATAACAAGTAGATTCGTTTTATTAAACAATACTGGGTACAGTTTTTGATAATTATATGTGGTTCTATAAATAATAGGGATTTTTAGTACAAAGATTATTTCGTGATCGGAAACGATAGTATTCAACTTACAGAGATTCATGAATTCAAAATAAAAGAGTTTAGAAAAAGGGATTAGTTCTTCGTGAGGAAAAATAGAATTCAGTAATCTTTCTATTTCGGTTATATCTGAAGTGTCTAAGAGCAGTAGATTGATTTCCTCTGTAATACTAAATGATACAATATTCAATATTTTATTGATGTAATCCTCGAGTGTTTTAATATTAAAAATCTCTTCTAGAATGAGTTCTTGTATTTTGATTTCTTTGTTAAGTTTATTCAGATTTTCTGATACCTTCAAAAACTGAGAGTTTATTCTATTAGTAGTATTTTCGAATTTATTTTGTAAGAATGACAATAGTGAAATGTTCTCTGTATTTTGTATTTCTAGTTTATCCTCATTATTTCGTAGAATTTGCATATTTAACATAATATCATTAAGATCATTTTGGTCTAAATTACCTGTGATATACCTGATAGCTGTACCTAGGCCATCAAATAAGCTACGTTTGTTTCTTTGTTGCTTCAACAGTTTATATTTTTCCTGAAGCGAAACTAATGAATTTTCTAAATAATGATAAAGTGTGTTATTACTTGTTTTTAAACTAATGAAATAAGCATTAGTAAGACAATTTTGTATGTTCGTGTTGATAGAAGCAAAATTAATATGAAAATATGCTTTATGATAAAAATTAACTAAAGAAGCTAAACCTAAGTTTTCCTGTATATAGGGTACATTTTTAATCTTTTGAAGTTCCTGGCTGTTGGCCGTCTCTGGGATCAGGACGATTGTCGAAATCCTGCAAAGAAATTTGTCTTCTTTGAGGGCGAACGTTTCTTAGATGAAAAGTTAAATTAGGTTCATCAGTAATTTTAAACTTTTCTCTATTTTGTTGTATTTTTTTGTCATTAATTTTACGATATAAAGCACGAGTTTTTTGTCCTCTTGCAGTAGAAGTTTTTAAATATATTGGTTGTTCTAATTCAATATCAGGTTCTGGGATGTTTTCATTTTGTTTAGCAAGGGTTTTTTCTGCCTTATTCTTAACTTTATCTGATATTTTTTCGTAGAACGGTAGTATTTCTTTACGGCGTTTTTCATTATAATGTTCATAAATATTTTGGTCAATTTCCATTAAATGTTTGTTTAAATTTTCATAGGGGCCATAGAGTAAAGAAAAAGGAGTGAACTTTGTAGCGGAATGGACGCTTTGATTATATATTAAAATTGCAGTAATCATTAATTCTTTAATATGATCATTTTTGTTTTGCATGCGTAAGATACGTAATTTTTCTATAAGGGTGCTATGGAATCGTTCCAAGGGCGATAGAGAGGTAGGATTCATAGAACAGGTAACATGGTATTCGACATTATGTAATCTCAGGTATTCTTTAATAGTGAGGTTATTAAATTCACCTCCGGAGTCTGAAGTAATTTTATCAGGTAGGTTGTGATGTGACATGAAATGTCTTAGTTTACTTAGGATAGTAGTAGCATTTTTAGAAGGGATATGATATGCTTGAGCGTATCTGCTGAAAAGATCAATTATAGTTAAAAATATTTCTTTTTCAACGCTGAATATATCTATGAAAATATGTTCAAAAGGTTTTTTAGCTATTAAGGGTCCTTTAAAAGATGTTTTGATTGGGTGTCTTTCATATTTTGACAATAAACAGATCTGACATTCATTTATGTAGTTTGTGATAAGTTTCTTTATATTTGGTGTGTAAGCTAATTTTTGAAAGTGATTATATGTTTCATTAATGCCGTTATGCGTTTGACTATGGTAAAGAGATAATTCTGCCATAAATTGTTCTTTATTTAAAAGGGTTGGTTTGAATGCAGCTTTAATGAATTTTATATTTATAAAGTTATTCTTGAGTATGTTTATTAGTTTAATTTCAAGACTGTTTTCTTCATAATAAATTCCATAAGTAAGATTAGGGTTTATGTATTCTTTTATAAATTGCGCAATATTTTCATCTTCATTTCCATGTCTTAAGGTAACTTGAAATGAGTTTTTGCCTAAATTTTTTACTAAGTATGAATCTTCTAGCTTGAAAATAATGTGGTTTTTAAAAGTATATATATTTCTCTCCGAGTATGAAATTCCACAAATAGGGTTTTCTTCAGAAGTGTGTATAGTGATATCATCGTCAATATCATTATTATTAATGAGATTCAGTCTTTCATTCAATGGTACGTTATCAAGAGAATCTGAATTAGAATTTTCTAAGTGAGCATTGTTTAAAATTTCGTCAACCTCATTTGGACTTAAATCAATTTCTGATTCTATATTAGGAAGAATCGAAAGTAAATCATCGTTTTCTATGTTTGACCCTTTATTACTTTGTTTTCGCGTAAGTGCATTAATTTCTATTCTACTAAGAGCATCGGCGACTTTGTTTTCTTTACCTTTTTTATAATTTATTTGGAAATTATATTCTTCTAACCGTAATTTCCATCGGATTAATCGTTGATTAGGTTCTTTGAGAGAGAATAACCACGTTAGAGGTTTATGATCGGTTTCGATTGTAAATTTTTGACCAAACAGATAAGGGCGGAAATGTTTACAAGAGTCTACAATGGCAAGTAACTCCTTTTCGATCGTCGCGTAATTTTTTTCGGCTGTATTAAGTGTGCGAGAGTAGAAAGAGATAGGTTTACCGTTTTGTGATAATACAGATCCAATAGCAATGTTACTCGCGTCGGTTGTTAGGCAAAATTCTTTTTTGAAATCTGGATATGCAAGTACAGGGGCATTACAAATTATTTCTTTACAGATATCAAAGGCTTCGAGGTACTCTGGGTCATTTATATTAATTTTCTCGTGTTTTCTTAAACATTTCGTAAATGGTTTAGTTAAGTGAGCAAAATTTTTAATGAATTTTCTATAATAACCTATAAGACCTAAAAATCCTTGAATTTCTTTTATGGTTTTTGGTAAAGGATAGTTAATTATACTTTTAATTTTATCTTCGTTTGGCTTAATACCCTCCGGTGTGATTACGTGTCCTAAAAAGGGGACTTCTTTTCGTAAAAATTCGGATTTGTCTAATTGTATTTTTAAATTAAATTGGCAAAGTTTCTCGAATATTCGTTTTAAATGTAAAATGTGTTCGTCTAGTGATTTAGAGTAAACAACAATATCATCCATATAAACAAAACAAAATTTATGTAAATATTCTAAGAGAATGTGGTCCATCATTCTTTGGAATGATGCAGGAGCATTCTTTAAGCCAAATGGCATTCTTATGTATTCATAATGACCATTTTCTACAGTAAAAGCAGTTTTTTCTATTGAGTCTTGATGTAAGGGTATTTGGTGAAATCCTTGAGCTAAATCAAGCGTGGAAAAATATTGACACTTACCTAAGTTTTCTAATATTTCTTCCGTTCGCGGTAATGGATATTTATCTTCGATAGTTTTTTCATTAATTTTTCTAAAGTCTATTACCATACGCCATTTTTTCTCGCCTGAGGCGTCTAATTTTTTTGGTACGATCCAAACAGGACTAGAATATGGTGAAATTGATGGTCTGATTATTTCGTTTTCTAGTAATTTGGATATTTGTTTCTGAATTTCTTGTTTTAGGTGGTAAGGATATCTAAAATTTTTAACATAAACTGGATTATCATCTTTAGTTCTAATAGAATGAGAAGTGACGTTACATACGGATAATTTTTCTTCTGGATTATAGAATACTCTTTTGAATTGATAGCATAGCTTGATTACTTTAGCCTTTTCTTCACAATTCATGTGATTAACTCTTATTACTTTATCAACTTTTAAACTGTTTATGACTTTTGGTTCATCAATTTTTTCTTTGATATGAAAATGATTTATTGGTTCGCTATTAATTTTATTTATATTCAGGTTATTTAAATCATAAGGATAATCTACTTCGTAATTATTAACATTACATATACTTTCAGGTAGAATAGTATTATTATTTAGTTTGATACTTGGTACTAATACTTCTCCATTTTTTATTGGACTTATTATCTTACTGTTTTTATTTATATCTTCTTCATAATAGATTTTTGTTCGAGGCATTTCTAAGCATTTGTTTTTAGTATCTATTTTACATTCTAGATTTACTAAATCCTTAAAACTAAGCAAACAGTCGAATTTTTTATGCCATGGCATGATTAAAAATTCAATAGGCGTAAAAGTCTTAAATTCTGATAAAAGGGGTACTTTCACAGCGTATTTACCTATAATTGTTTTATGACAGGTAGTAATTTCAAAAATATGATCGTAGATTAATGAAGGAAAAAGTCTGAAAGCTACTTCAGGGTTCATAATACTAGATGATGCACCGGTATCTATGAGAATGTTTAATTGATATTTAGTACTGAAAATGAAAGGTAAATGTGTATAACTAGTGTAATTATTTAAATCTAAGTTAAACTTTGTGGTGGGTCGACAAATGGAAAATTTTCTTGAAATTTGAGTTGTTTCCTCAGAGTAAGGAAAGCTTTCTTGGAATCTGTCTTGAGTTTCCTCAGTATTATGAATTTCTTCGACCACTACTCCGGGACGTGCGGGACCTTGTTTGGCAAAGTGATTATATCTTTGATTTTGAAAATTTTGGGGATTATTTCGATTAAAATTAGGTGAATTATGACCATTTTGGAAATTTGGCCTGACGGTATTCCTAGTATTAACAGACATGGGTGTTGGTTTTGTAAAATTATTATTATTTTGTGGTCTAAACACATTATTTCTGGGCTGTTGAAAAGCTTGTACGTTAGTAGGATAATGCGTATTAGAAGGTTTACTTGGGGGTAAATTGATAGGACCTCTAGGAAATGTATTTTCTAAATTTGAATGATTTCTCTGTGGATTTGAATGATGAGAATTATGTGGTTTGAAAATATTTTTCCGTGACATGTTCTGTCGTAAAAAGTTTTTATAATTAATTTGTGTTTGTATGTTATCATATTCTCTACAAATACTAATACACTCATTTACGCTTTTTGCATTTTGTTGTCGAACAAAGGAACAATACGGCTCTTTAAGACCTGAAATGAAAGAATACAATGCTTGTCTTTCATAGTCGCAAAATTTTAGTTTAATAAATTCCGGTTGATTTGAATATTCTATTTGAGCATTTTCTTTCAGTTTATGTAGTTTTTGATTAATGTCTAATGCAAATTCTTCGAAGTTTTGATTGTAGTTTTGGAAAGAGGTTGTTAAAAGAGTTAACAAGTTTTCTTCACTACGAGGATCTTTATATTTATTTAACAAAATTAATTTTAGTTCATCGAATGATTTTGGGTTATGCAGTGTGATTATGTCTCTAGCCTCACCTTTAACTTGAGAAATGACATATCTAAAGAAGTATAAGTTCAACGCTTCATCTGTGAACGTAAATTTATCTAGAAATTCTTTAGCGTTATTTAAAAAGTAGCTCAAATCTTTGGAACCTCCGAAGTATTCGGGGACCATACATTTGGCAAAATTAAAGCGAATTTGAATATCGCTATAAGACAAAGTAGCGCTAGTGGCCATTTTTAAATTATCAGAATAATTACTTAAATTATCTCTTTTTAGTGGGGATCTATCGCGAGACATGCACTTATAATCTTTGTTCTAAAATGGTTTCTTTTTGCACAAAAATAGTATGAAAATATGTTTTATGTCTGAATAAAATAACAAGAGATGAGAAAAAAATATGGGAAAAATCGAAAAATAAACTTACAATACTAGTACTAATAACATGGATGCGGAAGATCAGAGACGTCGCAGACTGGACCAGTACTTCTCCCCCTTCAGCCGTGTCTAGTGGTTGAGAACTGAATAGCGGTTTTGCGAAACCCAAGATTTCACAGAAGGAACTCTTCTAGGTTGTTGCAGCTTGGCTTGGCTTCGTGAGTTTTTCGCAGATGGTTCTTCTTGATTACTTCTCAAGAGTTAAGACTCGCTTGATCACAACGAATACGATAAATGACCAATGAAGTAATCCTGTTCGCAGCGCCAATTAAAGATTTCGACTAGGAAATCGTCTTTTTAAAAAGAGAACACAAGATGCTTTCACGAAGTGGTTTATTTCAGAACTGACTTATTTTCTAAAGATTACATATATTTATATAAAAGCGTAGTAAACAAAAGATTCACAACAAAGTTCCTATCAAGTAAACAAATAGTAAATGAAACATTCATAACAAAGTATTTATCAAGTAAACATATTAAGATAATGATAATGACCTAAAGTGCCATTGATCTCTTCTACCTAGGTATGATTCCTTAATTCGTTGACTTTTGAGTTTGGAGTATCTACATAACAGAATGGTACTGGATGGAGCCTGTCAAGTCATCAGGAGTTCAGAACCCCTTCTCTGCTCATTATGCGATCATGAAAAAGCAGGGATTGGAGCATTTCTTTTCAAGGCAGCAACTCGTGTAGCTGATGAACTCGGTCTCGTCTTCGACACTGAACGGACGAACCTAAACTCTGTCACCGAGTTGGAACCCGTTCAGCAAAATGCCCACGTGGAAGCTGCGGAGTGTGAGAGGCTCCTACAACTACATAAGGATAAGCCAATGCATGGGGTCTTCTTAAAGGACGTTGAAGACCTTGGCTCATCGAGAAACCTAACCTTCGCTTTTTCTCAGGTCAAGTGGGCTGAAGTCGGAAACCGAGGGATTCATAATTGCCTGCCAAAATGGTGTCATCAACACCCTTGTCTATCGTAGTCGCGTGATGGATATAGAGGTCCCTGACACTAGATGCAGAGCGTGTCATGGGGCAGCTGACACCATAATGCATTTGCTGTCAGCTTGTCCAGCTTATGCGGTCTAAGCCTATATCCCAATGCATAACGTGGCCCTACGAGTGTTGTACTACCACCTACGACACTCGTACTGTATAGACGAAACACCGGTGTTGCCTTATGCTCCGGGGGATATTGAGTCCGTTGTGGAGAATGAGAAGTTCCGAATCTATTGGAACTACTCATTCTCCACCCTCAGGCAAATACAAGCCAATAAGCCTGATATAGTCCTCCTCGACCATCAAACTAGGACGATTTTCGTCATTGAGTTTTCAGCTCCTGGTGAAACGAACATCGTCTGAAAAGAGGAGGAAAAACGGACTAAATATCGAGATCTTCTCTTTGAACTCCGTAGACTTTACCCAAACCATTCTGTCAAGATGGTGGTTCTGATAATAGGGGTCCTTGGTGGAATGATGGACACATTGCTCTCAAACTTGAAAATCATACCGGCTTGCTATGATACGGCAGTAAACTTAGCCGGAAGAATGCAGAAGGCCTTAATACTTGGTTCACTCCGCCTTCTCAGGGCACATGACTCTCGGACCCAGTAATCACTCTCCCCACTGACGTGGGGAGTGTTCTCTGGGGTTAATGACACATCTGCGCGCCCTCCGGAAGTGTCGGGGCTCCGGAGACAGGGCCTGTCTGGGAAAGTCGTAACGGATAAAAAAATAATGATAATATTTACTTTCCAATAAGACATATACCCAGTCAACACACGGACATTCGATGGATATCCACTGGACATTCATCTTGGATATTAGGGATATCCAGAGGACATCCAGTAATATCCCCTGGATATTTCATGGACGTCCGTTGGATGTGCCAAGTGGAACAAGCTGGACTTCTATAAAATATCCTTCTAGGATATCCATAAGATGTCGTTCAGGAATACCCATAAGATATTCTTCAGGAATATCCATAAGATATTGTTCACGGATATCCAAGAGATATATTTCAAGGATATCAATAAGATAGCATTGAGGAATATTCATAAGATATTTATTATACAGGGATGTCCATAGAAGATATTTATAGAAATACGCTCGTATACATCAATCTTAATATTGAATAATGCACCTCTATGCCTGATTCGCAAATACAGGATGATTACTAGAATATCAGTACAAAAATGGTAATTTAAAGGGTACTTTGAACATAATTTATAACTCAATAAAAATAAAACTCAAACAAAAAACAAACCACATGAAAAATAGTACTTGAAAATGTAAGAAAAGTCCTTCAGGGTTCAAATATTCGGTTCCGTTCTTTTTTCGCTGGCCAGGGTCCTCTCCTTGTCCTTTCTGAGCCAATTTTTGATTGCAATTTCAGTTGCCTTCCTAACTGTAGAGGGATGGCTTTTATCTGCGGCCACTAATAATTACAAAAAATCAGGAAACTTTTAACTTCTATTATAAGAATTGCCTTTTGTTTAATATACCGGTATACATTGTATATAACACCACTTCATTTTTCTAACCTATAATAGTATGGTTGTTATTTACGAAAATAATCGTTACTTTTTAATACTCACCAATAAGGAAAACAATAAACGGACACTAAACAATAGTATCAATCTTGAAAGCTCGATTAAACTGATAATAAATCAAATTACGCAGTTCAGACTCAAAAGTTGCAAACATAGACAAGAGCGAAGAATGGCCGCACACAAAACAGTTCTATTGCGTTCTTTTTAATTCTGGACGTAGCTTCGGCTATATCTAGTCATAAATGTGTCCTCTTTCTGTCTAATTCTTCATGGCGAGCGCGCCTTTAACTGGAGAGAAAGAGAGAATGGAGTGTTGAAGAAACATCGACTTCGAACTGTCGGCTGACTACGGTATTATTCCGAATCCAAATCATTGTCGCGAAAACATCCGAATAATTTCCGTATTTGTTCTTCTGAGAGAAGTGATGAATTATAAATATAATATAATATTCAACTTCATAATATCGCACCAGAGTGGATTGAATCAAATGATAATGATCTGAAAGTGGAACTTGAAATGAAATCTAGGGGCGGTGTCCTGACTTAGTTTGGCCTGTGTCATCGACGTAGGTATACCAAAATGTATTGTAGTAAGAAAATGTAGTTGTACACACATTTGTTATTTTTTGATGAATTTCAACCTCATCTACTTTAACGGTTGAATTGACGTCCAATTATTATATGGACGTCTTGTGGATGTCCATAGGAGATCCGATTGTAAGAGACGAATATACAGTGTGTCCCAGCTAAAACTTGTCACCCCCCTAATATCCGAACTCATGAAAAAAATTGAAAATCGCTCAGACCCATCGATTTTTATTTCAAGGGGGAACACTTTCACCAAATACACCATCATTGTGTTGTCAACCCCCTCAACCCCAGTACCCCCTACTTCAGAATTTTCAATGGGACTACTATACTTGTGATACATCATTTTGAAGGGAATTCTATCCCAAATACATCGGTGTACTGAAATTGAGGATCGATCAAGTGTTGTTGAAGTTTTCATGAAAACTAAGTTTTATACAGATATTTTAATTTTTCATCAACTCAAATGTTAGCGTCGTAAGAATGGTTCACTGTGGGTACGTCACTGTATTGAAAAATAATATGCTGTCAGAAATAATAGTTTCGAAGGTGAGACAGACGTTTTTATGAGAAAAAAATTGCCCTCATGTGTTTTTGTATACGCATATCTTTGTTTACGCCTTGGTAATTGATGTATTCGAGTCACTGCATTCAACAATTTGAAAACATTCGAAAATGGTTTATACTGTACAAGAGAGAATATCCATTGTAGCTGCGTATTTTGAAAATGGACGATGTGCTAGAGCTACGGCTCGAAGTTTCAATGAAAGTCATCCAGAAAACACCACATCATATCAGTACGTGCTTCAATTGATGAATAAGTTCTTGGAGTCGGGATCAGTGCTGAATAAAAAACATGAACGAGAGAAGCCTATGAGAAATGAAGGGGTCGCTGTTGCAGTTGTAGGACATGCAGTGATGGACAACATTCAATCGTTAAGACAACTTGAGACTATTTCTGGAGTTTCGAAAAGCAGCGTACATCGAATTCTTAATGACGCAAAATTCCATCCTTATAAAATGCAGAATGTACAAGAATTAAATGAAGATGATCCTGACAGACGTACAGAGTTTTGTGAAATCATGAGTCAATTATTGATTGGTGATAATAATTACCTCTACAATTTGTGCTTTTCTGACGAATCTTCTTTTTATTTAAATGGACATGTGAACAGGCACAACTGCAGATACTGGAGTGACGTAAATCCCCATTGGTACAGGGAAACTCATTCACAAACTCCCCAGAAATTGAATGTTTGGGCTAGTATTCTGGGAGACCATATTGTAGGTCCATATTTTATTGATGGTAACCTCAACGGACAAACGTATCTTAAACTTCTTGATACAACTGTGAACCCCAGAATCACTCAGTTACTTGAAGACGATGATAGGTTACTTGACGGTCAGCTCACCTTTCAACAAGATGGAGCTCCTCCACATTTTGTTGCACCTATACGTCAATTTTTAGATGACAATTTCACAGGGCGATGGATTGGAAGGCGAGGACCAATAGAATGGCCGGCTAGATCTCCTGATTTATCACCATTAGACTTCTTTTTATGGGGTCATTTGAAATCCAAAGTTTATATTACCCAGCCAACTTCTCTTGATGATCTACGCAGGAGAATTGTTGTGGACTGTCGTGCAGTGACTCCAGAAATGTTGAGCAATGTGCGAAGAAATTTCGAAGATCGCTTATACTTCTGTATGGAACTGAATGGTTCACATTTTGAACCTTTCATACGATGATAACATGTTAGGTGATGAAAAATAAAAATATCTGGAAAAAATTAGTTTTCATGAAAACTTCAACAACACTTGATCGATCCTCAATTTCAGTACACCGATGTATTTTGGATTGAATTCCCTTCAAAATGATGTATCACAAGTATAGTAGTCCCATTGAAAATTCTGAAGTAGGGGGTGCTGGGGTTGAGGAGGTTGACAACACAATGATGGTGTATTTGGTGAAAGTGTTCCCCCTTGAAATACAAATCGACGGGTCTCAGCGATTTTCCATTTTTTTCATGAGTTCGGATATTAGGGGGGTGACAAGTTTTAGCTGGGACACACTGTATATCCTCTGTCGCTAATGGATTTTCTGTGGACTTCCATAGAATATCCATTTACTATCTCTTGATGGATATCCTATGGATATCCATTCTATGTCCGGGGATATCCCGACCTGAAATGGACTCGAAAGGGATATTCATGTGTGCTATCTGGGTAAAAATGTATAGGAATAGTCAAAATAGTCGCAGCAATAGGACATATCAGAGTATAAACATCGAATGTTAAAGTTGTAAATATATAATACACACATAATGTATTTTTAAAACTACATACTAAAATATTCGTCTAACGAGTAAAAACATTTTTCAGTCAGGAATTGTTTCAGGGAGCTACTGAATTTTTTTAAGAACCTATTTGACTTCTTTTATATTTTCAGGTAAATGATTGAACACAGATAAAACTGAAATTGTAGGTGAATTACCTGAAACCTTATATTTTACAAATGGAATGTGGTATTTATTTCTTTGACGTGTATTGACAGTGATAATTTCGAGTCGAGAATAAATTTATGTCTACTTTTAAATACCTATGAATAGTGATAATTCATAAATATAAACTGAAACTAGGGTCAATATTTTCAAATGTTTGAATAGATCCCTACAAGAATATGTACTAGGAATTTCAGCTATTATCCCGAGTGTATTGGGAGTCGTCTAGATGCCAATCTCGTCTAGTGCTAGCTTGGAGTGCAAACCGACCACCCGAGGTGGTGCTGTAGATTTTCCGGGTTTTCCTACAGCTGAAAAGTGAATACATCACCTAAAACATCAGTAAGTCGCCTCGGAGCGCCACGGCAAATAATAATAATAGCCGTCCTCTACCCGCACAGGCTATGCCTTTGGGCACACTCTACGAGTGTTTATGAGGGAGTATTATTATAGTAAGTGTGACACATCCTTAAATAGGTAATTTCATAAGGAATTCAGCCATGTCAATTTTTGCTACCTAACTTTCTATTTTTGCGTCCTCTTGCGGGAAAAACAACTGATCCGTATTCCAAATTATGATTTGACATAAATTCGGTGACAATGCATCATGGAATTTTTCTAAGGAAAAAACAAAATGGCGGCTCCAAACTTGATGAGTGGTGGTTTTCAGGGTCGGAAATTATAAATTGTTTGTCATTGCAGAAAACCAAGGTGGTGGCTCCAAGATGGCGGACGAAATTTGTAATTATGGTCCATTTCGCCCGCCATCTTGTTTTTTGTATCGACAAAAAAATCATAATTTTCGACCCTAAAAATCCCCACATACTAATTTTGATTCGAATCGGACTATGATTACAAATTTCGTCTGCCATTTTGGAGCCACCATCTTGTTTTTTTTAAATTGACAAACAATTTATAATTTCCGACCCTGAGAACCACCACTTATCAAATTTGAATCAAATCGGACCATAATTTCAAATCTTGTCCGCCATTTTGGAGCCGCTATTTTGTTTTTTCCTTAGAAAAATTCCATAATGCATTGTCACAAAAGGAGTATCATAATTTGAAATACGGATCAGTTGATTTTTCCTGCAAGAGCGCGCCAAAATAGAAAGTAAGGTAGCGAAAATTGATATGTATGAATTCCTTATGAAATTACCTTTTTAAGGATGTGTCACACTTACTACTTCCCCTATTGAAATTGTTTGGGTGATAGTGACCAAGGAGTGGGGGGGGGGGAGGTATGACAGTTGAGGTTATGATAGGAAGATGTCCCCCTTGGATTAAAAATCGACATGTTTTTGCATTTTCTTCACAACAAATGTGTTTTGAAGATCTTCGATCTGTTTCGTTTTCGGTGCCCCACCCTGTATGTATTATCTATTTTAAAACATATTTGCAGCAAAAATATTATTTCGTGTCCTTGCCTATTATAGAATCTTATGATTTGAGTTTTCTGCGCGTCCAAATGCAGAGAATTTGTGCTGCACCAATTCTGCATTAGCTCTAAAGCTTTTTCTGTTTCTTGATGTGTACGATGTATCTTATTTTTGTTTGATACTATCAGTGACGTGTGATCTGCATACAATAAGGAAGGTTTAAGAACTTTTGGGAATGTGAAACTTGTAGAATTTGTATGAAAAGTGTTTACATGTGTCGAGATCGAGTCGACGCCAGCAAGGTCGCGCAGCGCATCCAGTCGTATGTACCTATCGCTATTTTTAACAATTTAGTAACAATTTTAACTATTAGTGGTGATATGAAGCACTTTGTTCTGCATCCTGTCCAATCTCATAAAAGGATTTTTGGCCAGGCTGCAGAACGATTGGCAGGCGTACAACATCGCCGGCCGAATGACTTGCTTGTAAATAGCCATTTTTGCCTCAAGCTTCATGAGGGAACCTCTGGCTAGTAGAGGGTACATGCGTTTTACCGCAGCTGCAGCCAAGTTCAGGTGCTTATGCCATGTTGTACGATTGTCCAGTTATACCCCCAGGTATCGCACATTTGTCGAGACGCCCAAGGCCTTGTCTTTGATCTTCAACTTCTGTAGAACTTTAGAAAACTTATATTTCTTGGAGAAGTTGATGGCCTCGGACTTAGCCGGGTTCACCACAATCTTCTGAATACGGTAGGATTGCCCTGTCCAGACCATTCTGGACCTGCTTGCAGCTGCGACGCTTGAGGACGAATGGGCGTGTATAGCGGTGTCATCCGCGTCTATAGCCGTCTTCGTTCTCTCGCACATAGGAAAATCATGGGTATGTAGAGAATACAAGTGCGGGGACGAACTCGACCCCTGTGGAACATTTGCTTCGATCGGATACTCTGCGGATCTTGTGTTGTTCGCCCTCACCGCAAAAGCTCTGTTGACCGGGTAAGAATTCATGAGTCTTTCCATATATAAAGGCATGTTTGCACGTAGCAATTTGCAGATAAGACCTTCTACCCATACTGAGTCGAAGGCTTTTTGCAGCCGCCTCTTTCACCTCGTGAACAACTCGGACTCTCTGTGAGGTCGTGGTATGACCGGCACGAAATCCGAATTGCTCAGCGGGTATCATTTTGAGTTTCTCCTCGAGGAAGATCAGCCGTTTGAGGAGAATCTTCTCCACTGCCTTGGCGACGACGCTCAGAAGTGGTAACTATCGAGTTGATGGCCATCCTTGCCTGGCTTCAGGATAGGTATTACCAGCGCCTTTTTGAAGCAATCTGGGTACCACTGCCATCTGATGATGGCGTTAATAATGTGCAGAAATTGCACAAGGGACTTCCTCGGCAGGTTCTTGAGTAGAATGGCGTCCAAGCCGTCCGGCTCAGGCGCCTTATACGTCGGAAGTCTTTTAATGACTTCCGTCAGTTCCTCATAGGTTGCCATCAATTTGACAAACCTATTAGGACCGATAGGAACGGCGAAACAAAAATCCATATAGGCTGCCAAAAGTAAATTTCGAAAAAATAAAAAACCAAACTGAATATTTGCTGATGAAACTGTGCAACCAAATACCAGTGGAATGGAAGTATTACACAACTAAAGAATTAAAATACCAACTGAAAAAATCATTGCTACTGAATCCACTATATGATATAAATGAAATTTATCATGGGTTTAAATTCTTATGCTTCCTTTTCTTTTTAAGAGTGTGGACTTTTGAGTTGTGAGATATATTCTGTATTTTTCATCTGTGTGCTCCTAAATGTAAAACTTATTATATATGTATAAATGTGATTAGTTTTATATATGCATATATTTATTCTTTAGACACTAGCATATTTTTTTAATATTTTTTTTATCGGAGTATACTCTACAAATTGTGACGTACCTGAACAAAAACATACTGTTTTCTGTAAAAATTTTAAAGGTGAATAAATATCTTATCATAGTTTGTCTAAAGTCTTCGGTTTTCTGAGACTTTGCTCTATGGCCGTCACTAACGTCCGGCGCCCTCTTGTGGACATTGGCAAAGTACTCGCCAAATAGCACCTTCTGAGGGTCTGTCACTGCACGCTCGTTACCCCTGACTGTGGCTGGGACGGGATCGAAGAGACTAGATAAGTTTCTCCAGCTTGTTCTTCTTCTCTCTCTTCCTAGCCTGAACATGTCTATCTTGTGCCCCGGATTTTTCGTGGCTTGCCACTTTTTCCGGAGAGTATTCTTCAGAGTGATCAACTGCTTAGGCGGAAGAACATTCTGGTTTCTCCTGATTGTGATCTTCCTGACAGTGCGGTCGCGAGCGGCCTGAATGTCACGGATAAAAGTAAGAGTTGCCTCCTCAATTCCATCACGAGTTATGCTGGACATTATAGTCGTCCGAGCATTCATGACTTTTCGGAACCCTGTCGCTGTTCCGATAGTCATAACGGGTTTCGGGGGGAATATCTTTCCCCTATACCTTAGACTAAACAGTACTGGGTCGTGATCCGAAGTCATCTCATAGATGGCCTTGAGTTCAGTAATATTCGTGACATTCTTGTTCACTATCAGATCGATTATGGTGCACAATTACCACGTCAGTACTGAGCGAGTATTCCCAAAATGTCTTACCGACGGCGTTCGGCTGTGAGCCCCCGCTCCACTCAGGACGCCTGGTGTTGAGGTCCCAACAAATACCTTATGGCCCGTGTTACACAAATTGTCCAAGTCGGACTGTGTAAACCTATCCCTGGGTTGGTTATAGACCGCGAACACGCAAGTCCCATCCGCTAGCTTGATACCAACATGCTCAATCCAGCTCTGTTGTGCTGGGAGCTGCGTGTACGCAATCCATCCTTGACAAGGATGCCCCCCCCCCTCACTGCCTGAAGGCGGTCTACCCTGACAGTGGAGGAGCCCTTCAATCAAAATCGATGGTCCGGCCTAAGCCAGGTCTCCGATATGAACATTAGATCTATCCGATGCCTGCCAATAAAGGCAATAATAAGCGAGAGGATAATGAAATTGAGGCAACCACCTTAACATTCAGATTTGAATTTAATCGACAATTTTTTTTTCTTATTAATGGTAGAAATATTGAACACATAAGAGAATATAAATGAGGTTGTCTCCAAAACATCCAGATCTGAATCCTATAGAAAAATGATATGTATACCTTCAAAGTGAAGGATAACATTTCAATATATCGAGTGAATGAGTGTTTATTTACAGAAAAAATATATGATACATAAGTTCTACATGGTGTATAATAAATGGTATAGGCTAGTTCATGTGGGTGCAACAGTAAATAAACAGAAGTGGTTACCCGACTAAGTTCATTTAAGAACTTGTCTTCGGGTATTTTCAATCTGTTAAAGTTAATAATTGCTGATTACCTATTTATAGACTCGAGCTGTAGTTAGAGACTGATGACACAATATTATAATTAAGACAACAATGAATGTAACCTATTTATGTTATAACATGCAAGTATCCTTCAATAAGTTTATAATTGAAAGTATTCCAGAAGAGAAGGAAAGAGATTATATAAATGACTAAAGTTAAAGTTAAAATAAAATATGAAGTGTTATATCTAATCCTACTTTACTATATTGGATCAATGATATACGAAATGTATTTTCTGTCTTAGACATTATCCATTTTTTCAATTTGGTTTTGAATAGTCGTGACGAGTAAATTTGATTTAATTTGTTCGGTAATGTATTGAATAGTTTACAGCCGATATAGTAGAAACCTCTTTGACCAAGCGATTTCTGAGTAGCGGGAACATAAATAGCGGATTCAGTGTTCAGTCTGGTTCTATATGAATGTGGTAGATTATTTGTAATTTGCCTATTTAAGTACAAGAAGGAAAGAGCTCTGAAACAGAAAAGTTGTCTAATGTCCATCACATTAGCATCTCTAAATAACTGGTCTGAGGAGTACATAAGAGGTTTTTTAAGCATGATTTTCAGGATCCATTTCTGAACTATATCAATTGGTTGTAAATAATTTTTTCTGATTCCACCCCACCCCAAAATACCATATTGCAAAATAGAATCCACAAATGCATAATAGATTTTTTCAGATGGTAAATTGTTGAGAATCCAGCTAATTGTTTGAATTTATAAATCATACCTCTAAGTTTATTTACATATTTCGAGCCTGTACATCCCACCTCAGGAAAGAGTCAATGTAGATGCCTAGGTATTTGATTGAACGAACAAGTTCAAAGGTGTTATTTTTCACACTTATAGAGTTATAATTCGGCAGAAAAGGTTTGTAAGAGGTGAAAGATATTATTTTGTCTTCGCAGCGTTGACTATTAATTTGTTTTCATCGAACCAATGAAAAATGGTTTGGAGGTCTGATTTAGCAACTTGTTCACTTTCGGCCCAAGATTGGCCCTCATAGATTATGGCAGTGTCATCTGCAAATGATAATATCAAGCCTTTCGAGTTCAGATATTATATTTTTTAACTGCAATTTTTTTTATGAAGGGTATTTTGAATATTAAAAAACAGGAAAATGCCCCGAGAACAGGTCCTTGAGAAATGCCAAAATAACAATAATATAAAAAATGCTCACGGAAATGTTCCTTGATGCTGAAGGTGTAGAGTGAGAATGAAATAATATACGATCCTACTGATGCAATTTACAAACACCATTTTCCTCATGACATGGATTTACATTGAAAAAGGGGATGTTCATGCGTAATACTGTAGATGAAACCAAAATGATTGATAAGTTATCGTGATTTCAAAAAATCAAGTCCGCAAAGATATACTTTGATGGAGCATCAGAACGTCTATTGGAAACATGTTGTAGATTAAATAATTCAGAAATAAATGAACGAAATAATATTTTATGTATGTGTTGTTATAACTGACTCGAAAGTCATCAGCATTCGATAAAAAAGACCAGTTTATTGTCAAGCGCTATCGTTATTTTTGGTTATTGAAATCAAGTATATGGATGAAAAAAGCTTTAAATGTCTTCACCTTTCGATATATGATAAAAAATATACGGGTTTACTATCAAAAAAATAAAACCAGGGTTCGTAAATATCAAGATAATTATATATTTTTTTATAATTATCAGATAATTATCGGATAATTATCTTACAATTATCTGATAATTATCCATACTGACAGACAACTTATTTTCGTTATATTTTTACTTACAAATTATTTTTTCAGTTCAAATATGTTGTGTATAAAAACAAGAAAGGCATTTATATCAACTTTTTTATTATTTGAAACTACAAAAATAAAAAGAAATGAATAAAACTAAATATGAAATAAAAAAATAAATAAATTCAAAATTTCTTTGTTTTAGTAGTATAAAATTAAAATAATAATATGTTAAACAAAATAATATTCCAAACTTCTTAAACAAAAAACAAAATACAAAATAAATAATAGTATCACATTCTAACCATGTTAAGGAAATTATTTATTATTTTAAAATCAGTCTTTATTTTAAGTCTTTGTTAAATTACTTAATAATGCCCTTAATGGTATGTTGTCTTCTTCATCCGAATCATTTTCCACTGAAATTATTGTGGGAGTAGATGTTGAAGGCAGCTCAGATTGAGGAACTGGAGAAGTTATCCAAGTCAAATCATTCTTTCGATTTTCAGGGTTTTGATTAAAATATTTAAATAAAAAGACAAGTTTGGCAGCTTTTTCGTTGCCTAATCTATTGCGGAGTTTAGACTGAACCAAGCCAAATGTTGAGAACTGCCTCTCAAGCCCCGCTGTGGCGGCTGTAGCAGTTAAAAGCTTTTCGCAAAAAGTCAAAAAAATTTCCTTATCTGGCCAATCTTTTTCATTTTCTAAAATCCTTGACCTCCACCATAATAATGGACTGGTCATTACGAACTGAGCCCCAAACATATATTCTGGAAAAGTAAGAGTTTTGGCAACCAATGCCATTATGAAGGAAGTGAAGTTTTTGTCAGCTGCTGTTATATATTCATAAGCTTCCTTTTTTTGAGCATTACCCAGATTTCGACCTAAAAATCGATGATCCAACATGTTGGCTGCATAGTGCTCTCCAGACAGAGCCATTTTTTTTCTCACCAGAAATGCTTTTTTTACAGTTGATGTCTCATGTGCTAAGTCATTTTCTAGTACATTCCATATTTCTACAGCTATGGCTATAGTGGTTCCGTTTCTTTGCATTCTGTCCAAAGCCACTGCAATCGGTGAAAGTATTTTTAGCAAATCAACACAATTCATTGTTATGTGAGAATCATTCACAATTTTAATAATTTCATTGTCTATCGACTCTTTGTGGTCTTGACAAACTTGCACTAATATCCCTCTGTTGTCAAGATATGATTGCAATGAATCATTCATAGTA
Source organism: Chrysolina americana (assembly GCA_958502065.1). Lineage (NCBI taxonomy): Eukaryota > Metazoa > Arthropoda > Insecta > Coleoptera > Chrysomelidae > Chrysolina > Chrysolina americana. Next base: position 27,202,270 of record OY293416.1, read on the forward strand.
TTCCATCGAATTTCTAAGGGAAGAACTAATTTTTTACCCCCTGCATTTTTGTAAAGAGCAGATGGAACCTGTTTATTTCGAAAATATTTTATTACTTTCATAATCGACGATGTCACTGTAGGCATTTCTAAATCTTTGGCAAGCAGATTCAAAATGTGTGCGGAACAACCATAGTGAACAAAATCTGTTTTTTGTTTTTCAGCCAGATCTCTTCTCATTTTTGCACATTGGCTGCATTATCCGTTACAAAACTGCCTATCTTAATATCAAATTTTTCTTGGGCGGATTTGATAGCATTCATTGCAACTACACTTAAATTATCAGCACTATGTGGATTGCTCTGTGTGTCCACCGTGTCAATTAAAATAGATTCACCACATGAGGTGGTGATGCTTGAGCAAACTAATAGACAGTTGTGAATGTTGCTCCATCCATCCAACGACATAGAGACTGTTTGTCCCTTAATCTTTTGTCTTGTTTTTTGTGTAGCTTCATTATGAACTTTATTTAATATTGAATTACCAATTTGATAAACCGATGGAGGCTTGTAGCCAGGCCGAAGCAGTGTACAAAGTGTGGTCTTGACAAACTTGCACTAATATCCCTCTGTTGTCAAGATATGATTGCAATGAATCATTCATAGTATTCCATCGAATTTCTAAGGGAAGAACTAATTTTTTACCCCCTGCATTTTTGTAAAGAGCAGATGGAACCTGTTTATTTCGAAAATATTTTATTACTTTCATAATCGACGATGTCACTGTAGGCATTTCTAAATCTTTGGCAAGCAGATTCAAAATGTGTGCGGAACAACCATAGTGAACAAAATCTGTTTTTTGTTTTTCAGCCAGATCTCTTCTCATTTTTGCACATTGGCTGCATTATCCGTTACAAAACTGCCTATCTTAATATCAAATTTTTCTTGGGCGGATTTGATAGCATTCATTGCAACTACACTTAAATTATCAGCACTATGTGGATTGCTCTGTGTGTCCACCGTGTCAATTAAAATAGATTCACCACATGAGGTGGTGATGCTTGAGCAAACTAATAGACAGTTGTGAATGTTGCTCCATCCATCCAACGACATAGAGACTGTTTGTCCCTTAATCTTTTGTCTTGTTTTTTGTGTAGCTTCATTATGAACTTTATTTAATATTGAATTACCAATTTGATAAACCGATGGAGGCTTGTAGCCAGGCCGAAGCAGTGTACAAAGTTTTATAAATTCTTCGTGTTCCACATGATTAAATGCTGTATTAGTGGCATAAAAATATTTTCCAATCTGTAGATCAATTTTTTCTTCGTAATCTTTTGTAGTTGCTATCACCTCTGTATTTTTTGTAATTGCAAGCTTGGTTTGAATTATGTTTGGTTTACTGGAATCTGTCGCTGGTGACTGTTGTGGTTGTGATGCAGTTGCAGGCGTAGACGAATTATTTGCAGGTTGTAAGTTAGTAGATACTGCCGCTGTTGGTGTATCTGTCGATGGACTACATATACTTGAATGTTTTTTAAGTCTATTAAGGATGCCTTGCATTTCCTTTTTGCACTTCCGGCACCTTGCCCACATACCACTGTTTTTTGTTTTGATACACACATATTGGCTCCACACGGAATCTTTAATTCTCGGCATTTTTGTATATTATTTTTAAATTTGAATTTACCATACGAACGAACACGTTTGTTTTCAGTTTTGACACAAATTTTGAGGTTATTTGTGTTCGGTGAGTTCGGTCGGATACGAGGGTGCGTTCCGAACTTACGCTCAAGTGCAATGGAGTGCGAAAGGGCAGTCCAGTGGAAAACGCTAATAATACAAAGTACAACTAGAGTTAATGTGGATTTTCATAATTATCAAGATATTTATCAAGGTATAATTATCAAGATATTTATCTTGATAATTATCTTGATAATTGTCGATGATAATTATCACTCCGAACCCTGAATAAAACGAAAAAATGTTCTATGACGCAAAGTAAAAAACTTAAAAAATTCGCACATTCGTTACATTTGGATATTAAAAGCAAGGGTTTACTGTCAAAAGAATCAAACGAAAAAATATTCTATCCGCCAAAGTGAAAAACTTTAAAAATTCACAGTCGATATTTTTGGATTCAAATGGGGTCCATTATCATCACCCTTGAAATTAAGGTCACGTCCCTTGATTCCGTATGCATAGACCACAATTTTATATTTCAAGTGATGTTTATGAAACAGCTGAAGTTCAGCTATACCACACCCCTCTGAGGAAACGGATACGCCGGCAGTCTTCGTCAATTCATAGGCTCTTATACTTTAAAGTTTTCTTATATCGCGTTGTACCTTCACAACTTCTGGGTCTTAATCGGCGTAGGTTTTGGCAACTACCAGAGCACGCGTTAGATACACATCCTTGTTGTCAATAACTTCTATGACTCTTCGTTTGCTGCAGTCTTCGGTGAAATGTATTGTACCAACGGCCTCGACCTTTACCAGTAGGCATTTTTACCGAGGTAACACCCAAACAGAAAGTTTCAGTATTGAGGCCTGTTGAATTGGATTGATAAATGGATGAAATTTTATCAAGAATCTCTTCGCAAGTTACTTCAGACGCTAGTCTGAAGCTCATCCACCCCTGTCCTCGCGAAAATTCGCTGGAACAAAAGTTGAAACCGACATAATCAGTTGATGTCAGACCACTCGTACCTTTCAATACTATCTGAGTTATGGCGTCTCTCATCAAACTCACAGGTTCTCCACCTTTAGGTATTGGTGCGATTTTGAATTCCAAAGTTCTACCTTGAAGTCCAAAACGGCAAATCATTTTGGTTGAGTCTTTGAATATCAAAAACTTTTCCACTTTGAAAAATATTCAAATAAAAATTCTAAGATTTTCACTGGAAAACACAAAATTTTAGTTAAAAATAAAAAACTTATCAGGAACTGTTAAAACATGTCTGAACACTTCACGAGTTGGCTAGATAATGACGTGTAGCGCGCAGTCATTACATAGTAGTTTCTCCAATAACTTTATAAAAAAGGGGTGGGGTGACCTAAGAAAATCAATGAAATCAGCTGTCTTGATAGAGTGTAACTTCGGTGTAACGGCATTTTACTATTGCAAATGTTTTATTTATGAGTTCGTCTGATCATACATTTTATGAATAATTCACAGACAAACTTACAGATGCACACCAAACTTAATAATAACTTCAGTTCTGAGTGAATTCAACAAATTTGTCGTCACAACATACAATAACGAAAATAAAATGCCAAAGGCGTTGCCTATGAAATTGTTCCTAGAGAACTGTTCCTTGGTGTATACCATATTGAAATAATATGTGATTTACATAATGCTCTAAAATAAACAGACAAGCAGACAGATAACTAGAGAAAATACAGTTCCTTGATAACCTTTGGGTAATAATTTCCTTTGAAGAAAACTACAGTCTGTACGGTTTGTCACGGAATTTCGTTGTATCACTCTATTAGATCATCCCTTTGAGAAGTTTTTGTGAAAATGTCTTCGACTCATTCGTGTTTGGAAGTTATAATTTTTTCAACATTTTCTGAGAAATGCATTTTTTTCAGTCTGTACGGTTTGTCACGGAATTTCGTTGTATCACCCTGTTAGATCATCCCTTTAAGATGTTTCTGTGAAAATTTATTCGACTTATTCGTCTTCGTTTGGAAAATATGATTTTTTCAACTTTCTCTGAGAAATGCTTTCTTCTCAGTCTGTACGGGTTGTCACGAAATTTAGTTGTATCACCCTGTTATATCATTCCTTTAAGAAGTTTTTGTTAAAATCTCTTCGACTTATTCATCGTCGTTCGGAAGATATAATTTTTTCAACTTTCTCTTAGAAATGCTTTTTTTCGGTCTGTACGGTTTGTTACAGAATTTAGTTGTATCACCCTGTTATATCATCCCTTTGAGAATTTTTCGTAAAAATCTCTTCGACTTATTCGTCGTTGTTTGGAAGATATTATAATGTTTTCAACATTCTCTGAGAAATGCATTTTTTCAGTCTATACGGTTTGTCACGGAATTTCGTTGTATCGCCCTGTTAGATCATCCCTTTGATATGTTTCTCTAAAAATATATTCGACTTTATCGTCGTCGTTTGGAAGATATGATTTTTTCAACTTTTTCTGAGAAATGCTTTTTTCTCAGTCTGTACTTGTTGCCATAAGATTTCGGTGTATCACCCTGTTAGATCATCCCTTCAAGAAGTTTTTTTTTAAATCTCTTCGACTTATTCATCGTCGTTTGGAAGATATAATTTTTTCAACTTTCTCTTAGAAATGCTTTTTTTCAGTTTGTACGGTTTGTCACAGAATTTCGTTGTATCACCCTGTTAGATCATCCCTTTAGGAAGTTTTCATAAAAATCTCTTCGACTTATTCGTCGTCGTTTGGAAGATATTATAATTTTTTCAACTTTCTCTGAGAAATGCATTTTTTCAGTCTATACGGTTTGTCACGGAATTTCGTTGTATCGCCCTGTTAGATCATCCCTTTAAGATGTTTTCGTAAAAATCTCTTCGGCTTATTCGTCGTCGTTTGGAAGATATTATAATTTTTTCAACTTTCTCTGAGAAATGCATTTTTTCAGTCTATACGGTTTGTCACGGAATTTCGTTGTATCGCCCTGTTAGATTATCCCTTTAAGATGTTTCTGTAAAAATATATTCGACTTCATCGTCCTCGTTTGGAAGATATGATTTTTTCAACTTTCTCTGAGAAATGCTTTTTTCTCAGTCTGTACTTGTTGTCACAAAATTTCGGTGTATCACCCTGTTAGATCATCCCTTTAAGAAGTTTTTGTGAAAATCTCTTCGACTTACTCGTCGTCGTTTGGAAGATATAATTTTTTCAACTTTCTCTGAGAATTGCATTTTTTCAATCTATACGGTTTGTCACGGAATTTCGTTGTATCACCCTGTTAGATCATCCCTTTGAGAAGTTTTTTGTAAAAATCTCTTCGACTTATTCGTCGTCGTTTGGAAGATATAATTTTTACAACTTCCTCTGAGAAATGCATTTTTTCAGTCGGTACGGATTGTCCTTTTAAGATATAATCTTTTCAATTTTCTCAGAGAAATGCATTTTTTTTTCAGTCTGTACGGTTTTTCACGGAATTTCGTTGTATCACACTGTTAGATCATCCCTTTAAGAAGTTTCTGTGAAAATCCTTTCGACTCATTCGTCGTCGTTTGGAAGATATAATTTTTCAACTTTCTCTGAGAAATGCATTTTCTCAGTCTATACGGTTTGTCACGGAATTTCGTTGTATCGCCCTGTTAGATCATCCCTTTGAGATGTTTCTGTAAAGATATATTCGACTTCATCGTCGTCGTTTGGAAGATGTGATTTTTTCAACTTTCTCTGAGAAATGCATTTTCTTCATTCTGTAATGTTTGTCACGGAATTTCGTTGTATCACCCTGTTAGATCACCCTTTTAAGAAGTTTTTTGTAAAAATCTCTTCGACTTATTCGTCGTCGTTTGGAAGATATAATATTTACAACTTCCTCCGAGAAATGCATTTTTTCAGTCTGTACGGTTTTTCACGGAATTTCGTTGTATCACACTGTTAGATCATCCCTTTAAGAAGTTTTCGTAAAGATCTCTTCGACTTATTCGTCGTCGTTTGGAAGATATAATTTTTTCAACTTTCTCTGTGAAATGCATTTTTTCAGTCTGTACGGTTTGTCCCTTTAAGATATAATCTTTTCAACTTTCTCTGAGAAATGCATTTTTTTTTCAGTCTGTACGGTTTTTCACGGAATTTCGTTGAATAAACCTGTTAGATCGTCGCTTTGAGAAGTTTTTTGTAAAAATCTCTTCGACTTATTCGTCGTCGTTTGGAAGATATAATTTTTTCAACTTCCTCTGAGAAATGCATTTTTTCAGTCTGTACGATTTGTCCCGGAATTTCGTTATATCACCCTCTTAGATCATCCCTTTAAGAAGTTTTTGTGAAAATCTCTTCGACTTATTCGTCTATTTTGGAAGATATATTCTTTTCAACTTTCTCTGAGAAATGAATTTTTTTCAGTCTGTACGGTTTTTCACGGAATTTCGTTGTATCACACTGTTAGATCATCCCTTTAAGAAGTTTTCGTAAAAATCTCTTCGACTCATTCGTCGTAGTTTGGAAGATATAATTTTTTCAACTTTCTCTGAGAAATGCATTTTTTCAGTCTGTACGGATTGTCCTCTTGAGATATAATCTTTCCCATTTTCTCAGAGAAATGCATTTTTTTTTCAACCTGTACGGTTTTTCACGGAATTTCGTTGTATCACACTATTAGATCATCCCTTTCAGAAGTTTCTGTGAAAATCCTTTCGACTTATTTGTCTTCTTTGGAAGATATAATGTTTTCAACATTCGCTGAGAAATGCTTTTTCTCTCAGTCTGTACGGGTTGTCACGGAATTTCGTTGTATCACCCTTTTAGAACATTCCTTTTAGAGCATTCCTTTGAGAAGTTTTTGTTAAAATCTCTTCGACATATTCGTCGTCTTTGGAAGATATCATTTTTTCAACTTTCTCTGAGAAATGCATTTTCTTCATTCTGTACGGTTTGTCACGGAATTTCGTTGTATCACCCTGTTAGATCACCCCTTCAAGAAGTTTTTTGTAAAAATCTCTTCGACTTATTCGTCGTCGTTTGGAAGATATAATTTTTTCAACTTCTTCTGAAAAATGCATTTTTTCAGTCTGTACGGATTGTCCTTTTAAGATATATTCTTTTCAACTTTCTCAGAGAAATGCATTTTTTTCAGTCGGTACGGTTTGTAACGGAATATCGTTGTATCACCCTCTTAGATCATCCCTTTAAGAAGTTTTTGTGAAAATCTCATCGACTAATTCATCGTCGTTTGGAAGATATGTTTTTTTTCAATTTTCTCTGAGAAATGCTTTTCTCTCAGTCTGTACGGTTTGTCCCTTCAAGATTTAATCTTTTCAACTTTCTCTGAGAAATGCATTTTTTTCAGTCTGTACGGTTTTTCATGGAATTTTGTTGTATCACACTGTTAAATCATCCCTTCAAGAAGTTTCTGTAAAAAACTCTCAGACTCAATCGTCGTCGTTTGGAAGATATGATTTTTTCAACTTTCTTAGAGAAATGCTTTTTTCTCACTCTTTACGGGTTGTCACGGAATTTTGTTGTATCATCCTGTTAGAGCATTCCTTTGAAGAGATTTTGAGAAAATCTCTTCGACTTTTCAGTCTGTACGGTTTGTCCTTTTAAGATATAATCTCTTCAACTTTCTCTGAAAAATTAATCTTTTTCAGTCTGTACGGTTTTTCACGGAATTTTGTTGTATCATACTGTTAGATCATCCCTTCAAGAAGTTTCTGTAAAATTCTCTTCGACTCATTCGTCGTCGTTTGGAAGATATGATTTTTTCAACTTTCTTTGAGAAATCCTTTTATCTCAGTCTGTACGGGTTGTCAAGGAATTTCGTTGTATCATCCTTTCAGAGCATTCCTTTGAGAAGTTTTTGTGAAAATCTTTTCGACTTATTCGTCGTCTTTGGATGATATGATTTTCTCAACTTTCTTTGAGAAATGCTTTTATCTCAGTCTGTACGGGTTGTCAAGGAATTTCGTTGTATCATCCTGTCATAGCATTCCTTTGAGAAGTTTTTGAGAAAATCTCTTCGACTTCTCAGTCTTTACGGTTTGTCCTTTTAAGATATAATCTTGTCAACTTTCTATGAGAAATGCATTTTTTTCAGTCTGTACGGTTTTTCACGGAATTTCGTGTATCACACTGTTAGATCATCCCTTCAAGAAGTTTCTGTAAAAATATCTTCGACTCTTTCGTCGTCGTTTGAAAGATATGATTTTTTTCAACTTTCTCTGAGAAATGCTTTTCTCTCAGTCTGTACGGGTTGTTACAGAATTTCGTTGTATCACTCTGTTAGAGCATTCCTTTGAGAAGTTTTCGTGAAAATTTCTTCGACTTATTCGTCGTCTTTGGAAGATATAATTTTTTCAACTTTCTCTGAGAAATGTATTTTTTCAGTCTGTACGGTTTGTCCCTTTAAGATATAATCTTTTCAACTTTCTCTGAGAAATGCATTTTTTTCAGTCTGTACGGTTTTTCACGGAATTTCGTTGTATAACCCTGTTAGATCGTCGCTTTGAGAAGTATTTTTTACAAATCTCTTCGACTCATTCGTCGTCGTTTGGAAGATATAATTTTTTCAACTTTCTCTGTGAAATGCATTTTTTCAGTCTGTACGGTTTGTCCCTTTAAGATATAATCTTTTCAACTTTCTCTGAGAAATGCATTTTTTTCAGTCTGTACGGTTTTTCACGGAATTTTGTTGTATAACCCTGTTAGATCGTCGCTTTGAGAAGTTTTTTGTAAAAATCTCTTCGACTTATTCGTCGTCGTTTGGAAGATATAATTTTTTCAACTTCGTCTGAGAAATGCATTTTTTCAGTCTGTACGATTTGTCCCGGAATTTCGTTATATCACCCTCTTAGATCATCCCTTTAAGAAGTTTTTGTGAAAATCTCTTCGACTTATTCGTCTATTTTGGAAGATATATTCTTTTCAACTTCCTCTGAGAAATGAATTTTTTTCAGTCTGTACGGTTTTTCACGGAATTTCGTTGTATCACACTGTTAGATCATCCCTTACAGAAGTTTTCGTAAAAATCTCTTCGACTCATTCGTCGTAGTTTGGAAGATATAATTTTTTCAACTTTCTCTGAGAAATGCATTTTTTCAGTCTGTACGGATTGTCCTCTTGTGATATAATCTTTTCCATTTTCTCAGAGAAATGCATTTTTTTTCAACCTGTACGGTTTTTCACGGAATTTCGTTGTATCACACTATTAGATCATCCCTTTCAGAAGTTTCTGTGAAAATCCTTTCGACTCATTCGTCGTCGTTTGGAAGATATAATTTTTTCAACTTTCTCTGAGAAATGCTTTTTCTCTCAGTCTGTACGGGTTGTCACGGAATTTCGTTGTATCACCCTGTTAGAGCATTCCTTTGAGAAGTTTTTGTGAAAATCTCTTCGACTTATTTGTCTTCTTTGGAAGATATAATCTTTTCAACTTTCTCTGAGAAATGAATTTTTTTCAGTCTGTACGGGTTGTCACGGAATTTTGTTGTATTACCCTTTTAGAACATTCCTTTTAGAGCATTCCTTTGAGAAGTTTTTGTTAAAATCTCTTCGACATATTCGTCGTCTTTGGAAGATATCATATTTTCAACTTTCTCTGAGAAATGCATTTTCTTCATTCTGTACGCTTTGTCACGGAATTTCGTTGTATCACCCTGTTAGATCACCCCTTCAAGAAGTTTTTTGTAAAAATCTCTTCGACTTATTCGTCGTCGTTTGGAAGATATAATTTTTTTAACTTCTTCTGAAAAGTGCATTTTTTCAGTCTGTACGGATTGTACTTTTAAGATATATTCTTTTCAACTTTCTCAGAGAAATGCATTTTTTTCAGTCTGTACGGTTTGTAACGGAATATCGTTGTATCACCCTCTTAGATCATCCCTTTAAGAAGTTTTTGTGAAAATCTCATCGACTAATTCATCGTCGTTTGGAAGATATGTTTTTTTTCAACTTTCTCTGAGAAATGCTTTTCTCTCAGTCTGTACGGGTTGTCACGGAATTTCGTTGTATCACCCTGTTAGAGCATTCCCTTGAGAAGTTTTTGTGAAAATTTCTTCGACTTATTCGTCGTCTTTGGAAGATATAATTTTTTCACCTTTCTCTAAGAAATGTATTTTTTCAGTCTGTACGGTTTGTCCCTTTAAGATATAATCTTTTCAACTTTCTCTGAGAAATGCATTTTCTTCAGTCTGTACGGTTTTTCACGGAATTTCGTTGTATAACCCTGTAAGATCGTCGCTTTGAGAAGTTTTTTTTAAAAATCTCTTCGACTTATTCGTCGTCATTTGGAAGATATAATTTTTTCAACTTTCTCTGTGAAATGCATTTTTTCAGTCTGTACGGTTTGTCCCTTTAAGATATAATCTTTTCAACTTTCTCTGAGAAATGCATTGTTTTTCAGTCTGTACGGTTTTTCACGGAATTTCGTTGAATAAACCTGTTAGATCGTCGCTTTGAGAAGTTTTTTGTAAAAATCTCTTCGACTTATTCGTCGTCGTTTGGAAGATATAATTTTTTCAACTTTCTCTGAGAAATGCTTTTTCTCTCAGTCTGTACGGGTTGTCACGGAATTTCGTTGTATCACCCTGTTAGAGCATTCCTTTGAGAAGTTTTTGTGAAAATCTCTTCGACTTATTTGTCTTCTTTGGAAGATATAATCTTTTCAACTTTCTCTGAGAAATGAATTTTTTTCAGTCTGTACGGGTTGTCACGGAATTTTGTTGTATTACCCTTGTAGAACATTCCTTTTAGAGCATTCCTTTGAGAAGTTTTTGTTAAAATCTCTTCGACATATTCGTCGTCTTTGGAAGATATCATTTTTTCAACTTTCTCTGAGAAATGCATTTTCTTCATTCTGTACGGTTTGTCACGGAATTTCATTGTATCACCCTGTTAGATCACCCCTTCAAGAAGTTTTTTGTAAAAATTTCTTCGACTTATTCGTCGTCGTTTGGAAGATATAATTTCTTCAACTTCTTCTGAAAAGTGCATTTTTTCAGTCTGTACGGATTGTACTTTTAAGATATATTCTTTTCAACTTTCTCAGAGAAATGCATTTTTTTCAGTCTGTACGGTTTGTAACGGAATATCGTTGTATCACCCTCTTAGATCATCCCTTTAAGAAGTTTTTGTGAAAATCTCATCGACTAATTCATCGTCGTTTGGAAGATATGTTTTTTTTCAACTTTCTCTGAGAAATGCTTTTCTCTCAGTCTGTACGGGTTGTCACAGAATTTCGTTGTATCACCCTGTTAGAGCATTCCCTTGAGAAGTTTTTGTGAAAATTTCTTCGACTTATTCGTCGTCTTTGGAAGATATAATTTTTTCAACTTTCTCTGAGAAATGTATTTTTTCAGTCTGTACGGTTTGTCCCTTTAAGATATAATCTTTTCAACTTTCTCTGAGAAATGCATTTTCTTCAGTCTGTACGGTTTTTCACGGAATTTCGTTGTATAACCCTGTAAGATCGTCGCTTTGAGAAGTTTTTTTTAAAAATCTCTTCGACTTATTCGTCGTCATTTGGAAGATATAATTTTTTCAACTTTCTCTGTGAAATGCATTTTTTCAGTCTGTACGGTTTGTCCCTTTAAGATATAATCTTTTCAACTTTCTCTGAGAAATGCATTTTTTTCAGTCTGTACGGTTTTTCACGGAATTTCGTTGAATAAACCTGTTAGATCGTCGCTTTGAGAAGTTTTTTGTAAAAATCTCTTCGACTTATTCGTCGTCGTTTGGAAGATATAATTTTTTCAACTTTCTCTGAGAAATGCTTTTTCTCTCAGTCTGTACGGGTTGTCACGGAATTTCATTGTATCACCCTCTTAGATCATCCCTTTAAGAAGTTTTTGTGAAAATCTCTTCGACTTATTCGTCTATTTTGGAAGATATATTCTTTTCAACTTTCTCTGAGAAATGAATTTTTTTCAGTCTGTACGGTTTTTCACGGAATTTCGTTGTATCACACTGTTAGATCATCCCTTTAAGAAGTTTTCGTAAAAATCTCTTCGACTCATTCGTCGTAGTTTGGAAGATATAATTTTTTCAACTTTCTCTGAGAAATGCATTTTTTCAGTCTGTACGGATTGTCCTCTTGAGATATATTCTTTCCCATTTTCTCAGAGAAATGCATTTTTTTTCAACCTGTACGGTTTTTCACGGAATTTCGTTGTATCACACTATTAGATCATCCCTTTCAGAAGTTTCTGTGAAAATCCTTTCGACTTATTTGTCTTCTTTGGAAGATATAATGTTTTCAACATTCGCTGAGAAATGCTTTTTCTCTCAGTCTGTACGGGTTGTCACGGAATTTCGTTGTATCACCCTTTTAGAACATTCCTTTTAGAGCATTCCTTTGAGAAGTTTTTGTTAAAATCTCTTCGACATATTCGTCGTCTTTGGAAGATATCATTTTTTCAACTTTCTCTGAGAAATGCATTTTCTTCATTCTGTACGGTTTGTCACGGAATTTCGTTGTATCACCCTGTTAGATCACCCCTTCAAGAAGTTTTTTGTAAAAATCTCTTCGACTTATTCGTCGTCGTTTGGAAGATATAATTTTTTCAACTTCTTCTGAAAAATGCATTTTTTCAGTCTGTACGGATTGTCCTTTTAAGATATATTCTTTTCAACTTTCTCAGAGAAATGCATTTTTTTCAGTCGGTACGGTTTGTAACGGAATATCGTTGTATCACCCTCTTAGATCATCCCTTTAAGAAGTTTTTGTGAAAATCTCATCGACTAATTCATCGTCGTTTGGAAGATATGTTTTTTTTCAATTTTCTCTGAGAAATGCTTTTCTCTCAGTCTGTACGGTTTGTCCCTTCAAGATTTAATCTTTTCAACTTTCTCTGAGAAATGCATTTTTTTCAGTCTGTACGGTTTTTCATGGAATTTTGTTGTATCACACTGTTAAATCATCCCTTCAAGAAGTTTCTGTAAAAAACTCTCAGACTCAATCGTCGTCGTTTGGAAGATATGATTTTTTCAACTTTCTTAGAGAAATGCTTTTTTCTCACTCTTTACGGGTTGTCACGGAATTTTGTTGTATCATCCTGTTAGAGCATTCCTTTGAAGAGATTTTGAGAAAATCTCTTCGACTTTTCAGTCTGTACGGTTTGTCCTTTTAAGATATAATCTCTTCAACTTTCTCTGAAAAATCAATCTTTTTCAGTCTGTACGGTTTTTCACGGAATTTTGTTGTATCATACTGTTAGATCATCCCTTCAAGAAGTTTCTGTAAAATTCTCTTCGACTCATTCGTCGTCGTTTGGAAGATATGATTTTTTCAACTTTCTTTGAGAAATCCTTTTATCTCAGTCTGTACGGGTTGTCAAGGAATTTCGTTGTATCATCCTTTCAGAGCATTCCTTTGAGAAGTTTTTGTGAAAATCTTTTCGACTTATTCGTCGTCTTTGGATGCTATGATTTTCTCAACTTTCTTTGAGAAATGCTTTTATCTCAGTCTGTACGGGTTGTCAAGGAATTTCGTTGTATCATCCTGTCATAGCATTCCTTTGAGAAGTTTTTGAGAAAATCTCTTCGACTTCTCAGTCTTTACGGTTTGTCCTTTTAAGATATAATCTTGTCAACTTTCTATGAGAAATGCATTTTTTTCAGTCTGTACGGTTTTTCACGGAATTTCGTGTATCACACTGTTAGATCATCCCTTCAAGAAGTTTCTGTAAAAATATCTTCGACTCTTTCGTCGTCGTTTGAAAGATATGATTTTTTTCAACTTTCTCTGAGAAATGCTTTTCTCTCAGTCTGTACGGGTTGTTACAGAATTTCGTTGTATCACCCTGTTAGAGCATTCCTTTGAGAAGTTTTCGTGAAAATTTCTTCGACTTATTCGTCGTCTTTGGAAGATATAATTTTTTCAACTTTCTCTGAGAAATGTATTTTTTCAGTCTGTACGGTTTGTCCCTTTAAGATATAATCTTTTCAACTTTCTCTGAGAAATGCATTTTTTTCAGTCTGTACGGTTTTTCACGGAATTTCGTTGTATAACCCTGTTAGATCGTCGCTTTGAGAAGTATTTTTTACAAATCTCTTCGACTCATTCGTCGTCGTTTGGAAGATATAATTTTTTCAACTTTCTCTGTGAAATGCATTTTTTCAGTCTGTACGGTTTGTCCCTTTAAGATATAATCTTTTCAACTTTCTCTGAGAAATGCATTTTTTTCAGTCTGTACGGTTTTTCACGGAATTTTGTTGTATAACCCTGTTAGATCGTCGCTTTGAGAAGTTTTTTGTAAAAATCTTTTCGACTTATTCGTCGTCGTTTGGAAGATATAATTTTTTCAACTTCCTCTGAGAAATGCATTTTTTCAGTCTGTACGATTTGTCCCGGAATTTCGTTATATCACCCTCTTAGATCATCCCTTTAAGAAGTTTTTGTGAAAATCTCTTCGACTTATTCGTCTATTTTGGAAGATATATTCTTTTCAACTTTCTCTGAGAAATGAATTTTTTTCAGTCTGTACGGTTTTTCACGGAATTTCGTTGTATCACACTGTTAGATCATCCCTTACAGAAGTTTTCGTAAAAATCTCTTCGACTCATTCGTCGTAGTTTGGAAGATATAATTTTTTCAACTTTCTCTGAGAAATGCATTTTTTCAGTCTGTACGGATTGTCCTCTTGTGATATAATCTTTTCCATTTTCTCAGAGAAATGCATTTTTTTTCAACCTGTACGGTTTTTCACGGAATTTCGTTGTATCACACTATTAGATCATCCCTTTCAGAAGTTTCTGTGAAAATCCTTTCGACTCATTCGTCGTCGTTTGGAAGATATAATTTTTTCAACTTTCTCTGAGAAATGCTTTTTCTCTCAGTCTGTACGGGTTGTCACGGAATTTCGTTGTATCACCCTGTTAGAGCATTCCTTTGAGAAGTTTTTGTGAAAATCTCTTCGACTTATTTGTCTTCTTTGGAAGATATAATCTTTTCAACTTTCTCTGAGAAATGAATTTTTTTCAGTCTGTACGGGTTGTCACGGAATTTTGTTGTATTACCCTTTTGGAACATTCCTTTTAGAGCATTCCTTTGAGAAGTTTTTGTTAAAATCTCTTCGACATATTCGTCGTCTTTGGAAGATATCATATTTTCAACTTTCTCTGAGAAATGCATTTTCTTCATTCTGTACGGTTTGTCACGGAATTTCGTTGTATCACCCTGTTAGATCACCCCTTCAAGAAGTTTTTTGTAAAAATCTCTTCGACTTATTCGTCGTCGTTTGGAAGATATAATTTTTTTAACTTCTTCTGAAAAGTGCATTTTTTCAGTCTGTACGGATTGTACTTTTAAGATATATTCTTTTCAACTTTCTCAGAGAAATGCATTTTTTTCAGTCTGTACGGTTTGTAACGGAATATCGTTGTATCACCCTCTTAGATCATCCCTTTAAGAAGTTTTTGTGAAAATCTCATCGACTAATTCATCGTCGTTTGGAAGATATGTTTTTTTTCAACTTTCTCTGAGAAATGCTTTTCTCTCAGTCTGTACGGGTTGTCACGGAATTTCGTTGTATCACCCTGTTAGAGCATTCCCTTGAGAAGTTTTTGTGAAAATTTCTTCGACTTATTCGTCGTCTTTGGAAGATATAATTTTTTCAAATTTCTCTGAGAAATGTATTTTTTCAGTCTGTACGGTTTGTCCCTTTAAGATATAATCTTTTCAACTTTCTCTGAGAAATGCATTTTCTTCAGTCTGTACGGTTTTTCACGGAATTTCGTTGTATAACCCTGTAAGATCGTCGCTTTGAGAAGTTTTTTTTAAAAATCTCTTCGACTTATTCGTCGTCATTTGGAAGATATAATTTTTTCAACTTTCTCTGTGAAATGCATTTTTTCAGTCTGTACGGTTTGTCCCTTTAAGATATAATCTTCTCAACTTTCTCTGAGAAATGCATTGTTTTTCAGTCTGTACGGTTTTTCACGGAATTTCGTTGAATAAACCTGTTAGATCGTCGCTTTGAGAAGTTTTTTGTAAAAATCTCTTCGACTTATTCGTCGTCGTTTGGAAGATATAATTTTTTCAACTTTCTCTGAGAAATGCTTTTTCTCTCAGTCTGTACGGGTTGTCACGGAATTTCGTAGTATCACCCTGTTAGAGCATTCCTTTGAGAAGTTTTTGTGAAAATCTCTTCGACTTATTTGTCTTCTTTGGAAGATATAATCTTTTCAACTTTCTCTGAGAAATGAATTTTTTTCAGTCTGTACGGGTTGTCACGGAATTTTGTTGTATTACCCTTGTAGAACATTCCTTTTAGAGCATTCCTTTGAGAAGTTTTTGTTAAAATCTCTTCGACATATTCGTCGTCTTTGGAAGATATCATTTTTTCAACTTTCTCTGAGAAATGCATTTTCTTCATTCTGTACGGTTTGTCACGGAATTTCGTTGTATCACCCTGTTAGATCACCCCTTCAAGAAGTTTTTTGTAAAAATTTCTTCGACTTATTCGTCGTCGTTTGGAAGATATAATTTCTTCAACTTCTTCTGAAAAGTGCATTTTTTCAGTCTGTACGGATTGTACTTTTAAGATATATTCTTTTCAACTTTCTCAGAGAAATGCATTTTTTTCAGTCTGTACGGTTTGTAACGGAATATCGTTGTATCACCCTCTTAGATCATCCCTTTAAGAAGTTTTTGTGAAAATCTCATCGACTAATTCATCGTCGTTTGGAAGATATGTTTTTTTCAACTTTCTCTGAGAAATGCTTTTCTCTCAGTCTGTACGGGTTGTCACAGAATTTCGTTGAATCACCCTGTTAGAGCATTCCCTTGAGAAGTTTTTGTGAAAATTTCTTCGACTTATTCGTCGTCTTTGGAAGATATAATTTTTTCAACTTTCTCTGAGAAATGTATTTTTTCAGTCTGTACGGTTTGTCCCTTTAAGATATAATCTTTTCAACTTTCTCTGAGAAATGCATTTTCTTCAGTCTGTACGGTTTTTCACGGAATTTCGTTGTATAACCCTGTAAGATCGTCGCTTTGAGAAGTTTTTTTTAAAAATCTCTTCGACTTATTCGTCGTCATTTGGAAGATATAATTTTTTCAACTTTCTCTGTGAAATGCATTTTTTCAGTCTGTACGGTTTGTCCCTTTAAGATATAATCTTTTCAACTTTCTCTGAGAAATGCATTTTTTTCAGTCTGTACGGTTTTTCACGGAATTTCGTTGAATAAACCTGTTAGATCGTCGCTTTGAGAAGTTTTTTGTAAAAATCTCTTCGACTTATTCGTCGTCGTTTGGAAGATATAATTTTTTCAACTTTCTCTGAGAAATGCTTTTTCTCTCAGTCTGTACGGGTTGTCACGGAATTTCATTGTATCACCCTCTTAGATCATCCCTTTAAGAAGTTTTTGTGAAAATCTCTTCGACTTATTCGTCTATTTTGGAAGATATATTCTTTTCAACTTTCTCTGAGAAATGAATTTTTTTCAGTCTGTACGGTTTTTCACGGAATTTCGTTGTATCACACTGTTAGATCATCCCTTTAAGAAGTTTTCGTAAAAATCTCTTCGACTCATTCGTCGTAGTTTGGAAGATATAATTTTTTCAACTTTCTCTGAGAAATGCATTTTTTCAGTCTGTACGGATTGTCCTCTTGAGATATATTCTTTCCCATTTTCTCAGAGAAATGCATTTTTTTTCAACCTGTACGGTTTTTCACGGAATTTCGTTGTATCACACTATTAGATCATCCCTTTCAGAAGTTTCTGTGAAAATCCTTTCGACTCATTCGTCGTCGTTTGGAAGATATAATTTTTTCAACTTTCTCTGAGAAATGCTTTTTCTCTCAGTCTGTACGGGTTGTCACGGAATTTCGTTGTATCACCCTGTTAGAGCATGCCTTTGAGAAGTTTTTGTGAAAATCTCTTCGACTTATTTGTCTTCTTTGGAAGATATAATGTTTTCAACATTCGCTGAGAAATGAATTTTTTTCAGTCTGTACGGGTTGTCACGGAATTTTGTTGTATTACCCTTTTAGAACATTCCTTTTAGAGCATTCCTTTGAGAAGTTTTTGTTAAAATCTCTTCGACATATTCGTCGTCTTTGGAAGATATCATTTTTTCAACTTTCTCTGAGAAATGCATTTTCTTCATTCTGTACGGTTTGTCACGGAATTTCATTGTATCACCCTGTTAGATCACCCCTTCAAGAAGTTTTTTGTAAAAATCTCTTCGACTTATTCGTCGTCGTTTGGAAGATATAATTTTTTCAACTTCTTCTGAAAAATGCATTTTTTCAGTCTGTACGGATTGTCCTTTTATGATATATTCTTTCCAACTTTCTCAGAGAAATGCATTTTTTTCAGTCTGTACGGTTTGTAACGGAATATCGTTGTATCACCCTCTTAGATCATCCCTTTAAGAAGTTTTTGTGAAAATCTCATCGACTAATTCATCGTCGTTTGGAAGATATGTTTTTTTTTCAATTTTCTCTGAGAAATACTTTTCTCTCAGTCTGTACGGTTTGTCCCTTCAAGATTTAATCTTTTCAACTTTCTCTGAGAAATGCATTTTTTTCAGTCTGTACGGTTTTTCATGGAATTTTGTTGTATCACACTGTTAAATCATCCCTTCAAGAAGTTTCTGTAAAAAACTCTCAGACTCAATCGTCGTCGTTTGGAAGATATGATTTTTTCATTCTTAGAGAAATGCTTTTTTCTCACTCTTTACGGGTTGTCACGGAATTTTGTTGTATCATCCTGTTAGAGCATTCCTTTGAAGAGATTTTGAGAAAATCTCTTCGACTTTTCAGTCTGTACGGTTTGTCCTTTTAAGATATAATCTTTTCAACTTTCTCTGAGAAATTAATCTTTTTCAGTCTGTACGGTTTTTCACGGAATTTTGTTGTATCATACTGTTAGATCATCCCTTCAAGAAGTTTCTGTAAAATTCTCTTCGACTCATTCGTCGTCGTTTGGAAGATATGATTTTTTCAACTTTCTTTGAGAAATCCTTTTATCTCAGTCTGTACGGGTTGTCAAGGAATTTCGTTGTATCATCCTTTCAGAGCATTCCTTTGAGAAGTTTTTGTGAAAATCTTTTCGACTTATTCGTCGTCTTTGGATGATATGATTTTCTCAACTTTCTTTGAGAAATGCTTTTATCTCAGTCTGTACGGGTTGTCAAGGAATTTCGTTGTATCATCCTGTCATAGCATTCCTTTGAGAAGTTTTTGAGAAAATCTCTTCGACTTCTCAGTCTTTACGGTTTGTCCTTTTAAGATATAATCTTGTCAACTTTCTATGAGAAATGCATTTTTTTCAGTCTGTACGGTTTTTCACGGAATTTCGTGTATCACACTGTTAGATCATCCCTTCAAGAAGTTTCTGTAAAAATATCTTCGACTCTTTCGTCGTCGTTTGAAAGATATGATTTTTTTCAACTTTCTCTGAGAAATGCTTTTCTCTCAGTCTGTACGGGTTGTTACAGAATTTCGATGTATCACCCTGTTAGAGCATTCCTTTGAGAAGTTTTCGTGAAAATTTCTTCGACTTATTCGTCGTCTTTGGAAGATATAATTTTTTCAACTTTCTCTGAGAAATGTATTTTTTCAGTCTGTACGGTTTGTCCCTTTAAGATATAATCTTTTCAACTTTCTCTGAGAAATGCATTTTTTTCAGTCTGTACGGTTTTTCACGGAATTTCGTTGTATAACCCTGTTAGATCGTCGCTTTGAGAAGTTTTTTTTAAAAATCTCTTCGACTTATTCGTCGTCAATTGGAAGATATAATTTTTTCAACTTTCTCTGTGAAATGCATTTTTTCAGTCTGTACGGTTTGTCCCTTTAAGATATAATCTTTTCAACTTTCTCTGAGAAATGCATTTTTTTTCAGTCTGTACGGTTTTTCACGGAATTTCGTTGAATAAACCTGTTAGATCGTCGCTTTGAGAAGTTTTTTGTAAAAATCTCTTCGACTTATTCGTCGTCGTTTGGAAGATATAATTTTTTCAACTTTCTCTGTGAAATGCATTTTTTCAGTCTGTACGGTTTGTCCCTTTAAGATATAATCTTTTCAACTTTCTCTGAGAAATGAATTTTTTTCAGACTGTACGGGTTGTCACGGAATTTTGTTGTATTACCCTTTTAGAACATTCCTTTTAGAGCATTCCTTTGAGAAGTTTTTGTTAAAATCTCTTCGACATATTCGTCGTAGTTGGAAGATAGCATTTTTTCAACTTTCTCTGAGAAATGCATTTTCTTCATTCTGTACGGTTTGTCACGGAATTTCGTTGTATCACCCTGTTAGATCACCCCTTCAAGAAGTTTTTTGTAAAAATCTCTTCGACTTATTCGTCGTCGTTTGGAAGATATAATTTTTTCAACTTCTTCTGAAAAGTGCATTTTTTCAGTCTGTACGGATTGTACTTTTAAGATATATTCTTTTCAACTTTCTCAGAGAAATGCATTTTTTTCAGTCTGTACGGTTTGTAACGGAATATCGTTGTATCACCGTCTTAGATCATCCCTTTAAGAAGTTTTTGTGAAAATCTCATCGACTAATTCATCGTCGTTTGGAAGATATGTTTTTTTTTCAACTTTCTCTGAGAAATGCTTTTCTCTCAGTCTGTACGGGTTGTCACGGAATTTCGCTGTATCACCCTGTTAGAGCATTCCCTTGAGAAGTTTTTGTGAAAATTTCTTCGACTTATTCGTCGTCATATGGAAGATATAATTTTTTCAACTTTCTCTGTGAAATGCATTTATTCAGTCTGTACGGTTTTTCACGGAATTTCGTTGTATAAACCTGTTAGATCGTCGCTTTGAGAAGTTTTTTGTAAAAATCTCTTCGACTTATTCGTCGTCGTTTGGAAGATATAATTTTTTCAACTTTCTCTGTGAAATGCATTTTTTCAGTCTGTACGGTTTGTCCCTTTAAGATATAATCTTTTCAACTTTCTCTGAGAAATGCATTTTTTTCAGTCTGTACGGTTTTTCACGGAATTTCGTTGTATCACTCTGTTAGATCGTGGCTTTGAGAAGTTTTTTTTAAAAATCTCTTCGACTTATTCGTAGTCGTTTGGAAGATATAATTTTTCAACTTTCTCAGAGAAATGCAATTTTTACAGTCTGTACGGTTTTTCATGGAATTTTGTTGTATCACACTGTTAAATCATCTCTTCAAGAAGTTTCTGTAAAAAACTCTTAGACTCAATCGTCGTCGTTTGGAAGATATAATTTTTTCAACTTTCTCTGAGAAATGCTTTTTCTCTCAGTCTGTACGGGTTGTCACGGAATTTCGTTGTATCACCCTGTTGGAGCATTCCTTTGAGAAGTTTTTGTGAAAATCTCTTCGACTTATTTGTCTTCTTTGGAAGATATAATCTTTTCAACTTTCTCTGAGAAATGAATTTTTTTCAGACTGTACGGGTTGTCACGGAATTTTGTTGTATTACCCTTTTAGAACATTCCTTTTAGAGCATTCCTTTGAGAAGTTTTTGTTAAAATCTCTTCGACATATTCGTCGTAGTTGGAAGATAGCATTTTTTCAACTTTCTCTGAGAAATGCATTTTCTTCATTCTGTACGGTTTGTAACGGAATATCGTTGTATCACCCTCTTAGATCATCCCTTTAAGAAGTTTTTGTGAAAATCTCATCGACTAATTCATCGTCGTTTGGAAGATATGTTTTTTTTCAATTTTCTCTGAGAAATGCTTTTCTCTCAGTCTGTACGGTTTGTCCCTTCAAGATTTAATCTTTTCAACTTTCTCTGAGAAATGCATTTTTTTCAGTCTGTACGGTTTTTCATGGAATTTTGTTGTATCACACTGTTAAATCATCCCTTCAAGAAGTTTCTGTAAAAAACTCTCAGACTCAATCGTCGTCGTTTGGAAGATATGATTTTTTCAACTTTCTTAGAGAAATGCTTTTTTCTCACTCTTTACGGGTTGTCACGGAATTTTGTTGTATCATCCTGTTAGAGCATTCCTCTGAAGAGATTTTGAGAAAATCTCTTCGACTTTTCAGTCTGTACGGTTTGTCCTTTTAAGATATAATGTTTTCAACTTTCTCTGAGAAATTAATCTTTTTCAGTCTGTACGGTTTTTCACGGAATTTTGTTGTATCATACTGTTAGATCATCCCTTCAAGAAGTTTCTGTAAAATTCTCTTCGACTCATTCGTCGTCGTTTGGAAGATATGATTTTTTCAACTTTCTTTGAGAAATCCTTTTATCTCAGTCTGTACGGGTTGTCAAGGAATTTCGTTGTATCATCCTTTCAGAGCATTCCTTTGAGAAGTTTTTGTGAAAATCTTTTCGACTTATTCGTCGTCTTTGGATGATATGATTTTCTCAACTTTCTTTGAGAAATGCTTTTATCTCAGTCTGTACGGGTTGTCAAGGAATTTCGTTGTATCATCCTGTCATAGCATTCCTTTGAGAAGTTTTTGAGAAAATCTCTTCGACTTCTCAGTCTTTACGGTTTGTCCTTTTAAGATATAATCTTGTCAACTTTCTATGAGAAATGCATTTTTTTCAGTCTGTACGGTTTTTCACGGAATTTCGTGTATCACACTGTTAGATCATCCCTTCAAGAAGTTTCTGTAAAAATATCTTCGACTCTTTCGTCGTCGTTTGAAAGATATGATTTTTTTCAACTTTCTCTGAGAAATGCTTTTCTCTCAGTCTGTACGGGTTGTTACAGAATTTCGTTGTATCACCCTGTTAGAGCATTCCTTTGAGAAGTTTTCGTGACAATCTCTTCGACTCATTCGTCGTCGTTTGGAAGATATGATTTTTTTCAACTTTCTTTGAGAAATGCTTTTTTCTCAGTCTGTACGGTTTGTCACGGAATTTCTTTGTATCACCATGTTAGATCATCCCTTCAAGAAGTTTTTGTGAAAATCTCTTCAAGTTATTCGTCGTCGTTTGGAAGATATGATTTTTTCAACTTTCTCTGAGAAATGCTTTTTTCTCAGTCGTACGGTTTGCTTCGGAATTTTGATGCATCATCATCATTCCTTTGAGAAGCTTTTGTGAAAATCTCTTCGACTCATTCGTCGTCGTTTGGAAGATATGATTTTTTCAATTTTCTTTGCGAAATGCCTTTTTCTCAGTCTGTACGGTTTGTCACGAAATTTCGTTGTATCACCCTATTAGATCATCCTTTTAAGATGGTTCTGTAAAATCTCTTCGACTTATTCGTCGTAGTATGAAAGATATGATTTTTTCAACTTTCTCTGAGAAATGCTTTTTTTCAGTCTGTATGGGTGGTAACGAAGTTTCGTACTAAATTATTCATTCAACTCTACTGGATAATTTCTGTATTTGTCCTAATTCATAATCGCATTTTCAAAATATTCAAGGGTAATATAACAAGACCTTGATAAATAGTCGACAATTTTTATTGCGTCTAAATTTCGACTGTATTAATAATATAATAATATAATAATCTCTTGTATTTATTAATTTTACTCAGAGATGAAAGCCCTCGAGCTTCGCTCTCGGGCTCTCATCAGATTATTAATGCCAAAATAATGTCTCGTTAAATTATTATAAAATACAGTCGAAATTTCGATGCAATAAAAATAGTCGACTATTTATCAAGGTCTTGTTATATTACCCTTGAAGATTATTTCTTGAATCCATTTCTTCATATCTGTCATATGAATGACACTGTATTGTCAGGGATTGTAGCCTCGATATCTCATCGTTTTTTATTTTTCCAAACCGATTCATTTTCAAATAATTATTCAGCTTTAACACGATTGATTCTATTTGACGTTTAATATGTATTTATTTAGAGTACTGTCAGATGCTCAGGATCCTTGATATCAGTATCATGATGAATAGTCGATGACTATTGTGCATCATGTAAATAGTCGCTAATAGAGCGTGTTGATTGGTCCTGTCAAACAGGAAACAAACGTATGATTGGTTGATGACTGATATTTAATAGACGAAAGAAATAATCGTCGTCATATCTCACGTTTCGACATAATACTTTATGTTACTCATATTTATTTTTTTTTGATTTGTTAGTCACGATATTTGTTTTTTCATTAAAATATAGTGAAAATAGACTGTTATATGCTGGAATTGCGTCTCGGACAAATCCCAATGTCAGGAGATAAGGACTTGCTGATTTAACGACACCAGCGAGAGACCACCTGCACTGGAACAAAGGAAATGCTGACAGTGTATAATTAACTTTATAAATACGACCTGCGAGTCGATTGAAGTCAGTCTGTATTTTATATTCGTTTTGATATCAATAAATTTGTATACAATATAACGGTGGTACGTACCACCCCTGTATAATTTTTTAAAAAGTGTATCAGTGAAATACTGATTTAACAACTGGCGCAGTCGGTAGGATTCCTAAACGCTGCTAGAACAAGAAGAATCTAACTGGTAGCGGTGGATCCTAATCATTCAAGGAATCAACGAACTTGCTGAGGAGTCATCACTTGAAGACCACGGAAGGAACACCCAGTGAAGCCCCTGGTGGACCATCTTCAAGAACAAGACGAATCACCCATGAAACTATTATTGTAAGTGACAAAGAATCATCTCGTACTTACAAATACTTTTATTTTCAAATAATCATACTGAGTGATTATTTTTATACAGACTCAATTCAAAAAAATCATTTTCGATAATTGTACTGTTCAATTATCCGCAAAATAATCGCACTGTTCGATTATTCTCAAAAGGTACAATTTGTTGAATCGATTATTGAGCAATATGGAGAACCCTGCAAATAATGTTGACAACAATGCCGAAAATCAGGATCCTGTTCCTGAAATCGAACCATATAAATTATCAGAAGTGTTCTCAATTGTTCCCGAATATGAAGGTGATCAAATATTTCTGACTACTTTCTTGAATGCTTGTGATTGCGCGTATCAAATGGACGAACCCAGATTAGCACAAATAATACGCGCTGGAAATCCCAGAGACATGCTCGAAGCACAGATGCGAATAAGAAGAAAACTTCAACTCTCGTATTTCGAAAATCAGAAACATGACAGACAAAACCAAAATAAACATAATATTCCAAAAAGACCTCTACCGAACCAAACCCCAAAATGCTCATTTTGTAATCGTCTTGGCCATTCGTTTAATGAATGCCGCCAGAGACAAAGAACCCAGCCGAACTTCTCGAATTCTGGCCGAAATCCAAATACTAATTTCTCAAGACCAAATTCTTTTCAGCCAAATCGACCCCCAAATAATTTCAAAAATACCCAGCAAAGACCGCAATCTCAAAACAACCAGCCAAGACCTCAATTTCAAAACAATCAGTCAAGACCAACATCACAAAATCAGAACTAACAAAATAACCGCCCCACGGTTATTCAACGAAACCCAAATTTCAATCAGCAAAGAACATTCTGTGTGAATTTTCACGACAATCAATACTCCCAAGATTCACAATATCAAGATGATTACAATGACTACTATACGGCTAGTAGCCAAGAAAGTGAAAACTGTTATACTGATAATAGTCAATACGATCAGTACAATGAATTTGACCAACAAAATCAATATGATCAGTTTGATGAAGTCAACTATCAGGATTTTCTCGCACTACCAACCCCAGATCATCCGCCAGATTTCAATCAAACACACGACCCAACATCAGAAATCCAGGCTCAAATACAAGCAATGAACCTGAACGAGTTCCACCCCGATCTGAACTTTCCGGAGCAACGCTTCATGTAAGTTCGCTCTACTCCATGAACTCCAAAAATCTTTATTACATTCAAGACTTGACAAACTCTTTCAAAATACTTATTGACACCGGAGCTGGTATTTCGATATTTAAACCAAAAACTTGCGAAAAATATTTACACCGATTTCCTGAAAATGTTATAGTCCAGGGAATCACGGACCAAAAAATTTTAATAACTGAATCCACCCTCATAAATTTCAAAGACAATGATCCACATAAAGTTTATGTGCATAACATTGAAATCGAATTTGATGGTTTAATCCGATTTTCTCGAACACTACAATTGTATTATTGATTTGAAAACAACCAACTAATAACAAATTTCAAAACTGTTCCTTTATTTAAAGTAACTGATGAAAAAATTTTGAGAATGCCCAAATTAAATCAAATTGCAATTGAACCCAGAAGTGAACAAATTCTTAAATTAAAGTGTAGCTTCACCAATACTGATGCTATACTGTTAGCACAGGAAAAGGAGAAAGTCAGACTACCAAACGCTTTAGTTAAAATTGATGAAAAAGGGCACTTTCTAACTTCAATTATAAATGCAAATGCCATTCCAAAAACTATTGATTTTTCAGATTTGAAACTTGAACCAATTTCAAAATTCGAATCAGTCTTGAACATCAACACATTTGATGATAAAAATTTTGAAAATAAATTCGATAGGACCCAAGAAATTCAAAATCAATTACGACTTGATCATTTGAATGACGAAGAAAGCCAATTGATAACTGACGTATGTATGGAGTTTTCGGACATTTTTTATTCAGAAGGTGATGATCTTACCTTCACAAACGAAATTAAACATACAATTGAAACCAATAATGCCAAACCTGTATTCACAAAATCGTATAGGTATCCCCAAGTCCATAAAGAAGAAGTTTAAACCCAAATTTCTAAAATGTTGAAACAAGGAATAATTCAGCCATCGATTTCTCCTTGGTCATCCCCTGTTTGGGTTGTCCTCAAAAAATTGGACGCTTCTGGAGAACCAAAGTGGCGTGTCGTTATCGACTATCGGAAACTGAATGAACTCTCAGTTGACGACAAGTACCCACTACCAAATATTTCTGACCTACTAGAACAACTTGGGAAGTGTCAGTATTTTACGACTCTCGATCTCGCATCGGGCTTCCACCAAATAGAAATAGACTTGAAATATGTACCCAAAACAGCTTTCTCTGTGGAGAATGGACACTACGAGTTTGTTCGTATGCCATTCGGCCTGAAGAACGCTCCATCGACGTTCTAACGCGTCATGGATAACATTCTTCTTGACATCCAAAATGAACGTTGCCTCTTGTACATGGATGATATTATCATTTATTCTCCAACCATACATGAACACCTCTCAAGGCTCACAGAGGTATTCAAACGACTAAAGAAGGCTAATTTAAAGATTCAGCCTGACAAATGCGAATTCATAAGAAAGGAAGTTGCATACCTTGGTCACATCATCACGACGGATGGTGTTAAGCAGAATCCATCAAAAATAGAATGCATCAGAGACTTTCCACAACCAAGGAATCCAAAAGAAATTAAATCATTTTTGGGTTTAGCTGGCTATTACCGTCGCTTCATTTAAAACTTTGCAAAAATATCTAAACCCCTAACAAAACTTTTGCAAAAAGATATAAAATTTCATTTTGACCCAGAATGCGAAAAATCATTCATGGAGTTTAAATCCGCTCTCACTACTAGTCCCATTTTGATTTATCCCAATTTCGAAGAACCGTTCCTTTTAACAACGGATGCAAGTCCATTTGCGATAGGATCAGTCCTTTCACAAGGACCCATAGGCAAAGATCTTCCTATAGCATATGCTTCCCGAACACTCTGCAGTGCCGAAACAAAATACTCCACGATAGAGAGATAACTTTTGGCAATAGTCTGGTCCGTCAAACATTTCCGACCATATCTATTAGGCAGAAAATTCAAATTAGTTACTGACTATATACCCCTCACTTGGTTCTTTTCGATTAAAGACCCAGGTAGTAGGCTGGCACGTTGGCGGCTCAAATTAGAGGAATATGATTACGAGATAGAGTATAAACCCGGCAAAATAAATACGAACGCCGACGCCCTATCACGTATCAAAATCAATCATTTCAAAGAATGCGCGAATTTTCAATCAAAATTCTCGATATTCGCTACAAATGAAAATGAAAACCCGGATATTCCACCAGAAGAACCAACAGAGACACAAGGAACCGGAGAAGCTCAGGAGAATGCTGAAGAACCAACAGAGACACAAGGGACCGGAGAAGCGCAGGAGAACGAAGAGTTCTCATTCCAAAAAATACAAGATGAATTCAACACATTTGTACACTTGTATCAAACCCAATCTGATCGATTACTCAAAAATTAAATTTGACAATAGTCAACTAGTGGACAAAAAACACAAAAATATTATCACATTTTTTCGATCTTCACTATAAAATTATTGAAGATATTTTCGAAGAAAAAGCTGATTTCTTCAACGATGCAATTAACGTTCTATCAAGTAAATCCTTAAAAGATAGAAAATATTTTATCCTTGCATTGCCATACGATCCAGATGCAGTCAATGAATATTTGTTCTATTTTCTCTATAAAAAACAAAACGAACTGGATCTTTCAAAAATCTATTACCCATACTGGAAATTCTTTCTTTCGTATTCGCAGAAAAAGAAATAAAATAACTGTATGTCAAAATTTGACAAGAACCCCTGAAAATGACGAAATACCTATTATTATGGATCAATATCATTCCGGTAAGAGTAATTTACATCGAGGAATTAATGAAACTGTTAGAAGAGTGAAAGAAAAGTATAATTGGCCTAATCTAGTTAAAGATGTGGAAAATTTTGTAAAAAAAATGTGAAACTTGTCAGAAAATAAAAATCTGTAGGAAAAATCTGAGTAACCCTCTAGTAATAAAAGAGACACCTAAAACACCATTCGAAAGAATCAACATAGATATTCTTGAAGTCCCTACATAAAATTTATATCTCACTATCAGAGATGAATTGACTAAATTCACACAGGCATACCCGATAGACAAATCCGCAAAATCAGTTGTCAAACTTTATTGCTATTCTTTCAGCACTATGGTACCCCATTAAGAATTCATTGCGACTCTGGTCGTGAATTCCGAAATACACTATTGAATGACTTGTGCACACTTTATGACATTAAATTATCATTTTCAAGTGTCCACCACCCGCAATCAAATGGCTCTTTGGAACGTTTCCATGCAACGCTCATGGAAATGATTAGATCAAGTGTTACAATAATAGTAAAAATAAAACACATGGGTTCACGCCCTATGAACTTCTATTCGGACACACATCCAGTCAACCACCAGAAACTCTCTATAACCAAGACAAATTAATTACAAAATACATACGAGATCTCAATAATAGAGTCTCGCATTACTACAAAGTTGCCCGAGAAAAGACTCAAAGACAAAAAGAAAAAGCAAAAATTAGATTTGACAAACATGTAGGACAATCTATAGAATACAAAGTAGGAGATGAAGTATTCGTTAAAGAATCTCAAATTAAAGACAAACTTCAAAATAAATGCAATGGCCCCTTTGAGATAATAGAAATTTTTCAAAATTCAGCAATGCTCGTCAATTGGAAGACGCGACAGAAAACAAAAGTAAACTTTGATAGACTGAAACTTTACATTGAAGATTAATTTCTTTTCAGGGTCATTTTGCTGTTTTCAGCAGCCCATTCACAATATTCCATTCAACCAATAAACAATACCGTTGGCATCTTCCTTCATGAAGAAAGCACTCTGAAAATTTCAAATGAAAAATGGACCTTACTAGTCTATAAGGACTTAGACCACATAAAATCCGCTTTGGAACACAATGACAAAATTTTAGAAAATATGTTGTTTACGTTTGACCAACATAGTGCACGAATGATATCATTCAAAGCCCAAGTTCAGATACATATGAGCCTTCTAACTCAGGTATCAAACTCACTTAGCCTGAAGTATCGAGAAATATTCGCCGATACTGAAAATTTCAATAAACGACAGAAACGCGGACTAATTAACGGAGTAGGTACTTTCTGGAAAGCAATAACCGGCAATTTGGATGCATCAGACGGTGAATATTATACGGATTGTATAAACAAAATTTCACAAAACGAACATTGAAAATCTCTTGAAAAATCAGATATCTGTTACTACCTCTGTGATCAAAAACTTCCACTCAACTATATGAGGAAACCGTCAATAAAGATATAAAAGAAATAGAAACATCAATATTTACAATTTCAGACCATTTTGCCTTTTATGAAGCACAAGTGAGAACCTTCGATATTTGCGAAACACTGATTGAAAGTTATCTTTTCCTAGAGGACACTCTTGATAATATTTTGAATTCTATAACATTCGCTAGCTTGAATATTCTTCACAGTTCAATCATAACTGATAAATGATTTGATAAATACCTCCTAGATATACACAATCTCTCCAAAAGAATAATTTACCATTATCAACAACGTTTTCAAATATTGCTCGATACATCGAAATTATTGAACTTGAAGCATATCAAGTTGATTCAAAAATTGTATTCATTTTGAAAATAACATTGGTCGAACCAGAAACATATACTTTGTATCGACTTCTACCAATACCAATACCGGATAATAGAACAGGACTTCATCATATTCTGTTATCATTTCAAAAATATATTGCGAGAGATGATGATTCGTTGTTGTATATTCCACTCCAAAATTTGGAAAATTGCAAATTCTTAAATCATGGTGTGAGAATTTGTTCCGATTTGTTGCCGTATCCGATGGATAGTGAAGCCATCTGTGAAGCCCAACTACTCAGAAGAGTGATTGCACTCCCGAAAACTTGCCAAACATCACTTATTTATGCCAAAGACTATAATGTTCAAGAACTTAGTCCCAACTTTTGGCTTATAACCATTTCGGACGATTTACCGATTATCGTCAAATGTTCTAATATGGAACCAGTGACAGAAATAATCACAACCAATTCTTTATTCAGACTCCAACTTGAATGTAATGCCTTCATTGGAAGCACAAGAGTCCACTACAAGTACCTCGTCGACAAGTACAAGAATATAACCTACAAGAACTTTGCAGTACAAATACCATACCAATGCTGTAAAGATCTTCCTGAAAAACAACACCTACCCGAGTTGAAACCACTGAAGCTGAACAAAATCAATGTGGACGATCTCAATATAGCTCAACACAAATTGAGTCAATATTCAGATGAGTTGGACAAACTCATCAATGAACCGTTCGTCAGTAAACACATTTCATGGTTTACATACTTTACCATCGCCCTGATCATCTCCTTGATTATTCTTTACATCTTCTGCAAATGCCGACGTCGAAAATCAATAAGAATTGGCATAACTTCATCTAATGACCAACCACCACCAGGCCATCCAAGGACCGGGAGGACTTCACGCACCTTAGCCAGATTCATTCCAAGGAGAAGACCAAGTATCAACCCCCAAGAACCTGTCGAGGAAGAAGTTGAACTTAACACAAACTTGAACTTGAGTCTAACCCAAAAGTTGTAGCACACCAACAACTTTTTTCCAAAAAGGGGAGTTGTTATATAGTGAAAATAGACTGTTTATATGCTGGAATTGCGTCTCGGATAAATCCCAATGTCAGGAGATAAGGACTTGCTGATTTAACGACGCCAGCGAGAGACCACCTGCACTGGAACAAAGGAAATGCTGACAGTGTATAATTAACTTTATAAATACGACCTGCGAGTCGATTGAAGTCAGTCTGTATTTTATATTCGTTTTGATATCAATAAATTTGTATACAATTTAACGGTGGTACGTACCACCCCTGTATAATTTTTTAAAAAGTGTATCAGTGAAATACTGATATAACATACATATCAATAATTCCTTGGATAATAAAATTATGCTGCCCATCTCTCATGTCGCAAATAACCTGAAAAACTGATTGTGACAGTGAAAATAAGAAGATATCGGTAAAAATTATTGATGTGGCAACACCGCAGACGTTATCTCCTCAATTATTCCACCATCAATAATAGTTCAGTCGACAGGTAGTTTCAGATAGAAAAAGGTCGGAATATGATGAAACTTCAAGATGTTGTTCAGGGATGGTTGATTAACATTTTCGCAAGTTTTGGACCTCGAGGACCCTGTGCTAAAAAAGTAGGGGGGGGGGGAAAACTGCAAATTTTTCGACCTTGGTGTGGTTTTTCCTAAATAACTTTTTTGCCTTACGTTCTACAGCAAAAACGTCGTTGTACTTTTTTGTAGATCAAATTCCCTACGAATGTGTTGCCTCAAACATGTTTGTGTGTCAATTTGTTACCGAGATATGGCGCTTCGAAGAATAGGTAATTTTTCAAATTTCGCCACAAAATGCAGAATTCCATCCTATTTCTTCTGTTATACAAGAATTATGATGAAATGTAGTTGCTATTATAATTCCTACTTGAAATCACCAACTTTAGATAACCCCCACCACTGCTTGCTCACCAGGTGTCAAGTCGTTCCTCCCAAGTACAAGATAGTGTCGGGCCGAGGGGAGTGTGTGATCAGCTACAGCAGTAAAAAGCTGGAAAACAATAGATGTTAGAACACTGCTCCTGTGGAACTGCGGAATGCAAACGATGAGTCAATATTCAACATAGAAGGCTGAAATTTGTCTTATTCTACCTGCGCTACCTAGACCTATTTGTTTTCGATTTTTGAGGTCATATCAGATCACTTTTCATTTTATTCTTTCAACATGACTCTATTATTCATTAATTCCAAGAAGAAATCGAAAAATAGTAATTATAGAAGGGTATAAGTACCTCAGGTAGAATAGTCAAATTAGGTAGTAGGATAATTAAAATTAGGGATTGGTAAAAATGGGACAGAGAGCGTTTAACCACTCAGAGTATATTAGAGTAGAGAGTAGAGTTTATTCAATTCAATTAGATATTTACAAGTTCATAAATAAGAGAAGCCACCTAAGCATAGATTGTTTTGTGGGACATTCTCTTATTATACATTATATGAGTTTCTACAATGAATAATCGAAATTCCAAACTATCGTTAAACTGATTTTTTAAGTAAAGTAAAGTTTTTCATGGTGCACCATTAATATTCTGCTGTTAAGATTATCCTAGATCTAAGTACTCATACATCTCGACGCCTGTGTTGAGGAGTACATCATTTCATTAACGTGTAATATTTTGTCACATATTCAGTGAGGAGGGTATCGAATACTGTTGAGTTTCAAATCTGTGATAAACTAACATCTATCAAACCTTTTCATGAATTCGACCCCTATCTACGAGGGAACACAAGGAAATCAGTACAACCTGGAGGAGTAACCCATACCAGAGGA
This sequence comes from Chrysolina americana, assembly GCA_958502065.1. Classification (NCBI taxonomy): domain Eukaryota; kingdom Metazoa; phylum Arthropoda; class Insecta; order Coleoptera; family Chrysomelidae; genus Chrysolina; species Chrysolina americana. The sequence continues at coordinate 27,234,976 of OY293416.1, forward strand.
TTGCCTGAAATTGTAGCTTGAAGTGTCATCTAGTTCGTATTCTGTTAGCAGAACAACAATTACAACGTTGGAGTTATCACTAGCCTGTGAATCCACCCACTGAATGAACTAAGGTAACCTGTGTCGCTGAAGCAAATTCAGTAATAATATTGTTCGAATATCGTATTACTTTGATACTACATTTTGATAAATTTATTAATATATATTTGTTTTGAGATATTGTTTTATTGTTGGTCTGGTTACAGAAGGAAGTCAATTTATCTTATTTCAATTATTTATCATTAGGTATTTTGTAATTTTTATTCCAGTTAAATTAAAAATTGCTGGCGTCCAGCCAGTCAAATTCTTGAAGTTCAAAATTTAAAACACTTGCCTGCCACATAAAAAATCCGAAACTGGCAATATAGTCCAAAGAACCTACGCCGTTCTCTGCTGAGCAGTCAGGCAATCAAAGTAACCCCGGTTTCGTTACAAATTGTTCCTAGTCCAGCCTCCGCCTTCTTATATGTTTCTTCCCCGTATTCACCTATGATTACAAGAGCGGTATCATCAGCATAGGAGACGAGTTTTCCATTTATGTTTTTCAAATTAAACATGCTATTAATATAAAGTAAGAAGAAAACTGGACCCAATACCGTCCCCTGTGACACACCCATTGATATCGGTAGAGGGTCACTTAATGTGTCATTAATTTTCGTGATTTGTCTACGGCCGGTTAAATAATTCTTAATTAAGTCGAGAGGAAGGCCTCTTATGCCTGAGTTTTCCAATCGTTGAAATAGAATACTATGATTCACAGTATCGAATGCCTTGGCCAAGTCCAAGAATACAGTCAAACAGTTTTGTTGGTTTTCGAAGCAGTTCAGGACTGTTTTCGTTAATTCAAATACTGCTTTCTCAATAGAACAGTTCTCTCTGAATCCAAATTGTGATACTGATAAAATATCATTTTTTTCGCAATAGTTCATGATTCTGTTTTTTATACATTTCTCGAAGATTTTTGTGAAATTGTTTATAACTGATATTGGTCTATAATTATTCGATAGTTTTTTATTACCAGATTTGAATATAGGAGTTGTTAAAGATTCTTTGAATGCAGATGGAACTGTTCCCTTTCTCAATATTAAATTAAGAATATGACACAAGGAGTCAACTAGATATTATTATTTCTACAGAAATTTTGTCTGGTCCTGGAGAAGTATTAGTTTTTAATTCTGAGATGATTTTGATTAATTCCTTATTTGTTATAGGTTGCAGAAACAGAGAATCTCGTGAATTATTGTTCTGTACGATACATTGATCAAGTAAAGTTGTAGTTTTTTTTTATTTTAGCTGACATTTTTGTTCCTATTGTCGTGAAATGTTCATTAAAATGATTGGCAATTCCTTTTTCCGAGATTATTGTTAGATTTTTCTCATCTAGGATAGTAAAGTTTGATGCGCTTTGATATTTTCCAGTTATTTCGTTGATGTTTTTCCAAAGTTTTTTTATATTATGAGAATTTACAATTTTTGTTTCAAAATATTCTGGTTTAGTTGTTCTGATTAAGTTATTAAGGAAATTTCTATAATTTTTGTACGATTGTCGATTTTCTTCTGTAGAGTATTTATTGAGTTTTCTTTTGAGGGAGTCTCTATGATGAATCGAGTTCAGTAGTCCTTGAGTCATCCATGGTTTTAGTTTAGTTGAGTTTCCTTTATTTTTTACTAGTTTCACCTGGGTGCTCGAATGCAAACATTCCTTTATTATGTTGATTAAGAAATTATAGGCAATTTCTGGATCATCAGATTCACAGACGAATTGCCAGTTTACATTTTTAAGTAGGGTCGTCAATTTTTTGTGGTTTATTATAGAAATTTCCTTCATGTTATTAGTATTTATTGTATCACTGGTGTCAAGACCAATGGATAAAAGCACTGTTAGTGATCCGTTAAGTTTGTTTTGAAGATGTAAGAGTTCAGTTTATTGTTACTAATTTCAATTTTTTTGTCAAATTTTACAAATATATAATCTATAATGGTAGAAGAGTTATGAGATTCTCTTGTAGGTTTGGTTATGTAGGAAAAATACCCCGATTCCGCCATCTGACATATATATTTGTTTGTTATTAGTGAATCAGTATCAAGCAAATTGATGTTTATGTCCCCTATAAATATACTAAAATCGGATGGTACTAGAGTTTTCAAATAGTTATCAATATCGTATACATAAATATCAACGTTGGTGGAAGGTGGTCTGTATGTTGCTATAACAGAATATGAATTTTGTTTCAGATTGAAGCTCAATTTGATTAATTTTGTTTCCGTTAAGTTGATGAAAATTATATCAACAGTAATTTTACTCTTTACGTAGACTACAACCATATCATTCTGGATGAATTGCGAATTATTATAATATATATTGTATCCTGGTTGAGAAAAATCTTCAAGATCATTTAAATGCCAAGATTCAGATAATATAAGTATATCGATATTGTTTTGTTGAAATGTTTCAATATAAAGTAAAAGTTCATCAAAATTCTTTCTCAAACTTCTTATATTGAGATGAAAAATATTGAGATATTCGTTAGAAATCAGTGAGAGGTTATCTTTTATATTTTCACTAACCTTTGTTTTTCTCTCCTCATAATTCTCCAAATAATCAAAAATATCTAAAATGATGCTTAAAGATTGAAACGATTTTTTTACAAAAAAAAAGAAAAAACGAAAAATGAAGAAATTAAATCTACTAATATACTATAAAACAGTTGTATATATAAGATTGAGATAGATAAGTAACATTAGAAACCTTCAGCTCTTGAAGTGAATAAGTTTGTTAGCGAAAGGAGCATCGAGTGTTAGTGACAGTTTTGGTTTTTGGGTAATTTTCTGAGATGGCGTCTACATCTCGTGGATCAGACTTGTGATTTATTTGTAAAGGGTTGAAGCAGGTGAACTAACTGTAGTGAAAGCCAGAGGAGTTGCCAGACTGTTGGAGTACAGTGTAAAAAGGAAACTTTCGGCAGATGAACAGTTTCTGCGTGAGTTGAGTGAAATAAGAGTGCACAGTGCTTGCCAAACAAGGTACAACAATGAGAAATTAATTGCTGCATTTACACGTCGTGGATGTGACACATCCAAAGCTCCTTCTCCTGCACCTACCCGACGGTCACAAGTTGCGAAATTCGACTTCACCAATGCGTGTTTTTTTTGTGAGGAAGCTATCACTGATGATTTCAGAGCTAAACAGGCAAAGTTGCCCTTGGAAAGGCGCAATGCTACAGTCAAAGTGACTCTACCCGAAATCATCGAAAAGGCGAGGATGCGTGGAGACGACTGGGGGAAGAAAATAGAAGAGCGCATTAGCCAGTTGCAGAATTTGGACACTGATTTAGTCGCCGTCAATGCTGAGTATCATCAAAAGTGCCTCGCAAGCAACAGCTTGCGAGGCACTTTTGATGGTAACAACCATCCACCTAAGTCATCGCATAAAAGAGGATTCCGCCCATCGCCGAGTGTTGACGAAACCATGCAGGTGATATTTTCATACATTGACGAGAATAGTGATGAATGCCAGTTTTCCATTCAGCTGGTGATTGAGCTGATTGAGGAAGACCGTCGACCATACAGCAAAACTGTCAAAAATCGTCTTTAGATGAAATATGGGGACCAAATCATTATTTCAGAATCAAGGAGAGGGCCTATTGTCAGTCTGAAGAGGGTTGGTGACAAAATTCTGTACGATAACTGGTACTCCACCGAAAGGAAAGTAGACGCACAGGAAGAAAGACGTCGAATTGTGGAGGCAGCTGGAAAAATAATTTTGGAAGACATCCGCTCCAGAGTATTCAACACAGTTGAGTATCCTCCGATTGACAACTTCTTGGATAGTGCGCGAACTGCGGTTCCGGAGACACTGCTTCTTCTACTCCATGTCTTGATTTTGACCAACAAATGACGAACCTTGGACTTTTGGAAAAATGAATGCCTCGCTCTGGCTCATGCAATCATGATAGCAGTGCGCCCCAAATCTTTTCTATCCTCCATCATGACTGCTGTTTCCGTGATTGTTTACAAGAAGTATGGCTCTTAACATCTCCTGAATTTTCTATCTTCTATGGGCTTTTCATCGCCTTACGAAGAAGCCAATAGGCTAGAAAGGTCTTACGTGCTGCAAGCTGAAAGTACCCAAATTGCGGAGTCTGCCAATCCATTCAGTCAGTTCATATTTGACAATGCGGACTTTAATGTTAATACTTTGGATGGTCATGACACATTCCACGCCATGGGAGGAATCATGGCTGTAACTCCCCGGGAAGCTGTAGCCACCAAATCTGAAGTAGCCCGCCTGAAGGTGTCGTCAGCAGCCAAAGTCATTGCTGATGCTGGTATAGTATCTTTATTCCTCAATATAATATATGCCTTGAGAATAACGTAATATTGTTAATTACATTAATTTTTTTCACGAAAGAACTACGTCTTTTTTCTTCCTGTCCTGGGATAAATATGTAGGGGAACGGGGGGATATCGATCCGAAAAGTAACTGATATCAATACCAAAATGATGTGAATAGGTATGGTTGGCTTTCATCAGAAAGTTAGCTTTTGAGAATTGGGGTTGGGTGGGGGAAGGAGGAGTGGGGTGTCCAAAGTTGGTGACTTCAACTAAGAATCATAATTACTACAACATTTCATCATAATTCGGGTATAACAGATGAAATAAGCTGTAATTTTGCATTTTTTTTAATTTCTTAGCAAATTTTGAAACATGACCTTTTTATTGCGAATTCACATACAAACATGTTTCTTCAGTCGAAATTGTATAAAATTTTACGCTATACAAAAAAGTATCTATATGTTGTTTCCGTGGGACGTAAGAGAAAAAAGTAATCGAGGAAAAACCGGAGAGAGGTCAAAAATGTTGCAGTATCCCCCCCCACTTTTTTCGCACAGAGTTCTCGAAGTCCAGAACTTGAGAAAATGTTGATTAACCATCCCTGAAGAACCTCCTGAAGTTTCATTAACTTCCGACCTTTTTCCACCTAACCCCACTTTTTTCAACCTGTCGACTGAACTATAAGAAACTGTGGCTAGGAAAGGGTGGGTAACTTCACACTAATTATTTAGAGACAGTTTAGGGCATATTGGCGATTAGAGTGTAAATTATTTCAGAAATTATGGAATTTATTATTCGATACATAAATTTACGTCTCATATATGAAGTTGAGCAGAGTTTTTGTTCGTTGAGGATTCAGATTTAGTCGTTCAATTAACAGTTAATTAGAGACCAATTTCATTTCCGCAAAGAGTTTATTTTGATATTGGGTTGCGGAAAAAAGTTATTCATTTTAGCGACTTTTGTGTAGGCCAGATTGTTTAAGTTAATTGGGTCGATTACAATGAATATCAACCAGCAATTTGAAAAGTGTTTAATTTTAACGATCTTGTAGCTTAACTTTGCAGAAAAATACTGCACAAGCGAATAAATTTATTTAAACAAATTTCTTTCTTTTGGATTCAGATCAGGATGTTTACAAGACCATATAATTTATAAATTTTTTTTGTCTCTGGTGTTCATTTACTCAATTATTTTGTGTGTTCAATATATCATTAAATCAGCTTCCAGAGTATGTTCAACAAAATCCGTCGATAATATTTTTAAGGTTATTGTTAGTTTTTAAAAATTACTCGGCACAACAGCTATTGATGAAAAAACGGTCGACTCTTCCCCTGCACGAAACCACGCCAGGTACCGACTTTGACGTCTTTAACTACTCTCTACAACGGAGGTTGTCAGATAAAAAAAGTGGTTTTCTTCCAGGGAAATTGTCACCTAAAGGTTATCAAGGAACTGTATTTTCTCTAGCTATCTGTCTGCTTGTCTGTGTAACTTTTTGAGCTTTTTGTATATCACAAATTATTTCAATATGGTATACATCAAGGAACAGTTCTCTAGAAACAATTTCATAGGCAACGCCTTTAGCATTTTATTTTGGTTATTGTATGTTGTGACGACAAATTTGTTGAATTCACTAAGAACTAAAGTTATTATTAAATTTGGTGTGCGTCTGCAAGTTTGTCTGTGAATTATTGATAAAATGTATGATCAGTCGAACTCATGAATAAAAAATATTTGCAATAGTAAAATTGCTGTTCCACCAAAGTTACACTCTATCAAGACAGCTGATTTCGTTGATCGTTTTAGGTCACCCCACCCCTTTTTTCATAGTTAAAGTTATTGGAGAAACTACTTTGTAACGACTGCGCGCTACACGTCATTATCTTACCAACTCGTGAAGTGTTCAGACGTGTTTTACCAGTTCCTGATAAGTTTTTTCTTTTTAACTAAAATTTTGTGTTCTGCAGTGAAAATCTTAGAATTTTTATTTGAATATTTTTCAAAATGGAAAAGTTTTTGATAATCAAAGACTCAAACAAAATGATTTGCCGTTTTGGACTTCAAGGTAGAACTTTGGAATTCAAAATCGCACCAATACCTAAAGGTGGAGAACCTGTGAGTTTGATGAGAGACGCCATAACTCAGATAGTATTGAAAGTTAGGAGTGGTCTGACATCAACTGATTATGTCGGTTTCAACTTTTGTTCCAGTGAATTTTCGCGAGGACAGGGGTGGATGAGCTCCAGACTAGCGTCTGAAGTAACTTGCGAAGAGATTTTTGATAAAATTTCATCTATTTATCAATCCAATTCAACAAGCCTCAATACTGAAACTTTCTGTTTGGGTGTTACCTCGATAAAAATGCCTACTGGTGAAGGTCGAGGCCGTTCGTACAATACATTCGCCGAAGACTGCAGCAAGTATAAGAGCCTATGAATTGACGAAGACTGCCGGCGTATCCGTTCCCTCATACGGAAGCAAGAGACGTGACCTTAATTTCAAGGGTGATGATAATGGACCCCAGTTGAATCCAAAAATAACGACGGTGAATTTTTAAAGTTTTTCACTTTGTTGGATAGAATATTTTTTCGTTTAATTTTTTTGACAGTAAACCCGAATATTTTATATTATGTATCGAAAGGTGAATACATTTGAAGCTTTTTTCATCAATGACCTTGCTTTTAATATCCAAATGTAACGACTGTGCGAATTTTTTAAGATTTTCACTTTGCGTGATAGAACATTTTTTCGTTTTATTTTTTTGATAGTAAACCCGTATATTTTATATTATGTATCGAAAGGTGAAGACATTCAAAGCTTTTTTCATCAATAAACTTGTTTTCAATAACCAAAAATATCGATAGCGCTTGACGATAATCTGGTCTTTTTTATCGAATGCTGATGACTTTCGAGTCAGTTATAACAACACATACATAAAATATTATTTCATTCATTTATTTCTGAATTATTTAATCTACAACATGTCTCCAATAGACGTTCTGGTGCTCTATCGAAGTATTTCTTTGCGGACTTGATTTTTTGAAATCACGATAACATATCAATCATTTGGTATCAATGTGAATCTATGTTATGAGGAAAATGGTGTTCGTTAATTGCATCAGTAGGATCCTATATTATTTCATACTCACTCTACACCTTCAGCATCAAGGAACATTTGAAGTGAGCATTTTTTATATAATTATTATTTTGGCATGCCTCAAGGACCAGTTCTCGGGGTATTTTCCTGTTTTTTCAATATTCAAAATACCCTCCATAAAAAAATGTAGCAGTTGAAAAATATAATATATTGAAATGTAGGAGAAAATTACGTTATTTTTGTAAATACCAATTTCCACTATTGATCGAGGGTTTTGCAAACAGAGCCAATGTTTGATCTGCGGGTAAATTATAGCGTTCTTCAAAATTGCTGAGAACTGGCGAAAAAACAAGATATATTTGAGCGATAGCCAAATTTGTTGAGGTATCTTGCAGCGGTATAACTAGTTATGTTCTATGAATTTGCGAACGTTGAAATTATCTTCCAATCCAAAGGCTTGTCATTTTGCAATGCCTTCAAATGAGCGTATTTTGAACGTTTTTTTTTTGTTAATTTAAAGGCACCGATGGAACGTCGGTACCTTCAAATGAGTGGATCTTGAGCGTATTTTTTTCGCTAATCCAAATGTGCAGATGAAATGTTGAGTTTTGGATACCCCCTTAATATTGTAACCAGTTTCATTTTATGACAATTTGAGTGAATCTTGAACTTTTTTTCTACCAATCCAAAGGTTGCCTCTTAATAGGTGCACCCTCATTATTCGATAAATTCAACTGAGATTCGCCAACAGCCCTATTTCAATTATTATAACGGTGTCAAAAATTCCAGTTTGTTGAAATTTCAATCACCAACGTTTTGCCGGTGATCCAAAATTCACCCCATTACGTTTGACTCTGGTGTAGACCGTCAGGGTCCAAAATGGAGATAAATTAAAAATTTACCAAAATCCACGTTTGCAGGTATATTCCATTCATATATATTTGTGGTCTTCTGAATGAAATTATTTTTTTTGCATCATTTGATGAAATGTCATGGTAGTCGATATTTGCTACACCTTTTAAAATCACTCAATTTTTCATTCGGAACCAACATTATTTGATAAATTCAACTACGATTTGTCAAATTCCTACTGCGCATGTTCGAAGAATATTCTGAGATACTTAGTTTGAATGAGATGTGACGAAGCTCAAACTGCGCATGTTGATTATAACCGCGTCATTGAACGACACGTTGAGATATTGTAGGCCCAAAAAATACCAAGTATCGGTTACTTTCTTGGCTAATACCCCACACATTAAATTCGGATAGAAATAAAATAAAAATTTCGTAAAGGATATTTAATATTTATTAAATACAAGAGGACCTCCATGTAATCTACGAGTCAAAATTAGTTCATTTTCTTCTTTGAAATCTTCTGCTATTAAATTCTCTATTTGTTGCTGTATATACGTTTTATTCTTAATCGTGATATCATTATCTGTATAGCTGGGTGTTTGAATGTTGGTGTTCCTACGTGGAAACAGCAATGATACCTATAATATTTCATGTATATAAAGTTAGCAAGGCCACTTGCCGGAAAATCGATGAAACCAATTCCAGTAATTGTTGAATAATTGTCGAGAATTTGTAGTGAACGAAAAAAATTTGTCGCGCTTATAGTTTTTTTATATGGGGTGGATGTGCTAACTTGTTAGCACTGCCACTAATATAACTTGACAAATAAACATCAAATTTTATCACTGCGGTAACCAACAATTGTCGAGTAATTGTCGAAGTCTATTTGAAGTAAAAAAATGCGAAAAATCGTTTCTTTACAGCTTATATATGTATTTTTTATTGTAATTCTTGATATTCAGGGAAATTTTGAGTAAGTGGCAACACCGCATGCCTATAAAGATAATTTGAGCTTTTTTCATTAAACTATGTCAAATATGAATTAATTAGGCATTCTTCTTGAAACAAATTAAAAATTTATTGTGAAAAACTCAGTGTTCAATAAGAAAACTCATCAAACTTGGTGCTTACCGATTACAGGTAGTTTTTCTGCTTTTGGAAATTTCAATGTTCCACGACAAATTAGATTCAGTTATTCGACAATTGATGAGTTAGTTTTCAGGAGCTGAAAAAAAAAATCCAACCAAATTATGTGTGTATTACTAAGAAAAGGGAATTTCTCCATTATTTAGCGTTTTAAAGTAATTTTCCGGGTTTTCAAGGATGAAAATTTCCACGACAAATATGTTTTCGTCGTTCGACAATTGTTCTTTAAATTTCTGCCACAAAAAATTATATTTAATCATCAAACAGTGCGTAGGTAATATCGAGAGACTGGAAATAATTCAATTTTACCAATTATAGGTAGTTTTTCTGCTTCAGGAAATTTCAGCTTTCCACTACAAATTATGATCATTCAACAATTCATGAGTTGATTTTCAGTCACAGAAAAAATAATCCAACCAAATTATGTTTGTATATTACTAAGAAAAGGGAATTTCTTCATCAATTAGCGTTTTAAAATAATTTTTCGGCTTTTCAAGAATGAACATTTTTTCACGACGAATATGTTTTCGTCGTTCGACAATTGTTCCATAAAATTCCGCCCAAAAAAATTATCTTTAATCATCGAGAGGCTGGAAATAATTGAATTTTACCAATAACATGTAGTTTTTCCGCTTCAGGAAATTTCAACGTTTCACGACATATTTGATTTTGTCATTCGACAATTGATTAGTTGATTTTCAGTCACAGAAAAAATTTTGTTGGCATATTACTAAAAAATGGGAATTTCTCCATTATGTAGCGTTCGAAAGTAATTTCCGGCTTTTAATGTCTCCTTTTTCCACCTGTTGTATTTAGTTTCTCAGTTATAAAAAAGTAAGAGTTTTCTCGGGCAATATGTTATAATTATTCGCCGAAATCGCTAATCGTTCAGTGTATTTGTGAGCTTACAAAAAAAAAACAAGTTTGATGAGTTTTTTCATTGAACACTAAGTTTTCCTATTTTTCACACATTTGTTTCAAAAATAATGCATAATCCATACATATTTGACAATAGTTTAATGAAAAATGCTCAAATTATCCTTATAGGTATGCGGTGTTTCCAATTACTCAAAATTTCCCCGTATATCAAGAATTCCAATTGAAAAATACACAAGGTGATTGTACGGAATTCTGACACAGCACCTAATACTGACACTTTTGTTTATGTGAGATAAATAAGATATCTTTCAGGTATTTAAAATTACCGCCTGCATTCACAGAAATTATAATGTAAATTTTCTGTCAAAAGATTATTTTGACAGATTGAAGTGTATTACCGTTGCATGTATACCCGTTTCAAGTGGCGGTTACCTTCTTCTTGTGTTTTTTGTGCCAATTCTTATAAGAATCTTGAGTTGAGGTTTAACTTCCAGGTAAGTTTTTTCGTTTGAATCAGTGAATTTCTGTTTGGGTAGTTTACGTCTAGTGTTTGTATTGTGTATTTCATATAATATTTCAAGAAATATACAACTTTTTAAATTATAACCAACAAATTTTGGGGGTGTCATAATTATGTACAACTTCAAAGCACATTTCCTAATTCTGACAAGTCTGTCAGAATTAGGTGAAAAACCTGAAATCTTTTTTTCTCTCTTGCTCGTACTAGAATGATGATAGTGATATCTGCTTTGCTCAAAATATGCAAAATGTAACTTCTCAATGGTGCATCCTAATTCTGACAGGGGGTGTCACATTTAGGAACTAGTCTGTCAGGTTTAGGATAAATGATGTTTTATGGAAATTTTCTATCTTTTGTAGAATGTCGGAGAAGAAAAAAAATCGTCGATACGATCCAGATACATTGAAATTGGCACTTGAATCGATAAGAAATGGAATGTCCGTTAAAACAGCAAGTAATATTTGTAAAATTCCAAAAACTACATTACATTATGAGAAAACAGGAAAATATCCTGTAGAAGTGGCTTCCGATCCTAGAAGAGTGTTTAAAGCAGATGAGTCTGCTTTTTTATTGTGTCCAAAAGGAAAAAAGGTCCTCACAGTTAAAGGAAGCAAAACAGTGTACAGCCATACAAGCAATGACGAAAAAGAATTTATTACAGTTTTGGTAACAGGCAAGTGTTTACTTTTTATTCCTAATGTGTTTGTTAATAGGTACCTATTCTATAGAACAAACATTAGATGTTTCTTTTTTTCCAGCTAACGCTGCCGGTGACGTAGCCCCTCCAATGGTAATGCACTCGTATGAGCGGATTCCACAAAGTATAGTTACTTTAATGCCTAATGGATGGGGACTTGGCAAATCCGAATCGGGATGGATGACCAGTGCATATATCATTTCTACCATGCATACTATGTAACATATTGAATGCAATTGAATTCGCTATACTCCAACATGTCTATATACGCGTAACCGTCACATACTGAGATATACATAACCATACCACCGCAGGCCAACGCCTGGATCAAACGAGCCCAGAAGCAAAGCGCTTCCCCTGCACCGCAGCAAGAAGCGAGAAGAACGATAGAAGCAGAAAGGATCCAGCAATCACCGCAGGCACCAGCTATTCCCTTCACTCCACCCAAGCAGTCGCCGTTGCATAGGCACGTCTAGGAGTGCTTTTTCAAGTTCTTCATAGGTGGCACAATTTACTGTTGGTCGCTGCTCCATCTATGAGGAATTGTTAGTTAAATGATGGATTACTATCACAGTCATTTGTGACAAACCAATGATGAGATTGGTCATAATTGCGTCATCCTTATCAGAAGGGCACCAAGCTACATTTGCGTAGTTTCGATAAAACGCCGTCTGAAGTTGAAACATTGCAGACACTTGCTTAATTAGGTCCCAGTGCAAGGTAATTTTTTTCAAATGTTAATACACAACTGGCGCTTGGTTTTGTTCAGAAACATGACCCGAGAGTACTTATTTGTCATATGGTGCCCTAAACTCATTTTCATAAAAATGTCGCTTGGTTCCTTTCTGATAAGCATGACCCAATTGTGCTGACTGCTTTCTTACCATTACTAGCAGCAAATTCAACTTTTCTACAACAGTATTTGGAAACATGGATATATTGATAATAGTTCGCTGGTAGATTTTTCAAAAGCTGTTAGTGATTTCTAAAATCGTTATAATTTACCTGTGGATGGAACTTTGAATAATGAAATAATGGAGCCTATTACGAAACCCAGATATCAATATGGCGAAACCGAGTATAAATTTTCAAGAAAATGGAATGAAACTCATCTGCGGTGGTACCTATCTCGCTATCCACTCAACAATAATTATAATGAATACCTTGCAGTATTAAAAAAAGCTTTCGAAATGTGGCAGAATGCATCAATTTTAACATTTGAGATGGTAACGAAACCTAATTCAGATATCACGATAATATTCCTTAAAAGTTATCATCAACATCGAAGGACTTGTATGGGTATTTCATATTGTCCTTCTCTTTTTGATGGCCCTGGCACAGTCTTAGGTCATACTTTCTCTCCAGAAGCACATAACAACTATTGTATGGAAATTCATTTTGACGATGAAGAAAAATGGTATACAGGATATAATGAAACGCCTTACGGATATTCGAATTTATTGACGACAGCCTTTCATGAAATTGGACAATCTTTAGGTTTAGGCCATTGCGATAAGGAGGACGCAATTATGTTACCATGGTATCAACAAAAAATGCGCCCCCATCCATCAAGATGATATTAATGGACTTGAGGCACTATATGGTCGAAAGTACCGATTTGTTGCTATACCTATGTATATACCGCCAGTTACAACTACTACTCGAATACCTACCACTCCCCTCAAAACTACTGTAGTAAAACTGCACTGGACTAATTTTTCTAATTTATTCTAAACACTCTTAATCAATTATTTCACTAAAACATAGACTTCAATAACTATTTCAATTTATTTCTACTATGGCTATCTATCAGCGAACTCTCGAACTGTATTTGTAACTCTCTGTGACTGTCTCTGACTATCCCGCCATCTCCCGCCGGGCGATTTATATATCCGTATTTACAGGTCTCGACTGTTCGAGCCTTTCGGGCGACTTCATAGATGTCCCCAGAACCTTCGTTAGAAAGTTCGCGTCTCTTCCACGTGATTCTTGTGTTTGTCAACGGAGAACTTGTTTACATTTCGAGTGTGCACCACTAATTGGATGATCAGGGCCGGTCTCGAGGCCGGTCTCGAAATCGTAACACTACGCTCTTAATTCATACTACAAGCAAACAACACCTTCATCATACACCTAAATTCAATAAAAATGTATGTGAAGTTAAAGCTCCACCAGATATATTGTTTTTGGCGTACGCTCCAGGATTTCCAAGCTATCGATTGTATGTTATTGTAAAGAATATGATATGGAAGTTTGATATTAGTGATAATAAGAAGAAAATTACTGAACCTGATAAACTACAGAATTATCTACCCAACGAATTAAGACCCTACGGTGTAGATTACGTTTTTCAATCTGCTAATGGTAATTTATTGGTTGCCAGCAAAAATAGAGTAGATAAAGATATAGAAATCCATCCCCCTTTTACCTCCAAACGCTAAAATAAATGCACTTTTTCAAACACATGCAGGAAAATATTTTGTCTTTTATGATAATACTTCCTTCATTGAATTTGATGGAGTGAATATTAATGCAGCAGGAATTATCACCAGGATGCCTTCCCAGACATCCCCAATGACATCATTTCAGCGTTTCGCTATATAGATGGCCATGTGTATTTTTCAAGGAAAATACGTACTTCAAGTACAATGAGTTCCAAAGAAGACTTATTGAAGTAGGAGACTTCAATTGGAACAATAAGCTTTTGGATGATCTTAGAAATTCATTGATGAAACTAAAATTTTTTTATGAATAATTTGATGAAATATGTGGACGCTGTAACACCTTTACTTTAGAATAACACTTGCGATTTTAACACCTAACCAGTGTTGATACATCGTCAGTAAAGCAGAATGCATCAAAAGCAGTATATTTCGTTGTAACTAATACAATATTAACTGATAAAAATATCAAAACTATAAAAATCTGATTCTTCTCACTTTTTTTTGTTGACAATATTCATTTTCTTTTTTTATATCAACGTCAAAAATATATATGGTGAACCGATAAAACTTGTAACAATTCCTAACATTCTCCCACCCGAAATTATGTTCTCCTTGGAGAATATTCAGTACTTTATGTTCCGTATCTCGCAGGGGGTTTGATTTTCCTTCCTGACCTTGTTATAACTTCATTCGATTCTTCCTGATTAGTTTATCGAATTCGTCTGCTGTTCTCAATCATTGTTTTCGATTCATCTTCGGTTATATCCAATTCCAGGGGATACAATTTTTGCACAGGTCTCAGTAGGTCTTTTTCCGGAAATACTTGTTCAATTTTTCCAAGAGGCCATTCAAATCTATTAGTGGTGTTAGTTTCGATTAAGACCACTGCTCCAACCATCAAATGGTGTATTTGGTCATTTCTTCTTCTCAAGAACAGCTCGGCTGCTCTATGGAAAAACGAAGTATCTGCTTCAGATAATATTTTCCAGGAGAGCCAAAAATAGTTCAAATCATTACACGGAGATGACCTTGCATTTATTCTGAATTTTGTAAGTGATTCGCATTTACAGTCCAGGGTTCCCACAGACCTGGAAAACAGGGAAAAGTCAGGGAAATCAAAAAGTGTTGAAAAAATCAGGAAAAAGTCAGGGAATTTTAGAGTTTTGAGCAGAAGTCAGGGAATTCAACGAATGTATATGGAAAACCAAATCGATATACATAATTCCGTATCAGCTGATTCCAGATAAAAAAAATTAATTAAGCTGTTGTCTTCTTCATGAATTTTAAATTTCGCGGTCTTTCTTCGACCACTGCTCTTTACTCGCACATGATTGGCAGAAATATGAATACGCGTACGATGTTTACTACCTCGTGAGTTTTCGGTTTCCCCTTTGTCAGAAGCGAAAATTCCTTTCCACAACACTTCCCAATAGGCAATCCGCATGAACCAATCATAACTATCCTGGTCAAGGCGGTATATTTTAATCGATACTAAGACGGTAAATTCAAATCGCCGATATA
This sequence comes from Chrysolina americana, assembly GCA_958502065.1. Taxonomy (NCBI): domain Eukaryota; kingdom Metazoa; phylum Arthropoda; class Insecta; order Coleoptera; family Chrysomelidae; genus Chrysolina; species Chrysolina americana. The sequence goes on from OY293416.1 coordinate 27,250,512, forward strand.
TTTTCACAACGCATGAATAGTAGTCCCAAGTCTTTTGTTATCATTTGTAAGTGCAAATATGCAGTCAATTGTAAATAAGATGAAATATCGGACATTATTTTGGAAAATGTAGCAATTGTTCATTTCTCAACTTAACCCAAAATTACATTGCACACCACGCAGGCGCAACTAATATAGTTTTGAATGGTCCATGCGAATTGCTTATTGGGAAGTGTTGTGGAAAGGAATTCTTGCTTGTCGGAAAGCAAAATATGCTCCCTTTTTTATGTATGATTCGAGGTTCGAGGAAATAGTAACGTCAGAGTGTGGTAATGTTCACTTAATTTTTTTCGTGATTCGTTAATTTCTAATTTTTCACTGAATGGAATATTGGTAGTTGTTGCAGCATTGAAATACCTGTTCGATGGTTTTTAATTCTTTATATATTATGAATTGAATTTTGATGAACACGAGTTTTTCATTTACTTATTTGTATTAATCGCTTTATGAAAGGTGACTTCTGGTCCTGAAAAAAGTTTGTGCATGGTCAGGGAAAACCTGGAAAAGTCAGGGAAAATTTTCTCGCTTCCAGTGTGGGAACCCTGCAGTCTTCTAGATGATTTTATGTCAGTTGCTTTGAATGAGTAGGTACAGAATATAATCAGGACCCCAAATATGTAATTTTGAAGAAAATGTTGGATACTTTGTTTTACCATAGAGCAGCCGAGGTGTCCTAAATACTCCTCACAAAAACGTCTTCTTAAATCTTTTCTAACGCTATTTCTGTATCTCAAACGTTTCCTAGGATCTGTTTCCTTTATTTTATCTATATCGGGATCTCCAATATCTTTTAATAATAATAATAATATATGATTTTATTGACAGTCTTTTAAGCTCAGTACATTAGTATTGGTCATAACACTGACAAAAGGCAGAGTTAGCGCTTTGCCTGTTAACATAGTTAGCAGGTGTACACTCTCTTACACTCAACCTGTCTTGCAAAAACAGAATGGGAGTCAACGTGACCAAATCTGATTCATCTTCAGAAACGTAAGTGAGCGGCCTCGAATTTAATATGGCCTCACAATCACACAAGACATAAGTGCGTTCTTCAAAAGTTAGGCATGCTTTACCTAAAACCTTCTTCAATAGCTGTTTTATAAGTCGTATCAATCTCTCCCACCATCCGCCCCACCAACCAGCTGAAGAAGGATTGAATTTCCATGTCATTCGTTGTGCAGTATGTTCTTTCTGAATATCTTGCTAGTTCAAAGTTTCCAGTGCATTTTCAGCTCCAGTGAAATTCTTGCCATTGTCATTGTAAATTACCGAAGTTCGCCCTCTACTTGCAACAAATCTACGGAAGGCCTGGAGAAAACTATCAGTTGTCAGAGAACATGCCAACTCCAAATGTACCGCTCTATAAACCGCACATGTGAAGATGCAAACATAAACTTTCTCTTTGTTCCGAAGATACAAATTGCCAAACATATTAACTCCGGTAATTTCGAAGACTGCAGCATCTCTGAAGCAGGCGCTACACGATGCGCCGAACATTGGCTTCAACGCTGGACCGAACATTTGAGTCAAAACATTCAACGGTGGGTTCGACAAACGTTTCTGCTACACGGTGTTTAACAAATAACTTCGAGTTCGTTTCAATAATTTTTTGTCAGCATTAGTCGGGTATTCTAACGCGGAAATAATGTCGTTCAACTTTGTGTAATTTCTTTGGAGTTTTGCTAAGTCGTCAATGTTTATGATTAACATGGGAATGTCAGTGCTGTCCTCGTCGCTTTCATTAGGGTTTGATACGGGGTTTCGAGATAAACTGTCGTCATCGAGATGTTTCTTGCCGCTTTTATGAACAATTTCATACTCAAAATCTTGCAACCGGATGGCCCACCTCGCCAACCGACCGGAAGCATCCTGATTTTCATGCAACCAACAAAGGGCATGATGGTCAACTACTATACGGATTTTTCCCCAAATATAGTACCTAAAAGTCGTTACTCCGTAAACGACCGCCAAACACTCTTTTTCAGTGGTATTCCACTTTAATTCACCTTCTGTTAAGCGTCGCGATGCGTATGCTACGGGATGCGTACCTGTGGCATCACTTTGCAAAATAATGGCAACTATACCGAAACCTGAAGCGTTCGTGTGCAGCTCTATGGGTAAACTGGAATTGAAATGAGCTAATACAGGAGCATTAACCAAACAAAAGTGGAAAGAATTTTGATGTTCTTCTTTCCAATTGAATTGTGTATTTTTTCTTGTGAGTAATGTCAAAGGTCGAGCTATGTCTGCGAAGGATTTAACAAATTTTCTGTAATAATTGGCAATTCCAAGAAAAGATTGAACGTCCTTTATACATTTTGGTATTGGAAAATTTGAAACAGCTGAGACTTTTTCCGGGTCGGGGGATAAGCTTTCAGTGCTCACAATGGCCTAAAATTTTGATTTTTTTGACAGACAAAATTACATTTACTTGGCTTTAGCTTCATGGTAGCTGATCGAAACCTTTCAAAAGCTTTTCTCAGTTTGTACAGGTGATCCTCAAAATTATCTCTTTTGATGATTACGTCGTCTAAATAAACCAAACAAGTATTTTAAACCCGCCAAAACTTGGACCATACACCTAGAGAAATAGGCTGGATTGCAAGCAAGACCGAATGGTAAAAAATTTAATTCAAATTACCCCTCTGGAATAATGAAAGCGGTCTTCTTCTGCTAATTTCATTTGCCAAAATCCCGAAAAACAATCTAAAGTAGTGAAAAATGTTGAACCTTCCAAGGCTGACAATAAATCTTCAATGATAGGTAATCGATAACGATCTATTTTGATTTATTGTTTTTTTTTTGTTTAAATTTTTTTTTTTCCGTTATCCAGCTGTCATCCCCCTACGAACGACAGCCCTCAGAAGTCGAAACTTGTGCGAGCTAAGGATTAACGAGGTCTTACCTTTCAACGTGTGATTCCTAGCACGATTGATTTACTTTTCGGTAATCAACGCAAAATCTCCAAACACCTGATTTCTTTTTAAGTACCACCGGCAACGCCCATAGGCTACTCGATTCCCTGATAATCTTTCAATTCCTTCCAACATTCTAGGAATTCCTTTGACTCGGATCAAGAATACCGACAATAGCCCGAACGTGTTCCAACGCGAACGTTGGAAGCTCGATATTGGTAGCTCGCAGGTTTGAAGGTCGGTCACACGATGGGCCGCACAGTTAAGCCTTCAACGTTGGAGGGTGTTCGTAGCACCATGTAGCGCTGGCTGAACGCGAACGTTGGAAGCTCGACATTGGTAGCTCGCAGGTTCGAAGGTCGGCCACACGATGGGCCGCACTGTCAAGCCTCTAACGTTGGAGGGTGTTCGTAGCATCATGTAGCGCCGGCTTTACTCGATCTCTTGGTAAACATACTGGACTAGATTCACATCGTTTTGCTGAAAATCGTCGACATACGATACATTTGGAAATAACGCGTTTCACAGATTTCTTTCCACCTACTATTCAAAATATCTCCCGTAAAACCGATAACAGACCTTGAGTCATAGATGAGCCTTGTTTGTTTCGCTGAATATATGATATCGGATACCGGAATTCTCGTGAATCCTTTCTTTCGGTGATTTTTATCTTCAGTTTCAGAATACCATTTTCATCTCTGATGGTCAATAAAAGGGAAATCTTATCTTCATTGGCTAGAAAACCTTCATAATGAACACATTTCAATAGGAATTGCTCAGCATTTTCAATTTCAGTTAAGGTTAAATCGCCGTTTTGCCGATTTTTAGAATGTCTACAGTTGAAAATGAATCTCTTCATCCATCCAATGTGATTAACGATTTTTTTTAATTTCGAGAAGTACTGATAAGTCCAAGAGAAATCCATGTCAGTTTGAGATAGCATGGAAGTTATACTCTTTCCTCTTTCTTCTTATATTGAATCTTCGTCTATTGTGTATTCTTGCTCTGGCCAATGGATCCTATTTGTATTTAGCCATGCTGGTCCCTCCCACTAACGAGATTTTTAGAGTTGTGCAGCTGATCAACCACTTGACGGCAAATCCGCTGGATTCAAAGATCCCGGAACATGAAACGAACTGTCTTCTTTCGAATATTTGTTTATTTCTTGGACTCGATTCCATACGAAGGGTTTCCATTCCTCTCTTCTTCGTATTCAAGACTAAACAGTGGTATAAACGGTCCAAAAGAAAGTATCAATTTCGCCCGCAAAACTATCGGACACTGATGTCAACAACCTTACTCCTATTGTAGCAGCAAGTAATTGAAGTCGTGGTATGGACACTTTCTTAATTGGAGACACTCTAGTCTTTGCTTGTACAAGCTGCATGGACACGTTACTGTCTGACTCGGCTCTGAGAAATATGACTGCAGAATAGGCATATTATAGTTTTGTAGGTGGTTTAACATTACCATTCATGAACCATCTGGGAATTGCCAAATGAGACAGGTAATTCAACTCTGGAACTTCTTCATTTTTACCCAATTTCAAAATCCATGTTTCTTGTAGTAGTCCTTTGGACATAGTAAAACGGGCGAAACAAAACCAAGTGGATCGAAAATCTTGTTTGTAACTGATAGAATCACTCTTTTCGTTATTCGTTCTGTGTTGAATTCTCGAAAAGCATCAAAACACAATCTTAGTGTATCGGAGCATTTTTCCCAATTTGATCCAAGTACATATGACATATCTTCTTTCGGCAACTGTGAATCAAAATGACTATGTTCCCATCCGCGTAGATCAAACTGAGCCTTGTGATTCCTTCATGAATTCTTTGAACTCTTCAACATAAAAACTCTTTCGCAGCTTCGAAATATTGTTTTCATCAAAACAAGATTTCTCTTGAAAATTTTAAGTGAAATAAGATTTCTCTGTGCAGTTTGATAACTACTCCCAATAGAAAAGGACTACAAGTTATACCAAAAACTACTCGTGCATGACTGAAATGTTGCAGTTCCCCTTTTTCATCATATCAAAGGAACCTTAAGGAGTTTCTTTCATTTTCATGAATTTTTATTTGGAGAAAAGCTTTTTTGATTTCATAAGTTACACCAATTTTTGATATTCTGAATCCAATAATAATAGAAGGGATCAAAGCTATCAAATTAATGCCTTTATCAAGGCAGTGATTCAGATATGGTGATTCTTTTGATTCGCAGATGCATCGAATACTGGGCGAAGCTTGGTGGTGGCATTTTCATTTGATTTAATAACATGCCTATGTGGTAGATAGTGGGCTTCCGAATTCATCTCATTTTCAGGAAAGATCTCAATAATACCTTTTGACAACCATTCTTTCATAACTCTGTTGTATTCTTCCTAGTACCCATCTACTTCCAACTTCATCAGAACATCTAGTCTTTTCTTTGCCAAATCAAAATTACTCGCCAATGTGGGATAACCTTCAATCCGTGGCATTTTGAATTGGTATCTTCCTGTTTCAACTCTGGTAATGGTAATTGTAATGGTAAATATGAATGATGACTGATGCGCTGCGACCTGATTAGATCTATTGTGCCCCATCTTCTGCTGCTATTTCAAGGTGTTCTTGTTTACAGCAGCCCCTCAAGCCTCAATTCCTTGAGGAATTTAAGGATTTTGTGGGGGTCTATTCGTGGTATTTCTCCCACAGTCAGCTGGTGTGATCCCATTATATTCAATCTTTTGTAATGTACAGCATAACACTCCATCAATATATGGTGTGGTGTTTCTGTATGTTTTCCACAGAATCGGCAGGTGCTGTCCTCCTTTAAGCCTAGCTTCTTTAGGTGTTCTTTGAGTCTGCAGTGCATCGTAAGAAATCCCGTGATTGTCTTTAGACTAGTTTTTCTGAGGTTAATCAGTGTCTTCTATCTTGCTTTGTTTGTTGATGTAAGATCGCTCGGAAACTGTGTCTATTATAGCTCTGACTTGTTGAGATTTATGCGTACCTTTCAAATAAACGACCAGAGTTTGCAGAACAGTAAGTAGTGTTGGAAAGATTTCCAGTCGGAATTGAGGAAGTTTCGTTCTCTTTGGATTATGAACACATTGAAGTTGCGTGCTTGCCTTCACAATTTTTACATTTCATGTTGAGTTGAAGACCTGCATTTTCTACATACGTGGCCAAATTTCAGACAGATATAGCAACAACCTTTCTCTAAAAGGATTTTTCTGCGTTCAGCAAATGTCAGCTTGCATGCCTCGTTTCAATCTTGACTCCGATGATATTTTTTGCAGAAAACACATCTTATAGGCTTGGTGTTGGCCAATCCAGATGCTGTAGGAATTGTAACATTGTTATCAATATTTTCTTTTTTCCTATTCTTTTGTAAATCAAAAGCTGATGCAGCAAGGGCTATCCTTTCTTCATTTTCAACTTCTTTTCTTAGGAAATGCGTGAGCTGTTCTAAGCGTTTTTTAAGGCCATCTTCAACGCAAAAGCTTGAACTTCTTTACCAAACTCGAAGGATTTCTTCAGGTAGACATGATTCTATCAATGGGTATAACATGGCAGCACACTTGTCAGACGCCATTCCAAGAGTCTCTAGAGCTCGTAAATTGGACTCTGTTTTTTCGTAAAGGTAATTTAGCTTGAACTTTCCATTCAAAATTATTGAGCACCTATTTTAAAAGTTTACGAATATAAACTTCTACAAGCAAATCGTCTCGACCAAATCGTGATTTTAGGCTATCGATGGCTTTTGCATAATTTTCATTTGGTGGATAACTTTCAATTACCTATCTGGCTCGAGAATTAGGAACTGTTGCTTGTATCAAGTATTGAAATTTATCCTCATTATCTAAGTTGTCTTCATCGTGGATTTTTCTGAATTGTCCCCAAAATGGTAACCACTCGCGTATATCACCTCCAAACTTTTTGAATTCAATCGTCGCACAGTGGGGTATTTGGCCAAACTGGCCAGTCAAAATAAAAGTAGTTTGCAATAGATGAGGTTTCATAGAGACAACTATAGATATATAGATATTCTTTATTAGTTCCTTAATAAAAACCTTTTCAGGTGTAGAATATGTAGAAAGTAAATACCATAGTTATCACAGTCTATATAAGTAATATAAGTAATATCACAGTCAATATAAGTAAATATACTTGTACATATATACAGGTAAGTATATACAAAATACAAACACATATATTTAAAAAATTACCTGTACAGGTAACAACATCAGAAAATAAAAGTCAATATAAGTAATATAATGTAAATACACTTGTACATATACACAGGTATATACAAAATACAAACACATATATTTAAAAAATTACCTGTTCAGGTAACAACATCAGAAAAGTCTTTAAAATCACACAATTCTACCATTATGAATAATACTGATTAAAAAAAAACAAATGGATATTTTAGTTATGTGACAGTCACAACATGTATAAAACAATGTATATGCTGACATAATATACTCATACATAATATACATGCACATATAAAATTGGCTGTACAGATAACAGAAGATAAAAACAGTCTTCAAGGTAAAAAAATGAAAGATCAAGTAAATATCGTCACTAATATATCCGTGAAATACTCTGCCAGTGTCTAGTAAGCTTTCATCAAAAGCAAGTTTTTTAGTGCATTTCTCAGCTTCTTGATGGGCTGTGTCCTTAATGATTCAGGTATTTTGTTGAAAATATTAATTACTGAAAAGGGAATATTTCTCTGTATGTATGTGAAATTAGGCCTAACATTTAGAAAATTACTTTTGTTCCGAGTATTGTGTCTGTGATTTCTGTCATAACATTTGTAAAGCTCCTTATTTTCAGTAACAAATATAACTAAGAATCATTATAACTACAAATAATGACCTACAACTGTCTCTTGAAGGTATATTAAATATATTTCTCAAGCAACGCTTCTGTGGTATGAATATCTTCCTAACATCAATAGATGTTCCCCAGAAAATGATACCAGATCTAATCTTACTTTCAACATATGCATAGTATGCTAGTAATGCTGCCTCTGTGGATATATTTTGTGAAATGACTCTCGATGCGTAGCAGTATCTTGATAAGTTTTTAGAAAGTTCATCAATATGACTCTTCCAATCTAACTTCGAATCGAGCAACATATCAAGAAAACAAAGTTTGGATACAGGATTCAGAGAAACTGTGCCATGGTTAAAGCTGTCCACATTGCCGTTGCGAGAGAAAGAGATTATTTGGATTTTACTAGTATTTAGTCTCAGATTATGCATTGTAAAATATTCCTCCATTGTATTCAAAGGATTAGTAATCTTATATTGTGTTGATTCTCACAGTTGAATATAATCGAGCAGTCATCAGCGTATTGTACCATATATTCGCTAATAACTTCAGGAACATTATTTGTATGAAGTATATACAGGCCGTTTCTTTTATCATGTGGTAACATTGCTATATTCTAAACCGTAATAGATACAAAGACGATTAAATGGGAAAAAATGTAACTATTGTGGTGAGAAAATCTACGGGGACTCTCGTCCTTCCCGATTTATACAGGGAAAACTAAAAATGCTGTTGTCACTGATGATGCTAGTTATTTTATATGAAACGTTATAGAAATGTCGAGTGTGATATACCACTGAATTGTGATTTTATCGCTCTATCAATATTTGTGATGAAATAGACAGGTCCGTATTTGAAAAAAATTGTTAATGGCGGTGTTGACACGAAACGTTTGATTAAAAATTTATCGATACGTAGTTCTAGTACATTTTGAATACAATAAAACTTTCCTTTTTAATTTTTTTATATTTTCTGAAATAACAATTCTATTCGTAAAAAACCGAAAACAGTATTTTCAGTTTTCCCTGTATAAGTTGGGAAGGGCGAGAATCCCCGTAAATTTTCTATGACCAATTTACTGCTCACCACAATAGTTACCTTTTTTCCCATTTAATCGTCTTTGTATCTATTACGGTTTAGAATATAGCATGATAAAAGAAACGGCCTGTATAGTAAGGGGCCCAGTACTAATCCTTGAGGTACACCCCGTGTAATTAGTAGTTTTTCAGATGGATTTCAGAATCCAGTTCAGTGACACATTAATACCTATTTTTGAGATAGTAAGTGACTAGATTCAGAGCTAACCCTCTAATGCCAAAAAGAGACAATTTTTTTGCCAACAGAAGGTGGTCTACACTGTCAAATGCCTTTGAGAGATCGAGATTGACAGCAGTGGTTACACGTTTCTCATTACTTTACATAATGCCTGATAGATAGCTCGAATGGTTGATTTATTCTTCCTGAAACCATTTTGTCTGTCATATAAAACATTGTTAAATTCCAAAAAATTAGTTAATCTTATACATATTTTTTCAAAGATCTTACTGTTATTTGGCAAGATTGCAATTGGCCTGTAATTGTTGATGACACTCTTGTCCCCTTTTTGAATATAGCTCTAACAAATGCCGTTTTAAGTTTATCCGGAAAGATACCTGTTGAGAAAGACAAATTAATTAGGTAAACTAAAGGCTCACATAACTCATAGGCTGCACTTTTCAAAAACTTTACTGGTATTTCATCCTCACCTACTGATTTAGTATTTTTTTAGGTTCATAATAGTATCATAAACTTCCTGTGGACTTGTTGGCATAAAAAATATACTCCTTTCGAAAGATTTTGGCATAAAATTATCATTTTTTTTATGTAATTGCCTCATTTCAGATCTGGACAACTGTTTATAAAAAAATTATTCACTTTATTCAGAGTTGATATTTTATCACTTGCATTTGGATCGATATTTTTTGTTACTGAATCCCTCAGTCCGTTTGAGTCACCAGTATAGGTTTTCACAAGAATCCATAGTACCTTGGATTTATTGTTCGACTCCTGAATATAATTAATATTGCATATTTTTTTCGCTTCATTTACAACAGATTTTAAAATACTACTGTAAGTTTTATAGGTTTCCTTTGATATAATTCTTTTTTTTTTTGTTGTTGATATAATATCTTCTTATTTTTACTAGCCAACTGGTAGTCTTCTAGTGTTATAAGATTTTTTTTATGTTCTGTATACCAGTGTTCGGTCAGACAGATAAATGATGGTTGATATTCAAACGTTTCAACAAATATTTCTAATTCCAAAGTTTTATTTTTCGGTCGGTCGGTCGGTGGCTCAATGGCTAAGGTCTCTAGCAGTGGAACTTCTAGCTCGCATCAGACAGACGTTCGAGGCTCTGGTACGGAATATTTTTTCTCATGTATACGGGTCTCTTTAGGTGACCACATGCCTTGTTGTTAAACAAGTGTGATGTGAGTTGCCTAGATGCCAATCCCGACGTCTGGTGCTAGCTTGAAGTGCACAACGACCAACCGGGGTTGTGCTGTAGGTTTTCCGGGTTTTCCTACAGCTGAAAAGTGAATACACCACCGACAATATCAGTAAGTCGCCCCAGAGCGCCACGGCAAATAATAATAACCGTCCTCTACCCGCACAGGCTATGCCTTTGGGTACACTCAACGAGTGTTTATGAGGGAGTATTATTATTAGTATTATTTTTTTTCCATACGGAATGTACCAGTCCGGCCCTGTCTCCGGAGCTCCGATACTACCGGAGGGCGCGCTGGTGTATCATTAACCCCAGCAAACACTCCCCACGTCCGTGATGTGAGTGATTACTGGGTCCGAGAATCATGTGCCCTGAGTAAACGGAGTGAACCAAGAATAACGGCCTTCTGCATTCTTCCGGCTAGGTTTTCTGCCGCATCACGGCATGCCGGTATGATTTTCAGATTTGAGAGCAGCGTGTCCATCATTCCACCAAGGACCCCTATTATTAGAACCACCATCTTGACAGAATGATTTGGATAAAGCCTGCGGAGTTCAAACAGAAGATCTCGATATTTAGTCCGTTCTTCCTCCTCTTTTCGGACGATGTTCGTTTCGCCAGGAGCTGAAAACTCAATGACGAAAATCGTCCTACTTTGATGGTCGAGGAGTAGTACTACATCAGGCTTATTGGCTTGTATTTGCCTGAGGGTGGGAAATGAATAGTTCCGATAGATTCGGCACTTCTCATTCTCCACCACGGACTCAATATCCCCCGGAGCATAAACGTTTCGCCAGGAGGTGAAAACTCAATGACGAAAATCGTCCTACTTTGATGGTCGAGGAGAACTACATCAGGCTTATTGGCTTGTATTTGTCTGAGGGTGGGGAATGAGTAGTTCCTATAGATTCGGCACTTCTCATTCTCCACAACGGACTCAATATCCCCCGGAGCATAAGGCAACACCGGTGTCTCGTCTACACCGTACGAGTGTCGTAGATAGTAGTACAACACTCGTAGGGCCGCGTTATGCCTGTGGATATAGGCTGAGACCGCATAAGCTGGACAAGCTGACAGCAAATGCATTATGGTCTCAGCTGCCCCACGACATGCTCTGCGTCTAGTGTCAGGGACCTCTATACCCATCACGCGACTACGGTAGACGAGGGTGTTGAAGACACCATCCTGGCATGCCATTATGAATCCCTCGGTTTCCGACTTCAGCCCACTTGACCTGAGAAAAGCGAAGGTCAGGTTTCTGGATAAGCCAAGGTTTTCAATGTTCTTGAAGAAGATCCCATGCATTGGCTAATCCCTATGTAGCTGTAAGAGCCTGTCACACTCCGCAGCTTTCACGTGGGCTTTTTGCTGAACGGGTTCCAACTCGGTGACAGAGTTTGAGTTCGTCCGTTCAGTGTCGAATATGAGACCGAGTTCATCGGCTGCATGGGTTGCTGCCTTGAAAAGAAATGCTCCAATCCCTGCTTCTTCATGATCACATACCAAGCAGAGAAGGGGATCTGAACTCCTGATGACTTTACAGGCTCCATCCAGTACCATTCCGTTATGTAGACACTCCAAACTCAAATGTCCACGGCCTCCCCGTTTTCTGGGGAAGTATAACCGTGGAACAGACGATTTAGGGTGCAAGCTTCTATGAAGATGCATCATTTTGCGAGTTTTTACGTCGAGTTGTCGCAGCTCTTCCTGAGTCCATTTCATTACTCTAAAGGAGTAAAGTAGAATCGAAACGGCAAGCATATTAGTTGCAGCAACTTTGTTCTTCCCCGACAGTTCTGAAGACCAGATCTGTCAGAGTTTGTGCTGATACTTGCCGCGGAGAGAGCTTTTGACAGTAGCTACCTCTTGGGTGTGGCGTTGTTCCACCCCTAGGTAGGTATACGTCTCTCCGGCATCCAGATGATGTAGGATGCTTCCGTCTACGAGCTGAACGTCCTCTCCGTATTCCTCGCATCGTCCTCTTTTGAGATGAACCGTGGCAAATTTGTCGATCCCAAACTCCATTCCGATAGCATGCGTGTACTCGTGCACCACCCTTAAGGACTGATGAAGGTCCTTCTCTCCGGAGGCATAAAGTTTAAGGTCATCCATGTAAAACAGATGGGTGACCTTATGCCTCCGGTTGCTGGGGCTGCCGCAGTTGTATCCGCGGGTTTTCCGTAGTGCAACGGACAATGGCAGTAGTGAAATGCAGAAGAGAAGAGGCCTGAGGGAGTCTTCCTGAAACACGCCCCTTCTAAAGATGACTTGCTCTATTTGGACTCTGACTTGACCAGATGTTATGGTAAAGCGAGTCCTCCAGAGCGGCATCAGCTGTTCAATGCATCTCACTATTTGATCGGGTACCGCAAGGCATCTAAGCAAATGCATGATGAGCTCATGCGATGTTGTATCAAATGCCTTGCGATAGTCGATCCAGGCCATTGAAAGGTTACGCTTATACTGCACGGAGTCCTGCGTGATGCATCAGTCGATCAGCAGGTTCTCCTTGCAGCCAGCGACCCTCTTTGCTCATATATCCGTTCATATACCAGCTCATTCGCAGAGAGTATTCGCATGTACAAGATGCGTGTAAACATCTTATAACATGCGTTCAAGCATGTTATCGGTCTGTAGTTCTTCGGATCAGAAAAATCTCTGTTTTTGGGAATTAGCACGGTTCGCCCCTCGACAAACCAATCCGGAATCTGCTGCTCCCCATCTAGCCATGAGTTGAAAACTCTTGCTAGATGGTGGTGGGTACATGTAAATTTTTTCCACCAATAGTTATTTAGGTCATCGGAGCCTGGAGCAGCAAAGTTCTTAGAGCCTTTTAGGGCCCGTCAAACTTCTTCCGAGGTTATCGGATTGCGCAGTTCATTGAGCTCAGGCTGACGAAGCCTCCTGCAAAAGGCTTCGAACTGCGCTGGGGCTGGAGTATCTACGTTGAGTGGTTGCGGAAACTCATAAATGTTCTTCCAGAAGGTTTCTACCCGATCAGCTGCCGGCGGGTTATCCACAACACGTGTAGGCTCTTGGAATAGGCGAGAGGGTTCATCGCGGAACTTCATGTTTTCTGCGATGCTCCTCGCCCGCCTCACCAGTAACTTTTTTGCAGCTACCAGCATTCGTATCCTATCAAGACAGTGCTGTTTGATGGTCAACAGCACACCCTGATTTAGTGTGTGGTGAGCTCGTCTTAGATTTGCAGCAATTTGCCGCACTGCGGGCGTGAAGGGCCTATTGGCCGCCACGTAGTCCGTCAGACACTGGATACGAGACGCGTGTTATCTCGCCGACTTGATCTTAGCTTCCATCTTGTGAATGCTTCGCTCATGCCTTCGAATCAGAGGGGTGGTATCCCTCCTCCCCGCTTGGGACAGGGCCTGAGCGGCGTCATACACGGCAGAGTTGATCTGCCAGATGTCAGCCTCTTCTGAAAGGACATCGTGAATCTCCGCATCCACCCGTGCCAGTTGTTGTGGCTTCAGGGGCTTGGTGTGATGAAGCGCCCTGCGGGTTCTGATGCCTTCCGTAGGTAGAATGTTACGTGCGTCCTCTACAGCCAGATCGACACGTGGCATATCTGCCACTTCTGCCACTTAGTCAACCAGCTGTAAGAGCCTGTCACACTCCGCAGCTTTCACATTACAGTGTGGCTTATTTATAATTTTTTTTACTACGTTGGAGAAGCCTATCGCATAATGATCACCTAAGATAAGGATTTTTGAAGTCCTTTTACCTGTTCCTTCATTATATCTGTACTTTTTCCAATATTTTCAGGTGGAAGTTTGTCCATAAAATCCTGCTGTTCTGAATTTTAGATTTCATCAAAGAGATTCGTATTTTTTTTGATTATCTCCTCAAAGAATTCTCCACTCAGTTTTATTTTCGTTTTATCTTTGTTGGAGATTTTCCGGCATCTAATGATCCTTTCTTTGATTTTTTTATTCTTCTTGACCACCTTCATAAATGGTCCACCTAACTGCAATTTTTTCTTTTTTATTTTCTTTTCTCCATTGATAATTTTTATTTCCTTTGGCTCCTTCAAGTCCACTCCACTGTTTAGAGAGGAATCAGTCATTGTGGACTGATGATTCATATTCAGAATATTTGTTTGTGTGTGTATGGTTTTTACATTTACCGCTTTTTCAGCTACTTCTTCTTTTAATAGCTGTATCTTACAATTCTTTTCTACAAGTATATCCATTTCTTTCTCATATTCTAATGCTTGCTGCATTGCAATATGGTTTTGATTTTTCAATTTTTGTAAGTATTTGTATTTCAAAAGCCCATCTTCTACTAGTTCGTTTATTGTTGTTTCTAGTAGGCTAGTTTCTTCGTGTTCACTTGTGAAACTGCCCTCTTGGCAGCAGATTATCTTATTATCTTTCAAGAATCTTACTTTTTTCTTCAAATGCTACTGCAGACAACTTCTGTGAAACACACTGGAACATTTTGTGCAGACATAATGCACGAAAGGTTTTGTTTTACAGCATTTATAGTTAATTTTCGAGAGCGAATTTAAAAACACGTCTTGCTTCGGCGACGACTAGTCTCTATATTTGGAATTTGAATGATTTTTTCATCAAACTCAATAAAATTTATTATCTAAGATAATCTTCGATTTCTTCTTGGGTAATATGTTCAGTTTATTTTACTTATCTGATTCGAATGGTACGACAATATAGCGTTGATGATGGGTTTTGGTTTTGCAACAATAGTTTTCGTTAATTGGTACCATATTCAAGAGGCACAAGGCTACTTCGAACTCGCATAAAACTTTTTACTACTGTCATTTCTAATAATCTCATATTTTCGCCGGGATAAATGAGCTTCCATGAGTCTCGAAAGAGCTGCTAACAGCGTAAGTTATTTTTCTTTGTCTTCTTGCGCCTTTTTGGTTCGTCAACTCCGTAGCTCTCGTTGTGGAAGTAATAATTTGTTTAAATATATTAGAAGCATCTTTTTTTCCAGATGATCATAATTTGGTTCGTGCAACTTGTATCAACTCGTCATCATCTGCCGCAATACAAATAACTACATATTTCTTCTTCTACCCAATAATAATAATAATAATAATAATAATAATAACTCAGGGCACATGATTCTCGGACCCAGTAATCATTTACCCCATGGACGTGGGGAGTGTTTACTGGGGCTAATGACACGCCAGCGCGCCCTCCGGAATTGTCGGAGCTCCGGAGACAGGGCCTGACTGGGTAATTCCTAACGGAAAAAAAAATAATATTATTAATAATAATAATAATAATAATAATAATAATAATTCGAGGCTATGTTAGAGCCCCTCCTCAGCCGGTTAACGCAGTGGCAGAAGTGGCAGATATGCCACGCGTCGATCTGGCTGTAGAGGAGGCCCGCATCATACCACCAACGGAAGGCATCAGAACCCGCAGGGCGCTGGATAACACCAAGCCCCTGAAGCCACAACAACTGGCTCGGGTGGATGCGGAGATTCACGATGTCCTTTCAGAAGAGGCTGACATCTGTATGACGTCGCTCAGGCCCTGTCCCAGACGGAGAGGAGGGATACCAACCCTCTGATTGGGAGGCATGAGCGACGCATTCACAAGATGGAAGCTAAGATCAGGTCAGCGAGACAACACGCGTCTCGTATCCAGTGTGTGGCGGACTACGTGGCGGCCAATAGGCCCTTCACGCCCGCAGTGCGGCGAATTACCGCAAATTTAAGACGAGCTCACCACACACTAAATCAAGGCGTGCTGTTAACCATCAAACAGCACTGTCTTGATAGGATACGAATGCTGGTGGCTGCAAAAAAGTCACTAGTGAGGCGGGCGAGAAGCATCGCGGAAAACATGAAGTTCCGCGATAAACCTTCTCGCCTATTCCAAGAGCCTCCTCGTGTTGTGGATAACCCGCCGGCGGCTGATCGGGTAGAAACCTTCTGGAAGGGTATTTACGAATTTCCGCAACCACTCAACTTAGATACTCCAGCCCAGCCCAGTTCGAACCTTTCTGCAGGAGGCTTCGTCAGCCTGAGCTCAATGAACTGCGCAATCCGATAACCCCGGAAGAAGTTCGACGGGCCCTCAATGGCTCGAAGAATTTTGCTGCTCCAGGTCCTGATGGCCTGAATAACTATTGGTGGAAAAAATTTCCAAGTATCCACCACCATCTAGCAAGAGTACTCATGGCTAGATGGGGAGCAGCAGATTCCGGATTGGTTTGTCGAGGGGCGAACCGTGCTAATCCCCAAAAACGGAGATTTGTCTGATCCGAAGAACTACAGACCGATAACATGCTTAAACGCATGTTATAAGATGTTTACACGCATCTTGTACATGCGAATACTCTCAGCAGTTGAGCCGGTGTATGAACGGATATATGAGCAAAGAGGGTCAAAAAAGGGGGTCGCTGGCTGCAAGGAGAACCTGCTGATCGACAGATGCATCACGCAGGACTCCGTGCAGTATAAGCGTAACCTTTCAATGGCGTGGATCGATTATCGCAAGGCATTTGATACAACATCGCATGAACTCATCATGCATTTGCTCAGATGCATTGCGGTACCCGATCAAATAGAGAGATGCATTGAACAGCTGATGCCGCTCTGGAGGACTCGATTTACCATAACATCTGGTCAAGTCAGAGTCCAAACAGAGCAGGTTATCTTTAGAAGGGGCGTGTTTCAGGGAGACTCCCTCAGCCCTCTTCTCTTCTACATCTCACTACTGCCATTGTCCGTTGCACTACGGAAAACCCGCGGATACAACTGCGGCACCCCCAGCAACCGGAGGCATAAGGTCACCCATCTGTTTTACATGGATGACCTTAAACTTTATGCCTCCGGAGAAAAGGACCTTCACCAGTCCTTGGGGTGGTGCAAGAGTACACGCATGCTATCGGAATGGAGTTTGGGATCGACAAATGTGCCACGGTTCATCTCAAAAGAGGACGGCGAGGAATACGGAGAGGACGTTCAGCTCGTAGACGGAAGCATCCTACATCATCTGGATGCCGGAGAGACGTATACCTACCTAGGGGTGGAACAACGCCACACCCAAGAGGTAGCTACTGACAAAAGCTCTCCCCGCGGCAAGTATCAGCACAAACTCCCGACAGATCTGGTCTTCAGAACTGTCGCGGAAGAACAAAGTTGCTGCAACTAATATGCTTGCCGTTCCGATTCTACTTTACTCCTTTGGAGTAATGAAATGGACTCAGGAGGAGCTGCGACAACTCGCAAAATGATGCATCTTCATAGAAGCTTGCATCCTAAATCGTCTGTTCCACGGTTATATTTCCCCAGACAAGGCAGCAACCCGTGCAGCCGATGAACTCGGTCTCGTATTCGACACTGAACGGACAAACCCAAACTCTATCACCGAGTTGGAATCCGTTCAGCTAAAAGTCCACGTAAAAGCTGCGGAGTGTGAGAGGCTCCTGCAGCTACATAAGGATAAGCCGATGCATAGGGTCTTCTTCAAGAAAATTGATGACCTAGGCTTATCCAGAGACCTGACGTTCTCGTTTCTCAGGTCAAGTGGGCTGAAGTCGGAGACTGAGGGATTCATAATGGCCTGCCAGGATGGTGTATTTAACACTCTCGTCTACCGCAGTCGTGTGATGGGTGTAGAGGTCCCTGACACTAGATGCAGATCGTGTCGTGGGGCAGCTGAGACCATAATGCATTTGCTGTCAGCTTGTCCAGCTTAGGCGGTCTCAGCCTATATCCACAGACATAACGGGGCCCTACGAGTGTTGTACTACCATCTACGACACTCGTACGGTGTAGACGAGACACCGGTGTTGCCTTATGCTCCGGGGGATATTGAGTCCGTGGTGGAGAATGAGAAGTGCCGAATCTATTGGAACTATTCATTCCCCACCCTCAGGCAAATACAAGCCAATAAGCCTGATGTAGTACTCCTCGACCATCAAAGTGGGATGATTTTCGTCATTGAGTTTTCAGCTCCTGGCGAAACGAACATCGTCCGAAAAGAGGAGGAAAAACGGACTGAATATCGAGATCTTCTCTTTGAACTCCGCAAGCTTTACCCAAACCATTATGTCAAGATGGTGGTTCTGATAATAGGGGTCCTTAGTGGAATGATGGACACACTGCTCTCAAACTTAAAAATCATACCAACTTGCCGTGACATGGCAGAAATCCTAGCCGGGCGAATGTAGAAGGCCGTAATTCTTGGTTCACTCCGCCTACTCAGGGCACATGACTCTCGGACCCAGTAATCACTTACCCCATGGACGTGGGGAGTGTTTACTGGGGTTAATGACACACCAGCGCGCCCTCCGGAAGTGTCGGGGCTCCGGAGAAAGGGCCTGACTGGGTAATTCCTAAAGAAAAAAAAAAAAAAAAAGTTGTTTTTATTATCTGGGAATGTAATTTGAACAAAACTTGTAATGAGTTGTCGACGTTCGGCTTAAACCACTTTTACAGTACTTCTTTCGCTCAATTCGGTGAACGATTTTGATGGCCGGCTCCAGTTTTGCTGCTCCATCCTCGGTATTATGAATGTTGTTTACAGCCATTTATCATGGTTTTGAAGGAATGCTGTTTCTATTTCACCTGCTTTCTTCCACCTTTGTTTGAATTCCGACTCAATATACGAAAATTTGTACTTCAACTTCTTTATTTCATCATCAAAGAAGTTTCTGCAAAACAAAAGATAACTCTCCAAACTGTTGAATATTTGTTGAAAATTAGAAAAAAAATCCCCTGCATTTCATCAAACAGTGATCCAGTGGCGCACCCAGGGGGGCACGGGGGCACAGCCCTCCCCCGAACTCCTACAGACAAACCCTTATTTTCTCACTGTTTGTAAGCGAAATGAAAATAAATAGCATTTTATCGCTATTCTGAAATAAACATA
Organism: Chrysolina americana; assembly: GCA_958502065.1. Classification (NCBI taxonomy): domain Eukaryota; kingdom Metazoa; phylum Arthropoda; class Insecta; order Coleoptera; family Chrysomelidae; genus Chrysolina; species Chrysolina americana. The sequence continues at coordinate 27,269,656 of OY293416.1, forward strand.
ACCTTGACCTGAAAAAAAATCGCCTGTGGCGCAAAAATAATTCGCCTGCAGCGCAATTTTACATCCGCGTGCCCCCCCCAAAAATATCATTCTGGGTGCGCCACGTTTTCTTATTCTAGGTTGCAAATAGGAATCCATGGATGCTTGTCTGTTGTCCCTGGTCTTCGTAAAGTCGGAGTTGGCGCTGCTTGTCCTCTTCCGGCAGGTTTTCCAAAATCTCAGCTCTTTCCGGTGTTGTTGTCACTAAATGGTATATACGAACCGAAATCACTTGGATAGAAACTTCGTGCGATAAATCCGAACGACTGTGACAGTTTTCGTCGTGGCTTTGCGAAAACAATTTTAAAAAGTTGAAAAACTTAGAAATTGGAAACATGACAAATTACTTTATTCGGTATAACATAAAGAACTAGTAAAGAGTGACGAGAGGCGTCATTCAAACAGTTTTATATAAACGCTTATCAATTTTGAGCTAATATGGCATCCGCTCCTGGGAGACGTATGGTGGGCGTCTTAGAGGGCGTTCAGGTCATTGATGTTCCATAACTTGTATATTTCTTTTTACTTCAGCGTTTTTATTTAGAAATTCAATATGTTCCTTCAAATCGTCGATAAAGCCTGCTCTTCTTAGTTCCCATAGCATCTTGGATGCATTATTATCAAATTTCAGTTTTTCGATATATTTTGATTTCATATAGCTATCTTCTACCAGTTCACTTATGGTTTTTTCTAGGATACTTTTTTCGTTATCCTCGTCACTGCAATCACTTTTTTCGAGGTCTTTGCAACAGTGATTTGATTATATTAACAAAGCGGATTTGATTTTTAGAACGTGGTAGACAACACTTATGAAAAACACTGAAACATTTAATACATACGAAATGGATGAATGATTTACTTTTACAGCATTTGAAGCTAGCCATTTTATTGAGCTCTGTATTCCACGCACTATGAAAACGGTATGCTTATCAATACTCAACCTGAGGATTATCAATACTCGTCATAACATTCCATGTGCCTATCTGAGATATTTACGATAAACTGAAGTTATTTCCTGAGGAAGCATAGGATAAAGATATTATTTCCCGTATGCCATAATCGTAGAATGCTAATTTGTTATATCATATACGAGTATTTTTACCTTCTTGGATATTTTTGAATTTTTTGGAAAATTTGAAAATATGGCCACGTACATGCGTGAATAGTAGAATATCTCGGAATTCGTTTGCTCCTTCATACATCCTCAAAAACCATTCACAAATTTTGCGGTGGCCATAATCACCAGCATTTGGGTCCATCAACTCCCCGATTTGAAAGGAACACGTACCTTTTAACATGTGTTGCCACGTAAACTTGTTAATTATATCTACCGAGTACAATGAAGACATACCACATTCCTTTTTCATTCCAAATTTTGTGTATGTTTTATGCGTCAACCAGTGGCGTACGTGACTATGACAAAATAGTCTGAAATGCTCGACTTTGCGATCAAGAATCAGCATACAATTTTTTGGGAAAGTATGATCACATGAACATTTGTTATTATAATGTTTTGGTTTTACAAAGTTATTTTTTGATTCTTTCTCATTTCTTCGAAGTTATTCCTTATCAAATTCGGTTCTCCAGTTTATTGTTACTGAACTTTATTGGTTCTATACTTTTAATTGATATACTGTTTCAGTTCTACATTTCACCGTTATGATAGATTACATGTAATCATCTTGATCCGTAAACTCATACTGGCTATCATTATTTCCAGCGGTGTCGAAAGAAGAGGCAGAAGAACACAACCACCACGGTAAGCTGCACTATAATGGCTATAGTGACGAGTTCCTAGACCGATTAGAACCTAATGGAAATATACCGACTGGAAAAGGATATGGTAAGCTATTTCAATTTAATTAATTTTTCTGCAATTGGTAAATCACTTTTGTTACGAAAGTGAAATATCACAATCCAGGCAGAAATGTTCTTTTATTTGAACCTGCCTTCCTTGAAAAATATGTAGACGTCGTAATCATTGCAAAACTCAGAAATTCCATTGACAAAACCCTGTTCATATCCGTGGACACAGCGCAATGTTTGTTAGCAAGAACATTGCATCCAAAGAAAGAATGGACATCGATGTATCGATGATGTCACTTAAAGGTGAAATTGAGTGTAGTGCATGTGAAATCAAAGTACAAAATGTCAAGTTTATCTATAGTCTTCCCAACAGGGACTTATGGTTGTTCATTGAAATTCAAAATTTTAAAAGGATGAAAATTTGAAAAGAGTTTATTTTTTTCACATGTTAACATCGACTCAGATCAAATTTTTAATTGATTTTTGTTCCACCAAAAGTGGAATCCTGTAATGTTCAGAGAACATCGTGAAATCCGATGGAAAGTAGATACGAATTGGCATTTCACTGCTTTGCCGTTCGTAGGAAGAACGAGCTCTGGGCACGTCTCCAAAGTGATGAAAATGGGATGTGAAGACTGATCTCGATGAGTAAGTTTTGATGTGACCATTAACGGTGGCACGATTTATTATATTCCAGAAGAGTATCGCCCATGAAAATATCTATAAAACAATGACAGAATGCCAACCTTCACATTAAGTAAGTGACCTTGTAAGCGAAGAATCACCGACGAGACGTAGGGTACTTTTTTTGACAAAATTTGTAAGTTTGAGTGTATGTTGGGGGGTTAACATTCATATATGGACACAGTATTCCAGGATCTTCACCTTATAAGAAATAATCAGTTGAATGAAATAGCTCCCAACACGAAACAGTGAACCAATTGTTCTATTGGAAATAGATCTCACGTGGCTTTTCCATGAAAGGGTTCTGCTGATGGTTATACCGAGCATCGAAATGAAGGACTCCCTAGATGGCGCACCTTTTTCATTTTAGGGTCAAAAAGGCAATAGAAAAAGGGCATTGGTAGCACTGATATTTTAGAGTGGAGGAAGGAAGTATTCCATTTAGTGTCCATTCTTCGAAAGTCAGTCTCCAACCAGCACTCAACGACGTAATTTTTCTTCTCATTCTACGGCGTATGAATGAATAGATTCTTTTTAGCGCCATTGTGACGTACTACCCCGGGCAACCAAACCCACAGTTGACAGCGTCAATTAATTTAGCAACGTTGCGATAATTATGTTATTTTTTATGGACCACAATAACTCACAATATTAAAACTATCCAGTTCTTTGTTTATATTCAATCATATTGTTTTACAAAAACGGTGTGAAAGAATACGGGGTACCCTTCTCTCTAAGCGTTTCCATCAAGTAGAAAATTAAAGGCAAACATCTGTCAGAAAACAACTACTTCCCTGGCTAATACCACGACCGACATTGAACTACATCTGACAAATATTTGTGCAGCGTTCTTCCAAAAGACCCAATTGCAAGTGTTGTCTTGTAATTAAACAGAAGATTTGGCTGAAAATGACCACCTGCAGACATGCATGTTTCGAAATTTATTGCCTCTCATCGGTGACAGGGTAGGTCGGACAATATTATAATTTTCCTGTCCCTACCAAATGAATAATAATCAACTGTTTAACTAATATTTCCCCACGGATGACACAACGAACCACAACAAAGTTGATCGCAGCGCCATCCACACGGAACAAGACAAAACACTCCCAAGTAGCACAGACTCCGGGAAGAGAAAACTGTCAAAATTCGAACGAGATTCGAATATATTGTGCCAGAGAGGTATCAATAATGTGAAAGAATACGGGGTACCCTTCTCTCTAAGCATTTCCACCAAGTGGAAAATTAAAGGCAAACATCTTTCAGAAAACAACTATTTCCCTGGGTAATACGACGACGGACATTGAACTACATCTGACAAATATTTGTGCAACGTTCTTCCAAAAAGACCCAATTTGAAGTGCTTGTTTTGTAATTAAACAGAAGGTTATCCTTCGTTTGGCTGGGAATAACCACCTGCAGACATGCATGTTTCGATGTTTATTGCCTCTCATCGGTGACAGGGTAGGTCGGACAATATTGTAATTGTCCTGTCCCTGCCAAATGAATTACAATCAACTGTTCAACTAATATTTCCCCACGGATGACCCAACGAACTACAACAAAGTTGATCGCAGCGCCATCCGCACGGAACAAGGCAAAACACTCCCGAGTAGCACAGTCTCCGGGAAGAAAAATCCTACTTTTCAATAGCGCGTCTTTCTTCCGCCCACAGCATAAGATAATATCTATAAATTAAGAAGAGTACTAAATTACTCATCTCGCTAAGTAGGATATGCTATAAATAACGATATGTCAACTGCACGCTATTAAAACATGATTTAGATGGCATAATTTATTGCTTCACGTGTTCCATTGCGAGAGGTCAATCTTGTATTTAAGCGAGATTTCAAAAGAACAAGAATGAGTTCGTCTTGACCAGTACTACGATTATCTTCCAAGTATACGCTATACAAGTGCTTTACCAGTTCGTCTTCATGTAATAGTTTGAAATCACTTCGTCAGTAAAAACCGTAAGATGAAACTATCGTACTATTAAATGTTATCCAGAAACGATCATGAATATTATAATGCCTGAACAGAAATAATGAGTACGGAAAATTATATGCCTTCTCGTGGAAATAAGCCGCCGTAAAAGACATCTGCAACCCTGTTTAATTTATGAGCATATTGTAGCGTTCATTTTGTCACCATATCGTCACCTCTATTTCATGTAAGATATTTGCGAATATTATCCTCTCTGCTACTACAGCTATTGCCTAGCAGATGACGCTGTCGTAAAATTGATTTTTAACGAGTTCTATTTTAGTAATCTTTGGGGATATTATTACAGAGAACTGTCTGAGGTGAGTGGGTGTTTCAATGAAATCTGACTCAATGAGGTTAGTTGGCAACAATGATCTCACCAGTGATTCAGTCAGAACTTTAAACAAAACAGTTTACTGTGAATAAATACTTAACAAGGGTGCGTTCTCCTCTTTAAATAATGAGATCTGCTGGACTTTTGCTGGTTGTTTGGAAATTGTAATATTGGTGAAATTCTCTAACTTATCTATTTGATTGTGATCAAGTTATCACCAACTTTTGACTTAAAAATTAGTTTTTGACTACTCGCTATGTTACACTTCCGATGTCCGAATGAATCCAAAGAAAATATGTTAGAGACATATTTTTGGCCATCCTTAGATGGCGCACCATTTTCATTTTAGGGCCAAAAAGGCAATAGAAAAAGGGCATTGGTAGCACTGATAGTTTAGAGTGGAGGAAGGAAGTATTCCATTTCCTGTCCATTCTTCGAAAGTCAGTCTCCAACCAGCACCCAACGACTCAGCCTGTGTGTCTGACACAGTTATTTTTCGAATGATTTGTAGTCCGTTTAATGGGCGATAGTGCGAGAAATTGACATGCTGCATACTGCAGATGATAACTCCCGTCTGGAGAAACCATTATATGAATTAAACACTCGGATCGGCTCATAGGATGAAGGCGGATTTCCTTCGCAGGTAGTCTGCCATCGGCCATGATGGGTTTGTCTCCAGCATGGAGAAAGTTTTGTAAATTAATTTAATATATTCTTGAACAACCCTCCGAGCGAGGAAAGTCTTTAACAATCTCCAATTCGCCAGCAAATGTCACACCATTTCTTTTTTTCACAGGGCTGTTAGCACCATTGATTGATGTGTTACTCGCATTCTTTTTGAATGATATAGAAGGTAATTAGCTTCTAGTTTGGGAATTTACATTCTTTTTGAATGTTATGGGGGTAATGCAGATTCCACGTTGGGAATTTACCAGAGGGATATTTGGTGTACCCACACTTCTTGCAGGAAGCCAATTCAGTTGTTTATTTGATGCTTTTTATGGTATGGTTAACACCTAGCTGAATTCAGAACATTTATGGATATAATTTGGAACTCTACCATCCAGGAATAGGAGATAGCACTTGGATTGTGATCGAACAAGGATCCTTCGAAAGCAGGCATTGTTTTTCAATATATTACCTTTACTATACATATTGCAGTCATGAATTGATCATACATATTTCTCATATCTTATACATAATGCTGTACAGCATACGCACAGTACTGAGCGAGCGCTTTCAATAACCTTTTAGATACTATCGAATATTACTTGATTTGGGCCTTTTAACCTCAACTTTCAATCAATTCACAATTTTGTGTCCATTACCTTAGAATGCTAAATACCCGAATCAGTTTTCTTAACATTAATAATTGTTATTGAACATTTCATTGCTGTTTCGACAGACTAAAGTTTCCTACTGTTGGCACTGCCACAGGCTGCCTGCTCTATCACAATACAACTGAGGCATCTTCAATATATTACAACGAATGTATTCCACTTTTAATATTACTTATTTACTGTGTTCAATATCCAAGGTGTTCAACTTTTCATTATTTTCAGGATTTGGGTGAATATATATGTATCTATTTTTTATTGTTTTTTCCGTTAACCAGCTGTCATTCCCCTACGAACGACAGCCCTCAGAAGTCGAAACTTGTGCGAGCTAAGGATTGACAAGGTCTTACCTTTTAACGTGCGATTCCTAGCACGAGACCAGTGACCATGCTGGATATCGAACTCACGTCCCTCTGATTGATAGACTAGCGCTCTACCATCATATATATATATATATATATATATATATATATATATATATATATATATATATATATATATATATATATATGAAAACTAAAAGTTCGGGTTGAACCGCGTCTAGAATTTGTTGAAATTCGACGTTTCGGCTCCGATTTTGGAGCCATTTTCAAGAACTGAAATAGAAAGAAAATCAATGAAAGGATAATACGTAATTCTACGCTGATATATATATATATATATATATATATATATATATATATATATATATATGTATATATATATATATATATATATATATATATATATATATATATATATATGTGTGTGTGTGTTCAGATAGGTTTCCGCAGATCTCCCAAGGACACAATACCAAACGATTGTCAAGGTATATATGAAATACCATGTTCAGACTCAGAAAACTGTCAAAATTCGAACGAGGTTCGAATATATTGTGCCAGAGAGGTATCAATAATGTGAAAGAATACGGGGTACCCTTCTCTCTAAGCATTTCCACCAAGTGGAAAATTAAAGGCGAACATCTTTCAGAAAACAACTATTTCCCTAGGTAATACCACGACGGACATTGAAGTACATCTGACAAATATTTGTGCAACGTTCTTCCAAGAAGACCCAGTTGCAAGTGCTTGTCAAATGAATAATAATCAACTATTTGACTAATATTTCCCCACGGATGACACTACAAACCATAACAAAGTTGATCGCAGCGCCATCCGCACAGAACAAGACAAAACACTCTCAGGTAGCACAGTGCAAGACAAGCACTTATGTCATGATCCACCCTGTCCCATTCTGATTTTTAGAAATGATCCGTCATCAAACGACGTCATGCAATTCATTATTCTCGAATATCGGTCAAAGATTTCAAAATAATAAACAATGATGAATGCATCTCTCTTCTGTTTGAGAGCGAACTGCGCGAATATCGAGTTCACCGCTATCCTTTCCCCGCCTCCATCATAATTGACGAATTTCAAGATAAAGAAGATCTCGAAATGTCCCATCCTACTATTCAATAGCGCGTCTTTCTTCCGCCCACAGCATAAGATAATATCTATAAATTAACAAGAGTACTAAATTACTCATCTCGCTAAGTAGGATATGCTATAAATAACGATATGTCAACTGCACGCTATTAAAACATGATATAGATGGCATAATTTATTGCTTCACGTATATATATATATATATATATATTTATATATATATATATATATATATATATATATATATATATATATATATATATATATATATATATATATATATATATATATATGAAAACTAAAAGTTCGGGTTGAACCGCGTCTAGTCTAATATAAATATATAAGAAAAAACAAAAATATAATGCTCTCAATTTCACAAATCATACTCACCGAAAAACGTAAACAGTGGACAGCTGTTTCAAACTTCTTGGTTATCATCGGCACTGTGCATACAAATTAACAATGAATAAAAATTATAAAACTGAGAGCATTTATATCCGAAAATTATCGCTAACACCAATTAGCTATCTGGGTTCAATCCTCTGTACCTGGTACACTGTACCTGGTACAAATGTCACAACAAAAAACATTGACCCGATTTTAATGTAGGCATATCTATTTGATATTTCCATACAGCCTACTGTTTGTAGGTACGAAACAATATTCATCGAACTTTTAGTTTTCATATATATATAAAAATAAAAATAAATAAAATGTTCCTTCTTGTTATTCACAATTTCCCTCGAGAGCATATCCCTGTTTCATATATATATATATATATATATATATATATATATATATATATATATATATATATATATATATATATAGATATGATGATGATATATATATATAAGATAGCGCTAGTCTATCAATCAGAGGGACGTGAGTTCGATTCCCAGCATGGTCACTGGTCTCGTGCTAGGAATCGCACGTTAAAAGGTAAGACCTCGTCAATCCTTAGCTCGCACAAGTTTCGACTTCTGAGGGCTGTCGTTCGTAGGGGAATGACAGCTGGTTAACGGAAAAAACAATAAAAAATAGATACATATATATTCACCCAAACCCTGAAAATAATGAAAAGTTGAACACCTTGGATATTGAACACAGTAAATAAGTAATATTAAAAGTGGAATACATTCGTTGTAATATATTGAAGATGCCTCAGTTGTATTGTGATAGAGCAGGCAGCCTGTGGCAGTGCCAACAGTACGAAACTTTAGTCTGTCGAAACAGCAATGAAATGTTCAATAACAATTATTAATGTTAAGAAAACTGATTCGGGTATTTAGCATTCTAAGGTAATGGACACAAAATTGTGAATTGATTGAAAGTTGAGGTTAAAAGGCCCAAATCAAGTAATATTCGATAGTATCTAAAAGGTTATTGAAAGCGCTCGCTCAGTACTGTGCGTATGCTGTACAGCATTATGTATAAGATATGAGAAATATGTATGATCAATTCATGACTGCAATATGTATAGTAAAGGTAATATATTGAAAAACAATGCCTGCTTTCGAAGGATCCTTGTTCGATCACAATCCCAGTGCTATCTCCTATTCCTGGATGGTAGAGTTCCAAATTATATCCATAAATGTTCTGAATTCAGCTAGGTGTTAACCATACCATAAAAAGCATCAAATAAACAACTGAATTGGCTTCCTGCAAGAAGTGTGGGTACACCAAATATCCCTCTGGTAAATTCCCAACGTGGAATCTGCATTACCCCCATAACATTCAAAAAGAATGTAAATTCCCAAACTAGAAGCTAATTACCTTCTATATCATTCAAAAAGAATGCGAGTAACACATCAATCAATGGTGCTAACAGCCCTGTGAAAAAAAGAAATGGTGTGACATTTGCTGGCGAATTGGAGATTGTTAAAGACTTTCCTCGCTCGGAGGGTTGTTCAAGAATAAATTAAATTAATTTACAAAACTTTCTCCATGCTGGAGACAAACCCATCATGGCCGATGGCAGACTACCTGCGAAGGAAATCCGCCTTCATCCTATGAGCCGATTCGAGTGTTTAATTAATATAATGGTTTCTCCAGACGGGAGTTATCATCTGCAGTATGCAGCATGTCAATTTCTCGCACTATCGCCCATTAAACGGACTACAAATCATTCGAGAAATTACTGTGTCAGACACACAGGCTGAGTCGTTGAGTGCTGGTAGGAGACTGACTTTCGAAAAATGGACAGGAAATGGAATACTTCCTTCCTCCACCCTAAACTATCAGTGCTACCAATGCCCTTTTTCTGTTGCCTTTTTGGCCCTAAAATGAAAAAGGTGCGCCATCTAAGGATGGCCAAAAATATGTCTCTAACATATTTTCTTTGGATTCATTCGGACATCGGAAGTGTAACATAGCGAGTAGTCAAAAACTAATTTTTAAGTCAAAAGTTGGTGATAACTTGATCACAATCAAATAGATAAGTTAGAGAATTTCACCAATATTACAATTTCCAAACAACCAGCAAAAGTCCAGCAGATCTCATTATTCAAAGAGGAGAACGCACCCTTGTTAAGTATTTATTCACAGTAAACTGTTTTGTTTAAAGTTCTGACTGAATCACTGGTGAGATCATTGTTGCCAACTAACCTCATCGAGTCAGATTTCATTGAAACACCCACTCACCTCAGACAGTTCTCTGTAATAATATCCCCAAAGATTACTAAAATAGAACTCGTTAAAAATCAATTTTACGACAGCGTCATCTGCTAGGCAATAGCTGTAGTAGCAGAGAGGATAATATTCGCAAATATCTTACATGAAATAGAGGTGACGATATGGCGACAAAATGAACGCTACAATATGCTCATAAATTAAACAGGGTTGCAGATGTCTTTTACGGCGGCTTATTTCCACGAGAAGGCATATAATTTTCCGTACTCATTATTTCTGTTCAGGCATTATAATATTCATGATCGTTTCTGGATAACATTTAATAGTACGATAGTTTCATCTTACGGTTTTTACTGACGAAGTGATTTCAAACTCCCTTGACTAAACTCCGAGGCACTCCGGTATTCGCGATAGATTAGACTACATACTGCACTATTACATGAAGACGAACTGGTAACGCACTTGTATAGCGTATACTTGGAAGATAATCGTAGTACTGGTCAAGACGAACTTATTCTTGTTCTTTTGAAATCTCGCTTAAATACAAGATTGACCACTCGCAATGGAACACGTGAAGCAATAAATTATGCCATCTAAATCATGTTTTAATAGCGTGCAGTTGACATATCGTTATTTATAGCATATCCTACTTAGCGAGATGAGTAATTTAGTACTCTTCTTAATTTATAGATATTATCTTATGCTGTGGGAGGAAGAAAGACGCGCTATTGAAAAGTAGGATGGGACATTTCGAGATCTTCTTTATCTTGAAATTCGTCAATTATGATGGTGGCGGGGAAAGGATAGCGGTGAACTCGATATTCGCGCAGTTCGCTCTCAAACAGAAGAGAGATGCATTCATCATTGTTTATTATTTTGAAATCTTTGACCGATATTCGAGAATAATGAATTGCATGACGTCGTTTGATGACGGATCATTTCTAAAAATCAGAATGGGACAGGGTGGATCATGACATAAGTGCTTGTCTTGCACTGTGCTACTTGAGAGTGTTTTGTCTTGTTCTGTGCGGATGGCGCTGCGATCAACTTTGTTATGGTTTGTAGTGTCATCCGTGGGGAAATATTAGTTAAATAGTTGATTATTATTCATTTGACAAGCACTTGCAACTGGGTCTTCTTGGAAGAACGTTGCACAAATATTTGTCAGATGTACTTCAATGTCCGTCGTGGTATTACCTAGGGAAATAGTTGTTTTCTGAAAGATGTTTGCCTTTCATTTTCCACTTGGTGGAAATGCTTAGAGAGAAGGGTACCCCGTATTCTTTCACATTATTGATACCTCTCTGGCACAATATATTCGAACCTCGTTCGAATTTTGACAGTTTTCTCTTCCCGGAGTCTGTGCTACTTGGGAGTGTTTTGTCTTGTTCCGTGTGGATGGCGCTGCGATCAACTTTGTTGTGGTTCGTTGTGTCATCCGTGGGGAAATATTAGTTAAACAGTTGATTATTATTCATTTGGTAGGGACAGGAAAATTATAATGTTGTCCGACCCACCCTGTCACCGATGAGAGGCAATAAATTTCGAAACATGCATGTCTGCAGGTGGTCATTTTCAGCCAAATCTTCTGTTTAATTACAAGACAACACTTGCAATTGGGTCTTTTGGAAGAACGCTGCACAAATATTTGTCAGATGTAGTTAAATGTCGGTCGTGGTATTAGCCAGGGAAGTAGTTGTTTTCTGACAGATGTTTGCCTTTAAGTTTCTACTTGATGGAAACACTTAGAGAGCAGGGTACCCCGTATTCTTTCACACCGTTTTTGTAAAACAATATGTTTGAATATAAACAAAGAACTGGATAGTTTTAATATTGTGAGTTATTGTGGTCCATAAAAAATAACATAATTATCGCAACGTTGCTAAATTAATTGACGCTGTCAACTGTGGGTTTGGTTGCCCGGGGTAGTACGTCACAATGGCGCTAAAAAGAATCTATTTGAATTCATGAACTTCAAATATTTTTTTTCAAGTTTCAGACAACTCACAAAAAACAAGAACATTGTCAATAGAGTGTTCATACGCCGTAGAATCCATTAAAAATATTTTGAAAATTTCGTGTCCTTGCCTATTACAACGGACAGTGTGAGATCGGCCTTTCTGGAGTAAAGACATACTAGCGTCTTTTTCTGCATTGAATTCTACCAAGTTGTTGGATCTCCATTTAAAATTTTTCCCATATTGAAATCGTTCACGTTCCTCTGCCGTCTTTTATGGATTCATGGGCGGATATCGGGGCTTTGGAAGAGAAATCGGTGCAAAAGTTGCTATCATCCGCAATGCTGTGTACTGGGCATGATGCAGCTACCGACAAATCATTGATCTGTAAAAGATACAGTTTAAGTGCTAAAACCAATCCCTGCCTAATACCATCCTTTGATGACAGAGTGTCGTATGGAACTCCAGCAACCATCACGTGGATTTATCTCTCTGAGAAAAAACAGATAGCAAGGAGCATAAGTGGAGGGAGGGTAACCCACAAAATGGAAGTTTGGTGAGAAGTCCCTGGTGCCAAACGTGATCAAACTTATTGGAGATATCTAAAGTAATGGCAAGTGTTTCACCATATTTTTCCAAAGATTTCTGCGATATATGTGAGATATAAGCTAGCAGGGTGATATCTGATTACGGAAACTATTTTAAAAAATTTCTGAGCGTTCTAAATATTTCAAGAGGTCGATGTTAATGGTGTTTTCCAAACTTTCGAGATGTCGTTATCAAATTTTGCTGAAGGAAAGGAAGTTTAGAAGTTTAGATATTTCCTCGTGAGATCTGAAGATTGAAAAATCCAACGAATATCTATAATGAGCACTAAGTTTTCAGAACTGAGTTGCGTGAATACTACTTTCTCAATTAAAATAACCTGAGGGGTTCACTCACATTCTGATATCGAATGAATGAATATTTGGAACTGTTGGTGTGAATAGAATTCAAGAAATAGAAAGTACCCAACACAAAACTACGTCGTTGACGAAACGCGCGTCGAGTGAAATTGAAGTAGTTTTGGTGTTTGGGTAGATTACATATTTGTTCAATTTCATTCATTAGTTGATATACAGGATGTATTTGAAAAGGAGAGAAGGTTTCTAGGCATTGATTGAACTTGCTGAAATTTGAGTATGTTACAACTAAGGTATATTCTAGTAATAATTGCATACGCTACTACTATAGGAATCGCAGTTATTGATATACAAGCATTTTGACAGAAAATGTTATAAGGTATTTTTTTAAACTTCGTTTAATGAAGCACCAGAACATTATATTTGATTTTCAGTCATTCATTCATTTTTCAGTATTAACATTTCAAAAATTTTTATAATAAAATCGATATTAATGATAGGTCGAGGAGAATCGAAATGTTATATGATAGCTCCAGTTCAGTATCAAATGACGGTTGAGAGATAGCTTTCTTTCACTTTAAATGTGGAAACTAAAACTGATCTCAAAGTAATTCAACAATTCAATGCAGTCATTTTATACAGACTATATTCATAATTTATTGTCGATTATAAAAGAGTAGTTTGTTTTTTAATTATGTTTTAATCAGTATTTTCAATTCATCCGTAATCCTATCGTACAGCCAACTGGTAGTGTAAAAAAAATATTGAATTACGACTGTATCATTCCAATATCGAACATTGCGGAAATCCATTACCCACGAACAAAACCAGGGCAGAAGCGTTCTAAGACAGCTTGCATACGATTGTTAAGATAAGTTCTCATCGAAAAATTCAGTGTTATGAAGTATAAACAATAATATTCTAATGTTTTCGATCTGTTGTGGTCTATAGGTTTGTTTTGGTTCTGAAAAGTATCAGTCCTGGGACATCAGAATCATGCGCAGTTGACGAGAAGTGTGCTTTTTAGGTTCATATTCGCTCACTTTTTCTCAACTGCACATAATCCTGACGTCCCAGGACTAATAATTTTCAGAACCAAAACAAAGCTTATAAGTCGCAGTAACACAGCTAGCTAGGTTAATTGAGGTCAGAATCCTGACTGATGAGAATGGTTAAACTATCTCATCCTAAGAATTTTTTACAAATTAGGGTTGTAGAAGAAAATTTGCATTTGGGACGAGGTGAATGTGTGTGGATTGAAATGAGCTATTTGAGTAGGTCAGTTTTTTTATTGCGATTACTATTAAGTAAGTGAGTGTTTGGAAGTTGATTGTAGCGTAATGTGGCTCGATTCCCGGCAATATGTCTTACAGATCAAGAATTATTATGAACCTTAGCAAAGGACGTAAGATATTTTCATTCATTTGGAGTATTGAATTTGAAGTTTCGTTGCAATAATTATACATTTAACTACTTTCACATTGAAGTTGTCTATGGCTCGTTATCATGAAAGGAATGGGGTTTAGGTGTGGATGCGTGTTAGTTCCCCCCATAACTTTTTCAAAAGTTCAAAGAACATTTTGCATACTTCACGATTTTTATGAAGTGGTCTGTGCTGTTGAGAATTTATAGAGTGCTATAGAGATCTAGAAAATGTTCAGTTGATTTGTTTTGTATGTTTTCGGTAGGAAGGAATTGATTATTTTCTTACTTCCTATTGGTAGGTATTATTAGCGTGAAGATATCCGCACTTTTCCAGCCACGGTTTATGACGTGGAGAATGTCGAAGATGGGATAGAGCACATTTTATGAGCGGTGTTGCCAAATTTTTCAGGAATTCTGAAAATTGTTTTGATACCTATATGGAATCTGCCAAGTGAACTTTGAAATCTGATATATGATTTTACAGTGTGATACAATTTCAAAAAGTGTCAAACGGTTGAGTCGAGTACTTGAGTGATTGCAGGTGTGTTGAAATAATCTATAAAATGAAAGTTATGTACCATCAAAGCTATAGATCAAGCAATTAGGAAATTACTCATCATTTCCGAATCCGAGCAATAGGTAGATACCTGAACAGAATATTAATTGTTTCCAAAACTACTACGAGTTCGAGAACGATATCGATGGAATGTATATAAAAACTAATATTACAATGTGGTGAAATATCATCCACTGCTCAACCGTACAGGGCAAGCAATAAGTAAATACCTGAACAGAGTATTCATTATTTCCGAAATTACTACGAGTTCGAAAACGATATTGATAAGATGACACTAAAAACTGATCTTATGCAGTGTGTTGAAATATCATCCACTACTAAACCATACAAGGCGAGCAATAAGTAAATAACTGAACAAAAAAATTCATTATTTTCGAAACTACTACGAGTTCGAAAACGATATTGATAATATGACATTAAAAACGAATCTTATACTATGTGGCAAAATTTCATCCACTTTTAAACCATGCAAACAGGGCGAGCAATAAATAAATAACTGAACAGTATATCCATTATTTCCGAAACTACCACGTGTTCGAGAATCATATTGATAGAATGTCAATAAAATTGAGATTATACAGTGTGGTGGAATATCAACGACTGCTAAATCGTACAGGGCGAGCAATACGTGAATAACTTGACAGAATAATCATAATTTCGGAAACTACTACGAATTCGAGAACGATATTGATGGAATGTCAATAAAAACTAATATTATACAGTGTAGTGAACTACATGCGATATTCATAGGATAACATAGAAAATTGATCTATTACAGTGTGGTGAAATTTCATTCTCTGCTAAACCGTACAGGGCGAGCAATAAGTAAATAACTGAACAGAATATTCATTATTTCCGAAACTACTACGTGTTCGAAAATGGTATCGATAGTGTAATGTTCTATGTGTAATGTTTTTTATTTCATGTATTGACAAAATCCAAATTATATTATTTATATCTATAACAACCCCTTTCATTTTCCTATTTTCCACGGCTGATCATATTGATGATTCCCAACACTTCTTCCCCCTCAATCCTTATGATTGATTGTATCTAGCAGGCATCTTCATTTTTCGTGATGATCTTCCCAGCATCGTCGATTCGTTCAAGGTTGGTACTATTTCAGATGTTGAAGGTATTTCATCATTTGGCTTAGGTGTCGGAAGAGGAAGTACTTCTTCATGATTTGGAGTATTCTCTTCGATGTTAGGTGCTGGTAAAAATGATTCTGCCACAGTAGTTTGCATTTGTGGAACATTAGCATTCTTTAAAACTTGATCAATATGCCTTCTTACTAGGTTTCCTTGTTCATTTCGTATTGTCAAACTTCTTGGACCATCTACTTCTTGTATGATGCCTGGTACCCATTTATTGTCACTTAATATTATGTTATCTCCTTTCTCTATAATTCTTGTCGGGGATGTTTTCTGTTGAACAATCCTGTCCAAAACAGTATCCTGTTTCTTATGAACTTTCAATGGATATGCTCCTGGATGAATGAGATCTAGTACTGATCTTATTTTCCTTCCCATCAGAAGATCGCATGGAGATTTTTCAGTTGTCGTACTCGGTGTTATCCTCAGCATGAAAAGCAGATTTTAAAGTTGATGATTGAAATTTTTTCTAGGATCAAATTTGTATAAATTTTGTTTCAAAGTCTTGACCAATCTTTCTGCTTGTCCATTCGTAGCTGG
Organism: Chrysolina americana; assembly: GCA_958502065.1. NCBI lineage: Eukaryota > Metazoa > Arthropoda > Insecta > Coleoptera > Chrysomelidae > Chrysolina > Chrysolina americana. The sequence goes on from OY293416.1 coordinate 27,286,456, forward strand.
GTAGTATGGAGCAGAACAAATATGACGAATTCCATTCTTCTTCAGAAAATCTTCAAACTCTTCAGATGTGAAACATCTGGCATTATCTGAAACAATGGTTACTGGAAATCCATGTGTAGAAAACAATCTTCTTGAAATATCTATCACTGCCTTTGAAGATGTGGACTGAACTACTAAAATTTCCGGCCACTTGAAAAATGCATCTATGAGGTTGAAAAACATTCTTCCATCGATGTGGAGTCTTTGTCAATGTCCATCTGGATATCTCCATGGTATCACTGATGCACTAGCTGGCATTTCTCGGTTATTTTGATAAGTTCTGCAACATCTGACTAGTTCTTCTATGTGGAAGTCTATTTTTGGCCACCAAATATAACTTCGTGCCAATGCTTTGGTACGATTGATGCCAAGGTGAGTTTGGTGAAACAGGTCCAGAACATCTTTTCTCATTTTATCAGGAACAACCACTCTGCTCCCTCTCAATAAGCAAGCTCGTTGAACTGACATTTCTTGCCAATGTTGTATGTAATTATGAAAATCTTTCGAATTTTCATTCAAGTTCCAGCCATTTTTGAGCGAACTGATTATTTTTGAAATAGTTTTGGATAATTTTGCAATTTTCTCTGCAGAAATAAACTTATCTTCAGATTCTATCAACAGTACTTCTGCAGGTTCTAGAATATCAGTCTCTACGGTCGGAAGTGGCAGTCTATTTAAACCATCAACTTTACCATGATGTTTGCCTGGCCTATAAACGATTTTGTATCGGTAGGAGTTAAGAATCAGGGACCATCTCAACAATCTGGGCGGAATAATGTCAGGTATCTGTTTTCCTTGGTAGAAAAGACCAATCAGAGGTTTATGGTCAGTAAACAATGTGAAAAAACGACCTGCTAAGTACTGGTGGAACGTCTTAACACCAAATACCAAAGATAAAGCTTCTTTGTGTACTTGAGAATAGTTCCTTTCATTCTTCAGTAGCGTACGGGATGCGTAGGCTATAGGCACCTCGGTTCCATCATCTAGCTGATGAGACAACACTGCACCAATGCCATATTGTGAGGCATCTCCCGCTACAATCAAGGGCAAATCCGAGGAGTGGCGTACTAAAACAGAATCTGAGCTCAAAAAGTTTTTTGTTGCTTTGAAACTGACTTCTTCTCGATTTATTTTCCATGAATCATTCATTAAAATTGATCAAACCCAAAAAAGGCTGGAGTTGTTCTATATTTTCTGGAGCTGGTGCTTTCTGGATAACCTGGATTTTTTCTTCAGTTGGATGGATACCGGAGTAATCGATTTTGAAACCAAGATAGGTTAAGGATTTCTTTGACAGCAAAGTGACATTTTTCAACCTTTAAATTAAGATGCCTAAAAACCCTGGTGTGTCGACTGATTAGATTTTGTTTAGATTTTTTTGAAGACAAAACAAATGAAATCATGGTCTATTTCTGTAATCGGATCCAGAGATGGCGCCTCGTCTCCATGTCAATATTTCAGGGACATAGTGATTGTGATTGTTGATTGAATTTGACGGAATGTCAATAAACTTTTGAAATATCATTCTAAAGCAATATAGTTTTCATACTCTAAGTGGAAGACCAAATTTTTGGAAAAATAATACCACACAAAATGTGTTATTTTTTTAAAATAATGTAAATACCGTTTGAAAGTCAAAATAGTTGTGGCAGAATCAAAAATTTCATTGTGCAATATTATTGACTATTAATGATGTTCGTTTCTTTATTTTTCTGTATTTTATATTATTTTCCTAAATAAGTTGACTATAATCCGTTTTTGAGTGGACAAAATTCAGAGAGATGAACACAATAATTCATTTAAGTCTAGTACCGAAAGTGAGTACCTACTACTTGAAATCTGTAAATTATACTTTGGAACCAATTTGGAACTTACATTTTATTTCTTAACTCGCCATGCTCTAATAAACATGGCAAACATTTTTTCAAATCGATTCAATCAACTGGGTGCATGTTGTTATTCCCTACTGTTCTTTAAATATTCCATAAATTCAAATTGCGAAAGTTCGTGACAAAGTAAAAAAATCACCACTTCTACCGAAATCTATCAATTTTGCATATTTCATCAAGCTTGTTTAGGTTTTCTTATTTTACCATTCGTTTTCGTAAAATCTTTTCATTATCCAAAAATAAATTTTCTGTCGAGAAAGAATTGCACAAAAAAAGAAACATCTTCACTATTACATGACATACAGTTTTTAAAATAGCGATGAAAGACCTTTGTAACACAACTTATCACACATATCACTTCTGAAAAGCAATTAAACTCAAAATGAGCTACAAAATTATTGCTTTATATATATTTTATTATAGAGAACTTTAAAAGGAAAACTCGGATACAATGGCGCAGATACTTGCGCATGGGCATGTTGGGCAGATGTCAGATCAGGCACAAGCACAAGATTGACAGGTTCTAATGGTGAATTTCCATGCAGCTGAATTTCAATAGTTTTATGTGAAATGTGTGATTATTATTTATTTCAGTAAATTGCATATCAGCAAAATAAAAATTATATAATAAGTCGAAAATGTAACGAATAAAACTGCTTGCGGAAAGTGACTCTGTAAATTTTAATGATTATGTTGTTTTCTTCATTTCATGCCCGTGCCCAATACTTGAAGCTTCTGTTCATGAAAATTCACCCTAACAAGTAAACCGACGGTGGCGGTCCACGAAGTATCGCGGGATTTTTGGAAAATAGACCGCGATTTCATTTGTTTTCTCATAATCAAGCAAGCGAATGTCCACCGTTTTATCCTACAGTTTTACAGGTATGAGTCCGCACACCAGGCTTTTTAGGCATCTTACTTTAAATGCAGTCCCTGGTCTTGCATTCTCCTCAACACTTGATTTACTCTGAACCAATGTTCTTCATTGGATGACCCTGTTATGAGTATATCATCAAGGTAAACAACAGTTCCTGGAATGTCAATTAGGAGTGATTCCATAATCCGCTGGAAAATTGAAGGAGACGAGCATACTCCAAATGGAAATCTGGTTACCCTGAATAATCCTCGATGAGTATTCAGTGTCAGAAATGTTGACGTATTTTCTGTCACCCGAACCTGGGTGTAAGCTCGATCCAAATCCAATTTCGTGAAAATTTTTCCACCAGCAAGCTTTGAAAACACTTCTGTATTCGTGGGCAAGGGAAAAACTTCACTGATAACAACCTGGTTGATTCTTCTATAATCACCGCAAAGTCGAATTCTTCTATCACTTTTCAACACAGGTACCCACTGGTGATGCCCATTCCGACTGGTTCCAATACTCATTCTTTCACCAAGAGATCTATTTCATTTTCCACTTTTTCTCTTAAGGCAAAAGGGACTGGTCTGGCACGGCAAAAAATGGGAATAGCGTTTTGTTTGATTGGAATATTCACTGGTTCACCTTTGTGTCCTCCTAAGCTATCGGCAAAAACTTCACTGTAACTTTGTAGCTGGACAGGAACTGAATTTGTGATTTTTAGGATTGAAACAGGAATTTCGATATTCAGAAAATCGAACCAATTTCTTCCTACCAAGACAGGTCCATTTCCTTTTATTACTATTAAAGGTAATTGGGCTATCTTCTCGCTGTTTTTCACCTTCACTGAAACTTCACCGATAACTGGCAATTTATGTTGGCCCCAAGTGTGAAGTTGTATATGTGACTTATTCAACTTCCTGTGGGGTAGAACTTCATTGAATTCTGTTTCACCGATGATAGAATATGCGGCTCCTGAATCGACTTCCATTTCGATAGAACGCCCTTCAATTCCTACGAGTTTTTTGAATGCTGGCACTCTGTCACATTGACAATTGTTATGATAATTGATGAATTCATCAATATAAACTACATTCTGGTCAGTTTTGCTTCCGATAATGTGTGTAGCTTCACTCTGCTTGGAGTATCTCTGCAAACTTTGATTATCTTCTAGATTTCTTCTGGTGATACATGCCTTCTCAATGTGACTTGTATTTCCACAAAAGTTGCACACATAATTGATGAAACGACACGAAACGGGGCTATGCTTTTCTGTGCATCTGAAACATTTCTTCCACTGTGGGTTTTCTTTTATAGAAATCCCCTTCTTAGAATTCCTGGATGAGTTCTGGCTGGAGTGTATTTCATTAATAGAATTTGAAGTATGATTGTTTTTCAGATCAATCATATTCTTCTGGGTATTTTCACTAGTTTTGTACTTCATCTATAGCTTTCTTGAAAGTAAGGGAACTATCTGCGAGTAGACGTCTCTGTAGGGCTTCTTCCTTCAATCCGATCACCAACCGGTCACGTAACATGTCATCTAAATCTGTGAATTCACAGAACTGGCTCAAACTACGAAGAGCTGCGATGAATTCTTGAATCGATTCACCAGGTTTTTGGATTCTCTGGTTGAATTTGAAGCGTTCGATAATTTTGTTCGGCTGGGGATTTTACGTTTTCTTCAGTAAGTCAACGATATTATCATAGGTCAAATCCTTAATTTGAATTGGTTTCGCAACGGATCGAATTGTCATGAATAAACTGGTTCCGCAGGTGGACAGAAGGATAGCTTTTTTGGTCGAAGAATCTCTCATTTCATTAGCTTCGAAATAATATTGTAGCTGTTCTTCGTAGATGTCCCAGGTATCAGATTCTGGGACAAACTCGCGTACTTTTCCATACGTACTTTCGTAATGTTCTAACTTCGTTAAGAAATAACTATTTAATCAACTGGAAAAATGTTTTTATTTCATGTATTGACAACATCCAAATTATATTATTTATATCTATAACAACCCCATTCTTTTTCCTATTTTCCACGGCTGATCATATTTATGATTCCCAACAGATAGAATGTCAATGAAACTGATATCATAAGGTATTGTGGAAAATCATCCACTGCTAAACCGTACAGGGCGGGCAATAAGTAAATAACTGAACAGAATATTCATTATATCTGAAACTACTACGAGTTCGAGAACGATATTCATAAGATTCCATTGAAAACTTTTGAATTAGATTCGTAATTCAGAAATGTAAACAAGAATATAAAACTTTATTCTTGTATCAAATACAGTTGACATCAGATAAAAAAACTTTGATTTTTACATAACATGTAACATTCACGAAACACTACAATCACTTATTCATAATAAATTAGGTTTATACACGGTGATCTTCAATACTCTCCCTTGAACCCAATTTTCTAACACCAAGGAGGAATCGTAGCGTGAAAAATCGAATTCTCGGTAGAGGTTTGGTAAGGATATCCGCAATCTGATTTTCTCCACTGACATGGACGACATCAAAAATTCCATCGGCGACTTTCTCTCGTATGAAATGATAACGAACGTCTATATGTTTTGACCTTCTATGGTACTCAGGATTTTTTAAAAGCTTGATAGCACTTGCGTTATCCATTTGTAGAATGGGAACTGGCAATTTTTGGCTTAAAACTTCGTCAACCAGTCGTGCCGTCAAACAATTTATTTAGCTGCTTCGCTACCGGAAATGTATTCAGCTTCAGTTGTGGGTAATGAAACTGACCGTTGCTTCTGACTCATCCAAGAAATAGCCCCAATTCCAAATTTACTCACAATTCTACTAGTAGATCTTCTGGAAAGACAAACTCCATCATAATCGGCATCACTGAATACTTCTAGAGATATATCTGATTTTTCGTAAAATATTCCCTAGTTTATTGTACCAATCAGATATTTCATGATGCGTTTTACGGCTTTTCAATAATTTTTCTTTGGTTTTTCCATTGCTTGGGACACAAAATCAACAGAAAAAGCAATGTCTGGTCTGGTTCCTACTGCTAAATAAATGTGACTGCCTACTGCTGACCTGAAAGGTATATTTTCTTCAAGTGGACAATCACTTTCTTCCTCAAAGACACTCTTCTTTTCCATAGGACTCGAAACTGCAACTGCTGCAGACATTCGAAACTTCTCTAGTATTCGCCTGGTATATGGAGCCTGATGAATGAATATGTTACCAACTGTGTCCCTTTGTATTTGAGCACCGAGAAAATTGAAGCATTCACCATACGTTATTTGAAATTTGGCCTCGACTTTCACTCTCAATTCTCTCATCGTTATTTCATCTTCCCCAGCAATTATACCATCATCAAAAAAAAACGACTACCTAGTAGCTTCTTTGGATGCTTTCTTGTGAAAAGACATGGATCAGCTCTGCTATGTTGTAAATCATTTAAAAAAATAAAATCTGTGAGACACTGATTCCAACATCTTGGAGATTGTTTTAATGAATAAAGGCTTCTAATCAATCTACACGCTTGACTCGTGCCATCACTATAACCTTCCGGTTGTTCCAAATATATTTCTTCGCTCAAATATCCATGTAAAAAGGCTGTTTTGACATCGAACTGCATAATATGTAGGTTTTCTGTCACTGCGACAGCCAAGACCACCCTAATTGTATCGAAACGAGCGACAGGAGCGAAAGTTTCTTCAAAATCAGTACCAGGTGTTTGAGAAAATCCTTTTGCAACCAACCTTGCCTTGTACCTGAAAATACTTCCATCCGGATTTTCTTTCAGTCTGAACACCCATCGATTCAGAATAACCTTTTTATTTATTCTCGATTAATGATTGCATATCTTCATCCATAGCTGTCTTCCAGTTATGTGCATTGCTTGATTCCATTGCTTCTTTGTACGAATTTGGTTCAATATTTTCCGCAGTCATAACAAACTCTTTGAATCTTGTTGGAACAGTTAGTATCGATCTATCACGAAGAATTTTCTTATCACTTTCGTAAGCAGACTGGTCATTTGATTGATGTACAACAGGTTCAACGGTTACCTGTTCAATATGTTTAGATTTTACTGATTCAGTGACTTTTTTCTACTCTATAGAAAGTGAGATGTTCTTCAATAGCACGCTCTTCCTTGAAAATAACATCTCTCCTTAGAATAACATCTTCTTTTTCAGAAACCCAAACTGTGTAACCATCTTTTTAATCGCAATAACCAACCAGATGTCCTTTAATACTTTTTCTGTCTCATTTTCGTCTCTTCTGTTTTGGAATATGGATGAAACATTTAGTTCCGAAAATTTTCAGTTGACTTATGGAAGGGATCGTTTTTCCCCATAATTCGATCGGAACTCTCCCTAGAACTGGAGTTGGACCTGAGCGATTAAAAATATAAGCAGCAGTGTTAACTGCTTCGGCCCATAAATTTCTGGAAAATTTCTAGACTGCAACAACGTTTTAGCAGCTTCCACTATGGTACGATTTTTTCGCTCAGCAGCACTATTCCGTTCAGGGGTATACGGCATAACAAAACGATGATGTAAACCAAATCTTTGAGTGGCATTTCTGACTGTCTGATTATCAAACTCTTTTCCGTTATCTGATATAAGTACACTGTGGGCCAAAACTTTGACTTAAGTTGAGAAAATTTCCAGTTTATTGGCAACTTCTCCTTTCTCTTTTAGAAAATATGCTGTTCTGAACTTCGAGAAATCGTCTTTGAAGACAACATCGTATCTAGCACCGCCTAGAGTTATTTGGCCTTGGACCACAAACGTCTGCATGAATTACTTCACCTGGACTATGACCTCTGACGGAACGTTGTCCAAAACTTAATAGATGTTGTTTTACGTATACGCAGGCTTCACAAAACTCAGTGTTCACGACAGGCGTCACGTTGATGCCTCGTTCTTTCAAGAAGTTCTGGACATAACGTTTATTTTGATGAGCTAAACGTTCATGCCATATCTGCAAACTATCTTCTTTTGTCAAATTCACTTCTTCGTCTATGGTTTCTGGAGATTTGACTCTCAAGAGCATAAAGTAGAGACCGTTTCTCCTCACTCCTCTTGCAATAGTTTTTCCATTTTTCATTATCAGACATTCATTACTGTCTAAATTTGATGTCATGTCTTTCTCCAAGGTGGCGGTGTTTGAATAGTATATTCTGTAACAAGGTTAGAATGAAAAATCGTTGCGAGTGGAAAGTTCCGAGCGCGAGCCGAAGGCGAGCGGGAGGAACCACGAGCATCACGAATTTTCATTCTAACCGAGTAGCAGACGATACTTTCTCCACGATAAAAAATTTTAAAATATTTTCAAATGGAAACGAACAAAAGATAATTTCTACACGAAATAATAACTATTATTTAAAAACACCGTTTATCAGAAAGGACTAATCCTGGACTAACCAGAACAAATTTTTTTATCGCAAAGATGCATTGAGAATGAACTATTAAATTAAAAAAAAAAATGGCCTTGGAGGTAGCTTGTACCCACAACCTCTCGTCTACTATGCCGATGCTATACCATCTGAGCCATTTCACGAAAACTACGAGTCTCAATTATTCTGGTGTTTTAGTAGTAAACTTTCCAGTATATCATTACTGTTTGTAATTTCAGGTAGTGTATTTTCACACTCTGATTCTGAATCACTGGATAAATTCATGATATTCTTTATATTTTCGAATGAAAACGTAACAGCAATAATTTTGACACCACTGAAATTTGCCACTACGGTGACAATCAACTGCGTCAAGGCTAATGTTATTATTGCTAACCAGTATGATGATATTCTATTACAAAAGAGAGAATTTAAATACATTTGAATTGCATGGGGGCAGAATATTTCTTCAATCTCAAGAGAGAGAATTCCAGCATTCTGTAATCAAATTTCATTTCAGAATTAGCAAATTCTGTGATGATTGTGGAGAAAATAAATTTCTACCAGCTTCTGGTAAATACCAAACATCCTCCTTCAGGAAATTTTGGACCCATTTTCCATCTAGAAACATTTCAACGTCGATGTTTCCTTTTCCTATTGCACTCATGTACTGTTTATTGAGAACATGTTAAATCTTTCAAATGTAGAAAACCAATCTCTTCTACTATGTAGTCATATGTTGGGTTGCTCCGGAATCGGCAACCTACATATCTTTTTCGGGAAGATGAGACATAACATTTGAATATCCAATGAAAGGAGCACCCGCTGAAGAGGTTTCTTTGGACTTCTTATTTGGACAATTTCGTTTTAGGTGCCCTCCAAGACCACAGCCATAACAGGTGAAAATACGCAAAGACTGGCTCTTTTGCTTGGTATCATTGAATTTTGAAGATTTCGATCTGGATTTTGAAAAAGAGGCTGTCTTTTTAAAAAATTCATCCTGTTTGGCCACAAGAGCGGTCTTCCTTGAAATTTCATCCTGGTCTCCATTTCTTTTTAACAGTCTCAGCTCTAACATGCATAGTCTTTCTCGTAGCAATGTTAATTTCCGCTGTTCTTTTGGCACTGACTTCCAAGCATTAGTGAACTCGAAATACTCAACAGGCAAAGTGTTGAGGATTTTATTGATGCAGAGAGATTCTGGTAGTTTAACTTTTTCTTCCCTCCAAGTTTCATCTTGCAGCTCAACCCACAATTTTTCCAGCTTGGAAATATGTTTGGCAATACTATCATTGGAATCCTTTTCATGAATACCAAAAAACGCTGCTCAGTTCTTTGTTCATACACGCTGTGTAATTTTTCCCACATGTCTTGTGCTGTACTACATATGTTAATCAATAATTGGTAACTCAGACTGGATACAATGAAGTTCTGTGCTGTATATTCCGTTTTGTTCACCACTGCGTAACTTTTAGCGTATTCGCCTTTTGTGCTTCCGTTGCATCCTCTGGTAACTCCTTTGGGTAGGTAATAGGTTTTACTACTGCCTGCATAACGCCATGACTTTGCAATAGAATTCTGATATGGAACATTCCAGTCCACCCAGTTGGACTGCCCTTCAAGTTTATCGATTACTACCTTCGAAAAATCCATTTCACCAGAACAAAATATCAGCAACAATACAAATCGACTATTTCAAGCAGCAATACTATAAACTTCTGAATTATGTAACTGGCGTTAAACTGGGCCTATAACCTTTTGAATTAGATTTGTAATTCAGAAAACGAGAAAATGAAACTTTATTTTTGTATCAAATTCAGCTGATATCAGATAAAAGAAACTTTGTTTTTTTATGCATAACAACATGTAACATTATACACAGTAATCTTCAATAAAAACTGATCTAATACAGTGTGGTGAAATTTCATCCACTGCTTAACCATACAGGGCGAGCAATAAATAAATAACTGAACAGTATATCTATTATTTCCGAAACTACTACGAGTTGACAGAATGTCAATAAAACTGATATAAAAAGGTTTGGTGGAGTATTATCCACTGCTAAACCGTACAGGGCGAGCAATAAGTGAATAACTGAACAGAATATTCTTTATTTTGGACACTACTACGAGTTCGATAGCAATATTGATAGAATTACATTGAAAACTGATTCAGTACAGTGTGGTGAAATTTCATCCACTGCTAAACCATACAGGACGAGCAATAAGTATATAACTGAACAGAATATTCATTATTTCCGAAATTACTACGAGTTCGAGAACGATATTGATAGAATACCAGAAAAAAAAAAACTGATTTTATACAGTAAGGTGAAATTTCATCCACTTCTAATCCATAAATAGCGAGCAATAAGTGAATAACTGAAGAGTTTATTCATTATTCCCGAAACTACTACGAGTTAGAGAATGGTATCGATCGAATGTCAATAAAAACTGATATTATACAGTGTGTTGAAATATCATCCACTGCTAAACCGCACAGGACGGGTAATAAATTAATAACTGAACAGTATTATCATTATTTCCGAAACTACTACGAGTTCGGTATCGATAGAATGTCAATGAAAACTGATATTAATCAATCAATCAATCAAATTTATTAATCTCAAGACCACAGGTGGTATAAGACATGTCGAGAAATTCGGAGTATAGAGACAATAAAGAGTAAAAAGTTAAATGTTAAAATAATAAGGGCAAGTATACACAGAGTACAATGCAATTCAAATATTAAGATAAAACTACAATTACACACAGAGTACAGCACTATCAGTGATTTATATATTAAAACATTCTTCCAAAGTATAGAATGCCACCCTCAATTAGTACTTTTTTCAGTGACTTCTTGAATCTGAAATAGATAGGTTCATCAGTAATGTTTTTGGGAATTTTATTGAAAATTCGAATTCCAATGCTTAGAGGACCGTTTTGCGCTAGGTTCAATCTGTTTAGAGGAGTATTCAGCAAATGCTGATTCCTGGTGGAATGACCGTGAATGTCATTACGACAGAGCAGAGTATTTTTACGTTTGTAAATGTAACAGGCAGTTTCCAATATGTAAAGAGAAATAAGGGGTAATACTTGTAGCTTTCTAAAGAGAGGTCTACTAGGTTCTGTTTGAGGTTTGCGAAACATGGCACGAATACATTTTTTCTGTGTAATGAACAGACGTTTGGCAGCAGGTGATTGTCTCCAGACTATGATTCCATATGGCAGTCTCGACTGAATTTCTCCAAAATAGAAGTTTTTCATTACTGGGGTTGTCAGGACCTTATACATACAGCGTATTTGAAATATTTTGGTGTTAATAATAAAGGCGGACTCCCACTACTCGTGTATTTGGCAAATATTTATCACTTGCCTATATTTACCATGTAGTGGGAGTGGTTCACTTGACCATTACTTGTACAATTATTTGGTGAAGTCAAAGGGATTTCAATTTTTGCATAGTTGACAAGTTCATATTGTCGATGCGCTCCCACTACTTGCCGGCTTGGCCGCAATTCATTTCTATTGTCATGCTGTTTTTGGCTTCCGTCACGTGTGCGTGGTGCGTATTCCTCTAGAGTTTTTTCGAAATGTGGTGGTCTCAAGGAGCAGTTTTTGAATTTTCTCGAGCTGTACGAAAATAAGCCAGTCATATGGCAACCTAGGCATCCATAACAAGAAAAACTTGATTAACGATGCCTGGCTTCGCATCAGAAATGAAATATCTATCCAATGTACTGTTGCGGAAATATAAAGACTGAGAGAGAAGGCTGAGAGGTGACGAAACTTTTACGTGCCAAGTACACAAATATTGGCGTACTTGCCAAATACAGGAGTAGTGGGAGCGCCATACTTGTCATATTGACTTCGAAACTTTGTGTAGGTACTTGCCAAGTACGCAAATATTTTCGTATTCATTCGCCTTTAAGGCGGGCTCCCATTACTCGTGTAGTTGTCGGTAAAAATGCCGCGAGTCAAAGAGATTTCAATTATTTGCGTAGTTGAAAAGTTCATACTTGTCGATGCGCTCCCAGTACTTGCGCTTGGCCGCAATTAGTTTCTGTAGTTATGCTGTTTGTAGTTTAGTCTCGGGTGTGTGGTGTCTGGTGCGTGTTCCTCTATAGTTTTTTCGAAGGTCTCAGTCGTTTTTTAATTTTTTCGAGATGTACAAAAATAAGCCAATTATACAGGCCGTTTCTTTTATCATGTGGTAACATTGCTATATTCTAAACCGTAATAGATACAAAGACGATTAAATGGGAAAAAAGGTAACTATTGTGGTGAGGAGTAAATTGGTCGTAGAAAATTTACGGGGATTCTCACCCTTTCCAACTTATACAGGGAAAACTGAAAATGCTGTTTTCGGTTTTTTACGAATAGAATTGTTATTTCAGAAAATATAAAAAAATTAAAAAGGAAAGTTTTATTGTATTCAAAATGTACTAGAACTAAGTAACGATAAATTTTTAAACAAACGTTTCGTGTCAACACCGCCATTATCAACTATTTTTTTCAAATACGGACCTGTCTATTTCATCATAAATATTGATAGAGCGATAATTCAGTGTTATAGCACACTCGACATTTTTATAACGTTTCATATAAAATAACTAGCATCATCAGTGACAACAATTTTTAACTACGGTCCTGTCATTACGTAGTTCTAGTACATTTTGAATACAATAAAACTTTCCTTTTTAATTTTTTTATATTTTCTGAAATAACTATTCTATTCGTAAAAAACCGAAAACAGCATTTTTAGTTTTTCCTGTATAAGTCGGGAAGGGCGAGAGTCCTCGTAGATTTTCTCTGACCAATGTACTGCTCACCACAATAGTTACCTTTTTTCCCATTTAGTCGTCTTTGTATCTGTTACGGTTTAGAATATAGCAATGTTACCACATGATAAAAGAAATGGCAACCTAGACATCCACAACATAAAAACAGAAACTTGAATAACGATGCCTGGTTTCGCGACAGAAATTAAATATCAATCCAATGTACGGTTGCGGAAAAATAAACACTGAGAGAGAAGGCCTAGAGGCGACGAAACTTGCTCTACTTGCCAAGTACGCAAATATTTGCGTACTTGCCAAATACACGAGTAGTGGGAGTCCGCCTTAAGGTGTGGTGGAATATCATCCACTGCTAATCCGTACAGGGCAAGCAATAAGTAAATAATGGACAGAATATTCATTAATTTCCAAACTAGTACCATTTCGAGAACGATATCCATAGGATGACTTTGAAAACTAATCTTATACAGTGTGGTGAAATTTGATCCTTTGCTAAACCGTACAGAGCGAGCAATAAGTAAATAACTAAACAGAATATCCATTATCTCCGACACTACCACGAGTTCGAGAATGGTATCGATATAATGTCAATAAAAACTGATATCATACAGTGTGGTGGAATATCATGCACTGCTGAACTGTACAGGGCGAGCAATAAGTAAGTAACTGAACTGACTATTCATTATTTTGGAAACTACTACAAGTTAGAGAACCATATTGATGAGATGAGATTAAAAACTGATCTAATACTGTGTGTTGAAATTTCATTCACTGCTAAACCATACAGGGCGAGCAATAAGTAATTAACTGAACAGTATATCCATTATTTCCGAAACTATACTACGTGTTCGAGAATCAACTTGATAAATTGTTAATAAAAACTGTTATTATATAGTGTGGTGTAATATCATCGACTGCTAAATCGTACTGGGCGAGCAATAAGTAAGTGACTAACCAGAATATTCATTATTTCGGAAACTACTACGACTTCGAGAACGAATATAAGCTCATACTGTACAGTGTGGTGAAATATCATCCACTGGTAACTCGTACATGGAGAGCAATAAGGAAATAACTGAACAGAATATTCACTATTTCCGAAACTACTACGACTTCGAGAGCAATATTGATAGAATTACATTCAGAACTGATTTACCTAATACAGTATGGTGAAATTTCATCAACTGCTAAACCGTAAAGGCGAGCAATAAGTAAATAACTGAACAGAATATTCATTATTTCCGAAACTACTACGAGTTAGATATCGATAGAATGTCAATGAAAACTGATATTATAAAATGTGGTGGAATATTATCCACTGATAATCCGTACAGGGCAAGCAATAAGTGAATAACTGAATAGAATATTCATTATATCCGAACCTACTACGAGTTCGAGAACTATATTGATAAGATGTCATTAAAAACTGATCCAACAGAGTGTGGTGAAATTTCATCCGTTGCTAAACCACACAGGTCGAGCAATGAATAATTAACTGAACACTATTTCCATTATTTCTGAAACTACTACGTGTTCGAGAATCTTATTGATAGAATGTCAATAAAAACTGATATTATACCAGTGTTGTGGTATATCATTCACTGCTAAATCAATCGTACAGGGCGAGCAATAAGTAAATAACTGAACAGAATACTCATTATTTCCTAAACTATTACGAGTTCGATATCGATAAAATGTCAATTGCAACTGATATTATAAGGTGTGGTGGAATATCATCCACTGATAATCCGTACAGGGCGAGCAATAAGTAAATAACTGAACAGAATATTCATTATTTCCTAAACTATTACGAGTTCGATATCGATAAAATGTCAATTGAAACTGATATTATAATGTGTGGTGGAATATCATCCACTGATAATCCGTACAGGGCGAGCAATAAGTAAATAACTGAACAGAATATTCATTGTTTCCTAAACTATTACGAGTTCGATATCGATAAAATGTCAATTGAAACTGATATTATAAGGTGTGGTGGAATATCATCCACTGATAATCCGTTCAGGGCGAGCAATAAGTAAATAACTGAACAGAATATGCATTATTTCCGAAACTACTAAGAGTTCGAGAACGATATTGGTGAGATAACATTGAAAACTAATCTTATACAGTGTGTTGAAATTTCATTCACTGCTAAACCGTACAGGGCGAGCAATAAGTGAATAACTGAATAATAAATTCCTTATTTCCGAAACTACTACGAGTCCGATATCGATAGAATGTCAATGAAAACTGATATTATAAGGTGTGGTGTAATATCATCAATAGCTAAACCGTACCATAATAAGTGCAATAAGTGAATGCTATGAGTTCGACAGCAATATTGATAGAATTACATTGAAAACTGATTCAGTACAGTGTGGTGAAATTTCATCCACTGCTCAACCATACAGGGCGAGCAATAAGTAAATAACTGAACAGAATATTCCTTATTTCGGAAACTACTACGAGTTCTAGTACGATATTGATGGAATGACATTGAGAACTGTTCTTATACTTACTATGTGGTGGAATATAATCCACTGCGTAACCGTACAGAGCGAGCAATAAGGAAATAACCGTACAGAATATTCATTATTTCCGAAACTACTACGAGTTCAGAAATGGTATTCATGAATGTCAAACTGAACTGATATCATACAGTGTGGTGGAATATTATCCACTGCTAAATCGTACTGGGCGAGCAATAAATAAATAACTGAACAGAATATTCATTATTTCGGAAACTACTACGAGTTCTAGTACGATATTGATAGGATGACATTGAAAACTGATCTGAAACAGTTTGGTAAAATTTCATCCACTAATAAACCGTACATGGATATCTGGTAATAAGTAAATAACTGAACAGAATATTCATTATTTCGGAAACTGCATCGAGTGAGATATTGATAGGATGACATTGAAAACTGATCCAATACATAACGTACAGGGCGAGCAATATCTGAATAACTGAACAGAATATTCATTCTTTCCGAAACTACTACACGTTCGAGAATGATATTCATAGAATGTCAATAAAAACTGAAATTATACAGCGTGGTGAATAACTGAACAGTATTATTATTCACTAATTTAGCAGTGGAAGATATTTCACCACACTGTATAATATCAGCTTTGAATGTCATTATCCATATCCATATCCATATGAAATAATGATAATTCTATTCAGTTATTTAGCATTGGATGAAATTTCACCAAACTGTATTAGATCAGTTTTGATGTAATCCTATCAATATCGTTCTCGAACTCGTGGTAGTTTCGGAAATAATTAATATTCATTTCAGTTGTTTACTCATTGCTCACCCTGTACGGTTTAGCAGTGGATATTTTGCCTCGCTGTATATTATCAGTTTTTATTTACATTCTATCGGTATCATTCTCGAACTCATAATAGTTTCGGAAATAAGGCATATTCTGTTCAATTATTTACTTATTGCTCGCCCTGTACGGTTTTGCAGTGGATGAAATTTTACCAAACTGTATTGGATCAGTTTTGATGTAATCATATCAATATCGTTCTCGAACTCGTGGTAGTTTAGGAAATAATGAATATTCATTTCAGTTATTCACTCATTACTCACCCTGTACGGCTTAGCAGTGGATGATATTTTGCCTCACTGTATAATATCAGTTTTTATTGATATTCTATTATTATCTTCTTCGAACTCGTTGTAGTTTCATAAATAATGAATATTCTGTTCAGTTATTTACTTATTGCTTGTCCTGTACGATTTAGCAGTGAATAATATTTTACCACACTGTATAATATCAGTTTGTATTGATATTCTATCGATATGATTTTTGAACTCGTAGTAGTTTCGGAAATAATGAATATAATAATAATAATAATAATAATAATAATAATAATAATAATAATAATCCCAAGCAGGGAAGGCCAACCATCATCCAAGGCCTTGGTGA
Organism: Chrysolina americana; assembly: GCA_958502065.1. Taxonomy (NCBI): domain Eukaryota; kingdom Metazoa; phylum Arthropoda; class Insecta; order Coleoptera; family Chrysomelidae; genus Chrysolina; species Chrysolina americana. Next base: position 27,303,375 of record OY293416.1, read on the forward strand.
GTTGCGACACCACTTTCCTGAGCTACCGGTGCAAAACCGGACCGGCAGCCATGGCGCACCCTGGAGGGAATGCTCATTCCCTCTGATGTCGGCCGTGGGTATACTGGGTTAACCCCCCGGTATACCCCACTACTCGGTTCACGATGGACGAGAAAGAGGCCCCCACAACCGACCCCCTCGGATTAGGGGTCATAGGCAAGGTGGTGGGGCCCAGAACGATGGATTGCCACTATATAACGACCGCAATGAAAACGGACGCTTTGAGTGGACGGATGAACTAAGGGACAGTCTTCTGCATTGCTATGAGAGCAGTGAGCCCGCCCGAAGAGGATACATGGCGAGAATGCATGCTTTGTGGTGTGAAATACACCCAGAGCATGCTGCCTTTTCCGCACAAAACCTGAGGGATTATGTATCCCACCTTCGGGTTCGAGGCTATGTTAGAGCCCCTCCTCAGCCGGTTAACGCAGTGGCAGAGGTGGCAGATATGCCACGCGTCGATCTGGCTGTAGAGGAGGCCCGCATCATACCACCAACGGAAGGCATCAGAACCCGCAGGGCGCTGCATAACACCAAGCCCCTGAAGCCACAACAACTGGCCCGGGTGGATGCGGAGATTCACGATGTCCTTTCAGAAGAGGCTGACATCTGGCAGATCAACTCTGCCGTGTATGACGCCGCTCAGGCCCTGTCCCAAACGGAGAGAAGGGACACCAACCCTCTGATTGGGAGGCATGAGCGACGCATTCACAAGATGGAAGCTAAGATCAGGTCAGCGAGACAACACGCGTCTCGTATCCAGTGTGTGGCGGACTACGTGGCGGCCAATAGGCCCTTCACGCCCGCAGTGCGGCGAATTGCCGCAAGTTTGAGACGAGCTCACCACACACTAAATCAAGGCGTGCTGTTAACCGTCAAACAGCACTGTCTTGATAGGATACGAATGCTGGTGGCTGCAAAAAAGTCACTAGTGAGGCGGGCGAGAAGCATCGCGGAAAACATGAAGTTCCGCGATAAACCTTCTCGCCTATTCCAAGAGCCTCCACGTGTTGTGGAAAACCCGCCGGCGGCTGATCGGGTAGAAACCTTCTGGAAGGGTATTTACGAATTTCCGCAACCACTCAACGTAGATACTCCAGCCCTAGCGCAGTTCGAAGCTTTCTGCAGGAGGCTTCGTCAGCCTGAGCTCAATGAACTGCGCAATCCGATAACCCCGGAAGAAGTTCGACGGGCCCTCAAAGGCTCGAAGAATTTTGCTGCTCCAGGTCCTGATGGCCTGAATAACTATTGGTGGAAAAAATTACCAAGTACCCACCACCATCTAGCAAGAGTTTTCAACTCGTGGCTAGATGGGGAGCAGCAGATTCCGGATTGGTTTGTCGAGGGGCGAACCGTGCTAATCCCCAAAAACGGAGATTTGTCTGATCCGAAGAACTACAGACCGATAACATGCTTGAACGCATGTTATAAGATGTTTACACGCATCTTGTACATGCGAATACTCTCCGCAGTTGAGCCGGTGTATGAACGGATATATGAGCAAAGAGGGTCAAAAAAGGGGGTCGCTGGCTGCAAGGAGAATCTGCTGATCGACAGATGCATCACGCAGGACTCCGTGCAGTATAAGCGTAACCTTTCAATGGCCTGGATCGATTATCGCAAGGCATTTGATACAACATCGCATGAACTCATCATGCATTTGCTCAGATGCCTTGCGGTACCCGATCAAATAGTGAGATGCATTGAACAGCTGATGCCGCTCTGGAGGACTCGATTTACCATAACATCTGGTCAAGACAGAGTCCAAACAGAGCAGGTTATCTTTAGAAGAGGCGTGTTTCAGGGAGACTCCCTCAGCCCTCTTCTCTTCTGCATCTCACTACTGCCATTGTCCGTTGCACTACGGAAAACCCGCGGATACAACTGCGGCACCCCCAGCAACCGGAGGCATAAGGTCACCCATCTGTTTTACATGGATGACCTTAAACTTTATGCCTCCGGAGAAAAGGACCTTCACCAGTCCCTAAGGGTGGTGCAAGAGTACACGCATGCTGTCGGAATGGAGTTTGGGATAGACAAATGTGCCACGGTTCATCTCAAAAGAGGACGATGCGAGGAATACGGAGAGGACGTTCAGCTCGTAGACGGAAGCATCCTACATCATCTGGATGCCGGAGAGACGTATACCTACCTAGGGGTGGAACAACGCCACACCCAAGAGGTAGCTACTGTCAAAAGCTCTCTCCGCGGCAAGTATCAGCACAAACTCCGACAGATCTGGTCTTCAGAACTGTCGGGGAAGAACAAAGTTGCTGCAACTAATATGCTTGCCGTTCCGATTCTACTTTATTCCTTTGGAGTAATGAAATGGACTCAGGAAGAGCTGCGACAACTTGACGTAAAAACTCGCAAAATGATGCATCTTCATAGAAGCTTGCATCCTAAATCGTCTGTTCCACGGTTATACTTCCCCAGACAACGGGGAGGCCGTGGACTTTTGAGTTTGGAGTGTCTACATAACAGAATGGTACTGGATGGAGCCTGTAAAGTCATCAGGAGTTCAGATCCCCTTCTCTGCTTGGTATGTGATCATGAAAAGGCAGGGATTGGAGCATTTCTTTTCAAGGCAGCAACCCGTGCAGCCGATGAACTCGATCTCGTATTCGACACTGAACGGACAAACCCAAACTCTATCACCGAGTTGGAACCCGTTCAGCAAAAAGCCCACGTAAAGGCTGCGGAGTGTGAGAGGCTCCTGCAGCTACATAAGGATAAGCCGATGCATGGGGTCTTCTTCAAGAACATTGAAGACCTAGGCTTATCCAGAGACCTGACCTTCTCGTTTCTCAGGTCAAGTGGGCTGAAGTCGGAGACCGAGGGATTCATAATGGCCTGCCAGGATGGTGTCTTCAACACTCTCGTCTACCGCAGTCGCGTGATGGGTATAGAGGTCCCTGACACTAGATGCAGAGCGTGTCGTGGGGCAGCTGAGACCATAATGCATTTGCTGTCAGCTTGTCCAGCTTATGCGGTCTCAGCCTATATCCACAGACATAACGCGGCCCTACGAGTGTTGTACTACCATCTACGACACTCGTACGGTGTAGACGAGACACCAGTGTTGCCTTATGCTCCGGGGGATATTGAGTCCGTGGTGGTGAATGATAAGTGCCGAATCTATTGGAACTATTCATTCCCCACCCTCAGGCAAATACATGCCAATAAGCCTGATGTAGTACTCCTCGACCATCAAAGTAGGACGATTTTCGTCATTGAGTTTTCAGCTCCTGGCGAAACGAACATCGTCCGAAAAGAGGAGGAAAAACGGACTAAATATCGAGATCTTCTCTTTGAACTCCGCAGGCTTTACCCAAACCATTCTGTCAAGATGGTGGTTCTGATAATAGGGGTCCTTGGTGGAATGATGGACACACTGCTCTCAAACTTAAAAATCATACCGGCTTGCCGTGACATGGCAGAAATCCTAGCCGGGCGAATGCAGAAGGCCGTAATTCTTGGTTCACTCCGCCTACTCAGGGCACATGATTCTCGGACCCAGTAATCACTTACCCCATGGACGTGGGGAGTGTTTACTGGGGTTAATGACACACCAGCGCGCCCTCCGGAAGTGTCGGGGCTCCGGAGACAGGGCCTGACTGGGTAATTCCTAACGGAAAAAAAAAAAAAAAAAAAAAAAAAAAAAAAAAAAAAAAAATAATAATAATAATAATAATACTAATATCAAAACTAACATATTTAACATATCAAGCGAAATAAAGGGCGAAGTTCTTCGTCTGTAATGCTATGCATCACAGAAAATGTTCTTCCACTTAACCCTAAAAAAAACCTGTGATTGTTATACATAATACTATTTATAATTTGAATAACAACAAACACCTTACCTAAGGAATGTAGTTCACCTATTCTGAACAATATATCAAACATTCAATTTCAGTCGAACAAATAGTTTTTATATTTAGTTTTGAATTTGACAAAATTCAACTTTTTGAGAGAAGTGGGGACAGAATTGTATCTTTGACAAATTTGGTACCTAAAAGAACGCCTGAAAATTTCTGTTTTGAATTTCGGCACTGCAAGCATCGAATATTCAAGTTGTGAATGTCTGTACGATATGTTATTTTTCTATGCAGATATGAGGGCTTTTTTGTTAAAATTATTTTACGCAAGAGACAGACAGCGTGGAATATCCTTCTTTTCTCCATGTTCAACCACCCAATTTCTTGAAGTTTATATGTGTTCTTTGACGCCGACGAATACCAAAAATTAATCTAAGACACGAGTTTTGAACTTTTTGAATTTTGTATTTATACAGAGTGGTTAGACATGGGCCATAAAGAACATCCGCCCTGTGCGGTTTAGCTTTGGATGAAATTTAACCACTCTGTATTTGATCAGTTTTTAATGTCATTCTTCCAATATCGTTCTCGAACTCGTATTAGTTTCGGAAATAATGAATATTCCGTTTAGTTATTTACTTATTGCTCGCCATGTGCGGTTTAGGTTTGGATGAAATTTCAACACCACACTGTATTTGATCAGTTTTTAATGTCATCATATCTGTTGAGAATTGAAAACTTTAACTGTTGATGATAATAATTATACTCCGTTTTATCTTTTTTGATCATCATGTTTCCAAGACTCCAATATGTTTTCTTAGTTTTGATAGATTTGTCATATATAAATTTTGTAACTTATCTTTACGCTGTATTTTACGTTCAATAAACCTATTTTCTTAAGGAATATCCTCTCAACGACGTATTCAAACACCAGGTAGGTGTTAATACGCAATATTTGGCGACCGTGACAGGACATCTTTAAAAATGAAAATATGGAGAAAATGATAAAGGAACTCGACGTTCATCGAACATCTTTTACAAGAATATATGATTCTACCATGAAAGCAATTCAGTCACCAAACCCCGATATCTTCGAACTGTAAAGTAATCTACATATACTGGAGCAGAAGATGGATATAATCAAAGATCTAGACAAGAAATTTGTTGATCTTTTGTTGGATTTTGACTATGTAAACATCGACATTGAAATGTTCTGCAGTTCAACAATTTGAAGTTGAGAGTTAATAATACACTCAGCTCTACCAACATTCAAGATGAGAATCACCATAGTATTTGCAGTCATCCAGATCAGTCTCCCCAAAATTTACCCCAAATCGAATTTGAGAAATTTGGAGGAGATATCCGAGAGTGGTTGCCGTTCTGGAGTCAATTCAAACGGATACATGAAGACGAACTGTTAGCCGAGGAAGATAAATTTCAGTACCTTATACAAGCGGCGATCCCGAAATCTCGTGCAAGGCAGATTGTGGACAGCTATCCACCTTCAAGAAAAAACTATCCCAAAGCCTAAGAAAGTCTCAAATCTAGATTTGGCAGGGATGATCTTTTAGTCGAAGTGTATGTGCGTGAGCTACTGAAGTTGATCCTGAGTAATCTGAACAAAAAACCAAAGTTAAGTTTTCTTTATGATAGGATAGAAACGCAACTTCGAGCACTAGAAACATCAGGTGTAACATCCGAAACGTGTGGAGCCTTTGATTGAGTCATGCTTGCCTGAAGAAATTTAAAAAATCTGGCAGAGAAGTTCCCTTTTTTCTGTTGAAAATAGTCTAAAGAATCGTTTGGATCACTTAATGAAATTTCTAAAAAATGAAGTTGAAAACGAGGAAAGAATTTCCTTAGCTTCCACAAGTTTCGATTTACAAAAGCAACAAAGAAAGAAAGAAGACTATAATCCCTCTTCTCGAAGTGCTCATGTCTTGTTCAACGCCAAAACTCTTAGGTGTGTATTCTGTAAACAAGATCATGCTAGTGATGGATGTTCCGAAGCTTCCAAGATGACTATTAAAACGCAAGAAAATTCTTTCTGAAAAAGGATGCTGTCATGTCTGTTTGAAATTTGGACACATTTCTCGAAAATGTAGAACTTTATCATTTTTGAAATGTAAGACATGTGGAGACAAACATACCACTTTAATGTGTTCCAATGTGAGTGACCTTGGACAAATACCTTCCATAACAGAGAACCTATCAAACCATTCTCATAATGAAGTTTTCTTGCAAAACATTGATGGTCCAGCTGAAAGGTGAACATGGGTCACGACGAGTACGAGTCATTATTGATCTCAGAAGTCCTATATTAGCAAACATACAGCTATTGATATGCAACTAGAGAAAATTGGATCGGAAAATATAGTTCATGCTCTGTTTGGCGGCTGTCATTCTGAAGTCACTCACCATGATTGTTATAGGGTGATGTTGGAGAGTCTCGACAAAACCTATTCGTGCAGTCTTGAAGTTATGGATCAACCGATTATTTGCAGTGACGTTGGTTCTATTTATGATGGTCCTTGGAGTAAGGAACTCCAAGAATTGGGAATCAGATATTCGATATGGAAAATGATCCAATAGATCTGCTCATTGGAGCTGACTTTCAGGGCCTCGACATGTCTTAAAATGTGGCCTAGTACCAAAAAAACGAAATTGGGTTGGAAGGTCATGGGAAAAACGAAGATTGTTCCCGATAATCCTTTGATTTCAAACTCAATGATGATTACTACATTATTCAGCAAATCTTTCAATATATCAGATATTCGGAATTTAGAAGTGTTAGGAATTACTGATCCTGTTGAACAAAAATCGAGAAAAAAGCACGAATTGGATATCATGAATCAATTTTTGGATACAGTCACCAGAAATATTGATGGCAGATACGAAATCAGTATGCCGTGGATTGAAGGACATCCTCCACTACCCAATAATTTTGATATGGCCAAATATCGTCTAGATCACCTGAAGAAGAAATTGGATATAGATGGTTACTACGATGACTACAATCAAGTCCTTGATGAATGGCTTTCCGAAGGCATTATAGAAGAGATACCAACTATGGATACTACAGTTGCTGCACATTACTTTCCCCATCGCCATGTCTTGAAGTTACATAGTGCTACCACGAAACTTCGCCCGGTTTTCGACGCTTCAGCAAAATTAAAAAATTCTCAATCCTTGAATCAGTGCCTGGAGAAAGGTATAAATTTGATATCTTTGATACCCTCGATTCTCATAGGGTTCAGACTGTCACGAATTGGAGTGATATCAGATATAAGAAAAGCTTTTCTTCAAATAAGTATACGAGAAGATGAAAGGCATTTTTTGCGATTTTTATGGTATCGCAAGAATGGTGATTTGATATGTTATAGACATGCGAGAGTTGTATTTGAAGTTACCTGTAGTCCGTTTCTTCTTGGTGCCGTCATCAATCATCATTTGAAGAAAACACTTGAAGAAGATCGATTTTCGAAGAAAAATGTGTTGAAACTCATGAGGAGCTTTTATGTAGACAACTGTGTCACCAGCGTCGATTCGGAAGAAGATATTGAAATATTCATGAAAGTCAAGAAATAATGGCTGAAGCCAAATTTGATCTTCGTAGATGGGAATACACACTGAAAAACGATAATCTTCCTGATGGTAGTACAACCCATATTCTTGGTTTGAATTGGGATAGACGTAGCGATACCCTGAAATTATGTTTTGATAATTTCAAAAACATAAATTCTGAAAAAATCACGAAAAGAGTAATTTTGTCTATAATGAACAGAGTTTTCGATCCGCTTGGTTTTGCAGTCCCTGTGCTTTTATTCCCAAAATTGTTGCTGTGGAATACATGGATGATAAAATCGGGATGAAACGAGGCAGTTTCTGAAGATATAAGCCGAGATTTTCTGCAGTGGTTGAATGAGCTCAGCTCTCTCACGAATCTAAATGTTCCCAGATGGCTCCAGTCTAATATCGATGTTTTTACAAAATTGAGTTTCCACGTCTTCTGTCAAGTTTCTCATGCCACGGTTATTTTTCTGAGGACCGAGTCTTGCGACAGAGTTTAAATACAGTTAGTGCAGGCTAAATCTAGAATTTCACCTCTGAAAAGTATTTCAATACCTCGTCTCGAATTATTAGCTGCGACAATTGGAGTGAGATTAATGGTGTCGATCACCGAAAGTATGGACAGAAATGATGTTCCTGTATTCTACTGGACAGACTCTACCACTGTATTGTCATGGATAAAGCTAGGAGAAAGGTGGAAACCATTTGTTTGGAACCGTATTCAAGAAATCAGAAGTTTATCTAGAATAGAAAATTGGTATCATGTGCCTGGAGCTATAAATCCAGCGGATTTGGCTTCTAGAGGTTGTTCAACAACACAGTTGCTTCAATCAAAATGGTGGGAGGGTCCATCATGGTTATACAAGAATGAAAACGAATGGCCTACGCAAGAATTTGAAGTAGATAAACAACCTGTTTTAGAGGAACGAAGAAAAAATGTCATATTCTTATTAACTTCAAGCAACCAAGATTATTCATGGATTTATAGATATTTTTCAGAATATCAGAAAATTGTGAATATGATTGGATGGATAAAAAGGTTCATTTTCAACTGTTTGAATCCCCTTGATAAAAGAAAGGCCGATGTATCCGCGGAGGAAGTTATGGCAACCGAGATTTTTCTCATAAAATGTATTCAACAAGATACATTATTTGGCGATGAAGAAAACATCTATTCTTTGATACCTTCCCAAGACCAAGATGGAATTCTGAGGATCAAGACAAAGTTGATAGAAAGAGATGATTCTCAAGAATTCAGATACCCTGCTCTGCTACCTAGAAAACACCCAGTGGTATATCGTTTGATTTTTGATACACATGTCATACTATGTCACGTTGGCGTGCAAAGTCTTCTGTCAACAACAACAAGGAAAACAATCAAATCTGTTTTGTCGAAATGTACGATATGTCGAAAATATGATGGCAGAAAGTGTGAAGTAGAACCAGTTACCTTGCCAAATGATCGCGTGAGAGATGCTGCAGTGTTTGAGATCACTAGTATAGATTTATGCGGACATCTTTATTTGAATAAAGAAAGTTTGAGTGTGCATTTTCACCTGCGCGATATATAGAGCAGTCCACTTCGAAATGGTATCTACATTATCAACTTTCTCCAAGCATTTCGAAGATTCATTGCCCGAAGAGAAAGACTCTCGACAGTTTATAGTGAGAATGCTACGAACTTCAAAGGAGCTGATAATTCTTTCGCATCCTTGGATTGGGCAGAAATAACAAAATTCCACACGGCTGAGAAGATATCCTGGAAATAAAATGTTCCAACCGCTGCATGGTGGGATGGTTGGTGAGATCGTTTGATTCTCCTCACCAAAAATCTGAGAAAAGTTTTAGGAAGATCTTGTTTAACATTTGAAGAACTTTCATCAGTATTATGTGATTGCGAATCCATAATTAATTCTAGACCACTCACTTATATTTCTCAAGACGACTCGGACTTAGTGACTTTGACACCCGCTATGTTTCTACAAGATATTAAAGAAATTGGTGTTCCGGACTTGGATGCTATAGAAGCGAATCATCTCAAGCGAAGATTCAGATACAGACAAAAATTAAGAGATGACTTACGCAAACGGTTTCGTATCGAATATCTTGGGCAACTGTTATTGAGAAAATGTAAACTCAGAAAGGATGACTTAAATGTTGGAAATGTTGTTTTTGTGGAAATTAACTTAGCTAGAAGAATTGATTGGCCTTTGGCAAAGCTAGTTGAAGTATTTCCTGGAAAGGATGGAAAAATCAGAGTTGCACGTTTAAAAACGAATTTGGGATATATTATGAGACCCGTGCAACGATTATATCCCCTGGAAGTGGATGACAAGATAATTGTGGATTATTCAATAATCGTAGCCGTTTCCATTCACAGAAAGCAAATGTAAATGAAATTGTTACAAGATATGGAAGAAAGATCAAACCCCCCACAGATATGTTTCTCAAGACGATTGAGTCATACTCTTCCGAAGAAACCCACTAAACATAAACGACTTGCATAGAACTGTCACTAGACTTACATCACCAAGTTCAAGTTATGAACATAAGTATCATCCAACTCAATGCAAGTTCTGATCAAGCTTGAAAGGGCCCTTCGACACACTTGGTTCTGTAAACTTACAAAAAGTACTTTCTGGCAAGTTAACTACAAGGATTGAATACATAACTTATATTTGAAAACTTGACAAATAGTTTATGGAACTTCATTCCAAATCTTCTGAAAATTGTAATTTGTAAGTTTATAATAGGAATCTCATTGTGAACAGCATAGGAGAACTTTCAGATCACTTTTAAAACATGTAGATAGCAAGTGTGCACAAGAATGCCATTAGTGAACTTGAATTCGTAAACATGCTATGCAGTTTACGAAAGTCCATTTCAAAATTCCCAAAAAATTCCATTTGAAAGTTCGTGAAAATTTCTAGAGCATTTCTAAAATGTTATTACAGTATGTTCACTTGAGTTGGCGACATATTGAAACCTTTTTTATTTTACGATTTAAAAAAAAAAGTTATTCTTCATTGAGAATCCTGCACGTTCTAGATACTTTATATTGAATGATCATACCTTAAAATGTGGCAGTTGTAAATGAGTATAGAGTAAAAAAATATTAATTTGGTACATGTTTAATTTAAAGCACTTTTACTTGTAACAAAATCGGAAATTCAAATTATGAAAAGATGTTCAAAATTATTAATGTTCCAATAAGCAATCATATATATCTAAAAGAAATACTTCTTTTTCATATCCTTCTCCTACCAATTTCTACAGAAATTTTTGTCGAAAACTAGATAAGCCTTTGAAAATTCTCCGACTTCACTACGACAGCCATTATTCAAATGGTAAACTTTAAAGTATTACCGTATGAACGCCATATTTAGTTCTGATCAAATTTTAATTACAATTTTCGATATTTTCACAAATAAAACTATCCTCTAACTCGTATTTTTTGACACTCTCTCAAATACGACTAACTAATTTTTGATTATTCATAATTAGGTTCTAGAACATGCAAAACTTTTCATGGAGTATCTTTTCTTCTTAAAACGAAAAATAAAAAAGTTTTTCATGAAATATTATGTCGCCAACTCAAATGGATACAATAGGCCAAGCAATAGAGATATTGTCCTTGACAAAAATACTACCTGGAAGCCGCCTGTGCCATCCCGTGCAGGACAGTTCGTAGTTTATTCCCACTATATCCTCAACTCGAAAATGTAATTTTTTAATTTGTTATAAACAATAAACAACAAAAAATTGCGTTTTTTTATTTTTTTTATTGTAAAATGGAAACTATTAAGCAGTGTTAACGGTGCAAAAGGACGAACTGTAGAGAATTGAATTCCGAAGAGAATGACGGATCAAGCAATCTGATCGGATAATTAGAACCGGAGAAAAGCGGGAAAATCCGGAAAATTGTATTTTTTTTGTTAAATTTATAACTCTGCCATTTCTCAATATTAAGAGCTGAAATTTTGCACGATAGTAGCTATCGACGTGCGCCTTATGTGTACAAAACCTGGATTCAGTCGGATTAATAATCTCCGCATAATCCTCATTTGAATTTTTTTTGGAAACATTTTCGCGGAGAGCTGGATGCGTTTGAGATCGTCCGATTGAAATTTAAAAAATAGATTTGGAAAGTAGACGTGAGCAGTAACAAAACGTCTATTTTCATTTTTCGATTAAACGCGTTTAAGTGTGTTAAAATCTAGTGAGAACATGAGGGAAAACGACCGACCGCGCGTAAGCGATCGAGTGGTGGGGACTGTGCGAATCGAGGAGAGACGTTTATAGAACGGTGGGAACAGCGCCGAAATCGCCTGTTTTAAAGTCTGATCCATTTTTGCGGTATATCAAAATGGGATCTATGCAGGTCGATTCCTTATGTGTTTCCACATATGAAATGGAAATCTACGACACGCCAGCTTGGTCGTGACAAAAATTGCATGGAAAAAACGAAAAAATTGGGATATTCCAAAAATTAATTAAAAGAAGGCGCTATAACTTCTAGTATAATAGAGTTATTTCAAAAATTCTTTCACTGTTAGAAAGGCCTATTCACGTACTTTGGAATGAGTCTCCAAAAATTTCTAAAGAAAAAAAGCAATTTTCGAAAATGTGCTTTATTTTGTGCTGAGATAAAATTTTCAATAAAATGTTAATGTTTCAACACGCTGAAAGTCACTCATGATTCACCCGACTAAAATTCTCTTTTCACAAAAACTGCGCAATTTTCCCAGCTACATTTCTTATCGATTATGTATAGATCTATTATCGATAATGAATTGGCTAGAGCAATTTGAAATCAACGAATACAAGGACCGCATGGCGATTAGGTTTGCCACCGCTAATAATACTGTTTCGCCTATGAGCATTATTTTGTGCCGAAACTCAACTTTCAATGAAAAGTTCATTTTTCAACACGCTGAAAGTCACTCATAATTCATCCGACTGAAATTCTTTTTTCACCAGAAACTGCGCAATTTTCCAAGTAGCATTTTCTTGGTAATAAATTGGCTGCAGCCATTTGACGACGACGAAACATATCATCGGCGAAGCAGTATTCGTAAACACCACTGTCGCCTGGGACCGTATGGTAAGGTTTAAAAATAGAATGAAGTTGATTGAATTGAAGATCCTAATTCTTGTGAAACATATTTGTACACAATTCAGTATATATTTACACGGTGTTACAGAAAGTGTTCACTATTCATTCACAAGAAATGTGCAAATAATTTTAATTTTATTCGAAACAGATTACTTATATAGACTACTGATAAAAATATTCACAGATGATATCATAAGAATATCCAAAATGAAATTGGCAATTGGGAAGACCATAAACGATATCTGGAGAATGTACGATTGTAGGATTTGTAGGATTTCCAGATGTACATGTGAGACACGAGATGTCCGTAGAACTGCTCATTACTAATATCCTATACAATAGGAGTATTTGGATCAAAAATCCATCAAGAAACAACTACTTTCCTGGCTAATACTGCGACCAACATCGAATTACATCTGATACAATTTCCTTGCAGAATTCCTCTCCAATTGCTTGTTGCATGGGAATGTTTATCAAAATTTTCGGACCACCTATAGACCGATTTCGGGGTGTTGCCCCTCATCAGTATAAGGTAGGTCTAGTAGTCAATAACTAATGACTACAACGAATGGTTCGATGTAAATCCCATTTCAGGGCCGCGAAGGCGCCCGCACCATGGATAAATCCAAACTGATGAGAGCGCTACTTTTATCACAAGTAATTCAATGTTTGTAGTGGCATTAGCCAGGAAGTAGTTATTTTTTGATAGATTTTCGACTGCTATTTTACAGGATATTAGCAACCCAGATAGCACAATATCATTCATAGAATATTTATAGAATATTTGCCGAGAATATTTGAATATTCACAGAATGTTCTCACAATGCAATACAAATATTCTAGGTATGTTCTATGAACATTTGGAATGGACTGTTTTGAATATTCTGAGAATATTTTCTGGTGTTTTCTATAAACGTTCGTAGAATATTACGAGATAATATATTTGAATATTCTCAGAACCTTCTGTACACGTGTACATTCAAAATTAGTGATATTCTGGGAATATTCCTGGCATCTATAGGGAATATTCTTAGAATGAATATAAAATATTTCTGGGTACTGCAACAATAAAAACTCCTTCAATTCAAAAATAATTTATTTTCTTCAAAACACAGAGTTTTCTTTTCAAAAACATTTAAGGAACGTACGGAAAAAAATGGAAACAACATGTCTGCATGAGCTGATAACTAGCTAGAAAGATGTTTTGATTTGATACTTACTGTTGCTTCCTCTAGTTGTTTATTGTTTAAATTTGGAATTCATACAGTTGACCAAAAACGACACGCTTATTCACGATCACGGGGAATGATTAATATAGTTAATGAAAATTAATTCAAATTAAAAATACACTGCACTTTGTTGTTAGGTTAATATACATATTTGCATCTGGATGAGACACCATACATCCTATTTCGCAGGAAAGAAGATAATCCTGATTCGGCGAACATCTGCAGAAGTTTTTCTGCCAACTCCAACTCTCCAGATGTGGTGTTACACGTTTATCCGGGGTTCCCTACAGCTGCAAAAGCGAATACGGCCGCCACCGTATTCATTCAAGTCGCCCCGGAGCGCAGATTAGTTTTTTTCATGTTGATTTTTCACTATTGTATCCAATTATTGATAAAATGCATTTTGACAAAGATCAAAAAACATGACAGAAACTCATGACAAAACCCACGAAATCACATACAAAGGTCACTTGTCAATGTCAATTGTCAGATACTTTGCAAGGATTTTGCACAGTTGCCGCTTACGCTTTAATCTTAACAAAAGTAAATGCACAATGCTTATTATATCTTAAATGAAAATTATGTCATCAAAAAGTCATCCAAATTATTATTGATTACGTTAAATATACTAATCAAATTTCATAGTTTTGAAAAACGAATGGCTACTGTGCTGAGTCATTCCATAATTTATATATAAGAAATGTGAGGAAATTTCTTCATGTCTGGCATCACCGCATGTGCTGTTATATTTCAAATTCTAACTTATTATTTCTTTAACAATTATAATAACAATATAATAATATTATATTTAACCTATCTGAGAATGAAGAATAACATCAAAAATACGATTCAGTATATCCTCAGAATATTAGAACCGGATGTTATTAGAATATATGGAATGCAATATTCATAGAATATTTGCTACAGAATGAAGATATTCCAAGAATATTCTGAGAACATTTCATCAGAATATTCTAAATTAAAGTATATTGGAACGTTGTCAGAATATTCATGGAATATTATGTGCTGTCTGGGAATAAGAAGTCCTACAGACATCTTGTGTCTCATATTATAAGCTCATTGGAACTACAGATTTTTTTATTATTTTGTTACAAGAAAATGCTAATCTTTCTCCGAAGTGGTTTTCCATAGACTTCCGCAGAAAGTTTGGATTTGGAATTGGATCTACAATAAGTCTTCTTTTTTTTGATGATTTTTAATAACTGAACCAAGAGAGGCAAAGTCCAAACGTGGCTAGGTAACGAAAATCTGAAAGCCACTGACTGGGGGTGGACTGAACAAAATAATCGTTTAGTTCCCGTAAGAACCACTGATCCACCAATCCCTAAAACATTGCTTGATCAGATTTCGTGTTCATGCAGGAAAAAAGGATGTTTTGATGCATCATGTACTTGTAAAAAACACAGCTTGAGATGTTCGAATCTTTGTGCACACTGCCACGAAGATACGTGTTACAATTTACTAATAAATAATAATGATACAATTATGTCTGATGATGAATGTAGATCCGAGGATGAAAGCGATGATTTCATGTCAATAGACAATATTAATTTTGATAGAGAAGTAGAAAAAAAGGATTTTGTAATTGCGTTAAAATAAAAATGTACAGTTATTATGTAAGAAAATTGATTACTTTGTTTTGTAAAAAAAGGCTGCTATCATTTCATATACTGTTTATAAATAAAGATATGTAGCAAAAAACATAGAATACCTGCTTATTCTTTCATCACTCATGAAATCTGAGTCACGAATCGAATTCCTCAGGTTCAGATACCCCAAAATCAAGAAAAAGGCCAATCAACTAGCGCAGCGCGCGCCTGTTACTATATTATATACGTTTCTCCTCGATTCGCAAAGTGGTGGGCACTCGATCGCTCACGCGCGGTCGGTCGTTTTCCCTCATGTTCTCACTAGTTTTTAACACACTTAAACGCGTTTTATCTAAAAATCAGAATAGACGTTTTGTTACTGCTCACGTCTATTTTCCAAATCTATTTTTTAAATTTCAATCGGACGACCTCACACGCATCCAGCTCTCCGCGAAAATATTTCCAAAGAAAATTCAAATGAGGATTGTGCGAAAACTATTAATCCGACTGAATTCAGGTTTTGCACACATAAGGCGCACATCAATATCTACTATCGTGCAAAGTTTCAGCTCTTAATATTAAAAAATGGCGGAGTTATGAATTGAAGTAAAAAAAAACACAACTTTCTGGTTTTTCCCGCTTTTCTCTGGTTCTAATTATCCGATCGGATCGTTTTACCCGTCATTCTCTTCGGAATTCAATTATCTACAGTTCGTCCTTTTGCACCGTTAACACTGCTTCAATAGTTTCCATTTTACAATAAAAAAAAAATAATAAAACGTGATTTTTTGTTGTTTATTGTATATAACAAATTAAAAAATGGCATTTTCGAGTTGAGGACATGGTGGGAATAAACTACGGACTGTCCTGCACGGGATGGCACAGGTGGCTTCCATTTGTGGCTCTATAGCTTGGCCTACAATGTTGAACTACTTACCTAAAGTTCTATAGAAATGATCGTCAGATTTGTGTTTGATATTTATTGATTTCTCCAAATACCATCATGTAAAATATTGAGAGTAGGCATGCAAAAGTTTTCAAAAATGAACTTTATTGAATTGAAAGTGTCAGACTCTAAATCATGATGTTAAACTTTTGTCAAACATTTCTATTTTACATCGTAATAATGTAGAAAAAACAAACTAAAATAAAACTTCTCAAAAACTCGTGAGACTTTTTTTGCTATTGTTACTCCAATATTTTTATCAATGTATCTTCATCAACTGTTTTTTAGCCCCAAGAAGAAAATGGAAGTTATTTCTTTCTGAATATTCTCCATTGTTAGTTCCTACATAAGATGACGAGTTTAGGGAAAAGAAGTTTTCAATTTACAAAAAACTATTGCAGTTATAAAGTGTTTAATAAAATACATATTACATTTCTATATTAATTAGGTCCTAATGTTCCTTCTGTCGTTCCTGCAAAAAAAGATGATATGTGGATTGGTTTTCCTTAACATGAAAGGTATGCCAGAATGAAATTGCCAAAAGAAAATTTGAAGGAATTTCGGAAGAAAATACTTTTTACTGAAAATATTGGGTTTTCAGTATTTCTCTAGAAATATTTCTCAATAATCTTTATTTACATATTCTACTTCATAATTCATATGCTAATAACCAAACTGTCAAGTGATTTTTTTTCAACTCAAGACATTAGAAATTTCTACTTCATTTGATGGTTTTTTGCAAATGAATTTTGAAACACCCAAAAACAGATTTTGCAAAAGAACTTTGAAATGATGAAATTGGAATTGATATCTAATTTTACTTTTTGGTGTCATATATTCTCATTAAAACCAATTCATATTTTGAAAATGCACCTTGCCAATGATATAATTAGGGAAAACAATGAATAATTACATGGTAGTTTTTCGGGTTTTCAGGCCGACGTATATTTTGAGAAGATCTCGACGTTTCGTCAAGATAGATATTTGCATGTTTCCAGTTACTTATTCAATTCACATTCAAAAATCTCTCTCTTGAGAAGTTCGACCACTCGTGTTTGCGAAACGTCGAGATCTTCTCAAAATATACGTCGGCCTAAAAACCGGAAGAACCACCATGTAATTAACTATGACCGCAAAAGCCTTTCACAATTTACATTGAAATATGTTTAAGAGCTTGTTTACTCCCAGCATCCCCCCTCTTTCGAATGAGTATTATGATTATAATAATTCTACTCAATAATTATACCTAGCAGAGGACACAGACCTACATTATGTGCAGATTTTGTTTTCACTGAACGGGATAAATAATGCCAGAAGAAGTATAAATAAGCATGTCCCCCCATTGTCCTTTGCTTTATACCTTCATAGGTCTTATTGATAGTCTGATGTAATTTTATTTTCAATATTTTTAAACATACGAAACAGTGAAATTGTTCGTGAAAACAAACAAAAAAATAAGTTCACTAGTAGATATAGTAATCTGTTACGAATGTGATTTCCTAAACATATATCTATCTACCTACCTATATAGACATTTACGCGATGAAAGTCTTCTCATATGATACACAGTAAACAAATTTCCCGTAATTGAAATCAATTCTGCATATATAACTAGGTACACTAAACAATAATTCACTCACCTTGTTATTCATTTTGAATATATATCTTCATTCCTCACATATTTCAACAATACCAACACAAATGTAATGAAGACGCGAGTGAAGCGGGATTTCGTTATACATCACTACTACACTAGTTCACCAACCACATTAGCATTAGGTTCTGTTGTATAGAACCTCTACTCTTTGATTAGAGCAAAAGCCAAAAGCAAATCCAAAATGGATACGTAGACGGTAGATCACGTGACCACGATATAACCATACAGAGGACGAGATCTGTAATTGGTCACAATAATAGCGGTAAATGACAAGAACAGCTGTCTTGTCATTACGTGGATCATGGTCAAATAGTTTAATAAAACCACACAACAACGTCTGTTTTGTGGATAAAACCACAGAACACTTCAAAACTACCTTGCAGAGGCGTTATTTTATGGTGGATTGTTTCAAATTGTGTTAAATAAGCCAATAGAAATAACACCACTGCTAGGCAATTTGATAAAACTATTTGACCATGAGATACGGGCTTTGTTGAGCCACCGGTGAATAAAACAATGTGCCCTTTTTTCAGTTTAATCTGTTTTTTATATAATTCAGGTCAGGTTAGGTTCGTCTAAAATTTACGAATTTTTAACTAAATTTGCATGCAAAGGTTTTGCATGAATTTCCCAATAATTTATCACCACAAATTTACTGCAATCTTAGGATGATGAAATAAAATACATCAAAGCTGGGATCCAACTTGGAAATGATA
The DNA here is from genome assembly GCA_958502065.1 of Chrysolina americana. NCBI lineage: Eukaryota > Metazoa > Arthropoda > Insecta > Coleoptera > Chrysomelidae > Chrysolina > Chrysolina americana. The sequence goes on from OY293416.1 coordinate 27,322,076, forward strand.
GTTTTGAAATGAAAACCTTCTAAACAATTGGTTGTAAAATCCCATATAATTCATGACCCAACATTTACGACAAGCTTTGATTTGAGAAATATTACATCAAGGTTTACATCAAACTTACTGATACAAGTTTTAATATGTATATGTTATACAAGTATTATTTTTAATGTGTGTTGAAAGTTAACATTTGTAATTGGTAAAAAACTGTCAGGTATGAATTTATGCCCGGAAGTATTCGGCAATATCAACTTAACGTATGCACATTTTCTGCCTTAGTGAGTGAATTTTCCGTTTCAAGTTTGAATCTGCAAGGGCCAGGGAGTTCTCTGCAAGTAGTTGTAAGTTTCCATGTTTAGTGGGAAATGACTCAAGGTGGGAGAAATGTTGAGAATGGAAAACTTTAACTGTTGATGATAATAATTATACTCCGTTTTATGTTTTTTGATCATCATGTTTCCACGACTCCAATTTTTTTTTTTAGTTTTGATAGATTTGTCATATATAAATTTTGTAACTTGTCTTTACGCTGTATTTTACGTTCAATAAATCTATTTTCTTAACGAATATCCTCTCAACGACGTATTCAAACACCAGGTAGGTGTTAATATGGAATAATATCAATATCGTTCTCGAACTCGTAGTAGTTTCGGAAATAATTAATATTCTTTTCAGTTATTTACTCATTGCTCGTCCTGTGCGGTTTAACTGTGGATGATATATCATAACATTACATAATATCAGTTTTTATTGACATTTTATCGATATCATTCTCGAACTCTTAACTATTTCAGAAATAATGAAATTTCCATTCAGTTATCTACCTATTGCTCGCCCTATATTCCACCATCCAGTGTAATATCAGTTTTATTAAGGACATTTTATCGATATCGTTTCCGAACTCATAGTAGTTTCCAAAATTATGAATATTCTATTCAGTGATTTACTTATTGTTCGCCCTGTATGGTTTAGCAGTGGATGATATTTCACCACATTGAATAATATTAGTTTATATTAACATTCCATCGATTCCAACTTATTGTAGGTTTGGAATTAATGAATATTCTTTTCTGGTATCTATCTTTTGCTCGCCCTGTACGTTTTCTTTCTCGAACTCGATGTAGTATCGGAAATAATGAGTAATTTCCTTATTGCTTGTTCCATAAGCTTTGGTGGTACAAAATTTTCATTCTATGTATTTTGTCAACTCACTCGAATTCACTCAAGTACTCGACTCAACCGTTTGACACTTTTTGAAATTGCATCACACTGTAAAATCATTTATCAGATTTCACAGTTCACATTCCGTATATTAAAATTATTTTCAGAATTCCTGAGAAATTTGGCAACACCGCCCATTAATTGTGCTTTATCCCATCCTCGACCGTCTACACGTCAGAAACAGTGGCTGGGAAAGTGTGGATATCTTCACGCTAATGTAGGTATGTCTCATTTAATAGATCGAGGGTGCATAAAATGGGTGAATGAAATGGGAATCGAAAATACTGAGCAATATTTTGTTTCCTATATTTTCATATTTTTGTGGGAGAAGAATTTTATCATCACACTTTTTCAATGGAAAAAGGCTAGGAAGGATGGTAAGTAATAATACCCAGTAGGTAAAACTAAGAGAGGCAGTATTGATTCAGTTAGTAGCGGTTTTTCATTAACTAACGCATACCCGGTGGCATATACGTATACTGTAGACGCAAAAGGCATAGCTGAACGATTCGACTTTTTGAGATCTATCGGACCAATAAAAATAGCAGTAAAGTTGAGACGTAGATTGTCCTCATACGTCTGCAGTTTACTAAGGTTCGTCAACTGGGAAAGAGCAGACGCAGTTTATGCTGGTACGTCTACAGTTAATGCTGTTTATAGAAATGTAAATAAGACACAGTACACAACCAATTTTTTTATTCGCTTTTATGCAAATAACTTAGTGACAAATTAACATTCGCAAAATCACAATTTCCTAATTTTATTGTCACCTAAATGCGGAATTATGGATTTGTTCCTTAGTGATGGTTGAAAGATTCAAGAAGTGGTGACTTGGCATCATTGACTTTTCACTCATATCTACTCATATCTACATCATCTTGAATATAATCACTACTAAAGTGAGCTGCATAACCATTGACTAGAGAGAGAGATGAAGAAAGTGTGGTATTGTAATGGATCATTTCTCCTGGTATACGAGATCTATTTTTCTTCGAGTTAATATAGTTCCAAAACCCGCGAGGGTTTTGTTTGAGCATTTCTTCAGATCTCTCTACGTACAACGTACGTCAGTTGCTATACCTAATTTAATAATTTTTCTAACATATTTTACTCGTTCTAAATAGAAAAGGTATTTGGGTTTTTTGTACATTTTCAGATAATGGTTTTTAGATTTGATTTTGTCTCGGAACGGTCTCATATTTCAGAAACGGCTATGAGAATATTTACGAAAATTTCGACAGGGTGGTTTTTGATGATGCCCGATTCAACGGTGATAGTGGCAGTGTTGCAAAATCAACAGTTTTCCAGATATTGGGGGTATCTCAATTTTTTCAAATGGAACACCTTATTTGTTTTCATTGCAATCGATTCAGCGACTCCTCATTAATTATGTCTCTAAATATCAGATTTAAAATTAATGTAGTTTTCAAAATGTGATAAAATGGCTTTTTCATTCAAAATTCTGGGAACGGTTTAATATTTTCAATAACGTTCAAGAAAAATTCGTGAAATTTTATACAAGATAGCTTTTGATGATGCCCAATTCAATGGTGATATCTGCAATGTTGTCAAATCAAAATTTTTTCAGATATTGATGGTAACTCAATTTTTCCAAATGGAAAACCTTATTTATTTTCATTGCAATCAATTCAGCGCCCCGTCATTACTTATGTTGTCCAAATACCAAATTGTGAATTATTGTGATTATTGAAATATGAGAACATGGTTCGTCTGCTAAAGGTCCATATTTTTAAAAGGGCTCGAGAAAATATCATGAAACTTCATACAAAATGGTTTTTGTTGAAACAACTTTTTAATAATTGAATTCTTTTCCATTAGAGTTTAGAATCAAATAACAGAAACTGAAAACTATCTGATCAAGTGCTCAAAATGTTTGCCATCATTTGCTAAACAATAAAAATTCCCTCAAGGTATTAGTTAGCATTTGAGGCGTGATTAAAAGAGCTGCCTGACTTATTTAATTTTTCATGATTTCTAAATTTGCTGGTTGCTCAAAATTCATTAATTTTAAATCTGATATGTGGAGTCATAAATAATGAGGCGTCGCTGAATTGATTGCAATGAAAACAAATGGGGTGTTCCATATGAAAAAATTGAGTTCTCCTCAATATCTGAAAAACTGTTGATTTGGCAACATTGCAGATATCACCATTGAATCGGGCATCATCAACAACCGTTTTATATAATATTTCACAAATTTTTCTTGAACCGTAGTGAAAATATTGGAACGTTGCCAAACTTTTGAACGAAAATGCAATGTTGTCATATTTCAAAAACTACATCAATTCAAAATCTGATATTTGGAGACATAAGTCAAGAGGCGTCGCTGAATTGATTGCAATTAAAACAAATAGAGTGTTCCATATGAAGAAATTGAGTTACCCTCAATATCTGGAAAACTGTTGATTTGACAGTACTTCCAATATCACCGTTGAATCGGGCATCATCAAAAACCACCCTGTCGAAATTTTCGTAAATTTTCTCATAGCCGTTTCTGAAATATGAGACCGTTCCGATATTTTTGAAAGACACTGTATATAGGTATATACAACGTAATTATTGAAATCCACAAGATATCATCCACTCTTTCTATACAAGTTACATTCACTATTACAACACTAAAAATTCAAACGATATCAGGATCCCTAGGCATATGTCTGCTACTCATAGAAATTATTTGGACTTCAGCCTGTATAATATACTACCGCATCGTATTAAATTGCTGAACATATGAGAAATTTCAAATAACTTATGAAATCGTTTTTCTCAGATAATAGTTTTTACTACCTATGCGAATGAATATTTTGAACAAATTTCACGAACGTTTCTAGGTTTGAGCATACACCCCGAAAATTGAATTTAAATTTCATTGATTTATTCATTTATTAAAGTGTACCTATGTGAGTTGTTATTAGTATTGACATTTTAACCTGTTTATTTATGTAAATATTTCGACATTGCCCAAAATGACCTGCTATAAATATGCGATTGTATATGAAATAGTCAAATGAACTATCTATCTATTTTATTTTAATCGGGAGAGGAAAATCCTGATTGATATGCTCGTCGCGCATGCTGGACTCGCACCGACTAAAAACCCCCCTCCTCCGAAAGGTACTACGCATCAGGAATCACCGGATTGGTATATCATCTACGCAGCACTGGTCTATACTATGCATTTTTTTGTTTTGGTATCTATTCTTCTAGTTCTTTCGTTTTCAGTACTGATCTTATGAAGTTGTGTATGTCCCTCCATCGATCCTTTTCCGTTATCATTTCTAAAAAGTTCATAGCAACAACAAACAACAACATTTCCTAGTACTCTATATAATGTCTGTCTTTGTGTGTGCCATGTGGGGCATTCGAACAGTGTATGTGTTACGGTGTCTATGGCTTGGCAGTATTTGCATTCCTCTGATTCCGTTCTCTTGAATCTCTTCAAATAGGTTCTAAAACACCCATGTCAGGTAATAGTCCGTACGGCGATGTTCGCATTCCAGCCAATTCCGAAGTCTATCTATCTATCTATTCATCTATCTATCTGTCTGTCTGTCTATCTATCTTTTTTTTTATTTGGTTGGGGGGAAATGCTCATGTACGCCATCGCTTGGGATCTATCACGAATGGCGAGTTGGACTCCAGGCTTACTGGTGCAAGTCCTGTCCTGCCAACTAAAACCCCCCTTTCTGTGTCCCTATCAGTTATTCTGGAACTATTTATTAGACATAACGTCAGAGTAACTGAATTGCCATCACTTCTCCTTCCTTTGTTTGTCTTGACATGGTCGTTTGTTGTTATTGGAATAGGAAAGGTATTATGTCTGCTGAAGGACCCTTTCTTCTTCTTCCTTTCTCTTCATTATGGACTTTATATAGCCGTGTATTTTTTCCCACTTTCTCCTACTATCTATCATATCGAGTACCACATTGTGAACTCCTATATCCTGTCCAAGTTCGATTCTGAATTGATGCCTGTCCCTCTCCCATCTATTACTTATGAATATAGTATGATATATAGTCGGCTACTTTTCCGATTCGACAGGTGTATGTGCGAAATGATCCGTGACCCGTAAGAAATTGTGTTAGATAATATTCTAGTCTTTTGTGTTCACAGTCGAACCACCTTTTAATGTCTGGGATCAGTTCCTTTGTCCACTGAGCTGCTTCTGTAGTGGCGTCCCATCTCTGTTGCCAAGTTACGATAGATCTTGCCCTGGCTCTGGTTTTGACCCGCTCTAGCTGTTCCTTCTCAACTCTGAACGTGTCTATTCTCTCTTGAACAAGCAAGTCAATAGGTATCACTGCGCCAATAACTTGCAGGGCTTTCAATGACGCGGTCCTATAGGACGACGTTATTCTCAACAATGATTTCCTCTGTGTTGCTTCTAGCATTCCTTTATATCGTTTGGATACTAAAGCATTTCCCCATACTGGGGCTCCATATAGGGCGACAGATTGCGCGACTCCTACTAATACCTTTCTTTTTTCTGAGGATGGTCCTCCTATGTTTGGCATCACCTTCATCAAGTTAGCTATACTTTCTCTGCTTTCTTGGTAGTTCTTTTGATGTGTTCATGAAAACTGAGTTTATTGTCAATCCAAATCCCTAGGTACTCAACCGTCTTTTTGGGTATAACTTCAACATCTCCGACTGTAAATCGGATACCTTCCTGTGCTCTCGGCCCCTTTAGAATTATGGCTTCTGTTTTATGTGGCGCTAATCTTAAATGATTGTCGTTCATCCAGGACTCTTTTGTTATCAAAGAGATATCAGTGGCGATGCGAAGGTTTTCTTTGCAATCAGCTCCGATAAGCAGACCTGTGTCATCTGCATATGCAACTGTTTGACATCCGTCCGGTAACTCTATTCTTAGAACATCGTCATATAAAACATTCCACTAAATAGGTCCGAGTACTGAACCTTGTGAGACTCCCATCGTGACGCTTTTACTGTCTTGCCCTTTTACTTCAATAGTTCTTCCGTAGAAATAGTGATTAGCCTTTTAGTAGGTGAACTATAGGCTTACGAGTCCACCTTGAACTTTGGACTCTCGGTACGTCGCTGGTCTGCGTTCATCGTATGATGTAGTCGAGAGAGATCCCTTAGATTGATAACAATTCTCCAGTACCGCGCGCTGCTAAATTTCGGTGCGTCGCTGTTTGGCGTTCATCGAGTCGCGGCGATAGATCCCTTAGATTGATAACAATTCTCCACTACCGCGCGCTTATAATATATATAATAAGAATAATGATTGTGGATGACATATTCAGACTCATAATACAGGATTTAAGAGAAAAAAAACATGGGGCTGTCAAATGTTATACCAGGTGGCTCAAAATACACTGTTTAATAGACAAAAATAACAATATTTAAGAGAAAAAACATGTCAGCTTAACGGAGGTCGTCACCTTCAATGTGCGATACCCATTGAACCGTTCAGTCTTCCGTCCGACTGTATTCGTTGACACGTGTCGATTGTCTCGTAAAAAGGTGTGGATGGACGGCTTCCGCAAAGTTTCGGATTCCTCCGAACCCATCTTCAGCCACCCACCGCTCTGCTCCTAGTGGCCTGGAGGGCAAGGACGTCGTCACCCAGGGATTTCGGGTGGCAACTTCCGTGTCCCAGCCGACACCTGATTCGAAATCTGCCTTTGTAGCTCTTATTGCTTGTTCTGGCCGTGCATATTGTATCCCTTGGGAGGTACGCTGAACCCGCCCCTGGAGAGATATGGGAATGCGAGCATTCCCAACTCCCTCCGAGAGCCTTCCACCACCCCCTAGTTCTTCCACTAGGGCCTCAGCATCACCCGGTTCCCTTAGGGTATGCACATCTATATCCGGCCTCCGCTGTGGTGCGTGGGGCACACCCGATGACCCCGGAGCGCTTCGGCGCATTCCGAGGGGGCGTACCTCACGAGCTTCGCCAGCACGGACTCCTTCGTAGCCCTCCGACCTGCAAACAGATACATTTCTGGTTAGTCGAAATTGCTCAAAACGGGCTTCCAAAGGTGGAGTTGTGACAACTCCCGCGGAATCGATTACTAACCCTACCTGAGCCGACGGGGAAGGCTGCCTCCCTCCGTCTAAGCTCGACTCTAAAGTACCTTGGTCCAGCACACTTCTCGGGGACAAGGTAGTTGACATCGTCAACTCACGATTTTCCCCGGTAGTACGTACCTGGGGGACGTCTCCGTCGAGGCGTCGCGACGCTTCGGGGAATAGACGCCTGGCGTCTAAGTCACCCGACGGCGGAGGTGTCCGAGAAAGCCCAGCGCCGGCGAACACGGCTTGGGTATTCTCCTCCGCGAGCATATGAGATCTCAATCTCATATTCGTCATTGCTCTAAAGGACAAACAATTACGGCTGTAATGTATTGTCGGGCTACTTGCGTGTGCAAGTGTGTGGCAAAGGAGAAGTGCACTAAAATCGACCTCGCGTCGACCCAACTCAAGTGTGACGATGAGAAGGGTCACCCTATAGCTAACTAACCTAACACCTAACAAGACCTCGCCGGGAAATGGACGAGGGAGGAAGGATTCACGGTTTAGAAAAACTATCTAAATAAAATTTCCTAACTTCAAAATTGTGTGAAGCACCAAAAGGGAAAAATTAAACTTGAAAAATTTTACTTCAAAAATTTACAACTGGATGTGACAAAAACCAAGACAGAGATTTGGGTAAAAGGATCACGGAGCCTAACCAGACTGTCTCAGGTGGAAAAGCCGAGAACAGCCGCAGGAAATAGGTATGGGAAGGACGCGAAACCCCTAGGTACCACAGGAAATGTGGCTCGCCAACGACAAAGTCGCAGCTAATGATGTCTTGACAGGCCGAGGAATTTAAGCTCGAACGATACAATCTTCGTGGAACTCTACGATCGAGCCGATTGTATCAGGTGAGATCTCGTTTTGGTGCCTGACCCCTTTTCATACGATGGGGATTTTTCGTCAACGTCGCGTACAGGTATTAAGTCGGGAAATAACTTTGATGAAGTTAAATCCCTAAGTGTCCGTTGCAAAAGATCACTTTACACTGATTATTGCTCGAGAGTTAAACTACCTATCAACGTACTTTCGTAGCGCGAATAAAACACCTGTAAACCGTACAAGTGAGTCTAACCCCTTTTAAGATAGAAACAAAACGTTATGAATCTACTGTGAACTGAATTATTATTACCGAGAACCTGACTCTAACTGCTAGCCAAAACGATGAATTGCAGAGACAAAAGGCAAAGCCAAACAACGTAAGTTATTTAACGGAAACACGAAATTGATTATTACACTGCAATTCGACAAGAAAGAGTGGCTATCTGCTGCTTCGCTGCTTGCATATTTATGCAATCCTGACTGCTAAATCCGCGACACCCATTGGCCTAGAGGGCCAAAGTGGGCGTCGCCCTTGGCTGAACAAAACCCTAGCTCGCGAAAACGCGCGGGATTTGGGCAAATGACCGTTAAAGTCCCGTTACCTGCGTTTTCTAGGGAGTATTTGACAAAAGTCACTAAATACTCCCCAGATCTAGGGAGATATTGAAAGTCAGAATTTCAGATATCTCGATTCCTAGGGCGGTCCGATATTCGGAGAGCCCCGAGAAAAACCATAAACCAACGTGATTCTTGAACGCCGAAGAATTACACGTATTCCTTCGCCGAGGAATCTATACCCGTTTTCCGATTTGGCCAACCTGATGAGAAATCGAATTGAAATAAAATAATTTGTGAAAACAAATGGAGCCACGGAATCTTTCCACCCAACAAGAGACTAGCGTGTCGAAACCTTGCTCTAAGTGTTCTGTATACCGGGTGCTCGACTGTTTGGGGCCACAAATTAATAAAATTGAAACTAGTCAGGAATTTCCGGTAAATCGGTAAAACTACGTACAGTGGAGTTCCACTAGGTGGAGATTGGGACTTTACATCATACAGGGTGAGACTAGACTAGTGACCTGAATATAATGCAAAAATCTAATATTATTCGACTGGCTTCTAGGTGAAAATTGAGAGTTATTAAGTGTAAACATGGCTCACTAAAGGTGACCATACACAAAAAAAATCATCGTAGGAGCGCGGCGAGCCTGCCCTGCGACACGATTGTCTCGTTCCACGGTGTGGGTGGACGGCCTTAGCAAAGTTTCGGATTTCTCCGAAACCATCCTCAGCCACCCACCGCTCTGCTCCATGTCGCCTGGAGGGCAAGGACGTCGTCACCCAGGGATTTCGGGTGGCAACTTCCGTGTCCCTGCCGACACCCGTTACGAAATCTGCCTTCGTAGCTCTATTTGCATATACTGGCTGTGCACGTGTGTTCCCTTGGGAGGTACGCTGAACCCGCCCCTGGAGAGATATGGGAATGCTAGCATCCCCAACTCCCTCCGAGAGCCTTCCACCACCCCCTAGTTCATCCACTAGGGCCTCAGCATCACCCGGTTCCCTTAGGGTATGCACATCTATGTCTTGTGGCCTCAGCTGTTGTGCGTGGGGTACACCCAATGACCTCGGAGCGCTCCGGCGCATTCCGAGGGGGCGTACCTCGCGAGCTTCGCCAGCATGGACTCCTCTGTAACCCTCCGACCTGCGAACAGATACATTTCTGGTTAAATGAAAACGTTCAAAACGAGCTTCCAGAGGTGGAGTTGTGACAACTCCCGCGGTATCAATTTCTAAATCTAACTGAGCCGACGGGGAAGGCTGCCTCCCTCCGTCTAAGCTCGACTCTAAAGTACCTTGGTCTAGCACACTTCTCGGGGACAAGGTAGTTGACATCGTCAACTCACGGTTTTCCCCGGTAGTACGTACTTGGGGGACGTCTCCGTCGAGGCGTCGCGACGATTCGGGGAATAGACGCCTGGCGTCTAAGTCACCCGACGGCGGAGGTGTCCGAGAAAGCCCAGCGCCGGCGAACACGGCTTGGGTATTCTCCTCCGCGAGCATATGAGATCTCAATCTCATATTCGTCATTGCTCTAAAGGACAACAATTACGGCTGTAATGTATTGTCGGGCTACTTGCGTGTGCAAGTGTGTGGCAAAGGAGAAGTGCACTAAAATCGACCTCGCGTCGACCCAACTCAAGTGTGACGATGAGAAGGGTCACCCTATAGCTAACTAACCTAACACCTAACAAGACCTCGCCGGGAAATGGACGAGGGAGGAAGGATTCACGGTCTAGAAAAACTATCTAAATAAAATTTCCTAACTTCAAAATTTGTGTGAAGCACCAAAAAGGAAAATTAAACTTGAAAAATTTTTACTTCAAAAATTACAACTGGATGTGACAAAAACCAAGACAGAGATTTGGGTAAAAGGATCACGGAGCCTAACCAGACTGTCTCAGGTGGAAAAGCCGAGAGCAGCCGCAGGAAATAGGTATGGGAAGGACGCGAAACCCCTAGGTACCACAGGAAATGTGGCTCGCCAACGACAAAGTCGCAGCTAATGATGTCTTGACAGGCCGAGGAATTTAAGCTCGAACGGTACAATCTTCGTGGAACTCTACGATCGAGCCGATTGTATCAGGTGAGATCTCGTTTTGGTGCCTGACCCCTTTTCATACGATGGGGATTTTTCGTCAACGTCGCGTACAGGTATTAAGTCGGGAAATAACTTTGATGAAGTTAAATCCCTAAGTGTCCGTTGCAAAAGATCACTTTACACTGATTATTGCTCGAGAGTTAAACTACCTATCAACGTACTTTCGTAGCGCGAATAAAACACCTGTAAACCGTACAAGTGAGTCTAACCCCTTTTAAGATAGAAACAAAACGTTATGAATCTACTGTGAACTGAATTATTATTACCGAGAACCTGACTCTAACTGCTAGCCAAAACGATGAATTGCAGAGACAAAAGGCAAAGCCAAACAACGTAAGTTATTTAACGGAAACACGAAATTGATTATTACACTGCAATTCGACAAGAAAGAGTGGCTATCTGCTGCTTCGCTGCTTGCATATTTATGCAATCCTGACTGCTAAATCCGCGACACCCATTGGCCTAGAGGGCCAAAGTGGGCGTCGCCCTTGGCTGAACAAAACCCTAGCTCGCGAAAACGCGCGGGATTTGGGCAAATGACCGTTAAAGTCCCGTTACCTGCGTTTTCTAGGGAGTATTTGACAAAAGTCACTAAATACTCCCCAGATCTAGGGAGATATTGAAAGTCAGAATTTCAGATATCTCGATTCCTAGGGCGGTCCGATATTCGGAGAGCCCCGAGAAAAACCATAAACCAACGTGATTCTTGAACGCCGAAGAATTACACGTATTCCTTCGCCGAGGAATCTATACCCGTTTTCCGATTTGGCCAACCTGATGAGAAATCGAATTGAAATAAAATAATTTGTGAAAACAAATGGAGCCACGGAATCTTTCCACCCAACAAGAGACTAGCGTGTCGAAACCTTGCTCTAAGTGTTCTGTATACCGGGTGCTCGACTGTTTGGGGCCACAAATTAATAAAATTGAAAACTAGTCAGGAATTTCCGGTAAATCGGTAAAACTACGTACAGTGGAGTTCCACTGGGTGGAGATTGGGACTTTACATCATACAGGGTGAGACTAGACTAGTGACCTGAATATAATGCAAAAATCTAATATTATTCGACTGGCTTCTAGGTGAAAATTGAGAGTTATTAAGTGTAAAAATGGCTCACTAAAGGTGACCATATACAAAAAAAATCATCGTAGGAGCGCGGCGAGCCTGCCCTGCGACACGATTGTCTCGTTCCACGGTGTGGGTGGACGGCCTTAGCAAAGTTTCGGATTTCTCCGAAACCATCCTCAGCCACCCACCGCTCTGCTCCATGTCGCCTGGAGGGCAAGGACGTCGTCACCCAGGGATTTCGGGTGGCAACTTCCGTGTCCCTGCCGACACCCGTTACGAAATCTGCCTTCGTAGCTCTATTTGCATATACTGGCTGTGCATGTGTGTTCCCTTGGGAGGTACGCTGAACCCGCCCCTGGAGAGATATGGGAATGCTAGCATCCCCAACTCCCTCCGAGAGCCTTCCACCACCCCCTAGTTCATCCACTAGGGCCTCAGCATCACCCGGTTCCCTTAGGGTATGCACATCTATGTCTTGTGGCCTCAGCTGTTGTGCGTGGGGCACACCCAATGACCTCGGAGCGCTCCGGCGAATTCCGAGGGGGCGTACCTCGCGAGCTTCGCCAGCATGGACTCCTCTGTAACCCTCCGACCTGCGAACAGATACATTTCTGGTTAAATGAAAACGTTCAAAACGAGCTTCCAGAGGTGGAGTTGTGACAACTCCCGCGGTATCAATTTCTAAATCTAACTGAGCCGACGGGGAAGTCTGCCTCCCTCCGTCTAAGCTCGACTCTAAAGTACCTTGGTCCAGCACACTTCTCGGGGACAAGGTAGTTGACATCGTCAACTCACGGTATTCCCCGGTAGTACGTACCTGGGGGACGTCTCCGTCGAGGCGTCGCGATGCTTCGGGGAATAGACGCCTGGCGTCTAAGTCACCCGACGGCGGAGGTGTCCGAGAAAGCCCAGCGCCGGCGAACACGGCTTGGGTATTCTCCTCCGCGAGCATATGAGATCTCAATCTCATATTCGTCATTGCTCTAAAGGACAACAATTACGGCTGTAATGTATTGTCGGGCTACTTGCGTGTGCAAGTGTGTGGCAAAGGAGAAGTGCACTAAAATCGACCTCGCGTCGACCCAACTCAAGTGTGACGATGAGAAGGGTCACCCTATAGCTAACTAACCTAACACCTAACAAGACCTCGCCGGGAAATGGACGAGGGAGGAAGGATTCACGGTCTAGAAAAACTATCTAAATAAAATTTCCTAACTTCAAAATTTGTGTGAAGCACCAAAAAGGAAAATTAAACTTGAAAAATTTTTACTTCAAAAATTACAACTGGATGTGACAAAAACCAAGACAGAGATTTGGGTAAAAGGATCACGGAGCCTAACCAGACTGTCTCAGGTGGAAAAGCCGAGAGCAGCCGCAGGAAATAGGTATGGGAAGGACGCGAAACCCCTAGGTACCACAGGAAATGTGGCTCGCCAACGACAAAGTCGCAGCTAATGATGTCTTGACAGGCCGAGGAATTTAAGCTCGAACGGTACAATCTTCGTGGAACTCTACGATCGAGCCGATTGTATCAGGTGAGATCTCGTTTTGGTGCCTGACCCCTTTTCATACGATGGGGATTTTTCGTCAACGTCGCGTACAGGTATTAAGTCGGGAAATAACTTTGATGAAGTTAAATCCCTAAGTGTCCGTTGCAAAAGATCACTTTACACTGATTATTGCTCGAGAGTTAAACTACCTATCAACGTACTTTCGTAGCGCGAATAAAACACCTGTAAACCGTACAAGTGAGTCTAACCCCTTTTAAGATAGAAACAAAACGTTATGAATCTACTGTGAACTGAATTATTATTACCGAGAACCTGACTCTAACTGCTAGCCAAAACGATGAATTGCAGAGACAAAAGGCAAAGCCAAACAAACGTAAGTTATTTAACGGAAACACGAAATTGATTATTACACTGCAATTCGACAAGAAAGAGTGGCTATCTGCTGCTTCGCTGCTTGCATATTTATGCAATCCTGACTGCTGAATCCGCGACACTCATTGGCCTAGAGGGCCAAAGTGGGCGTCGCCCTTGGCTGAACAAAACCCTAGCTCGCGAAAACGCGCGGGATTTGGGCAAATGACCGTTAAAGTCCCGTTACCTGCGTTTTCTAGGGAGTATTTGACAAAAGTCACTAAATACTCCCCAGATCTAGGGAGATATTGAAAGTCAGAATTTCAGATATCTCGATTCCTAGGGCGGTCCGATATTCGGAGAGCCCCGAGAAAAACCATAAACCAACGTGATTCTTGAACGCCGAAGAAATACACGTATTCCTTCGCCGAGGAATCTATACCCGTTTTCCGATTTGGCCAACCTGATGAGAAATCGAATTGAAATAAAATAATTTGTGAAAACAAATGGAGCCACGGAATCTTTCCACCCAACAAGAGACTAGCGTGTCGAAACCTTGCTCTAAGTGTTCTGTATACCGGGTGCTCGACTGTTTGGGGCCTCAAATTAATAAAGTTGAAAACTAGTCAGGAATTTCCGGTAAATCGGTAAAACTACGTACAGTGGAGTTCCACTGGGTGGAGATTGGGACTTTACATCATACAGGGTGAGACTAGACTAGTGACCTGAATATAATGCAAAAATCTAATATTATTCGACTGGCTTCTAGGTGAAAATTGAGAGTTATTAAGTGTAAAAATGGCTCACTAAAGGTGACCATATACAAAAAAAATCATCGTAGGAGCGCGGCGATCCTGCCCTGCGACACGATTGTCTCGTTCCACGGTGTGGGTGGACGGCCTTAGCAAAGTTTCGGATTTCTCCGAAACCATCCTCAGCCACCCACCGCTCTGCTCCATGTCGCCTGGAGGGCAAGGACGTCGTCACCCAGGGATTTCGGGTGGCAACTTCCGTGTCCCTGCCGACACCCGTTACGAAATCTGCCTTCGTAGCTCTATTTGCATATACTGGCTGTGCATGTGTGTTCCCTTGGGAGGTACGCTGAACCCGCCCCTGGAGAGATATGGGAATGCTAGCATCCCCAACTCCCTCCGAGAGCCTTCCACCACCCCCTAGTTCATCCACTAGGGCCTCAGCATCACCCGGTTCCCTTAGGGTATGCACATCTATGTCTTGTGGCCTCAGCTGTTGTGCGTGGGGCACACCCAATGACCTCGGAGCGCTCCGGCGAATTCCGAGGGGGCGTACCTCGCGAGCTTCGCCAGCATGGACTCCTCTGTAACCCTCCGACCTGCGAACAGATACATTTCTGGTTAAATGAAAACGTTCAAAACGAGCTTCCAGAGGTGGAGTTGTGACAACTCCCGCGGTATCAATTTCTAAATCTAACTGAGCCGACGGGGAAGTCTGCCTCCCTCCGTCTAAGCTCGACTCTAAAGTACCTTGGTCCAGCACACTTCTCGGGGACAAGGTAGTTGACATCGTCAACTCACGGTATTCCCCGGTAGTACGTACCTGGGGGACGTCTCCGTCGAGGCGTCGCGATGCTTCGGGGAATAGACGCCTGGCGTCTAAGTCACCCGACGGCGGAGGTGTCCGAGAAAGCCCAGCGCCGGCGAACACGGCTTGGGTATTCTCCTCCGCGAGCATATGAGATCTCAATCTCATATTCGTCATTGCTCTAAAGGACAACAATTACGGCTGTAATGTATTGTCGGGCTACTTGCGTGTGCAAGTGTGTGGCAAAGGAGAAGTGCACTAAAATCGACCTCGCGTCGACCCAACTCAAGTGTGACGATGAGAAGGGTCACCCTATAGCTAACTAACCTAACACCTAACAAGACCTCGCCGGGAAATGGACGAGGGAGGAAGGATTCACGGTTTAGAAAAACTATCTAAATAAAATTTCCTAACTTCAAAATTTGTGTGAAGCACCAAAAAGGAAAATTAAACTTGAAAAATTTTTACTTCAAAAATTACAACTGGATGTGACAAAAACCAAGACAGAGATTTGGGTAAAAGGATCACGAAGCCTAACCAGACTGTCTCAGGTGGAAAAGCCGAGAACAGCCGCAGGAAATAGGTATGGGAAGGACGCGAAAACCCCTAGGTACCACAGGTAATGTGGCTCGCCAACGACAAAGTCGCAGCTAATGATGTCTTGACAGGCCGAGGAATTTAAGCTCGAACGATACAATCTTCGTGGAACTCTACGATCGAGCCGATTGTATCAGGTGAGATCTCGTTTTGGTGCCTGACCCCTTTTCATACGATGGGGATTTTTCGTCAACGTCGCGTACAGGTATTAAGTCGGGAAATAACTCAGATGAAGTTAAATCCCTAAGTGTCCGTTGCAAAAGATCACTTTACACTGATTATTGCTCGAGAGTTAAACTGCCTATCAACGTACTTTCGTAGCGCGAATAAAACACCTGTAATCCGTACAAGTGAGTCTAACCCCTTTTAAGATAGAAACAAAACGTTATGAAT
This sequence comes from Chrysolina americana, assembly GCA_958502065.1. Lineage (NCBI taxonomy): Eukaryota > Metazoa > Arthropoda > Insecta > Coleoptera > Chrysomelidae > Chrysolina > Chrysolina americana. Next base: position 27,338,322 of record OY293416.1, read on the forward strand.
CTACTGTGAACTGAATTATTATTACCGAGAACCTGACTCTAACTGCTAGCCAAAACGATGAATTGCAGAGACAAAAGGCAAAGCCAAACAAACGTAAGTTATTTAACGGAAACACGAAATTGATTATTACACTGCAATTCGACCAGAAAGAGTGGCCCGAGAAAAACCATAAACCAACGTGATTCTTGAACGCCGAAGAAATACACGTATTCCTTCGCCGAGGAATCTATACCCGTTTTCCGATTTGGCCAACCTGATGAGAAATCGAATTGAAATAAAATAATTTGTGAAAACAAATGGAGCCACGGAATCTTTCCACCCAACAAGAGACTAGCGTGTCGAAACCTTGCTCTAAGTGTTCTGTATACCGGGTGCTCGACTGTTTGGGGCCACAAATTAATAAAATTGAAAACTAGTCAGGAATTTCCGGTAAATCGGTAAAACTACGTACAGTGGAGTTCCACTGGGTGGAGATTGGGACTTTACATCATACAGGGTGAGACTAGACTAGTGACCTGAATATAAAGCAAAAATCTAATATTATTCGACTGGCTTCTAGGTGAAAATGGCTCACTAAAGGTGACCATACACAAAAAAAATCATCGTAGGAGCGCGGCGAGCCTGCCCTGCGACACGATCAACGTTTGATTTTTTCGATTCTTGACAGACAGACAGGCAGAGAGTGACAGATATTCAGTTTGATTGAACCAGAACGAACTAATGAACTAACCTTATGAAAAACGCTTTTTGCGGTCGCATTTTTACGTGTTTTAGCGTTTCAAATTTTAGTTGTTTTTTAGAACGCGAAAAACGCTTAATGTAGTCACATTTTTGCGTGTTTTAGCGTTATGAATTTTAGCTGTTTTTTCGAATGCGAAAAACGTCTATTTTGATTGGATTTTTGAGGTGGGCAGACCAACTTAGGTTATAAAGTAAAAATTAAAACAGTTTGAATAAAAATTTATTGAGCATTTTTATTTTGGTAACATATCACATAACCATTTGTATAGAATATCTACGTTTCGGAGACTGCAATTATAGTGGAGTTGCTTATCAATGTGATGCATACATGATCGGAAATCAATTGAGTGTTTAAGGCAGAATATTTCGCTTTTCAGCGTGTTATTATTCGGTTTGAGGTAGAAAAATTCCTCGGGGTTTTCCTTGTACGTTTTGGGTGTGATGTGTTTGCTGATCAAAGCCTCAATATCACCAATTTCGTAAGAGCCAGTAGGGATATCGATACTCTGTTTAGTTTTGCCGCCGTTTTCAAATTAGTAGAATTTTGTACCTTCTTCAATGTTGGGTATACTGTTGTACGAATGGAAGCTGAGCAAAGCTGAATCAGAATCCAATTGAATGGGCGGATTGAAATCGATGGAAAGCGTTGAAGAACGACTCGTTAACGTCAATATCATAGACATGACTGATATAGTGTCGGAAGCGACCCGCCTTGAATAATGAACAACAACTTGGACGAAAAATCATTTATTATTACAATAATAACATTGAAATTTTTCACTAACTGGTCCATGATACTCTGCTTCTTTTAGTGATGCCGTTGACAGTCCAAACTCATTTTGATAATGAATGAAACATGGTAGACAAATCTGCAAAGCGAATCGATTTTTGTAGTCTTTTGGTAACCTATGCCATACATCCAGCAACTCCCAAGGTCCTGCGTTCCCAATCAAATATTCGATTGACAAAGCTCGCAGTTGAGTATCAGTGAAATCTCGCAATGATTTATATTTATGCATTTCAGCCAACGATTGATGCATCTCAGCCGTGGACATTATGAAGTAGAAACTTTAGGCAGAGATGTCCGCAATTACTCTGATTGTAATTTTGATATTGACTATTATTATATGTAATTCTTACGCCCCTCCCAAAATATCTTGCCAATTCCAATGGAGGTTTGAGATTGCCAAAACTATCGAAATATTGTGCGACATTGCCGTTTTTATTGTAAGCTACCCAATGAGTGCCCGCATTCAAGTGGGAATCCAAGTTCAATATAGCGCATTCTTGCAGCCAAGGACCACAAGTTGGCAACGTATCACGCATAAAGACTCCACACGAAAATGTGGTATTTTCATCTGACGAGCACACTTCTGAATTTCCGAATCGTATAAAGCTCTATGGGGTAGCTTATCTAGCAGTTTTTTTTTTCTTTTTCAGGTAAAGACCGCGTCCTTTGCGTTGATGTTGTTTATTCGGGAACAGTCCAAATCCTCGAGGGGTTTTCCGCAGGTACAAACCCGAACCCAAATGCTCCATGGATTTATTGTGACGTTGATCTTCTTCAAGTTTCTTTTCAGCATTTTTTGCGTCTATTACGGTTTTTGCTATGGAGCTCGCTCCACCTGCCAACGCACCCAAAGCCGAAAGTGCAGCAAATATAGGTATAAGTGGTAAAATTCCTCCAGACTTTGCATCTAATGGAATTATTCTAGTCGTATTTTCTTACGTCCTCCAGCTTGACTCAATGCCATTTTAGCTGCTCGCAAAGCCGAAGCACTAGATTTCTTAATATTAGTAGGATTGCGTTTCCAATTTTTAATAATTTTTTGAAGCAAGTTACGTCGAAAGGACACGCCTATACCTAGCTTACGTTTGGCTTTCATGGTGGAAGTAACAAGCCAAGCTGCAGCCCGTTCCCCAAATTTAGCGTCTTTAGATTTAACTCGTTCCCAAGCTCTATTTTCCAATACTTGATCTGCTTTATGGCGGTCTTCTAGAGAGTCGGATTGAGTGTATGCAATATCGTGCTCTCTGCAGCTTTCGTCCAAAGCATTCAAGCCAGTTTCTCCGCGTTGTAATCTCTGCCTCAATTTGGTGCCAGGCCCGCAAAATGAATAACCTGGTAGATGCAATTCGAACGGGAGCTTATTGATGATTGAATTGACAACACCTGCATCAGAGTAAGTCAAGATAATGATGAAAGATACCTTCAATGCGTTTATTTATAACCGTGGCGCACTCATGTTTTTTCATCACATCATGGAGGTCGTTCAACAAGACAAGACACTGCCTATTGAAAATTTAGATTTTTTGAATGGAGACCTCGATAGCAGTATGGTTGGGAAGCATGGTAAATTATTACCGAATTCGTTTCGTGCAATTATTTGCTGGCCAAGTGGTTGTGGAAAGACAAATGCCCTCTTAACACTGTTATTCCACCCGAATGGAGCAAAATTCGAAAACATCTACGTATATTCAAAATCTTTGTACCAACCCAAATATCAGGTGGTTCAAGAAATTTTGGGGAAAGTCAAGGGATTGGGATATTATGCGTTCAGGGAAAATGAGGAAATCATAAGCCCTCACGAGGCCAAATCAAATTCCATATTCATTTTCGATGATGTTGCATGCGGTGGTCAACAGAAAATTCGAGAATACTACTCCTTTTGCAGACACCGAAATATTGAAGCTGCATATCTTTGTCAGACATATTCAAAAATTCCAAAACAATTGATACGAGACAATTGTAATATGATTGTGCTATTCAAGAAGGATGAAATGAATTTGAAACATGTATTCGATGAACACGTTTCCCCAGACATGACGTTCGATGAATTCAAGGCAATGTGTGCAGAATGTTGGCGACAGCATCGATATGGAACCGTTGTGATTATGAAAGATTTTGTTATAAATGCTGGACGTTATCGTCTAGGATTCGATAAATATATAAGTATACAGAGAGATTGATGTATCCCACAGTTATCATCATGAAACCGTTGAGCAAAGAAGTTGATGTTATTCGAAATACTAAAATCAATGAAATTGCAAAAGCTATTCGAAAAAAATATTTGGCTTTGAAATTGGGTAGATCTGAAGAAGATGAGTCGTTGCAAAAATTCTTTAAACCTGTATCTGTCCCATTGAGGAAAATAGCAGCAATGCCGCCGCCGTCGCAATCTCCTACTACCCCAATGAAAAGTGAGGTAAAATCTGAACTCAAACAAGAGAAAGTGGAAGAGCGTGAAACGTCTCCATTCGAATCCATCGAAACGACGACTCCATTCCAATCCCTCGAACATGTTGCAAGTACAGATGATAATGATGGTGATGATGAGGATATCTTTAGCGTAGGCACACAAGAGGAACAAGACATGAATGAACAAGTTTTACAGGAATATATCGATCAATATCCTATAATGGCTCAACCGTACATTATAAAACATTGGAGTAATGACAAAGAAATAGATAAATTATACGGTCCTGTATATGATGGTGTATCTTCAAAATGGTTCCTAGGTAACGAAGAAATAGATTTCGACAAACGCAGCGGATACATTAAAATGGAATGCAACACCCGGTATATATGAACTCATATTTTTAAACACACCTGAAAACTATAATAATGAAGATATGCAGGCATACAAATCAATTGTGATTTGTCGAACATTCACAAAAACTCCCTAGGCTATCCGAAAGGAAGTAAAAGATACAAGTATACCGAAATAATTAAACCGATGTTTCCTATACGAAATCAACGTAAAATATCGACACGTACCGGTTTACCTAAAACATCCAACCCTGCAGCAAAAGGTAGCGGTTTACCTAAAAATATACCTATTGCAATGACATTCAATACCAAACCTATGGAGTTTGTTTATTGGGATGACCCAAACGAACTATGCGAACGCCTCAAATTATTGATAGCCTCTCGGGATGCCGGAAATACTTCGCATGACAATGAGATTATCGGCATTTTGAGTGAACTTAAAGAGGCAAATATAATTCTATAAGATGACATACATCCATGCATACATTCACATTTTCAAAATGGTTATCGATAAGTTCGGACGTAGCGACAGCAGCACCGCTGGTGGCAGTGGTGATAGAAAGCGAAAATTACCTACGCCCTCTGGAGGCGGCGGCTTGCTGCACACTCCAGATGGTAACATCGATTTTGATAATTTGAAATTGAGTATTGTAAAGAGGTCCACCAAAAATACTGATGCTGCCAATAAACAATATGTGGATGAAATTACGGATAAAATTGGTACTAGTTTAGATGAGAACACCGATGCATTGGAAATATTGGTTGAGGAACTGATGAAGACGAATAGAGAAGTGGGTGAAATGAGGAATCACTTTAAAAAAAAATTCAAACGCTAGATACTAATTTTAATGAAATGTCGCAAAGAAATGCGGAACGTTATAACGAGGGAGTTTCGTTTTACAAAAAATTCAATGAACAATATAAAACTGATATTGAAAATATTCGTGGAGATTTGTTGAAAAAATCTCGGAAATAACCGATATGATTCGTTCACACATCAACACTTTGAAGCAAAATGAAACGGTGGTAAAAAATGAAGTGACTCAATTTCGAACCGATATCTCGAAGCAAATCACCAAAATAAATTCAGATATAGCGAATGTGAAATCTGTCTATAACGAGGACTTGAACAAAATCTCGGAAATAACCGATTTGATTCATTCGTACACTTTGACCAAAATAAAACGTTGGCAAAAAATTATGTGAATCAACTTCGAGTTGATATCTCACAACAAATCTCCAAAATAAATTCAGATATGGCGAGTGTAAAATCTGCTGTCGATGAGATCATTAAAAGACAAAATGTAGTGTATGCATCACCATAATAAAATAGTAGGTTTCACAGTTTCGCCATCACATATGTGCGTGATGGCTTCCAAAGACAAGATTCAACTTGTCCGTGAACTGCACAAACCAATTAGAAAAAATTTTCTTCGACGTCGCACCATCATTAAAGGCTTAGATGATTTATGGCAAATGGACTTGGCCGAAATGAGACCTTACGCCCACCAAAATCGTAATTTCAAACTCATTCTAGTCGTAATAGATTGTTTTTCGAAGTTCGTGTGGACTCGACCGTTGAAAACGAAAACGGGGGAGGAAATTACCAAAACGTTTGCAGATATTTTGGCACACACGAAACGATGTCCAAAAAATCTACAAACCGATCAGGGAACGGAATTTTACAACAGTAAATTCCAGAGTTTGATGAAAAAACATGAGATAAATCACTACAATACGTACAGCATCCTCAAAGCCTCTATGGCCGAACGGATTATTATAAGAACTTTGAAGGAAAGATTGTACAAGTATTTCAGTTTGAATGGCACCTACAAATGGCTGAATATATTACCTGAAATCACAATGATACGCGCCATTCAAAGACGGGTATGAAACCTTCGGAAATTGATATAACCAACGAAAAAGAAATTTTCAAATCAACATACAGCCACTTGAAAATAGCTAGACCGAGAAAATTCAAAGTCGGCGATGTTGTGCGAATTAGTAAGGCAAAGCACGTTTTCGAAAATGGTTACACACCCAATTGGACTACGGAACTATTCAAAATCATCAAAGTCAATATCAGCAACCCTGCCACCTTCTTGCTGGAAGATATGCAGGGTGCTCCTATCAATGGTGCTTTTTATGCAGAGGAATTACAAAAAACTGCAAATCCAGATATATATCTCGTAGAAAAAGTCCTGAGGAAGAAAGGCAAAAAAATTTACGTTAAATGGCTCGGTTTGGATAACAAACAACAGTTGGATCGAAAACGTTGATTTTGTATAGAATCTTATGGGAAATAAACACAAATCATATAATTCCGAGGGGTCTTTCAAATATTTTTTTCAGTCAACAAACATGCAACAACAATTTTAAAATTGACCACGTGATCTGAAGCTATAAAAGCGTATGCAAACACAGACGAATATTCAGTTTGAAAACGAAAATGTCTCAAGATAGTGGTTACGTCAGTGAAGTTGAAGTAATGTGCGATAGTGATGTGGAAGATTATAAAGAAACTCTAAATGCCATCGACAGAGCATTGAGGCAATACGAAATGGCAGCTCGGAACGAACATCAGTTGATGTTGATGGTCTTTCCTATGCCATCCTACGAAATTCGATGTGGCATAAGTCCCTCCAGGGATTTTAGCTCATGCATCATTTTGAAGACGCAGTTCTTCATTCGATCCATCAATTTTGCTTTTTTTGAATGGGCAACCCTCATTGACATCCTGCAAGAAATAAAGGAAAATTTCTTTGAATCTCAATTCGATGAGTATGATCCAATCACAACACGTTGCGGGGATTACATTTTCATCACACAGTACATCGAAAGTAATACCAAACAAATTTCCATTTCCAAGGATATCACGAACATGGAGTTGTCTGAACAAGATGTGAACGACATTCTCAATACACACTTGGGGGTGCTGTCTGACCGTATCGCTATGCTGGATGCTATGAACTTTTGTGACTATTATCGAGGTGTTTTTGATATGAAAATAAAACCAATTTGAGTTTGGAAGAAATTATAGAAGGTTTTTGTCAAGCTTCATCTTTAGATAGTATGTTGGCTAATGCTTTACGTGAATATTTATTTTATTATAAACAAAAAATTGTGTATGATTTATGTAATCAAAATTAAATGGTAATTTGTTTTATTTATTTAAAGATTTGCTTAGATTTCCAATCATTTCTGTTTTTCTTGAGACCACAATACCAACTACACCGGAAATTCGTACTCGTTATCAGTTTCAACAATTTCCTTCGAAAACGTTTTCGTGGTTTTGATAGGGGCACCATTTGTGTATGTCAGTCAGTCAGTCTATTTTAGCTGCTGTTTGAAACATAACATAAAAAAATTAATATCAAGGGTGTCAATACGTGTAAGAATGAAAATGAGTTGGTGAGTTGCAAGACTTGCCGGAAGGTTTATCATTGTATGATATGTGCCATGAAAATCGGTGAGGACATCCCATGTCAAAATAATATGGGTGTGACCGTCACCTCCGTGCACATATGGATACCAGCAGGTTTTGCAACGAATATGAAGATGAGGTTGAGCTCAGACGAGACGGACATCGAGGAGCCGCCAAGACGACGTCATCGATTTTCGTCAACATCATCATCGGAGGAGAACGACGATCATAGAGCCTTGCAGATTTCTCTTAGGGAGTTGCACTGACATATGTGATAAAATTTATTATATACAATGCATATTTTAATAAAAAAAAATTGAAAAATATACAATGCATATTTTATTCAAGCTCATTTTATTCAGATATGCATGTAGCAGCAACATCTGAAATAAATGACTTTTTCCAGCATATTCTGGAAATACCTACTTCAAGTAAGGTAAGCTCGGGTAAGTGTGAATTTGGGGCAAGTGTGAGTTTGCTCGCTATCTTCGCTAAACCGGGCGACAGCCCAAAGCCTACACTCATAGTGAAATCCAAATATTTTCCTCAATTTTTTAACCTACAATTCCTCAACCCGAACGAGTATAACGAGTTTATTTCAAGCTTTGGGTGTATTGTTAAAATCTAAGGTAAGCATGTTTAGATAGTATGTTGGCTAATGCTTTACGTGAATATTTATTTTATTATAAACTAAAATTTGTAAATGATTTATGTTATAAATGAGAATAATGAATTCTGTGTGTTTAATTTCAAGTTTAAATTTTTATTACTTTGCAGACACTCAAACATAAAAACATTTTCAACTTAACTTTTTTTTGCTCAAAACTATACAAAGCCTGGGTTCACTGTCCTCCATAGAAAATACTTCATATTCTAATCTTTCAAAAAAACAAATGCTGAGACACTTTTTCAATTATCTATATAAAATGATTCTTTTTGTTTAACGATTATTAAAATAATTTTGAAAAATATACAATGCATATTTTATTCAGATATGCATGTAGCAGCAACATCTGAAATAAATGACTTTTTCCAGCATATTCTGGAAATACCTACTTCAAATATATGAATTTCAAGCATATGCTGGAAATAGATACTTATTTCAGATGTTGCAGGTACATGCATATCTAAAATAATTCATTGTAATATTTTAAACGCTGCGCTTTCACGAAAACGAAGCGTAAGTAAGTATTTCCAGCATATGCTGGAAAAAGACATTTATTTTTGATGTTGCAGGTATTCCAATCAGAATTTCCAACTTCCACTCTGAAATTCTTCATACTTGAAGTAGGTATTTACAGCAAATGCTGGAAATACCTACTTCAAATATAAATAATTTCAGAGTGGAAGTTGGAGATTTTGATTGAAAACCTTCCTTTCTAGAATGATTTTTATTACATAGAATATATGATTACATGATCATTTTGTTCGTTGAAAGCAGTAGTTATCGTTCATAAATGAAAGCAAATTTCAAAATATATTTTTTATTACATAAAAAAAAATACAGTGCGTCAACAGGAAAATGTTTACAGATTTATACATAATTGGAATAAACTTTTAAAATATATTTTTTATTACATATAAATACTCAAATTTTCATCTATACCTTGTACGAGCTACAAATTTAAATTTCAAAAAATTATGCCAATCTGAATCAGTAAAATAGTAATTTTTCCTCATTCGTTTTTTCAGTTCTCTATTACAATTTATATTAAGTAATTCTTTAAATTCATTTGGAATAATGAAATAACAAGTACTTGGCATATTTTTGGAATACCAAATTTCAATATGAAGTTTATCATCAAACGAAGTACGATTTTTGGGAGTCCAATGAATTGCAATTGCGTTTGCAGACACTTCTTGTAGACTTGGCGGAGTGGATAGTGTTCCTTCAATTCCTGGTGTAACGCACCTATTAGCCATGTTGAATCTGTAACCTTTTTAGGAAATTTTAGACCTGTTATACAGTTGTAAATATATAATCCAATGGTTGAATTCTCGAAAACTATGCCCGATACCCCCATGGTAACGTATCGAATGACTGAGGAATCAGTTAACGCTTATCATCATAAGGACTCAGGGCTACTTTAGTCTGCTCGATACTGATAACGTTGTGAGCAAATGAGCAAATGGTGTTTTGAGTGACGATTTTTTCTTTAAAATGTTCAAGACAACTGACATAATCTTTGAATTGAATTTTATTTTTTACCACACCGTATTTCACCCCCTTTGATTTTTTTGTTACTTTCCCACCCTGGACTTTGTATGTATACATTTTGGATCTTAAACCTACAAAATGTGTTATTATTTTACCATTGAATTCGTCCTTCATTAGACCTGGTACTTTTTTGTTTAGAAGGGAGATGTTATTTTCATCATTTTGAGAGTAACCAGAGGTATCGAATTTTGAAGGATGATTTTTTATTATATTGGAATAGACGTTATCACAAATTAATTCATAAATGAAGCTGTCTGTATCAGTATACATCAGCTTACATCCATCTCCAATGATGGGTACCATAAAATCATAATGAAAATCAAACATACACGTTTTTGAAATATCCAGGATAGCCATTCCAATATACATAGGTTTATTGAATGTTAGTTCAGCCTTTTTCAGTTCAATAGCCATCAAGTTTGCATCAAAAACGGTTCTACTCTGAAACCTAGGGCTTGAAATCAAATTTTTGGCACCATAACGCCCGTTCCAAGATTTGACAAGTTTAACTACCCTGTGCAACCGGATGTTCTCCATCGTTTTACCAAAAACTACATTGTTTGCTAATTTGAAGAGATTTTTTTCAAAGTTACTGGTAGCTGCAGCCCTTAGGAGTATTCAACTCGATGTAGGGTCGCAGCCACGCAGATTATCGAAATTTCAACACCCCGTGAATTCTCGTTAGAATCAAACCGTTTCGCAATGCCTGTTTCAAATTCCGATAGTGCAAAATATATTTGGATTTGTTGTATAGAGTACCCATTAATTTCTTTTGTTTGACAAAAAGGGAAATCTTTATGGGAATCGTGCAATCTCTCAGGATATTCCAAGTCTACCTTTAAGATATACTCTTCTGATGCGTCGTCTGGGATATCAGTTATATCCAAATTGAAATTATCTACCCACTGAAAGCCGTCGTAAGGCAAAAACTCTGACATCGCCCAGCCATAAAGGTTGTTGACGTCCAAATATAACATATATTTCGAAGGTTTATTGGGATCGTAGACATCCATATACCTGTTATTGGCTTCACTAAATCTGTTTGAACAAACTGAAATTCCACCTCTTATACCCCTTTCTATGAACATTATCATATCGATATCTTTCAAAATTTGTAATTTGCATTTAGTACATTTCAACATAGCATCCCACGTGAATCCGGGCATAGTGTAGAACCATGCTGGATCCAAGCCATAAGTTGCTATACAATTTTTTCGAAAGTTTTCAAATACATCGGCCAACAACAGAATATCGGTTTTGAGGTATAAGTCTGAGTACGACCCCAAATTTTGAATTTCGAAAGTTTCCCAAATATGTAAAGCGTGAGCATACTTCTCTTCAGAAATATTTTCCTCATTCAATTTATTATAGAAATGTTCCTGTGATGGAAGCACAGTTTCCTCTAGTTTTCTCACATTATCGACATAATCGTAGGGAAATACACCCTTCTTAGTGGGAAGGGTGAACTTCTCATCGTCATATTGTTGAAATTCTTTCTTCGACATTTTTAAATCATCAACTTTCAACGTGGAAACTAGCTGACCTAAGCTGGCTCCCAAAAAACGAAAAAAATCTATGAAACGGAATTTGATTGAGGTATCGGCATCGAATTGAGTAAAAGAAATGTACCTTTCTTTATTTGAAGGAAGTATGCTAACGTTTCCCTTGTTAGCAATATCTTTAATAATGAAGTGGCTGTCATAGCCTGAGAGATTGTGGAAAGCAATGGGTACAACAAACAATTTTCGAAATTTACCTGTAAAATGGTCATGATCACGTACAATGATATCTTCTTTACTGAAGGGTTTTTCGCAAATATTGCACACTCTAACATTAACAATATCGGGATTGCATGTCATTGGCACAATATTTTTTATTTTTGATTCTACAAATTTGGCAATGTTAGCCATTTCATCTGAACCATTGTATGCAATCCTCACCTCGATAGCTTTTGAACTGTGAAAAGCTGTCATTGAAAGAACATTTGAGGTAGTAGCCCGCACTAAATGTTTTATGTTTTTGATATTTTTTCGTTTTTTGAGAAATTTTCTTGTTACATTTTTCCAAAACTGATTCAAAATCCGCGTAAATGATGAAAGGACCTTGTTGTTTATAAACATGATTACGGAATTCAACGTAATCGTATGATGGAAAAGAAATTTTACAATTATTTGAATTTTTACAAAGTGCTTCATGGTCTTTCAATTTCTGCTGGCAATTGAAATAATTGAGACCCCGATCGCACAAAAAATTTTTACAATGAGACTTGCTTACTTGAGTTCCTATCAGTCTAGACATATCTCTTATCCAAACATAATGGTACTTTATATCAATATTTTCATTGTCAACAGGTGGGGCGTCATAGTCGTTTAATTTTGGAAAATATTTATCCTGAATGAGTAATAAATTAACATGTCTTTGTAATTTGTTGTTCGTTAGTCTTGCTGGCACTACTACATAAAATGATTTTTCGTTAACTTTATTCAATTCTAAAGCATAAACGTTTACTGAAATATTGTTTAGATTTTCAAATTTTGAAATTTGTTGTAACTTCATTGGAGCGTCTAGCCCCACAGTATTCAAAACTGTAGAATAATGTGGATATTTTGACAGCCTTTCTGTATGTTTTGCTACAGGATATAATGCGCTAACAACACTCCAATAGAAGCACATTTCATCATTATTCTGAACGTTAACGCAAGCTTGTTTCTTAGCAATTTGGTTAGGTAGACTAATGAAGGATGTGCCGTTGTTTCCAATTTTGAATTTATTTATTGCTACTTCCAACAATACAACTTCACTTAAAGCCCATCCGCTTTCTTTATCTTCAAACTCGCTCAATTTATTTAAGATAATAGCTACAACATTTTTATTATACCAAACAGCTAAGTTAGTACCTTGGTCTATGACGGCATTGGGAGTATTAAAATATTTCCTATCAACTACTTCACCATCATTCGATTTTTTTACAAAATCCCCCAATAATGTTGTATTTACTTTCAGGCATTTCATTCGCTTCAAAGTTTTAGATATTTTTGATCGGAGTGGAAAAAAAGCATCTTCCAAAAAATTTTTCGCGTCTTTATGCGCTAAATTGATAATTACTCCTGTTTCAACTCTGCAATCGAAAATAGCCTCAACATTTTGCCATTTCACTCTAGTGCTTCGCTTTTTAATTCCCCAATTTTTGAAATAATTTTCATTTTTTCCCCCACAGAAAATTTAATTTTTTTTCATCGCTAAATTACACTTCCTAATATGTTGATTAATGAAATTCGAAACTTGTTTGGCAAGAGCACTAGAGTAGTTATCTCTGATAATTTTGATGTATTCGTTAATTTTCGACATAGTTTTCGAGAAATCAACCATTGTAATATAATATAATACAACAGTATAACTTACAATAGGCCTTTTTTTTCCGTGGTCGCAAATTTTCTATGAATTCGAACTGCTGAGCGAGGTTTGGCTTCCCTAAATCTTGGGACTCTCTGCAAATGATGGAGTATTTTCACTCGCAGAAATATTGAATGTTATGCTTGATTACTTCGGTAACACGGGTTAGTAGAAAAATGCTACAATCGGCCAAATCTAGGAGCACAGCCTCACCAAATTTGCTCTTGGTTACTCTAGCTGATGATATGTTTTGAGGAGTGTTTCTTGGGAGGTTAGCTAACTTCTTTATTGGTTTTCTGTTGAGAAGACACACTGAATTAACTTTCGATAGATCCATCTAAAATAAAAAAAAGCATTCTCCATTTTAAAAAGAGTTAAAAAAGAACTCGTTTCAACAGAATTATCAAAACGTTTGCGGAGCAGAAAAATCTTATGAAAAACACAAAATGACTTTTCCGAAAAAAACAATCCGATATAATTCAAGTAACGGAAAAACATTTTAATCGCGGATTTGATAACGAGTGTGAATTTCCGGTGTAGTTGGTATTGTGGCCTCGAGATAATCATTATCAGTTCTAACGATATCCTTCGAATGTGGTTCAGAAACTCTTTATCAGTTTCAACTTATTCCTTTGAATGTGGTATTTATATCTATAATGAAATATTTTTCAACTCTTCGATGAATACAATTTGGAATTCAATTTTACATTTTTTATTTAAAAAAAGTTATGTCATTTCTATTAACCACTACAATCATTTCCTTCACAATTCTGATCAATATACATGCTAATATCGTAGATACTATGATGAGGATTCTGTAAAGCTGAAATTCGATTTTGGATTTGATTTTCTCACGCCCTGCTGGAACAAATTCCTCAGTTTTTGTGTCGATTTCTCGAAGATCTTCAAATATCAGCTTCAGCTTGTACTTGAACGCTATATTCTTCGGAACATGGCTAACAAATACTGCTAATTGCCCTCCATTGCCTGATGTTAAATGCATTGTTTTCCATTGAGTTCTATTGCAACCCCGATCGAAATCTTCTTGCTTCACGCATATTGCCATGTATTTCACTCTTTTTGGTACGTTGACGTATAAAACATTATTCAATATTGCTGTCAAAAGTATAAAATTTGTTTTCAATTGCAGAGACATATTCTACAATGCGTGAGGCTGGATTCTTCTTAACGGATATCTCGTTTGCGGCAATTTTCGATTGAACACTTTGTCTTGAATGCCCAAATTATTCAACTGCTTCAAAACGTTCTCCTTTTCTTCGAAAAATGTAATATCTGACTTTAGTTCTTGAATACGTCTACAAAACTGCTCCACCTTCCATCCGTATTCTTTAGATGCCATTTTATTACTGATTATTTCAACTACCCAATGACACACACATACTTTCCAAAAATAATGTTATCTCCCCCCCTCCCACCTGATGATGGTGATGAAAAACGAAAACAATAACGTAAATGGGTATAGCACATTAAATTGTGTACTAAGTAAACATAACTGTGCCTCTGAATACTCCAATGGGTATCGCACATTGAAGGTGACGACCTCCGTTAAGCTGACATGTTTTTTCTCTTAAATATTGTTATTTGAGACACCCGGTATATCATTTGGCAGCCGCCATGTTTTTTTTTTCTCTTAAATACTGTATTTTGAGCCACCTGGTATAACATTTGACAGCCGCCATGTTTTATTTTCTCTTAAATCCTGTATTTTGAGGCTGAATATGTCATCCACAATCATTATTCTTATTATATATATTATAAGCGCGCGGTAGTGGAGAATTGTTATCAATCTAAGGGATCTATCGCCGCGACTCGATGAACGCCAAACAGCGAAGCACCGAAATTTAGCAGCGCGCGGTACTGGAGAATTGTTATCAATTGTTAGATGAACGCAGACCAGCGACGTACCGAGAGTCCAAAGTTCAAGGTGGATTCGTAAGCCTATAGTTCACCTACTCCTTTTTATAATTAGGCTCCATTTAGCGGTGTTAAATGCATTTTTCACATCAATAAGTATAAGAGCGCACCACTTTTTGTCGGTTGCCTTCACCTGTTCTACTACCCAATGGATAGCCTGAATTGTGGATCTGCCTTTACGGAACCCGTATTGGTTATCCGACAGACCATTTTTATCCTGTAACTCTTTCGACAGTCTCTCTCCTATGAGTATTTCGTAGAGTTTTCCCAACGAGTCCAGTAAGCAAATTGGTCTGAAAGAAGACGCGTTTTCCATTTCCATAATTTTGACTTTTGGGATTAAAACCACCCTTGCTCGTTTCCACTGAGCGGGAAACCGTTGTGGTACTAACAGATTATTCATTAGGTCCAGTATCTTCGCTGGAGCGGCCACTACTGCCTCTTTAACTGTTTCTGGTAGAATATCGTCAAGTGCCGCCGCCTTTCCTGATTTTAAATTATTTGTCGCTAGAATGAGTTCCTCCATTCTGAATGGTTTAACTTTCTGTATGGTCTCGCTTCTCTCCCAAAAATCTGGTTCGCCTGGGAAAAGTTCACAAATGATTTCCATTTTCCTTTCAAGGCTAATATTATAAGGCGTTGGTTGAATTTTCATGTGTTTCATAGCTAGTTTGTAACCTTGTCCCCATATATCTTGGTCCAGTTGGGTACATAACTCTCTCCATAGGCTTCTCTTAGATATGTCTTCAGCTGTTTCCTTGCTATCCTGTAGTCTTGTTCTATTGCATCGATATCATTACGGTCAGTCCTTCTTGCTCTTGTCAACCGACGTCTTATTCTATTACATTCGGTTCTCTTAGACTCTGTTTGCACTCCACCAGTATGGAATTTGTATCTGGTAGTTTCTGGATCTCAGTTGGCTTCTTGTGCTTTCTTCAGTGATTTAGTAATGGGCTTTATATTAAGCCAGTGTTGGTCAGGTTCCTGGGAACTAAGTGTATCTTTTAATTTATGCATGTCCAGTGTCCTAGTAATGTTCTGTCCACGTTGAGTTTTTCCCGCCTTGAAAATTGTTACGATGTCGAAGAATATATATCTGTGAAGACTCAGTGTCTCTTCTGTCGAGACGTGCCAGCGTCTGATGCACCTTGCTATTTTGTTTGTGACCAAAGTTATGTCAATATAGCTCCTGCTGTTTGCTCTGACAAAAGTGTGAGTTTCCCCGTCGTTCATAACAGCAAGATTTGCGGCTGCTACCCATTCCTCGGTAGGGGATCCCCATAATACGGATTTGGCATTTAGATCCCCTAATATTACTGCTTCTCGATTTCGAGATATAGCTTCTGTCATGATCGTGTCTATGTCATGTTCGAAGGCATCGAGTGTGATGTTGGGAGAAATATAACAGCTGTATATGTCTAAGTCCTTTATACTGAGTCGCACAGCTCCCTCAAGTTTAGTACACCCTGTTACCCCTATGTTTTTATTTCTACAGAATATCCCTACGTCCTCCCTAGTATCTTCCATCCATTCTGACTTCTGGACGATATTTTTGTTCGGTTCACTGACAAGAATGATGTCGATGTCTTGTTCACTAGCCTTTGCAAATGCCAAGTCGTGTGCAGCTCGAGATCTTCCGAGATTTACTTGCAAAATCTTTATTCGGCCAAAATCCGTCATTTTTGTTGATGAGTTTAGTTCGAGAGTGTTTTTTTCTAGGTTGGTCTCTTGGTTTTCTCCTTTATCAGGGCTCTGAACGCAGGGCATTTCATATTGTCATTTCTATGACCGTCAGTTTCGCAAGTCAAACAGTGTGGGCTCTTGTAGCAATCTTCCGCCTTGTGTGCTCGCTCGCCACAGTTTCTGCAGGCATCCGCTCTGTCTTCACCTGAGCAATCTCTCGTTTGGTGGCCAAAATGAAGGCACTTTCAACACCTCTGAAGTGATACCCGCTCTCTGAGTCGGCAGTCTATCCACCCAATTTTGATCCTTTACGTCTTAAGAGTTTTTTAGCAGTTTCCCTTCCTTGTATCACTACAGTAGCCACCTGGCCTCCGTTACGATTTGGTCTCAAAGAATTTACAGTTATATGTTGCTTATCCTCCGGTCCAAGTAATCCTTCTAGAGCATCTGAGACTTCTTTGATTTCTGTTATCGCGTTTATATCATTGATATGTATCAAGGATTCCTGCCTATGCACTCTTATATCGGTAGGATTTATCTTTCGGATGATTTCTTCCTTAAGAGCGTTTGTTCTCTCTTTTTCGCCCTCTACCTCAAGCATAAGATCTCCTTTTGCGGTTTTTCTAATAGTTTTCACGTTAACTCCCATTGTATTTATGTCTACGTTGCTCCTGATGTCCCTTAACATGTCCGCGTAAGTCGTGCCTTCACATTTAACTACCATCTTCTCCATTAGTGGTCTGGGAGTGTTCATGTTCGAGTTTTCTGGGACTCCCTTCAATATGATCTTTAGCTCCTCATTTTGAAAGATATTCAAAGATCTTCCTAGAGTAGACCTTCTAGTCCTCCATTTCTGACAATGTGAATATTGTCCGTTGGGTGAACTCGCATAGCCTCTTTCAACTTTTTGACATGGTCATATAAACGTTCACTGTCAATCCTCCAATCAGATGTTTTCAGCCATGGTAAAATGTATAGAGCGCTTATCCTTTCAGATTCCTCCTTATTTCTATTGATAGTCTTTGTAACATTCAGGAAATAATCGACTTCTCCGTCGTTTGTGGATATCAATTCGGTTAGCTCTGGGTGGATTAGTGCCAGTGTCTCCGTGGCTTTATCTGGTTTTAGGTCTTGCAGAATTGCAACGAAGACAAAGTCTGCCACCGTCATACAGTTGAAGTAATTTAATAGGCAAGATCACCACTTACGCTTTTGACAAGTGTCCAAAAGCTGACAGGGTAGGCTCGCGGCTAAGCTCCAGTGAAGAGGGGAGTGGGTTGAACAAAACAAAATGTCATGTGATATTAAAATGCAGGCGCCACTCATATGAATGCTGAGCCCCCTGTAGATAATTTTACCAATTCCTATATAACACGAATAGTAATAATTTAGGCAAATGCCACACACTCAAATGATAATCAGCTTATGATTGGAGTCATATATATTATATAAGGTGACAAGGGTTTTACGATCACATCAAAGTCAAAGTAGCTGAAGGCTTATTAGGAAGTATCAGAGACACTATCAAGGTGAATTATAAAATATATATATATATATATCATGAACTGTAGAATAGCCCAAGGCTCAAAATATCTAAGTGTAGTTACCCACAGTTATCTTACTCAACACAATATACCCCTTTAGGGTAGGATTTGAAATAAAGCCGCTTGAGTTAGGTGCACCTTACCTTAACTTTAGAGTACCTTAATTATTAATTACCACCCAAAAACAGTTTGAAAATCCAAGTTGAATTGCTCAAATAGTGCTTTCCGAAGAATGTCTAGGTCATTCCGTTGCAGGTTTTCGAACAGTAACAATAAAGTTCAGATAATTTCAGATACTAGCTAGGTTTCTTTTAGTATTTCTAATCATTCTAAGCGTATTAAATTTTAGTTTTGATTAATTTTTCCAAAGAAATAAAAAAATAAAAAGAAAATCTGACAGATAACATAACCTCACAAATTGAGAGGAAAATATTATCAATAATCAAAATAAAAAGGTTACTATCATGTAGAGGAAAATAAAAAAACTCATTAGTAGCAATTTAAGAGCATTCTAGTAAGTAATTTAGTTTTAAAGATAGATTTAAGTTGTAAATAATTAAGTTAAGAAAACAAATTGGCCATGACTAGGAATATAAGGAGCTCTTTGAAAATTATTTAAATCAACAAGTGCGCGATGAAAAGGTGCTTTTCGCGAATGTGCAGACTGGGAAGGAGAAAAACTTTCTTTTGTTTGGAAGTTTCTGGGGATTCTGAAAGTTTTTGCCGGGTGGAGAAGTCGGAGCAGAAATCCAGGAGAGATTTTTACAAGATTCCATTCAAAAAAAGAAATATATTAAAACATTAATTAGTTTGAAGTGATAAAACTATAGAAGAAAGTACCTGGTGTAAGCTGATAAGAAGAGATCAGTCGGGAATCGCTGTTTTGATGAGAAAAATCCCATAGAAAAATAGCTGGTCACAAGAATTTCTGGAAGCCTTCTGTTGAAAGGCAAATATCCACAAACTCCAAGGTATTTATCTCCAATTCCAAGTATTCTCCGTTGCACATCCATCGAATTTTTTTTTGGGATCAGTAGCCGTGATTCAACAAAAACTTTAACTCCGCGAAAAATACGAACTTCCAAATAACCTTCACCGAACTTTGAAACTTTAAGTGCACAGATTCCGCGTTTTTCATTGACAATCATCTACAAAGGGCGAACTTTTATTAATTATAGAACTATTTAGCTATGGAATGTTGATCAATTTAAGTAATTTTTTTTTTATCATTCATCACAATAGACATAACCTCCAAACTGCATGAGAATATAAAATTCTGGGATTCAATAAGCGCTACGACCGCTACGATTTCCAGTCAGCTGTGGTCTCAATCGGGCTGGGAGAATACGAGGTTGACCCAGAAATTTGTGTCTCACTAAAATCATTCCGTGTGGAATAAAAAGTTTGGAAGGTTGGATCAGGTCATAGAATAAGGTAGCTTTCACTGAGTAGGAAAATAAGTATAAGAATATGGAAGTTGAATTGAGAAAATATTCACCAAATTTATTTAAATAAAAATTGCAAATTTTGAGTTTTTTTTGAAACCTCTATTTTTATTCTACTTGAGAGTTTACTGTCACCATTTCACAAAAGAATCATTATTGAACCATCTTGCCTTTGAACCCAACTTGAGAGGAGGAGTCTGCATATTCACCGGAGAGACGACCTAGCTAGCCATCAGAGTAAAGAACAAGGCACAAGTATTAAAAAAGGTTTTTTTTTAAGAGTAAGTATTTAGTTAGGGCAACATTTGGACAAGGATAAAAATATTTACCTGTGTTTCTTTACCTATTTATCTTCAATCTACATAAAATTTTGATTCACAAAATAGACCAATATAAAATTTCACGACAAAAATGTATTTATACCAAAATCATTTACTATAACATTATTAAAATATAACAATATATATACAGGGTTATGATAAAGTAATGCACAAAATTCATAAAACGTACAACGATCACTTTTGAAATAAATGCAAAAACACGTCAAACTGTTCTTTTTATTCCGCATCTTTTGACATAAGTTACAAAAATAACACGTCAAAGTTGTCAACGTTATGACGTCATCAACAAATTTTTTTAATGGGAAGCTAAGATTTTTATCACATTATGTTATAGAGCTTGTGTTTGTACACAAGGGAAAAATAGTTACAGTAGGGCTCACATAAGAAAAAAAACGAGAAAATGAATAAAAAACGAAATAAACGTAAGTTTCATAATAACTTTTCAATTAACTAAACAGTCCATTAAACCAAAACTATTATAGGAATTGTTCAAACTGTGTCCCGTTTACTAACTGACATAGGCCAAGACGATGGTAGACCGCATTTATAGAGTTTTCGATCATCTGCGGAGTTATACGAGTCATTTCGTGTCTAATTCTTTCCATTAAGTCTTCTGAATTGTCTGTCTGAAAAAATCAAGGGGAGTTAAATCAGGTGACCTAGGTGGCCACTCTATTGGTCCACGTCTTCCAATCCACCGTCCTTCAAACTGGTTATCCAGAAACCTTCGAACAGTATGACCATAATGTGGTGGTGCGCCATTTTGTTGGAACCAAATACTGGGATCCAAGTTGTCCCCATTATTTGGATCCGGAAATGCCGCAAGTAGGTCTGGAAGCACTGCCATACAAAAATGTAATAAGGACCAATAAATCTTCCCCGGACGATTCCTACCCAAACATTAATTTTTTGGGAACGCTGGGTGTGTTTTGTCTGCATCCAGTGGGGATTTTCCCGA
This sequence comes from Chrysolina americana, assembly GCA_958502065.1. Lineage (NCBI taxonomy): Eukaryota > Metazoa > Arthropoda > Insecta > Coleoptera > Chrysomelidae > Chrysolina > Chrysolina americana. The sequence goes on from OY293416.1 coordinate 27,359,554, forward strand.
GCCCAGTAGCGAGAATTGTGTCGATTTACAAAACCACTTAGACAAAACGTTGCCTCATCGGAAAATACTACACTATTAAGAAAATTTGGATTTTCGTCACAATGCCGCATGAATTTCACAAAATTCCAATCGTCTGTCCGGATCATCTTCTGAGAGTTCGTGAACAAGATAAACTTTGTATGGGTGTAGTTTTTCTCTTTTTAACATCTTTACTACAAACGACTGACTAACATTTTCTTGTAAGGCAATTTCTGTTGTAGTTGCGTGAGGGTGTTCTTCTACTGACAGCAAATTATCTAACTTCACATCGTCGCTTATTCCTGGTCGTCCAGAATTTGGAGCATCCCTCACGCTTCCCGTTGCATCAAATTTTGCAACAATTCTGCTTACTGTGCTTCTAGCAATTGGAGGTCTTTCAAAATGTGTTGCGTTAAATAAAGCACATGCTTCTTCATGACTTCGAAGGTGATCGCCGTAACCTACCATCATTAGAATTTCTATCCTTTCTCTTTCGGTTAAACGAGCCATAATAATAAAACTGTGGTGACACTAATTGTACGAATGACACTGACAAACCGTTGTTTTAGTAAAACAATTGAAAACATTTATAAGAACACATGTTCTTACTAGATAAGTTTAAGTTTGACCTCTTTTTATAATTGGTTTTGTTATTTCGTTTTTTATCCCTTTTCTCGTTGTTTTTCTGATGTGAGCCCTACTGCAACTATTATTCCCTTGTGTACAAACACAAGCTCTATCACATAATGTGATAAAAATCTTAGCTTCCCATTGAAAAAATTTGTTGATGACGTCATAACTTTGATAACTTTGACTTGTTTTTGCATTTTTTTCAAAAGTGATCGTTCTACGTTTTATGAATTTTGTGCATTACTTTATCATAACCCTATATATGTAGATGTCACAAGTTACTATTCATTTATATATATATATATATATATATATAAATATTATCTTCAATATTTCGTCAACCTTTATTGACTTCTTCAGGAAGAGCTACAATCAAAAAGGAATATAAGTTGTTGAAGGACTACATAAAAATAACATGATAACTTACAAAATTCACAGAGTTAGTTCTAACCTATGGAACATTTTTGGGAGGACAACTGTTATTCTCCGCTGCAGACTAATCGCTTAATTTACCTGACTGGAGTGTTACTATGGTTTGAATAAGGATTCGTTTAAATACAATGGTGTTAATTAGTGTAGGTATTCCATTGATACCAACTGTCAAACTACACACAACGTTGAATGGAATTTAAAATATTACAATATATACTACTAAGTTGTCCTGTATCGGTTTCGTAGTTAACTGTGTTAGGATTTTTGTTGATATGGACCATCTCAAGGAATAACCTGTTTTTTTGATTGCTGACTTTGTCTAGAATTTTTGGATTTGAATAATCAAACCGGTGGCCTGTTTTCTGGGTGTGGTCGACTGCTGCACAGGAGTTTTTTCCCAATTGGGCATCACTCTTGAGCAAAGCTAGCCGTTGTTTTAACCACTGTGAGGTGAGGCAGTCCTACAGATGTTATTTTCCTATCATAGTCCTAGTCAAAGGGTATGTTTTCCAAAAATTAATCAACTTCCCATCAAATCACCAACGTGAATAATTAAGAAAAACATTAATTCAGTTGAAAGAATAATCCCATTAACTGGATGATATCAGAAATCAATAATCAATATTCAACTCAAAATATCCATCACTTCTACATATGACACAGACTGAAGGAACTTTCTCTTCTTCTTTATTAAGACCGAAATCAAGAACCTTAGCGGAGTTGCCCAGTAACTTCATTCCTCGAAGTTTCCAAATGTCAACAAAGGATTCTAAAATGTTCCGTGCAAAATTTCATTACCTAACATTATCTAATACTCAAACATACGGGAATTCGTCCAGACAGATAACTATTATCACGATATGGAGTCTTTTTAAATTCATGTCACCGACGGCCTTTGAAGATCCACCGATACATCACAGAGAAGTCGTATCTACCTGGAAAAGTGATCTATGCCCCAGCGACAGTCACTGAACTGAACAGCTGTTCTCTGACAATAGACAGCGCTAAAGATACAAAATCACTGTAATATATCCAAAGTAAACAAACTACGGAAGAAATAATGTTTCAATGACAATTAGATTTTATTAAGGTAGGCAAATTCAAGCATCAGTCTAATAAATATAAATCGAATTCAATTTTATAACTAAAACTCTGATTAGCTGATAGTGAAAAAATAATAATGTTACAATTCCCCCCTTACTTTAAAAGAAATTTACCAAAGTCGGGAAATTTATGCGCACTCTAAAAAAAAACATACTTAATATTTCTGACAACAAATCGCATTGAATTTGTTATTTTAGCAAAAAAAAATCACAATGTTTGAAACGCATGACAACAAATCGCCTTAGTTTGTTGTACTCGCAAAAAAATCACAAGGCTTGAAACGCAAGACAACAAATCGCCTCAAGTTTGTTGTACTCGCAAAAAAAAAATTCACAAGGCTTGAAACGCATGACAACAAATCGCCTCAACCACGAAGTCAACAAAAATATCCGGAGTTCAAGCTCATAACCAAATACTCAAGGAATGTACTTACACCAAGGATACTCACTAAAGAAGACATGAAAGATAATAAAAACTACATGCTCTTCCTGTAACTTAAACCTTGAATCCCTCAGATGTGTTATTGCCATGAACCCGAAAATACTTTCATAAATAATAACAACAAATGTATTCTCAGACACTCACAACAAAACACTTAAGGGTGGTACTGATACATAGGATACTTAATAGAAGACATCAAATAAAACAAACTAATGTCCTTCCAGTAGTATCAACTATAACCCAAACAGAGATGTTACTGCCATGGACCTGAAAATACCTTACAAAATAATAACAACGAAGGTACTCTCAGCCACTAGATGGGGACTCTACTAAGTCCAAGTATCTTTAGGCATACGCCAGGGATGACCATCCTTCACCCCAAATAAATAAACGACAGTCCTTATAGTTATGATTTATCATCAGGTGGGTGAGCTTTAAGATCCCTCACATGCCAAACTCCGCAATATTTACCAGAATCATCTTTAAGTTCATAAGTCCAAGAAGATACCCGTTTCGAAACAATGAAGGGACCGACGAATTTAGGTGCCAGCTTAGCACTGAAATATTTTGCAGCGTCAGATAAAACATGATTACGTCTCCAAACTAGCTGATTAACATGATATTGAACATCACGACGTCTGAGATTATAGGTCTTGCTATTCTGTTCATAGGCTTTAGCTAACTTGACCTTCACATTAGCATATAATTTGGCAAAGACATTCTCACATTCCTGAGTAAGCGCAGATCGATCAAAAGTAATCTCTTTTGGAGGTGCGTTATCTCCTTTGAACGGCAATTCTCGTCCAAACACAATAAAATTAAGTGAAAATCCCGTTACTTCGTGTTTCGATGAACGAATCGCCAAACCAACTTGGCTCAAACGTCGATCCCATCCTCTTTGATCTTCTGATAGGTACGATCTCAACATGGTTTTGATAACTCGATATCCTCTCAACGCTTGAGGATGATATAAGGCTACAAACTGAATTCTAATATTATAACTGGCTATAAACGAATTCTTCAGAACGAAACTGACAACCATTATCTACAATGATTGAATTTGAAGTTCCAAAGATTAGAAAAACATGACATTCCAATATCTCAAGAATGGCGGCCGTTGTATCTTTGCGAAGAGGAAACAAGAGTGGAAATTTACTAAAACAATCAGACACGACAAAGATATACTGATTACCAGAACGAGATCTGGGTAAGGGACCAATTAAATCAGCAGAAATTAATTCAAAAGGGCGAGATATTGCTACTTGTTTGGATAACATTAATCCTGAAGGGCGTTTCTGCTCTGGCTTGATGGAATGACAAGTTTTACACTGACGAATAAAAAAAGCTACATCAGAACGCATCTTTGGCCAATAATATTGTTCAGCAAGTTTATTGAAAGTTTTAAAAACGTCTACATGAAGCAGTATGGATTTGCTCAATCAATGATTTCCTCTGAGGACGAGGTACCACTTCCTTCCAATGATCAGAAACGGTAGCAAGTTCTGGGATACGAGGTGTTATATTGTTAAAAAGTTTTCCTTGGAAGAATTGCCAAGAAGGAAATTTTTGTGGTGACTTAGATATTCTCTCGCACATTCTTTGATACCATTTATCGCCTTCACCAACAGAAGATGAGGTGTTTTCATCTGGACAAAAAAATTGAGAGCATCAACAATAGGAACAGCACGAGATAACATGTCTGGTACGACGTGTTCTTTCCCCTTTCGATGAATAATGGTATAGTCAAACTGCTGAAGACGTAGAGCCCAACGAGCCAGTCGACCAGTAGGAGATTTTAACCTGTCAAGCCACAATAAACTCGCATGGTCACTGATGACCGTAAAATGAGATCCTTCAAGGTGAGGTCTTAGTTTTTCAATTCCTTACAGAACTCCCAAACATTCACGTTCGGTGGTAGAGTAATTACGTTCTTGTCGAGAAAGAGACCTAGATAGATAGCATATCACCTTCTCACCATCAGGATGCGATTGCGTTAAAACCACGCCAAGGCCATATCCCGAACTGTCTGCGTGAACTACAAAAGGCAGTGAAAAGTCAGGGCACGATAATACCGGTGCACTCATAAGACATTCTTTCAACTTGTTCAAGGCTTCTTTGCATTCTGAACTCCAACTGAAAGTTTTATTCTTACGCAACAAATCGCAAAGTTAGGGTTGAAAAGTTTGGTACAAATCGCCTATACGATGAAGCCAAACCAAGTATGCGTCGAACTTCCGAAACGCCTTTGGGAATAGGGATATCTATAATGGCTCGGACTTTTTCAGGATCTACTCTCAAAGCAGTAGCATCTACAATGTAACCCAAATATAATAGTTCTGGTCGGCAAAAGTGACATTTTTCCTTCGAAACTGTAAGATTGGCCTTTTTCAAACGCGAAAACACTTCAGTCAATTTTTCAATATGTTTCTCGAATGTTTGAGTGACAATGATAATGTCATCCAAGTACACAAAAACATGTGGCTCAAGCTCTGGACCTAATATCTGGTCAACAAGACGTTGAAAAGTAGCTGGACTATTGGATAAACCCATCGGTAAGCGACGAAATTGAAATAAACCTCGATTAGGAACAGTAAAAGCTGTCAAAGGCCGAGACGATTCAGCCAAAGGGATCTGAAAATATGCTGATTTGATGTCCATCGACGAAAGTAATTTTGCATCCCGAAGCTTGTCTAAGGTTGCCGAAATATAGGGTAATGGGTAGGCATCTCGTTCTGCCCTTGGTTTAATTTTCGATAGTCAACACAAAATCTGTAAGAGTTGTCCTTCTTTTTAACTAATAGAATAGGAGAAGACCAAGGACTGGTTGATCGTTCAACAATTCCTTCTGAAACTAGCTTATTCAATTCTGCATCAATGTGTGTTTGCATTACCGGACTGACCGGATAATACCTTTGCTTGATAGGTGGAGCAGAAGTTTTTATGACATGATGGACTAGATCTGTACATCCAAGTTTGTCGCCCATTTCCAGAAAAGCTTTTTGCACAACTTTATGTAAAATTTGTGACTGCTCAGGTGTTAGTTTTTCCTCGGACTGTAACGCTATTGAATCAATAGAAACTTGAGGATTACTTCCAAAGATCCATTCTCCCCTTCGAAGATCAGGAATGATTTCAAATTTTTTCCAAAAATCTATACCAAAAATCAAAATATGAGGTAAAGCTGGGATGATCAAAGCTGAAATAATTTTCACACGATTTCCCAATTTCATGGAAAGATCTACAGTGCCAATGCTCGAACATGCTTGCCCATTGGGCACCCGACAATTGACTATATTATCCGAATTTATTTTAAGGTTAAGTCTTTTAAACATTTCCCAGCCAGGACCCCCGACTATTGTATTTGAAGCTCCAAAGTTCGAAACTGACAGATAGGGTCGTTCATCATCTTGCGCATGCGCCAGAACATAATCAAGAATAAATTTCTGTTTATTGGACAGACAAAGATCAGCCGAGTAGGGTACGGAGGCACATTTGCGGCTATTTATGGACTCCTCAATTAGTTTCCTGACCGGGCATTACATTTAGGACAAGTCCTTAGAGTAAAATTTGGAAGACCACATTTGAAACAATATTTCGTTTTGCCAGCAGATGCGGGACATTGCCTTGAAATATGCCTTTGACCTTTACAGTTCAAACAAGTGATTATGGTGTCCACTTGACTAAATGAAGTAGACACACTTCTGAATAAATTTATGCCAAGTCTGGTTCCATAAGATAATTTTTATTTCTTGGAGGTGGGACAAATGACTCCATAGCTTTCTTGCGCGCTTCCAGTTTGACGACCTTATTCTAAAAGATGATTTATCAGTCAATCAATTTTAGTTAGTCCCAACTGACTTTGATAAAAAGGTGGTATATTTCTGAGCAAAATTTTTAAACGGGCTTCTTCATGCACTGGTATTGTCAATCTATTAAACATGTTTTTCATTACCGCAATATACATTCCTATTGTCTCATCAGGACCTTGAGTTCTTTGCTTCACCTCTTGGAATAATTTTTCATTATAAGTGGGAGGTAAAAATTGAATGCGCAACTCCTTCACAAGGTTGGACCAAGAATTAATAGTTGGTCGAACAGACCTATACCAAATGAGAGCCTTTCCAGTAAAAAGGTCATTAGCTGAAGTAAACAATTGAGCTTCCGTAACATTTCGAGAAATACAAAGCTCCTCAACATTTTCTAAAAAGACACTAAGTGAACCACGAGAAATATCACCATCAAATTTATTAATATTCCATTTGGAAACAGGCACACCCTTACAATGATTGGAAGAAGTAGAACGAGTTGAACAGCTATGTCATCATCAGACTCTTCTGACTCTGAAGCACTCGACATAACAGTTGATGACAAAAGTACACTCAGTTCCAAAGGTGTAGAATGTTGTGACAACCTTTTATATTTCCTATCCCGTGATTTGAGTTCGAAAAAAATATACCTGTGGTAGCTCAGTGATTCTTGTTCTGATACCCTCCACTTACCAATTTTGGCCGCTGTTCTTGCCATTGCCAGTGTTATATCAATGTACAATTTGCTGTCACCTCTGATGAAGGTTGGTGCATCCCCTTCATTCCTGACAGTGAGGTCCAGGGCAGACACCCATTCAGAAATGTAATTTCCCCTTCTATCTCCGATTGGGGATCCCCATGTAACAGCCTTAGCGTTAAAATCTTCTAGTATTATGGCCTCCCTTTTTCGGTCTCTGACTTCTTCCATAATTTTATCGATGTCGGTTCTGAATTCCTCGATAGTGATGTTTGGAGACATATAACAGGAGTATATGTCTAAGTGTTTAAAGTGTATCCTCACATCACCATCGAGTTTAGCAAAGCTAGTATTACCAGTGTTTGTATTTCGGCAGAATACCCCCGAGTCTTTCCTGATATCTTCGATCCATCCGGGCCTCCTGAGAATTGTTTTGTTAGGTTCACTAATCATAATCAAGTCGGAGTTATTTTCTGCTGCTACGGCTGCCCAAACACGGCCTAGGTTAATCTGAAGTATCTTTTGTGGAGCCATTTCGACTGTTAGTTCTTATTAGGCCCATTTCCCTTTTCCTCTCTAGTGCCCGCGTTTTTTCCCTAATCAATTTTCTGAATACTGGACATCTAATTCGTCCGTTCCCATGTCCTTCACATTTGCAGGTAAGGCAGAACGGTTCTTCCTCACAGTCTTTTTCTTGATGGGATACCCCGCCACAATTTCTGTAGGCCTAGGACATGTCTTCTCCTTCACACTTAGTTGTGTGGTATTCGTACTCAAGACACCTCTGGCATCTCATCAAGGATACTCCCTGCCTCACTCTGCAGTCTACCCATCCTATATGGATTATCCCGGCCTTAATTACTTTATATGCTAACATTCTCCCCTGTATGGCCACAGTAACCACCTGATTTCCATTTGAGTGGTCTTAGGGTCGTGATTGTTATCTGTTGTCTGTGTTCTGGTCCAACCATTTTCATTATGGCATCTAATACCTCTTCCCTCTCCACGGTAGCGTCAATATCGTTGATATGTATTATTGTTTCCTGTCTGTGTATTTTGATGTCCTCAATTTGTAGTTTATTTTTGATCTCATTCCTCAGCTTGTTAGCTCCACCCCTGCCGCCTACCGTTTCGAACATGAGGTCTCATCTCGCAGTTTTCCTTATGTTTTTGTGTTTATGTGTCTGCATAGGACTTGCCCTCACTTTTAATAACGACTCTCTCAGTAGTCGGTTTGAGAGAGACTTTTTCTGTGGCTGCATGAATATCACCCATCACTTCGAAATTGATGCCTGAAGTGTGGAAGACGTATTTCGTAATTTTTCGCGGGTTGTCATCTCCTGTATAGCCGTTCAGTAATACTATTAATTGTTTTGTAGGATTCACTTCCATTGTCTCTTTGAGTTTTCTAAGGTGTTCATTTAGCTCTCCTAGCTCCCTATCATGCTTGCTCCCCATGGTACCATATACAGAGCCTTTGTGTGCTCCGCTACTACTTTACTCTTACTAGTGGTCTTGGTGGAGTTCAGAATATAGTCGACCTGTCCGTCTGTATTTTTAATCAGCTCTATCGTGTCTGGAAACTTCATTTATATTGCTTCCCTCAGCGTATCCTGTTTCACGTCTTGGGGGTCTACTATTATGGCTATATCTCCCTCTCTGTTCACCGCGGACGTCTCCACCTTCCTCAGTTTGGTACATTTGAAGGTCTCTTCGGGCCATGATTCCTCTAATATCTTCCGTAAATTGTCATAGCCTGTGTCCTTGATAACTTTCCTGATTTTGTTCAAACATTTTTCCTTCTGCAGCCCCTGCTCATTTTCAAGGTCTTGCTCGCAGACCTGCGTACTTATCTTTTTTTTTTTTATTGGGGAAATGCTCATGCACAGCCGGAAACTATCCAGAAGGATATAACATCAGGTATGTCAGCGGTTTGTCTTCTATCTTTCAACATTTTGTAAATTCTTCGTCTTCTTTTGATTCAATTACTTCACATATGAATTCAAATGTTTCTTTCCATATGGCTTCCGATTTCAGCATATTTTCTATCAAATTATCCGGTGTTAAGACTTGTCCCAGAGATTCGAAAGTACGTATTCTCATGCTTTGCCATGTAACACAGTGAAAAACTGTATATTCAGGATCATCTACTTGTCCACAATATATACATCTGTCATCCGTTTTCCCTATTTTATTTGTATATTTTGTGAAAGGTCCATGGCCCGACAGAAACTGAGAAAAATGAAAACTAGTTCTCCTATGTTTATTCAACACCCATGGATTAAGGTCTGGTATCAACCTCTTTGTCCATTGGGCTGTCGCTGTATTTGCCTCCCATCTCCTTTGCCACCTTGCTAGGGTGTCCTCTCTAGCATTGTTCGCAAGGGCTCCTCCCCTATACAAGGTAGTCCGCTCTTGTCTGAGCAAGTCAATTGGTACTATCCCTGTCATAACAGCGAGAGCTTCTGCTGAAGTGGTACGATACGCTCTAGCTACCCTCAGTAACATTCTTCTTTGCAGAGCAATTAATTTGTTCCTATAGAGTTGTATGGCCATAACTCCCCCCCCCCCCATACTGGCGCTGCGTAAGTCATTATTGACTGTACCACCCCATTAAGCATCCTTCTTTTTCCGCAGCTCGGTCCCCCAATATTGCTCATTATAGCATTCAGTGCCGTGGCTTTTCTGGGCTTTTTCGATGGTCCTTCTCATGTGAGTGTTGAATATTAACTTATCGTCAATCCACACTCCGAGATACTTTATATGTCTGGTCTGTTCAATGCTATGACCGCCCACTTCAAACAATATTCCTTCTTTGTTCCTCTTTCCCGTAATAACAACGGCTTCTGTTCTCTCTGGGGCCATTTCTAGATCGTTGTCTAGGATCCAGTTCTCAATTTTTTCAAGGGCTTGTTGGCACATATCATTAGTTTCTCTTTGTTTATTGCTCTGATTACAAGGGCAAGGTCGTCTGCATATGCAATTGTTTTGTAGTTCCCAGGTATTTCCAGTCTAAACACTCCATCATATAACACATTCCACAATGTTGGCCCTAGGACTGATCCCTGATGTACTCCCTGCGTCATTTCCATATTGAGGTTCTTGTCAATGAGTATTCTATCTTCCAAGTAGCAGTCTATAATCTTAACTAGATGTTGGTTTATCCCTAGTTCTTGTAGTCTTCTTATTACATTAGTCCAGGATGCTGTATTGAATGCATTTTCAATGTCAATTGCAATCAGTGCTTTCCAATCGAAGGACAATGTATTTACGTGTTCCAGTACTTTTCCTATGGCTGATACCGTCGATCTTTCCTTTCTGAAGCCATATTGGTCGTCTGACAACCCTTGTTTTTCCTGTAGTTCTCTCTCCAAGCGTTCCTTGATCAGATATTCGTATATTTTACCTGCCGTGTCAAGAAGACATATTGTTCTGAACTTAGGGTTTTCTAAGTTGACCGTTCCCTTTGGAATCAGCGATATCCTTGCCTTCTTCCAAGCTGTTGGGAATCTATGAGTAGCAAGAAGATTATTATACACTGAGGACCAAAAGTCCGTCGCCCCCTCTGTAACTTCTTTATTCTACATATTACAAATAAATGTTAAATAAATAAGTTGTAGGGTTTCATTCGATCTCTTTAATGGTTTGAGTTTCATTCATACAGAGTGTCTCAAAAAAGCACGGTGACTTAGAAGTTAATTTTTTTAAATTGGACACCCTGTATTTCATTGCATTATTACATTCTACGTTGAATTCTGAACAAGTTTGATAAATGGTTTTCTATCAAAAAAGTTAATAGTTTTGGACTTATGAACATTTGTAAATAATTATTTCGACTACTTTTGCACCAGTTCACGAATAAATTAATGAGGTAGGCTATGCACGCTAGGCGCGTTTATTTTATCCATGACAACGAAAAAAAACTCTTATCTGTTTTTGCCAAATGTCATTGACATTTTGTAGGTTTTCAAAACTTTGTTTCAAACGGTTTTCAATTTCTCTTGTTGATTAATATGGCTCGTTCAGTAGCAGACAAAGTTGAAGCCGTTATCATATTTGGTGAAGCTAACCGAAATTACCACGCTGCTATTCGCATTTTCAATGAACGGTTTCCAGAACGTCCGATGTGTCGAAAATATCTGCAGAAATTGGTGGCAAAATTTAACCAAACTGGCACCGTGAAAGATGCTCCGAGATCTGGGAGGCCGAAAATAATTACGGAAGATGTTGAAATTCAAGTACTAGCCGGAATGGTAAATAACCCACAACAATCAACTAAGCAAGTAGCTGAGACATGTGATGTTTCTAAAACATCAGTAAAGAGGGTTTTAAAATAAAATAAATTCCATCCTTACAAAATAAAAATTTTGCACCAATTGGTTGAAGATGATCCAGACCGGCGACTTGAATTTTGCGAGACCATGGCAGAAAGAATTGTTGCAAATCGACTTTATTTGCAACACATCTGCTTTAGTGATGAAAGCACTTTTTACCTAAATGGAAATGTGAATACCCAGAATTGTAGATATTGGAGTGATGAGAATCCCCATGAATTCCGCGAGGGGCATACTCAATTTCCCCAGAAAATTAATGTTTGGGCTGGTATTTTAGGTAACCACATTGTAGGTCCCATATTCTTGGAAGAAAATTTAAATGGTCCCAGATACCTCCAAATGCTGCAAGACACAATAAGTACCAGTATCGATGAGATCGTTGCGCAAAACCCACATGAATTTTACTTGGATGTAACATTTCAGCAAGATGGAGCGCCACCACACTATTTTCGGGAGGTGAGAAATTACTTAGATGAAAGGTATCTAGGTAGGTGGATTGGACGTCGAGGTACAACAGAGTGGCCAGATCGCTCACCGGACCTCTCACCGCTTGATTTCTTTCTCTGGGGCTATGTGAAATCCGTAGTTTTTAAGACAGTTTGTGGGTCGTTAGATGAACTGCGCCGTCGAATTATTGAAGTGTGTTCAGAAACAACACCTCAAACCTTGATTAATGTTAGGGAAGAGTTTACAACCCGACTATTTATGTGTCAAGAAATGCATGGTGGACATGTCGAACATCTTTTGAAATAGATAAAAACTCACCGTTTTTAGTTATAAATTAAAATATCTCTTCAGTTTTTAATGATTCTTGATCTGTATTTATGGACTACCTTATTTGTTAATAAAATGTTTCAACTTCATTTGTACTAGTTTTTCGTGAGATTCAACAACTCTAACAATTGTAAAATGGTACGACGAGGTAAGTTACACATGGTGCCATCAGCAGTTTGCAACATTGGATAGCTTTCAAAAAGTTAGGATAGGAAAGTAGAATACATTGTGATCCATTTGTTACGATTTTCTCATTGAACTGGCGCAAAAGTAGTCGAAATAATTATTTACAAGTGTTCATAAGTCCAAAACTATTAACTTTTTTGATAGAAAACCATTTATCAAACTTGTTCAGAATTCAACGTAGAATGTAATAATGCAATGAAATACAGGGTGTCCCATTTAAAAAAATTTACTTCTAAGTCACCGTGCTTTTTTGAGACACTCTATATGAATGAAACTTAAACCATTAAAGAGATCGAATGAAACCCTACAACTTATGTATTTAACATATTTTTGTAATATGGAAAATGAAGTTACGGGGGGGGCGACGGACTTTTGGTCCTCACTGTATATTCCCAGCATCGTGTCTGGGATAGCCCTAATGACCTCCTTGATCTCCTCCGGCATTATTCCATCTGGGCCCGGGGCCCTACCTGATTTGAGATTTTCACATGCTCTCACTAGCTCTTCCCTCGTAAAGTGCTCAGGCAAATCCTGAGTCCAAATGGGAGTTTTCTGATTGATTCTTGCTGGGAATAAGCCTCTTTTAATTTCTGTTCTCTTTTCTTCGGTAAGGTTGTAGGGTAAATATGCTTTGAAGGTTTTTATCGTAATTTTGTATCCTTGTCCCCATTATTATATCGTTTTCCAGATCTTTACAAAGTTTATTCCACGCCTCGACTTTAGCATCTTTGATGAGTTTGTATAGCTCCCTTCTCATCGTTCTGAGTTCAATTTCGCTTGCCATTCCTCTTCTATCTCTTGTCAGCTTTCTCCATTTTTTCATTACATTTCATCCTATGTTCTTCGATCGTCTCATTCCACCAGTAGGGTTGTGCTCTCCGACTCGTAGCTGATGTACTTTCTTGACTTGCCTTTTTTGCATTCTTTATACTTTGAATTAGCTTAGTGTTCGACTGCCCGATATTGGGTTCCAGGATTTTGATAACTGTCTTAAAGATTTCTTTATTTATTTTTGGTTTGCATGGCCTCGGTTTACGAGGTGCTCTCCTTTCATCTCGTATTTTAAAAGAAATATATCGATGGTAACTCAAAGATTCCCGTTGCAATACTTCCCAGTTCGCTAACTTCTTGAGAATAGTCGATGTTACAAAAGTTATATCTATTATGGATTCACTGTTTCCTCTGACAAAGGTGGGGGAGTTGCCACTGTTTCCGACTACCATATCTAAGGTATTTAACCAGTCCGCTATATAGTCTCTCTTCCATCCTCTACCGCACAACCCCACAGGTAGGACTTTGCATTCAGGTCTCCTACAACTACTGCTGCTTTTTTTCAGTTCTTATACGATTCATAATGGTATCAATCATTCTTACAAAGTCTTGTAATTTGATATTTGGTGAAACGTATCAATTATAGAGGGCAAAGCTGCGGAAATAGACTACCGCATACCCCTTTCCTACTTTATGTGACTTCACGCCCGCGTCTTTATTTCTACAAAATATACAAATACAAAAAGACCTGCGTACTTATCTAAGATGTTTTAATCGGTTGCACCGGTGATTGCTCCACTGGGTCTTCACTGTGTGCTACTTCGGCCTCATTATCCATCCAGGCCCTGTATCGATTAATCTGTTCAGTCTGAAACGTCATTCTTTTACTAATTTTCGTTAATTCTTTCCTTGGTTTATAGCTACCAGCAACAACTTGCTCCAGCAGTGTCACTTGTTTTGCCAGCATGTCAAAAGTTCTTCTGAATAGTTGCCTTTCTTTGCTCGATATACTTTCATAGTGTCTTTTTCTTTTCTTTGGTCTTCTTTTTCTGCCCGATCTACACCATCGGTGCCACTGTTTTTTCCTTCTGAGCTTCCTGTAGAGAAAATCCTCTGGGATCCGCTTGGCTGGCTTTCACCTTGAGAAGTTACTGCGCTATTTGTCCTGGTAAGCGAATTATCCCGGTTTCTCACCGGCGATCTCGGTATAGAACTTCTCTGGGAGATCACATATTCTGGATCGCTAAGCACTGCTTTCCATGTCTGCGATCATATTTCTTCATTTTCTCCGCTGTCCGTGAGAGAATCCACGGCGAGGGAGGTCCGAGGGCCAGTTCTTGGCCCTCAGTCGCTTCTTTCTCGTTGTCACAATTTACATTTTTATTTTCCATCATCTACGTCCCACGAGTAGGGCCGATATAACTGTCCGACTTGGCAGTGCGCCCGTACCACGTTAAGGCTAAAATCCCCTGGATGTCGCCAGATATCCAGGGCATCGCTTGAGACACACTTTCCCTGTGCCATGCATCCCCCTGGCGCGATGGTGCTATACCTTAGGATTGGGACTCCCATTCTCCTCTGCCCCGACCCTACTTTCTGGGGTTGGATACCCAGTCTCGAGCAGGGTTGCTCTGGTTACCGATGTCCACCACTTGGAGGTGAGAAATGGGATTGGGTAGGAGAGACTAGGTGACATGAGCAGGATACAATGTCATATATTTGCGCGTCACTACCCCAATTGGACCACTATCCATCCATCTTTCATGTGGTCGCCTATCGATAAATAGTTTGAATTTTCAAAGCACGTAAAAAACATAGGTATGCTCCAAAGGCATTCATACATAGCTTTCCAAATACCTTTCTTCAATTCCGTTTAAAGAATGAATTCACTAAAGATGTGTTAGTCGTTCTGAACTTCCTGAGCATACCGGAAGGCATCAACTTTGTTATTTTTTATGGAATATTTTTTTAATATCCAATGACTGAATTTCAAACATATTTTGTGTTAACCATGAAAAGTAAGGATGGGATAGCATTAGAATCTCGGAAACGGAGTTACGATGTTGGCTGAATTAGAGAAAGTTGCACAATCCAAAGGCCTTTCTTATGGAGTTTGCAAAAGTAGGATATCTTTTCTCGATTTCGAGATATTTTTCGAAATTTGTTTTTATTTATTTTTGACGTTATTTTAAAAGATATCAAAGAATTATTATTATTGTCACTTTTTGAGCTCAACAAGATGACATCTACAGATTTTCACTACGACGTTTCATTTCCGAGGAACCTTCATCAACTTTTTTTTTTAAATAAAGCCCTGTTATTTTTATAAAAAAATTCAAAGCAATTTTTTATTCTGAAATATGTCACATACTATTCATAGTCTGTCTCAATTACAAAAGATGTTCGAACAAGTGACCATTATTTTCTAAACACAGGTAACATCGTCTTACTTTGAGTACTGTTAAGTACTATCTGATGTAATGGTTTGGATTGCTTTTATAATATTTTTCCCACACCGGTCTTGATCCTGGTGTCTAGTGCTAGCAGAAGTTTCAACCTTTGCATGTATAATAAATAATAGCAGAATGATTTTTATTTTTGTACAGAACCAACGTCATTGTAATTATTGTTCAGTTCAGTACTACGATACAATTTAACACATTTGTGTACTCTTCAGAAAGTAATATTTTTGATAGGAAACTTTGGTCGCTGAACGAACAGGTGATGGCAGAAATAAATATACAGTGGGTGAACATTAGTAGCCATCTTTTTTTCAGGTTGTGATGGAAAACTGATAATTAAATACAGAACTGGAATACATACATCAAATAAATTCAGTTAAAAAAGTCCCGTGAAACATCATTTCATTTTGACAAGGCAGAATAGAATGGAATGTAGGTCAAATAAATGAAGATTGGAACCTTTGGTTTGAATGAAATTGACCAATGGAAATTACCCAAAACACCAAAACAACGTCATACCACTCTACGCCCGTTTCGCCAACAAAGTTGGCATCCTCAGGAACTAAAAAAGCGTACGCTGTTTTGGGTAATTTCTATTTCTTGAATGGAATGTAGGTAGTTGAAAATATAAAGATAAAAATCGATTGATCACCGACAAAATGAAAAGGTCGTAGTGTTATACTAGTCACAGGTTACGCTTTGAATAGCATTTTCATATTAAATCAAAAACTCATACGTTGTGTTATTAGAGAGATATTGCAATAACTCCACAGGAGTTCGTTATTCATAACCTTTGAATGAAATCTAGTGTCTCAGATTTTTCTTTGTATATAATTCATTTTATACCAACATACAATTATTGTGATGATAGAAGGGCTTCGATAACGATTTGTATTGAAAAAAATTATGAAAATATCAGGCATGAGTTCTGTCGTGTCCACGATCTCACCCGAAGTAGATGTAAAGGAACCTTAATCCTGGCTTTAACCGTCGTCTAATAAAGGCAGGCAGTATTTTAATAGAGTTTTACTTATTTAAAATGCACATTGCGCGTGCGTATGTCAAAATAAGGACAACTTTATTACTGCCTGACGTTATTATGAACTGCAATATCTCTCCATCGACTATTATCTCTTATTTTAGTAATTCTCTTATGGCATTGGTTAGATGCAGGATTGTCAAATGGCGTGTCATTTATTTCAGTGTTACATATGTGTTTTTAGATCACCACCGTTTATCACTGTTATAAAATTATTATTACAAAAGATATTAATATAATTTCGAATTTTGATATTATAAAACAACTTTGATCAGAAATTGAAGTTATGATTTTTTTAGGAGACTTTACTACTTATGGAAGGAGTGAAGACATTGGTTCGATGCGGAGTGCACAGTCAGCTGGTAATACATTTTCTACTTACAATATCATCTTAGGTTATAAGTATACTACTACACCGATATTTCACCATAATTACACATTCATTCGCCATCCATTATAGTTCTACATGGTTATGGCAAATGACAGACCATCTTTTTTCTTCTGAGTATGGGTACTGGTGGGTGAATTGATATGTAGACATCGTTCAATGCCTGTTTTGAAGACAACTAAAAAACATAGACTGATGTGGAGGTAGTAGTCAATTTTCAGCAGTAACTTTCGATCCACCAGTGGCGTCGGTAAAAATATAATTTTCATTGGTACAGATAAAAATTGAGTTAATGTGAAAAAACTTATTCCGGATAAAAACGTATCACTAAATGCATATCCCGTATCAATTTCATGCACTTGAAATGGACAAATATCTTCAGAAAAAACCTGCAAACTTGAAATTCACAAGTTGTATACATGGAATGACTGTTCCGTACCAATATCATCCACCTGCAAAGGGGATGAAATGTATATCGAGCACTGTCAGTCTGTTGAAGAAATTTCCTTGAACTATCCTGAGTCCAAACTTATTCTCTGTGGTGACTACGACAATCCAGAGGCGACCTGGGGTAATGATCACATGGGACATACAGTAACCTGTCCAGACAACTCACCAGCAAATATAGTTTCGAACTATTTCAGTTTTTTTAATTTGTTCCAGAAATAACATTCTGTACCTAATAGAAATATTCTGCTTGATCAAGTTTTCAGTCAAATTGAATCAACCTCAGTCGTTGAAGCTACAAGGTAGTATTCATCATGAACCTGTTAAGATAACAATATTCGTTGAGAATGACTTTATTGCGCTACACTATGAAGAGTGGTTTTTCGATTTCAAAAATGCCGATTATTTTTCAATTGCCAGTTTTGAATGGAACAGATTGGATAATTTTGATATCGACCAGGCAATAGAAATGTTCCACACGGAAAAAAATGACTCAGAACGACAGTCCTATAAAACCCTATATACCAGGTATATGAAATTCCGATATACGCTATATAACGTTATATAGAATCAGAAACCCTTTCAAATACTGACAAAAAAATAAAACTTACTAGAAGTCGTCGTCTAAAAGCAAATCTCTCGCATAGTAATTTTAAAATGCATTGCATATGCAATATATGCTCAGTTCTACTGTAAATTTCATATATTCCTTATATTCTCGTCATATGAACGGACAATTCCCAGCGACTTGAAGGTATCCTCCGCTGTTAGTATCTAAAAATTTTCGCGCCGAACCTGTCACGGAGATGTACGAATCATTAGGGCGTGCCACGTATCGAGCCGGCAGCCGGCGTCTATTTCAGTGACTTGAACCTACACCAGCCAAATCCGGAAGTATGGAACAATTTATTACATTTTTATTACAATTTATTACACCAGGTCCGAATTTTATTACACTTGCCGTTTTTGAGATATGCTTGGGTGGTGTGAGTTCTATCTAAAGCTACACCACCAGCTTATAACTTTTTACCGAATTGTGATAGCGGGTTGGAACTTGGACCAGAATTTATTACAAATAAATTACAACTCACTGGTCAAACCCCTTTTTTGATCTTCCCAAGGGTAAAAAAACCCTGAAACCAAATATTCCGTCATGATATTGTGAATTATCGATTGGGCTATCCAGTGTTTTCTTGCGGAACCAGGATAATTTGCCGACAATTAACAATCCACTGAGGGCAACAGAGACCTTTGAAATTTTCACCTTGAAGGGTGGAAAATTTCCACTTTACGTCATGGGCTGCAGATTGAGGTTAAAAATTGCCCATCAATGGTCAAAATATCACGCAGTCGATGGTATTGAATTCAGTTGATTTTGTGATAAAACTTCATTCGGTTGAAGATCGTGAAATTCTTACTGGCATACCTATGATTCCATTTCGAATTTCCGGAAAACCACTATTATAGTCGTTCAATACTTTATTACACCATCAGACCGCCTGATGTTACAGCAGTGAATCACCCTGTATGGAGTTATTTTTGTAATATTAATTCAATCGTTTCGAGAAGAATGTGAAATTCCGACTGGAATATGATGATTTTCGTGTATTCGAAAAACTACTATTATTATCGTTCAATATTTTATTACACCACACCGCCTTGTGTAACTGGATTGAAACACCCAGTATAATAATAATAATAATAATAATAATAATAATAATAAATGGTCTTCATATTACTTGGCGGAGTTATCTGAGCTATTCTTCCACTCAACCAAGTATAGAGATATTTCTGTGATAATAATGCAGCCGTTTGAAGGAATCTGAAATTCTGACTGGAATATGAATCATTTCGTGTACTTATTCGTAAAACTACTACTATTATCGTTCAATATTTTATTACATCACACCGCCTGGTGTTACTGGATTGAAACAACCAGCATAAAGTTGTTTTTGCAATATTAATTCAGTCTTTTGAAGAAGAATTTGATTTTCCGACTGGAATAAGGTCCATTTCGTGTATTCTCATAATACCTACGTCCATTGCGGTACTTGCGTAATGTGAATTTCAACAAATGAACTCAATTAAATAAAAGTATTTAAAAATAAGAATATGGCAGTTTTTTTGGAAAATTCATCATATACCAGTCGAATGGTCATCCCCCCACAACCCAACCCACCCAATAATATACAGGATGTTTCAACCCTTTAAGATCGGGCAGACTTGAGTTATGAAATATTGAACGAAATAAATAGTAGTTTTTCGAATACACAATATGAATCATAGTCCAGTCGGAATTTCACATTCTTCTTCAAACGGCTGCATTATTATTATCGCAAAATTCAATTTAAACTGGGTGTTTCAATCCGGTAACACCAGGCCGTGTAGTGTAATAAAATATGAAACGATAATAATAGTATAGTTTCTCGAATACACAAAATGAAACATATTCCAGTCGGAATTTCAAATTCTTCATCAAACGAGTGAAATAATATTGCAAAAACTTCTTTATACTGGGTGTTTCAATCCAGTAACACCAGGCGGTGTGGTGTAATAAAATATTGAACGATAATAATATTAGTTTTTCGAGTACACGAAATGAATCATATTCCAGTCGAAATTTTACATTATTTTTCAAAAGACTGCTTTAATATCGCAAAAATAACTCTCTACTGAGTGTTTCAATCCTGTTACACCAGGCGGTGTGGTGTAATGAAATATTGAACGATAATAATATTAGTTTTTCGAGTACACGAAATGAATCATATTCCAGTCGAAATTTTACATTCTTTTTCAAAAGACTGCTTTAATATTTCAAAAACAACTCTCTACTGAGTGTTTCAACCCAGTTACACCAGGCGGTGTAGTGTAATAAAATATTGAACGATAATAATAGTAGCTTTTCGAATACACGAAATGAACCACATTCCATTAGGTAGGAATTTCACGTTCTCCTTCAAAAGACTGCTTTATAACCGCAAAAACAACTCTATACTGAGTGTTTCAATCCATTTACACCAGGCGGTGTGGTGTAATAAAATATTTAACGATAATAATATTAGTTTTTCGAGTACACGAAATGAATCATATTCCAGACGAAATTTTCATTCTTTTTCAATAGCCTGCTTTATTATCGCAAATATAGTTCTATACTGAGTGTTTCAATCCTGTTACACCAGGCGGTGTGGTGTAATAAAATATTGAACGATAATAATATTAGTTCTTCGAGTACACGAAATGAATCATATTCCAGTCGAAATTTTCATTCTTTTTCAAAAGAATACTTCAATATCGCAAAAACAACTCTCTACTGAGTGTTTCAATCTTGTTACACCAGGCGGTGTGGTGTAATAAAATATTGAACGATAATAATATTAGTTTTACGAGTACACGAAATAAATCATATTCCAGTCGAAATTTTACATTCTTTTTCAAAAGACTGCTTTAATATTGCAAAAACAACTCTCTACTGGGTGTTTCAATCCAGTTACACCAGGCGGTGTGGTGTAATAAAATATTGATCGGTAATAATAGTAGTTTTTCGAATACACGAAATGAACCACATTCCATTAGGTAGGAATTTCATATTCTCCTTCAAAAGACTGCTTTATTATCTCAAAAACAACTCTATACTGAGTGTTTCAATCCAGTTACACCAGGCGGTGTGGTGTAATAAAATATTGTACGATAATAATAGTAGTTTTTCGAATACACGAAATGAACCATATTCCAGTCGGAATTTCAAATTCTTCATCAAACGAGTGAAATAATATTGCAAAACTTCTTTATACTGGGTGTTTCAATCCAGTAACACCAGGCGGTGTGGTGTAATAAAATATTGAACGATAATAATATTAGTTTTTCGAGTACACGAAATGAATCATATTCCAGTCGAAATTTTCATTCTTTTTCAATAGACTGCTTTATTATCGCAAATATAGTTCTATACTGAGTGTTTCAATCCTGTTACACCAGGCGGTGTGGTGTAATAAAATATTGTACGATAATAATAGTAGTTTTTCGAATACACGAAATGAACCATATTCCAGTCGGAATTTCAAATTCTTCATCAAACGAGTGAAATAATATTGCAAAAACTTCTTTATACTGGGTGTTTCAATCCAGTAACACCAGGCGGTGTGGTGTAATAAAATATTGAACGATAATAATATTAGTTTTTCGAGTACACGAAATGAATCATATTCCAGTCGAAATTTTACATTATTTTTCAAAAGACTGCTTTAATATCGCAAAAATAACTCTCTACTGAGTGTTTCAATCCTGTTACACCAGGCGGTGTGGTGTAATGAAATATTGAACGATAATAATATTAGTTTTTCGTGTACACGAAATGAATCATATTCCAGTCGGAGTTACAAATTCTTCATCAAAAGAGTGAATTAATATTGCAAGTACTTCTTTATACTGGGTGTTTCAATCCAGTAACACCAGGCGGTGTGGTGTAATAAAATATTGAACGATAATAATAGTTTTTCGAATACATGGTGAACCACATTCCAGTCGAAATTTCACATTCTTCTTTAAAAGACTGCTTTATTATCTCAAGAACAACTCTATACAGAGTGATTTAATCCAGTTACATCAGGCGGTGTGGTGTAATGAAATATTGAACGATAATAATAGTAGTTTTTCGAATACACGAAATTAACCATAATCCAGTCGAAATTTCAAATTCTTCTTCAAACAAATTAATGGATGTAGCCGTTACTACGTGGTAGGAGATCATCATAAGAAAAGTAAAAGAAAATTTCTATGTTTTTTCACCACTTTAACTTGTAACACTTCGTTACTGCAGTTTCGTCCTATATGGACATTCTTAAACAACTACAGTGGATAGTTCATTATATTTCAGTCGCAGTTTCACATTCAAACGACAGCATTTTTATTACAAAAATAACTCTATACAGGGTGATTCACTGTTGTAACATCAAGCGGTCTGGTGTAATAAAGTATTGAACGATTATAATAATAGTGGTTTTACGGAAATTCGAAATGAATCTTAGGTAGGTATGCCAGTAGGATCGCCTTCAATTGAATGAAGTTTTATCACATAATCAACTCAATTCAATTCGATACCATTGATTGTGTGATATTTTGACCATTGGGCGATTTTTAACCTCAATCTACAGCCCATGACGTAAAGTGGAAATTTTCCACCCCTCAAGGTGAAAATTTCAAAGGTCCCTGTTGCCCTCGGTGGAATGTTAATTGTCGACAAATTATCCTGGTTCCGCAAGAAAACACTGGATAGCCCAATTGATAATTCACAATATCATGACGGAATATTTGGTTTCAGGGTTTTTTTGACCTTGGGGAAATCAAAAAAGGGGTTTGAACTCAACCAGTGAGTTGTAATTTATATGTAATAAATTCTGGTCCAAGTTCCAACCCGCTATCACAATTCGGTGAAAAGTTATAAGTTGGTGGTGTAGCTTTAGATAGAACTCACACCACCCAAGCATACCTCAAAAACGGCAAGTGTAATAAAATTCGGACCTGGTGTAATAAATTGTAATAAAAATGTAATAAATTGTTCCATACTTCCGGATATGGCAGGGTGATTTGGCTGGTGTAGCTTCAAGTCACTGTCTATTTCAATCATTTCATTTTCAATTGTTGAACGAGTGTAACGTGTGGACTGCAGAGAGTGATATACCTACCTGCTCAATAATTAGTGGTCATTACATATCCGAAATCATGGAAAACTTTTTGAGAGGTTTGAAGTTGAACGAAGAATATACATTCAACGTTTCTTGGGTGAGTATAGCACATTATTGAATATGTTGATTGGTGAATAATTCAACGACTTCCATGAATCAGGATGACCAATGGTATCACAATGTGCGAAATTTGTTGAGGGTATCGGAGAACACAACAAACAGATCTAAAGGACGTAGTTCATATCTTTCTCATCAAGACGAAGATGAAGTTTAGCTCAGTGATACCTGAAATCTCCTTAATTTAAGATTTCTTCAATTCAGGAAATGGGTGAATTAACTTATTTCATTAAAATTTTTAGAAACCAAAATAGACCAAACTCAAGACACGAACAACTACGAACTACTGCATACAGTTTTGGAACCAAAAACTAGAGTCTTGGAGCTATGGGAAGCATCT
The DNA here is from genome assembly GCA_958502065.1 of Chrysolina americana. Lineage (NCBI taxonomy): Eukaryota > Metazoa > Arthropoda > Insecta > Coleoptera > Chrysomelidae > Chrysolina > Chrysolina americana. The sequence goes on from OY293416.1 coordinate 27,383,221, forward strand.
TTCGAAATAAAGAAAAAGCATTTTAGGAATCTGTCCATAGAAGAAATTTTTAATGAAGTACCTGCACTAAAAACTGATGTGGGATCAGGATTAGTAAGATCCTTCATTTCAATAATCTATTTCTGGTATAATTAATGTTGCTTTCCTGACTAAAAGATCATATTTTTTGTAGATTAATTCTGATTTCAACGAAAAATTTACTGAAAAAGTCGACAACATATACTTGAAATGATGTTGGTGAGTTTTTTCATGAGCAACAGGTATTTCAACTCTTTCTAGATTTTTCTATTGCGGGGGGTTGTTGAGAGGTAGTTTTTCACCCTGTAGAAAGTACACAGTAGATTCAGAATAATTCATTTCCGTCAAAAAACTTTGAGCAATAGTTATTTGTGAATACCATTCGCAAAAATTAATAAAACACGTTGCTAAGAAAACCGCTGCTGCTTTTACACCCGTGAATTAAAATGATACTTGACAGAAATAAAATCTTTAGTTCTTACAGTTCCGTCCATTGTGGCATGACTCATATTGCCCTTATCTGATACCCCTTACTCTCAAGAGGAGCAAGGAATTCAATTGGAGACCCAACAAAATGAAATGTTTTCATCATCACAATACCTGCGAAACTATAAGTGAATTAATGAGTATAGTTAAAAATATCAGTCCACATCGAATCGATGATTTTTTTTACACAGTGGAAAACGGCTGTAAGGATTATTTTCATATTTTGACACTCAGAATGAGTTGAATTTTCTGAGAGTGCGTTTTTATTTAAATTAATATCTTTTTACTCTTCGTTTCAATTTCACCATCAACTATGGAAATTAAGAATTGTCATTAAAATAGTTTATTGTTCAATAAATATTTTCGAAGATCAAATGATTTTCTGTTACATTCATCCACTATACCTATGTTTCTATATACAGTGTGGGTCGGGAAAAACGGACCAAATCGTAGGAGTACATTCTACAAATAAAAAAAATCCAATTTCACTTTGTTTTCAAACACGCTAAAGGGGGTATTTTTACAGATTTTCAGAGTGTTTTCTTGAGTCTATTTTGTGTCCTTTGAACCAGAAATTCCAGTGCCACACCCAAGTGGCAAGCCAGTGAATTCCTTACAAAAAAGATGAATTCAAAACAATGTTTAGGTTCCTTTCTCCATTATGTATACAATATACTTGCTAGATTTCCCCATACTCCTGTATACTGTAAATAAATATATGTATAAGAACAGATCAATATCAGACAGATACGAGATCACTAGCCTCAAGACGAGATTACTAGCTTCATATGATGAGAGTACTAGTTTCATATGACGAGACTACTAGTTTCATAAGAAAAGACTACCAGCTTCATACGACGAGGCTACTAGATTCATATGACCTTCCTATAATAAGTATACTGTGTTGAGATGACAGAGCTAACTAATCATCCAATCTTGGAGACCTAATTTTGTTCGACCAGATTCTCATTTTGACATGCCCAGCTTACTACATTGGTAGAACGGTTCTTCTAGGTCAACATGCCGAGAGCATCTGATCATCTCGGACTGGTTGTTTAGGAATATATGAAAGTAGTTCAGTTCTGAAATACCAAAGCTTATTTGGAACAGGTGACTCGTCGGATAATCTTAGGTGTACGTTCTTCTGTCACGCCGGGTATATGAAATTCAGATAGTGAGAATATGAATTTCATATACTAAGTATCGGATTTTTTCCGTGTATGACATTCTTTACAATGCCATGAATCTATTCATTCCATTGAAAATATACAAGAAAACCAGTTTTCCGCCTTGGTACAGCCCTGAGCTTAAGAAAACTATTACTGATAAAAGAAAGCACACAAAATCTATAAAATGTATAATAATTACGATGATTACATCTTTGTTCTCATCTGCGAAGCCAATGTAAGTCACTCACAAACCGCTGTTAAAATTAATATTTAAATAAAACTGAAAATAACTTATTACCCAAGATCATTCTGGACTATCAACAAAAAAAGAAATTCATACGATTTACCAAACATGATGTATTATCAAGCTGAAAAGTCTGATAATTTGCATGACACTGTAGATCTATTGTAGAAATTTTTCTCCACCGTTTTTACACCAAATAGCTTCGTAGGTATACCAAACTACCAATATTCTAAATCTGTTGATGTGAGAACAATATAATATATCTTCATTCTCAATAAATAAATACAATGAATTTGGATGATTACATGTTGGGATAAAGAATTTTGGCGATAAGTGCAAAGCACTTGTTACTCGAAAAAAAATTAAATATATAAGAAAAAGTAAACTAGGTAGTTACTAAATGTAAAACACAATCTGTAATATGAAATATAATATGTGAGATGTAAAATGTTAAATGTAGGACTTAAAGTGTGAAATGTAAAACATAGAATGTAGAATGTAGAATGTAATATGTTAAAATATAAAATATAAAGTCTAAAATGTAAAACGAAGAATGTAAAATATAGAATGTAAAAATATAAAATATGATAACAATTCAATGAACAATAAACGTCATGAACGATAATACAGTGTGTATATAAAACAATAAATCAATAAAATAGTATATAATAAAATGTCTAATAAATATAAAATAGGGTACGCATGTAAAAGCTACTCAATTGAACAAACACATTTCTAGTTGAAACTGAAAATTTTAAATTTCGTATCAACACATTTTTTTAACACTCGCTCGAATAATCGTAGCAGCTCAATTCTTTGGCTTTCAAGAATGTGCTTCTTCTATGCTTTTCTGAAACTGTCGATATTTACTATTGTTTTATCATTTCGGGAATGCTATTATATAATTTAGGGGCGAAATAAGTATAAGAGCGTTGAGCAACGACTCTAACCATTAGAGGTGTAATAAAGTTATTTCGCTGGCGAGTATTATACTGATGTGAAGGGAGCAATGCTCTATGTTTGCTTGCGAGATATTTAATACTGGAGCATAAAAAATACAATTGTCTTATGTCTAACATTCGTGTTTCCGTGTAGAGATCATCAAAAGGATATCTATTGTCCTTGGAAAATATCAGTTTTAAAAAACTTCTCTGCATAACTCCAATAGCATCAATATGAGTATTTAGAGCTCCACCCACACGGCTATTCCATAGCGAATGTGACTTTCCACAAAGTTTTTAAATACTTTAGCGGTAGGATTTCTTTGAGTTTCCTAAATTTGAATAAAATTGTCCTCAGTTTATTAACGGTATATTTTATATAATAATAATAATAATAATAATAGGGCTTTATTCAGTCAACTATGGGTACCTAATATAACAATATAAATATACTTATATGATTGAATAGGCGCAGTGTTACTGCTAAGCAGTGTTTTTCAACTCAGCCTTCAGCATATAAACTAAATTAATCAACTTCATTTCATGTATGTTATATGCGATATTATGGCAGTATGGCCTTCCCATAAATATCAGGTTACAAGCGATAACAATTCTCTAGGAAAAGCTGATCTTTGTCATCAGCATCCGCAGAAGTTCTACGATGTGAACCGCTGATGCTGAATCAATATTCTGTAAGTTTATAAAAGGAAGAATTCTAGTTCACGAAGTCAGTTGAATAAAGCTCTTCATTATATCTAGTCGTATTTTGTAACGGTGGTACAAACCACCCCAGTATAATTTTTAAAAAGTCTCTCATATAATTATCGACATAACAAATTGGCGCAGTCGCTGTAGGATTCCGCGAACGTCACTGGAACACGGCAACTCCTCACTAGTGGCGGTGGATACCAATCCTTCACCGGAATCGAACCTGAGGGAGTCATCACTTGGAGAATCTGCGGAAGGAACACCTGGTGAAGCCCCTGGCAGAAGTCGACAAGAACAAGGCGAACTCGATGCTTCAACAGACAAAGTAAGAAACCACATATTGAATTGTCTCGTACTTTTCGTTTTCTCATATTTTATCTGTTCGAATATCCAATTAATCCCAATATTCTACCCAATCTCTACTATTCAATCAATACAAGTGAACTGTTCAATTATCCCGATAATCGCACTGATCGATTATTACTAGAATAGTTAAATAAAATGCCTAACGATTCAGAAACTCACGAGGAAAATCAGCCTCAACCTCTAGAGCCATACAAACTTAGTGAAATATTCTCCATAGTACCCGAGTATGATGGAAATCAAATTTTCCTTACAACGTTTCTACAAGCGTGTGATACTGCTCACGCGATGGCAGTGGCAGATCAAAAAACTTTAGTTGTTTTACATATAAAAAATAAACTTCGTTCAAAAGCAGCCGAACTAGTAAACTCTCTGAACCCATCGACATGGGACGAAATTAAACATCTCTTGGAAACACATTTCGGTGATTCTGGAGATCTCATAGCATTAATTCAAGACCTACAAAGAATACGTCAACTACCAAGTGAGTCAGCATTCTTTTGTTTCTCGTTTGCAATCACACAATGCAAAAATGCATTCATCAATCAATAAACAACTCATGTCGAGAGAACAGAAAACAGCACAATCACATCTAGTCGAAACCATGACACTTAATACCCTTTTGACTGGACTTGAACCGAAGATAGGACAAATAGTTAGGGCAGGAAATCCTCCGAATATGCTTTCAGCTATCATTAGAATCAGACGCGAACTCCAATTATCATACTTTGAAAATCAAAAACTGCAACCCAATCGCAATCAAAGTCAAGCTCCTATTCGGAAACCAAACTCAAACCAACCTGTAAAAAATTGTTCTTTCTGTGGTCGCATGGGACATTTGATAAACGAATGTCGCACCAGACAAAATTCGACTCAAAATAATCAATCCTTCTCAAGACCAACCTTCCAGAGACCTTCAGTTCAGAACAGGAATGATCAAAGACCATTCCAACAACCTGGTCCTAGTCAAAGACCACCACACTTCCAAAATCAATATCATCAAAATCAGTTTCAACAGAACAGACCTCCAGTTATCAAACCAAACCCAAATTTCAATAACCAAAGACCCTCCACGATACAACCCAATCCAAACTATCGACCAAATAACCAAAAGACGTATCACATGAATTACCAACAATTTGACACTCAGTACTATGATGACTATGATCAGAATCAAGAAAACTACTATACTGCTAGTAGCTCCGAACCACCTTTTGATTATCAACCAGACTATTATACGGATAATGGTCAAACCCAACACGAATCGACCAATACTGAAAATCAAAACGATTTTCCCCAGAACTTTGATACTCAAAATTTTCAGTCAGACCCAATAAAGGGCGATCCTCCCAACTACTTCCAAGAGGAATCTCCAGATCAAACCGTAGCTCATCTTCGAACCCAAATTCAGACAATGAATTTGGACGATTTCAATCCAACACTGAACTTCCCAGAACAACAGTTCATATGAAACCACTTCTATCAGTAAACTCAGAAAATCTCTATTACATTAATGATATTACCAATACTTTCAAAATTCTGATAGATACAGGAGCAGGACTCTCCATTTTCAAACCAAAAACTTGCGAAAATTATCGAACACGTTTCCCAGAAAATATTGCAATTCAAGGCATCACCGACCAGAAAATAATAATCAAGGAATCAACACTGATCCCCTTCATACCTGACGATCCCCATAAGATATACATTCATAATCTTGATATTGAATTCGACGGACTTTTAGGCTCTGATTTCTTAGAACACTATAATTGTATAGTGGATCTCAAGAACAAACAACTAATAACCAATTTTAAAACTGTTCCTCTTTTTAAAGTGACAGACGACAGTAAACAAACACAAATAGTCGAGCCAAAACAGATTTCTGAAAATCTAAATCAAATTTCAATTGAGCCTCGCACTGAACGAGTCTTCAAACTGAAATGTAATCTGAAAAACACTGATGCTATACTGATAGCACAATAAATTGAAAAAGTCCGCCTACCGAATGCCATTGTCAAAGTAAATGACAAGGGTGAATTTTTAACTTCAATAATCAATGTGAATGCGATCCCAAAAATTGTTATTTTTTCTGAATTGTCACTGGAACCTATCCAAGAATTTTCAATCAATAACCTCAATGGAGGACCTCAAAATCTAAGTGTAGAAACAGACTGACACCACATCATACAACAACAACTACGTCTTGAACACTTGAACGAGGAAGAAAGCGAAATGACTTCAAACCTTTGTTTAGAATACTCAGATATCTTTTATTTAGAAGGCGACAATTTGACATTTACCAACGAAATAAAACATTCGATCTACACAAATAACAGTAAACCAATTTTCACCAAATCATACCGTTATCCTCAAATCCACAAGAAGGAAGTCAAAAATCAAATATCCAAAATGCTCGATCAAGGTATCATTCAACCTTCGGTATCTCCTTGGTCATCTCCCGTATGGGTTGTGCCCAAAAAAATTGATGCCTCAGGGAAGCAAAAATGGCGTGTAGTCATTGATTACCGCAAACTCAATGAACTCACAATAGGCGACAAATATCCTCTCCCTAATATCTCTGACCTTTTAGACCAACTAGGGAAGTGCCAATATTTCACCACACTCGACCTGGCCTCTGGTTTCCACCAGATCGAGATCGATCCAAAAGACATTCAGAAAACAGCCTTTTCTGTCGAAAATGGCCATTACGAATTCGTTCGTATGCCATTCGGTTTAAAAAATGCCCCGTCCACCTTTCAACGCGTCATGGACAACATTCTCATGGGCATTCAGAACGAAAGATGTCTCGTCTATATGGACGACATCATCATCTATTCCCCCATAATTCATGAACATATCTCTAGATTATCTGAAGTCTTTAAACGTCTTCGCAAAGCCAATCTCAAAATTCAGCCGGATAAGTGCGAATTTCTTCGCAAGGAAGTCGCTTACCTAGGACATCTAATAACCCAGGATGGTGTAAAACCAAATCCTATTAAAATTGAATGCATCAAAAATTTTCCAGAACCCAAAAACCCCAAGGACATAAAATCCTTCCTAGGGCTTTCAGGCTATTACAGAAGGTTCATACCGAACTTTGCCAAAACTTCAAAACCCCTGACAAGACTATTATAAAAAGATATCACCTTCGATTTCAATCAAGAATGTAGAGAAGCCTTTGAAAATCTCAAACAGGCACTAACAACCTTTCCAATTTTGATATACCCGAATTTCGACGAACCCTTCCTTCTCACCACTGACGCAAGCGCATTCGCCATTGGCTCCGTTCTTTCTCAAGAACCTATCGGAAAGGACCTTCCCATTGGTTATGCGTCTCGAACCTTGTGCACCGCTGAAACCCGTTATTCGACAATTGAAAGGGAATTACTCGCAATAGTTTGGGCAGTGAAGCACTTCCGCCCGTATCTTTTTGGACGGAAGTTCAAACTAGTGACAGATCATCGACCCCTGACATGGCTTTTCTCCATCAAAGACCCTGGCAGTAGACTTGCTCGTTGGCGCCTAAAGCTCGAAGAGTACGACTACGAAATCATCTATAAACCCGTGAAAGTCAACAAAAATGCGGACGCACTTTCGCGAATCAAAATCAATCACTTTGATCATTGAGCAAAATTTCAATCCAAAATCTTACATTTGGAGGAAGAAAATCCGAACGACAACCCTGACGCAGACAATCAGACAGCCAATCAGACAGACAAACAGACAAAGAATCAGGCAGACAATCAGACAGACAATCAGGCAGAAAATCAGGCAGACAATCAATTAGACAACCAAACGGACGAACCAGACTTGCAACGAATGGCCAATGAATTTGGAACATCCATCGATCTTTACAAAACAAAATCAATAATTGACTACCCAAAAATTGAATTCGTCAATACTCAATTATTGGACAAATCGAATAAAAATATCATTACGTTCTTTTGGCAAAATAAACTACAAGAATTCCATTATAACATCATTGAAGATATTTTCGAAGAACAGGCAGACTTCACTCACGACAAAATAAATGTTCTAAGTAGCAAGTCTGTAAAAGACAGAAAATACTATATTATTGCAATACCTTACAATCCTGATGAAGTCAACGAACAACTGTTTTATATTCTTTATAAAAATCAAAATGAACTCGACCTCTCGAAGACATACTTTGTTGAAAACAATCTAGAACTCCCTGTCCTAGAAATTCTTTGCTTCATTTACAATGACAGAGACATTAAATTGAAAATTTGTCAAAATATAATAAGAACACCCATTCCGGATGAAATTCCCGTAATTCTTGATTATTACCACTCAGGAAAAGCCAACCTTCATCGTGGCATAAATGAAACGATTAGACGAATTAAACAGAAATTTAATTGGCTTAATTGGCAAGGCTTAACCAAAGATGTAGAATACTTCATCAAAAACTGTGAAATCTGTCAAAAGGTGAAAGTATGTAGGAAAAATTTAAACAGTCCCCTGGTTATCACATAAACACCAAAGACCCCTTTTGAACGAATTAACATTGACATCTGTGAAATCCCCTCAAGAAATTACGCTCTTACTATCAGGGACGAACTGACAAAATTTACCCAGGCTTACCCTATAGAAGACAAGACAGCAAAATCTGTTGTCAATACCCTTCTGCTATACTTTCAACATTACGGAACCCCACTCCGAATCCATTGTGATTCAGGTCGGGAATTCGAGAACAACATGCTTAAAGACCTATGTACCCTATACGATATAAAGCTGACCTACTCTAGTGTAAACCATCCTCAGTCCAATGGATCACTAGAAAGATTTCACTCTACATTAATGGAAATGATTAGGGCACAAAAAACAGAAAATCCCGATGAACATCCGTTCAATATACTACCCTATACAGTCATCTGTTATAACAACACCAAAAATAAGAACCACGGTTTCACACCATATGAACTCGTATTTGGACATACTTCTAGTAGACCACCGGAGACACTATACAACCAAAAAGACCTAATATCCAAATATGTGCGATATTTAAATAATAGAATATCCCACTACTATAAAATTGCACGTGAAAGAACTCAGACTCAGAAAGAAAAAGCCAAAACTCGATTTGACAAAAACGTTTCGGACAAAATACATGAGTACAAAGTAGGTGACAAAGTGTATGTAAAAGAATCGCAAATAAAGGACAAATTGCAAAATAAATTCAATGGCCCATTTGAAATTTTGGAAATACTAAAAAATTCCGCCATTTTAGTAAATTGGAAAACAAGACAAAAAACAAAAGTAAATTTCGACAGACTAAAACCCTATTTTGAAGACGAATAATTTATTTACAGGTTCATCCTGCTGATCTCGACAGTCAGTTGCCAGTACAAGCTTGAACCAATCAATAATACAATCGACATCTTTTATCATGAAGAATCCTTTCTTAAACTTTCTAACGAAAAATGGACTCTACTGATTTACAAAGACTTAGAACCAATCAAACTAGCTTTCGACAAAAATAACAAAATCCTAGAAGGCATGATGGATCTTCTGGAAACAAACAATGCTAGAATGGAAGCCTTTAGAGCTCAGTTCAACACCCATACAAGCCTCATCTCCCAGCTTTCCCAATCACTTGATCTAAAATACCGTGAAATATTTGCTGACACTCGATCTTACACCAGAATGAAACGTGGATTAATTAACGGTGTAGGAACATTTTGGAAAGCCATCACCGGTAGCTTAGATGCTTCCGATGGGGAATATTTCAATGAATGTATAGACAAAATCATTAAAGACGAATATCAACTTGAAAATCTCATGAAAAATCAAATATCGGTTACAACTTCAGTTATAAAGAGTTTCAATAGCACGATACAAAAATTACAAATTGACGAAGAAACATTCAATAATGATTTAAAAGAAATCGAACGTTCAATATATAGTCTTTCCGATGAGTTAGCTTTTATTCAGGCACAATTACAAATCTCGGAATTGTGTGAAGCACTAATGGAAAGTTATACGTTCCTTGAATCAAGTCTTGATGACATTTTGAATTCAATTACGTTTGCTCGTCTTAAAATCATTCACACATCGATCATATCTCCAAGAGCCCTAGTTAACTCTCTTCAAGAAATATCCCAATCATTATGAAAAAACAATTTACCACTTCCAATCTATTTGTCAAATGTTGCCCAATATTTGGAAATCACTGAACTCCACGCTTATCAAACTGATTCAAAAATAGTATTCGTTCTCAAAATTCCTCTCGTAGAACCCGAAACTTATACCCTATACCGCCTTTTTCCAATTCCTATACTGGATAACCGAACAGGATTCCATCACATCCTGACAACTTCACAAAAGTATATCGCGAGAGACGACGATTCAATGCTATACGTTTCACTCTCTGATTTGAAGAAATGCAAGAACTTGGATACCTCTTCAATAATTTGTTCCGATGTTCTGCCATACCCAATCGACAACAATGCCATATGCGAGGCACAGCTCCTTCGACAACTGGTCGATGTACCGAATACATGCCAATCATCAGTCATCTTCGCCAAAAATTACAATGCCTACGAATTAGCAACAAATCTGTGGCTAATATCATTGTCCGATCCACTACCAGTAACCATCAAATGCATCGACAGAGAAGCAGTCACCCAAATCATCAACAAAAACTCACTTCTCAAACTACAACCCGAATGCAATGCATTTATAGGAAGTACACGAGTCCATTCGAAGCGCTTCGCACACAACTACAAAAATATCACGTACAGAAACCAACCAGTAATGATACCATTCAAATGCTGCGATTAGTTACCTGAAAAACACAGTCTTCCAGACCTGAAACCGCTGAAACTGAACAAAATCAATACAACCTCAGCATAGCCCAGCATAAGTTGAACCAATACTCTGAAGACTTAGACAAACTAATCAATCAACCCTATGTGAACAAACACATTTCATGGTTCACATATCTCACAATTGCGTTGATCATCTCATTGATTCTTCTGTACCTGTTCTGCAAATGTAGACGCAGAAAGTCCACAAGAATTAGTATCACGGCACCGGATAATCAACCTCCACCTTCACCCAGACCATCAAGAATAAGAAGTCCCTTCAGCAGATTTGTCCCTCGAAGACGTCCAAGCGTCCATCTCGAAGAACCAATAGAAGAACAACTAGAGCTGACCTCATCCAGCAACAAAGGATTTTAAATACAATTTCAATTTTCATTATTTTCTCAAATTCAAATTTTATTTTATTTTTCAATATAATTGTTATTTTCAAAAGTTGTTGCTTTTGCACCAACTTTTTATTATAAGAGGGAGTTGTTATATGCGATATTATGGCAGTATGGCCTTCCCATAAATATCAGTTTACAAGTCATAACAATTCTCTAGGAAAAGCTGATCTTTGTCATCAGCATCCGCAGAAGTTCTACGATGTGAACCGCTGATGCTGAATCAACATTCTGTAAGTTTATAAAAGGAAGAATTCTAGTTCACGAAGTCAGTTGAATAAAGCTCTTCATTATATCCAGTCGTATTTTGTAACGGTGGTACAAACCACCCCAGTATAATTTTTAAAAAGTCTCTCATATAATTATCGACATAACATGTATATTCTTTTTTCGTTTTGTACCAATTGTACAAACTTTCAAAGGAAAGTCTTCTCATAGATCCCGGACAGCCATTAGGCTTTGTGGTTTTTCAGTTTACTTGCAGACAGCTGAATAATTGTATCTGTACTATTATTGTAAATTTGTGAATTTTGTAACATTCTGTAGTTTCTGTGAATAAACATTATTATTATTAGAAGTGGTAAAAGCACACAAACATAATATTGGAGTGCAACAGTAGAATGCATATGGAAAAATCAAAAGTATGGTGCAAATTGAAAAGGATTTTAATGGAATGTCGAGGTAGACTTTTCGGCCAAAATAGGTTTTAAGGGAAAAGTACAACAACTCGATGAAAAACTTCGCGGAAGAAAATGGTTACACCCGAGGAACTGAATCAAAGAAATTTTGGGAACCAGAATCAGAGGATATTGGTGGTATGTAGCGAGGCGGTTAAATACTGGCCATTGAAACTTCCGCTTGCATTTGGCCAGGTTTAAATCCTGGAAAACGAGAAAAATTTTCTCAATTTCATAGGAGTCGATTGGCAATGTAATTTGTCTAGATACCAAACCCGAAGTCAGGTACTTGCTTGGAGTGCGCACCGACCCCGGGGTGGTGCTGTAGGTTTTCTGGGTTTTCCTACTTGCCTTTGGGTACACCCCTAGAGTGTTTATGAGGAAGGATTATTATATTATTAATGTTCTAACTTCGTTAAGAAATAACTATTTAATCAACTGGAAAAATGTTTTTCATTTCATGTATTGACAACATCAAAATTATATTATTTATATCTATAACAACCCCTTTCTTCTTCCTATTTTCCTCGGCTGATCATAATGATGATTCCCAACACTTATATTATTAAATGAACATGACCTACATGAAAATGCTGAAGATTCAGTTAATTTTTGTGATGCAGAGTTCTTCTCATGATGGTAATAATATACATAATACCTTCATGAAATATGTAAAACAAAATTATTTTTCATCTCATCGGGAGAAACGAGAAAATCTCATAATATTAGACAATAAAGATTCTTCATTTGAGTTCTCATGATGTTCCTGAACGAAATCTTCTTACAAACTCACGGGGGAAGTTGGCTGTCAGTCAATTAGGCCTACTTATTCTGTCATCTACTCCATATTGTCACGCTCGGATGGAACTACCACTTTTTGTAAAAGATTTGTAAAAAGAGGGAATCGTCTTCATTAAAAAATTTGGTAAATGTATTGTGCTTCCGGTACAATTTTTCTCGAAAGCCACTCAATAAGGCATATAAAATGAAGTAGGAGCACGGGAAGACCTAGAACACCCATTGAAAAGAAAAATATCAATTTGTGGACTATTCATAGATGAAGAATGCCAGTCCTGACGGAATTTTGGAGGGAGAAATCTCCATGTAGAAATAAAATGTCCATATGGAGCCAGGACTATGACTGTTGATGAAGAGATAATCCAAAGAAAAATAACATTCTGGAAAAAATACAAGACCATCAACGAATGCCATAATTGGTACTTTCAAATCCTGGGTCAATTGCAGGTCACCAAAATGAATTTTTGTTTTCTATGTTTTTGGACCCCTTCAAGGAATTAAAGTGGAGAAAATTAATCAAAAAGACGAATTCTAGAGTGACAAATTGGAAAGAAAAATATCAAAGTTTTATTTTGAATACGTTCTATCTGAAATTATAGATAGGTAGGACAAATAGAGACATGGAAGTGCGAGACAGAATAAAAAATTAAAAATGGGTAGGGTCTTGACTACAATTGAATTTTAAATTTAAATTCGTTATGCTCAACGAACTTGTGTCTCATTTTCAGTTATAAACTAGAACAATTAATTGTTACTTTTAAATTTTGTCTTCTGTTTAAAATATTTTATGGTAGTTGTTGTATACAGGTTTATTGAGTAAGAAATATGAATAGACGTTTTGTTGAAGTTTGTTTATTTTCACTACTGACGTTGTTGCATAACCATTGTTTTATATATATTCAGTGAACTATGACTATATAACATATCTTATTTTTTTTTTAATGAACTAACAGTATCATAACTATATACTCTTGAAAGTACCCACATATTATTTAAATTCTGAAAACGAGAATCTTCTTGGAGCAGTTACCAATCTACCCGATCGAGTTCTTGTATGAAAAGATTCATCTTTTACTGAACTTCTGGAGGGGGTTCTGCATTCAGACTCAACTTCAAAACCTAATTTACTTGTTGAAGGTACTACATCATCAGCTGTTGAATCAATTTCCCTTTGATATTAATTTGGACTGAAATACGTATTCTGATAGAAAGTGTCTGAAAAACTTTAGAACCAGAGAGATTTTACTCCATTATTTTTCACAGAATGATTTTCATTATTTGTCATTTTTGATACAAGTATGGGTTTTCTGTTTCTCCTGTATACTGCACCTTCTGGTGTAATGAGTACATAAGATCTAGGATATTTTTTATATACTTCAGAAATTACTGCTGGTAACCAAGGACTCATAGGAAATTTTTTGAATAATACGTTATCACCCACATTCAGAATACTCAGTTTATTTGAATTACTCCAATTTTTTCTCATTAGATCTCGCCCTTTTTCAATATTGTTTTGATATTGTTTAAATGATACCTTTCTTGGCTTCAAGTGCGTATTCATGACAGGAATATTACACCTGAGTTGACGACTCGTGAGAAGTTGAGAAGGAGATGGCAAATTATTTTTTGTTGTTGTCCTATATTGTAATATTGCTAAATATAGGTCAATATTATTTTCCAAACTTTTTTTAGAATATTTTTAACTTTCAACTTGACCATCCCACTAAACATAAACGACTTGCATAGAACTCTCACTAGACTTACATCGCCAAGTGCAAGTTATGAACATAACTATCATCCAACTCAATGCAATTTCTAATCAAGCTTGACCCTTCGACACACTTGGTTCTGTAAACTTACAAAAATGACTTTCTGGCAAGTTAACTACAAAGGATTGAATACATAACTTGTATTTGAAAACTTGACAAATAGTTTATGTAACTTCATTCCAAATCTTCTGAAAATTGTAATTTGTAAGTTTATAATAGGAGTCTCATTGTGAACAGCATAGGAGAACTTTCAGATCACTTCTAAAATATGTAAGCAAGTGTGCACAAGAATGCCATTAGTGAACTTGAATTCGTAAACATGCTATGCAGTTTACGAAAGTCCATTTAAAAATTCCCAAAACATTCCATTTGAAACTTCGTTCGTCTTATTGAAAATTTCAGGTGAAAATTTATAGAGCATTTCTAAAATGATATTCACTTGAGTTAGCGACATATTGAAAACTTTTACGATTTAGAAAAAAAAGTTATTCTTCATTGAGATTCCTGCACGTTCTAGATACCTTATATTGAATGATCATACCTTAAAATGTGGCAGTTGTAAATGAGTAGGTACAGAGTAAAAAAATATGAATTTGGTACATGTTTAATTTAAAGCACTTTTACTTGTAACAAAATCGGAAATTCAAATTATGAATTATTAATGTTCCAATAAGCAATCATATATATCTAAAAGAAATACTTCTTTTTCATATTCTTCTCCTACCAATTTCTACAAAAATTTTTGTTAAAAACTAGCTAAGCCTTTGAAAATTCTCCGACTTCACTACGACAGCCAATGGTAAACTTTAAATTGTTACCGTATGAACGCCATATTTTGTTCTGATCAAATTTTAATTACAATTTTCGATATTTTCACAAATAAAAGTATCCTCTAACTCGTATTTTTTGACACTTTCTCAAATACGGCTAACAAATTTTTGATTATTCATAATTAGGTTCTAGAACATGCAAAACTTTTCATGAAGTAACTTTTCTTCTTAAAACGAAAAATAAAAAAGTTTTTCATGAAATATTATGTCGTCAAGTCAAATGGATACAATGTTGAACTACTTACCTAAAGTTCTATAGAAATGATCGTCAGATTTGTGTTTGATATTTATTGTTTTCTCCAAATACCATCATGTAAAATATTGAGAGTAGGCATGCAAAATTTTTCAAAAATAAACTTTATTGAATTGAAAGTGTCAGACTCTAATCATGTTAAACTTTTGTCAAACATTTCAATTTTACATCGTAATAATGTAGAAAAAACTCCAATATTTTTTTTCAATGTATCTTCATCAACTGTTTTTTAGCCCCAAGAAGAAAATGAAAGTTATTTCTTTCTGAATATTCTCCACTGTTAGTTCCTACATAAGATGGACGAGTTTAGGGAAAAGAAGTTTTCAATTTACAAAAAACTATTGAAGTTATAAAGTGTTTAATTACATTTCTATATTCATTAGGTCCTAATGTTCCTTCTGTCGTTCCTGCAAAAAAAGATGACATGTGAGATTGGTTCTCGTTAACATGAAAGGTATGCCAGAATGAAATTGCCAAAAGAAAATCTGAAGGAATTTCGGAAGAAAAGACTTTTTACTGAAAATATTGGGTTTTCAGTATTTCTCTAGAAATATTTCTCAATAATCTTTATTTACATATTCTACTTTATAATTCATATGCTAATAACCAAACTGTCAAGTGATTTTTTTCAACTCAAGACAATAGAAATTCCTACTTCATTTGATGGTTTTTGGCAAATGAATTTTGAAACACCCTAAAAACAGATTTTGCAAAAAAACTTTGAAATTATGAAATTGGAGTTAATATCTAATTTTTTACTTTTTGGTGTCATATATTCTCATTAAAACCAATTCATATTTTGAAAATGCACCTTGATTGTCAAAGCCAATGATATAATTAGGGGAAACAATGAATAATTACATGGTAGTTTTTCGGGTTTTCAGGCCGACGTATATTTTGAGAAGATCTCGACGTTTCGTCAAGATAGATTTTTGCATGTTTCCAGTTACTCATTCAATTCACATGCAAAAATCTCTCTCTTGAGAAGTTCAACCACTCGTGTTTGCGAAACGTCGAGATCTCAAAATATACGTCGGCCTAAAAACCGGAAGAACCACCATGTAATTAACTATGGCCGCAAAAGCCTTTCACAATTTACAATGAAATATGTTTAAGAGCTTGTTTACTCCCAGCATCCCCCCTCTTTCGAATGAGTATTATGATTATAATAATTCTACTCAATAATTATACCTAGCAGAGGACACAGACTTACATTATGTGTAGATTTTGTTTTCACTGAACGGGATAAATAATGCCAGAAGTATAAATAAGCATGTCCCCCATTGTCCTTTGCTTTATACCTTCATTGGTCTTATTGATGTTCTGATTTAATTTTAATTTCAATATTTTTAAACATACGAAACTGTGAAATTGTTCGTGAAAACAAACAAAAAAATAAGTTTACTAGTAGGTATAGTAATCTGTTACGAATGTGTTTTCCTAAACATATATCTGTCTACCTACCTGTACAGACATTTACGCGATGAAAGCCTTCTCATATGATACACAGTAAACAAATTTCCCGTAATTGAAATCAATTCTGCATATATATCTAGGTACACTAAACAATAATTCACTCACCTTGTTATTCATTTTGAATATATATCTTCATTCTTCACATATTTCAACAATACCAACACAAATGTAATGAAGACGCGAGTGAAGCGGGATTTCGTTATACATCACTACTACACTAGTTCACCAACCACATCAGCATTAGAGCAAAAGCCAAATGCAAATTCAAAATGGATACGTAGACGGTAGATCACGTGACCACGATATAACCATACAGAGGACGAGATCTGTAATTGGTCACAATATTGGCGGGAAGTTTAAATGACAAGAACAGTTGTCTTGTCATTACGTGGATCATAGTCAAATAGTTTAATAAAACCACACAACAACGTCTGTTTTGTGGATAAAACCACAGAACACTTCAAAACTACCTTGCAGAGGCGTTATTTTATGGTGGATTGTTTCAAATTGTGTTAAAAATAAGCCAATAGAAATGACACCACTGCTAGGCAATTTGATAAAACTATTTGACCATGAGATACGGGCTTTGTTGAGCCACCGGTGAATAATCAATGTGCCCTTTTTTCAGTTTAATCTGTTTATTAAATAATTCAGGTCAGGTTAGGTTCGTCTAAAATTTACGAATTTTTAACTAAATTTGCATGCAAAGGTTTTGCATGAATTTCCCAATAATTTATCACCACAAATTTACTGCAATCTTAGGATGCTGAAATAATGTACATCGAAGCTGGGATCCAACTTGGAAATGATAGTTTTGAAATGAAAACCTTCTAAACAATTGGTTGTAAAATCCCAAATAATTCATGACCCAAAATTTACGACAAGCTTTGGTTTGAGAAATATCACATCAAAGTTTACATCAAACTTACTGATACAAGTTTTAATAAATATATGTTAAGGTAAGACCGGGTAATATTGACACTGAGGAAACATTGACATGATTTCTTTATTCTTGCGAACTTTAGAAACTACCGGCAACACCGACGCTATTCCGCGGGAATTTGGTCAGCAGGTATACCGCCTAACGAACTTCACTATCATTTATCCAACAATAATCGTGTAGCTCTGTCACTGCGTTGATTTATCAACAGTGGTTAATTTTTTCACTATTACGCGCGTGTTGGAACTTCGTTATTAGGGAATAAAATTGATATTTGTTACTTTTTAGAGTTCTTTAGAGTTTATTCCACTGAAATGTGTTTTCAATTATTCCAGCATAAAAACATGTTTTTAGGTTATGGGGTTAACATTGACATGGGTGTCAATGTTACCCTGGGATTTAACCCTTTCCTAAAGCTGAATTTTAATTTCAAAATGTCACCAAAAAAGCGCCCATCTTCTGCACGCAAGTACAAGACTTACAGTAGCGACTCTTTGAGAAGAGACTTAGATTGTATTAAAAATGAAGGCATAAGCGTCAAAAGGGCCGCAAACCTCTACAATATTAACCGTTCAACTCTTATCAATCATCTGAAGAATCACAAATGTGGACCAGTTGGCAGACCTACAGTTTTAACCCAAGAAGAAGAGCGGCACATAGTCCATATTTTAATTAAGTTGGCAGAATGGGGATTTGGGATGGATCGGTTTCAACTGAAAATACTTGTTCAAGATTATTTAAAACGAATTGATCGACGAAACGTCTTTAAAGACGGAATTCCTGGCAAGGATTGGATTGCTGGATTTGAAAAACGGTGGAAAGAAGACTTAAGACGAAGAGTAGCTCAAAATCTTCCTAGAAATAGAGCAGAAGCGTGTTCTAAAGAAGTGTTACAAGATTTTTACATTAAAATAAATGACTGCATTGAACGACTTCAGCTGCAGAGAAAACCGCAGAACATTTTCAACTGCGATGAAACTGGTTTACAAACCGACTGTGGAGTTCAAAAAATTTTATGTAGGAAAGGATCTGCAAACCCTCATAAAGTTGTGGGCAGTACAACAAAATCTACCTACACCATACTTGTTTGCTGCAGTGCCACAGGAGAATATCTTCCGCCTTATATTAATTTCAAAGGTTTGCACTTATATTCGACGTGGTGTCAGAATGGACCAGAAAACGCTGTCTACAATTGCAGTCCTTCTGGTTGGATGGAGGCTGATCAGTTTTTCAGCTGGTTCAAAGATGTTTTTGTTAAAGCTACAGCTGACTTAGAAGGGTCAAAGATATTAATATATGATGGACATAATTCACATATAACTGTGCCATTAATAGAAACAGCTTTACAAAACAACATTGAATTGTTATGTTTACCTGCACACACATCACATGTTTTACAACCACTCGATGTGGGAGTTTTCAAGTCGTTGAAAGTTGCCTGGAGGAATGTTTTAAAAGACCATTATCATAGATCTGGTTGCAAAAGTGTAGATAAAGTTCTATTCCCTTCTTTGCTGAAGAAAACTATCGAAGCTGGGTGTTTTTCGAGGGCTAATGCAATAGGTGGTTTTAGCGGTGCGGGGATATATCCCATTGATAGAGATAAAATTTTGGAGAAATCTATAGAATCAACAGTGTTTGACGAACCTCTTCAAGAAAATACTGCTGCTGATAAACCTACTTCAATTCATTTACGAAACACAGCCTCAGATACGAATAATAGTACCCCAGTGTCTTCTACAAGTTCTGAGCTTTTCTCTCCAAAACAATTGGAAGTATCTCTACTATCTGTTTTACAAATACAAGAAAAACCTATTTCTTCAGGTAAAAGAACTAAGGTTCGTAGAAAATTTGCAGAGTGTCTTACCTCTGCGGAAATTTTAGAAAGAATGACTGCCGAAGCGAATATGAAGCAAAAAGAAAAAGAAAAACAGGCTGAAAAAAAATTAAAACAAAAAGTTAAGAACATTAAGACGACCAAAACAACTGCTAACAGAAGCAAAATTCAAGAAAGTTCCGAGGAAGAAAGCGATGGTAGTTTGATACTAGAAAGTGATATACTGTCAGAAACATTTTCAGATATGGAATATTTACAAGATACAGAAATTGAGAATAAAGAAAATGAAATCGAGAATAAAGACAATGAAACCAAAGTAACTGTTGGAGCCTGGGTTTTAGTCAAGTTCAAAAGCGATAAAGGTTTCCACAGGTTAGTTCATTATATTGGACAGGTTACTGAAGCAGTCGAGTTTGGTGAAGAGATAGTCGTTAATTTCCTTCGTAAAAAAGAAAAATGTTTTATGTTTCCTGAAAAAAAGGATGAGGCTATTTCACCAGTTCACGACGTAGTAAGAATCTTACCCGAGCCTTACATTCGACGTGGGATGCATTCCTTCAATTGTGATGTGTTTCGCACTGACAAAAATGTTCCTCTCATCGTTTATTAGTCAAGTACTCACTAACTTCAATACAGTTTTTATACAATTTACAGACGTTTTGTTAATTTTCAGATTAACCTTTTCTCCATCAGGAGAAAACATGTTTTGTTTCCAATATTCATAATAAAAAAATTCAAATTTCGATATTGGCTAATTTATTTTTGATATTACTAAGTCAATGTTACCCTACCTGGTGCAAACATTGCATTTTTATCCATTTCAAAAGGATTTTAATGTAGGTGTCAATGTTTCCTCATGGTAGGGTAACATTGACACATTGCATGAAAAAAAAATAAAAAATCTAAAAAAGTACTAAATAATATTTGGTACGATATTATATCATAATTGTAGCTCACATCATGGGACAAGTATGTGCTATGAAAATAGTGAATATTCCCTAATAATTCTGAGCTACACAGGCATTTTTCCAAAGTTGTGTCAATGTTACCCGATCTTACCTTAAACAAGTATTATTTTTAATGTGTTTTGAAATTTAACATTTGTAATTGGTAAAAAACTGTCAGGTATGAATTTATGCCCGGATGTATTCGGTAACTGAGCAATATCAACTTAACGTATGCACATTTTCTGCCTTGGTGAGTGAATTTTCCGTTTCAAGTTTGAATCTGCAAGGGAGTTCTCTGCAAGTAGTTGTAAGTTTCCATGTTTAGTGGGATTCGACTGTGAAAAATTTGGACTGGTGGTGACATGCTTGATGTCCCACTCTTTGAGAAAGTTTCTGAAATGATTCGAAGAAAATGGCGGACCATTATTTGAAATCAAATAAACTGGAAATCCATGTCGAGCAAAAATTGACTTCAGTTATGTGAAGACGAATATCCTATAGATATTTTTGCAAATTCTACGTATTTCGAGTAATAATCAACAACTAATATGTAGGTGTGGAACTATTAAAATGAAATAAATCTACACCAACTCGCTCCCAAGGATATTTTGATATCGGTTGTAATAATAAAGGATCGGACTGATTACTGGATCTATATTTTGCACACACACCACATTGACTCACAATATTCTGAATATCTGCATTCATATCATTAGGCCAATACACGATACCGCGAGCAAAATTTTTAGTTTTACATATTCCAAAGTGTCCCTCATGTAACTTCATGAGGATTTCAGAACGCATACTAGTTGGAATAACCAAACTAGAACCTTTGAAAATCAAGTCATCTATCACATGTATTTCACCCTTTATATTAAAATATGGTTGCACTTCATGATTGACTTTATTTTTGGAAGAAGGCCAACCTGACATGTAGTAATCTTTTATGACTTGCATTGCACAATCCTGTTTTGTTGCTTCTTTGATAATAGCAAGTTTTCATCAGAGACAGCTTAATTAGTAACTAGTAAATTGACAAGAACTTGTACTTTCCTTTCTAGCTCAGTTTCTTCTGTTTCTGGTAAAGCCGCTAGTGAGAGAGTATGAGCAATATAAATCAATTTACCAAGAACGTAAGTAACTTTGAGCTGATATGATTGTAACGTGAGCATCATTCGTTGCAATCTCGTTGGAACCTCTGTTAGTAGTTTTTCGAACAAAGCTACCAATGGTTTCTTTTCTACATGAACTAAATGCCCATATAAAAGTTGATGAAATTTCGTACACCCGTATTGTATGGCATGTAGCTCCTTTTCAATTTGAGCATATCTGCACTGACTAGAATTTGAAGTTTTGGAAGCAAATGCAATGGGTTTGCTTTCCTGTAAAATCACTGCACCTACGGAATTTTGTGAAGAATCTACCGATGAAGATATTGGTTTATTATGGAACATTTTTTCGAACCAAATAAAGACAAATCTTTTATGAAAGGAGTAAGGTAGTTTATCATACCTAGAAAACGTTGTATAGTTATTATCCTAACGAGTACGGAAAGAGTACCATTCCCGCATGAGACTGCCGTTACCCGAACGACGCAAAGCGGAGTTCGGGTAAGCAGTCGAGTGCGGGAGAGTACCTTTCCGTATGAGTTAGGATCAATATTTTTTCTACAAGCGCATTGAAACATCTTAGGTCGCTCTCTTGAACAAACTTTTGCGTGCGGGAAAAATTATTCCCGCACTAGTGCGGGAAAAACTCACTTAAAGTAACAGTAGCGTGCGGGAAAATTTTTCCCGCACTAGTGCGGGAAAATGACACCTCTCAAACTAAATTGCTTGCGGGAATAGGGCGGAACACGCACGCTTCAGAGGTATCTGACATTCCCATGATTCCTGAAAACAATAATCCCCCTAATGCTGAAGACGGTGTATCAAATGATAACAATGCAGCAGTAGATGGACGAGCAGCTGCAGCAGTAGATGGACGAGCAGATGCAACTACTGATGAAGGAGGAGCAGTGGTTGGACCAGAAGCTGAAGTTGCAGTTGAAGAACATGCTTCCCAAGATGAAGTTACGAGAAACGGAAACAATGTAGTAGACAGTACTCCGACATCACAACCCAAATCATTTGCAATACTAAGCCCAAAAGACATTATTCCTTTGCCTACACAAAAAAGCCTAAAACAAAGAAAAACAAACCGAAAAAAGGGTAAGACAGCGATAATAACATCTAGTCCATACAAAAATGAACTCTTACAAGAAAAATTGAAAAGAGAGGTTGAGGATAATAAAAAGAAAAGAAAGCATGATGAAAATGACGTGAAACCTTCAACATCCAAAAGTGTCCAGGTGAAGAAAAAACAGAAAAGACGAATTAAAAGAGAAATACAATCATAAAAGGAGATTGCAAAAAAACAGCTTTTTCAATCAGATGATCAACCATACGATGAACAAGATGTGGAATGTTTTTATTGTCGTGGGCCGTTCTCTAAGTCTAAGGATAACGAAGGTTGGATTAGGTGTTGCAAATGTAAGCAGTGGGCACACGAAGAATGTGCCGGTTGCGAAGATGACGACGACGAGTTTGAATGCGAATTTTGTAAATGATCCATTTAGTTTTAGTTTTGTAATTTTTGTTACTTCGATCTCATGAATCTTACCAAACATTATTTTCCGTTAGCGAAAATGAGTTTATTTGATTTTTAAATTTGTTTCAATGTTTTCTCCTATCTGATTTCTCAATAAATATCTCACTTCGACATGTTATTATTGATATCATCTGGTATTTATATCGTAAATTATCCTATGCGGGTAATGTAGCCAGCCCCAGCCACTTTACCCTACCTATATGGTTAAAGTGGCCATTTTGCAGCTTGCAGAATCAACTCTCTCCTATCGAATATTACAATTGTTCAACAGAAATAAAAAATATTACATATTTCTAGACTGTCTTACCTGGATAATCTTGTAAGTTTCCTACTTTCAGATATCTCGTAAAAAATTATTTTCCGTTATTGTGGCCACATTGCCCATCCTTCCACTTCACCAATTTATCAAATGATACCTCTGTACGCTTTTTATTGAACATATTGAAAACTTCTAAAGCTCCTGGCCCGATGAAATGTAATAACATTGCGACTTCCAATCCAAAGATTGATTTCCGTCCATTTTCATATGTGAAATGGATCCCCCAGACTCGGTTTCTGCCGTGGCATCTGACTAATTTCATTTTGTGACTGATTTTGCATGATTTGTATAGAAATATTTTCCTGGGACTCCGCTGACTATTAGAATTAACGATTCACTTCTGACACCATGTTATATACAGCTTTATGGAGTACGAAATATGAATAGAAGTTTTGTTGAAGTTTTTTATTTTCACTACTGACGTTGTTGCATAAGCATTGTTTTATATATATATATATATATATATATATATATATATATATATATATATATATATATATATATATATATATATATATATATATATATATATATTGAAGAATTGAGGAGTGACCGTCTGCGGAGTTGCCACATCAATTATTTTTACAGATATGTTCACTATCAGTTTCTTTTGTTATTTGCAGCTGGAGAGGAGGGTAGCATAATTGTTCAAGGAAGTATTGATATGTGTTAGGTAGAAAAAATCGAACCATTCAACATATCTTGAGTTGAAAATGGACTAGAAATATGCGATGAAAGACTTTCATAAAGTTCGTACATAAAGGGTATCAAAATAAGTAATTTAATGTTGAACATAAATAACAATATCTGAACGGTATTTGAAGAGTAGGGATGTACTCTACCAGAAATTTTCGGTGGATGAAACATGGTTCAAAGATCTTTCGATAAGGACATCTGAAATACTATTCACAGGGTGCAGTCAATTAGTTTGCCAGTAAAAAAATTGTAAAACCAATAATTATCATTCCATGGATGTCATTACTACCTTATCCAAAATATTTTGGGAGTGGTAAACTTCGTGATGGAAGTCTGCTGCCGCATGGAAAAAAATACAGTTGAAAAAAGGGATCAAAATAACGCATAGGCAGGTATTCAATACAATTTGTTCGGCGGCCAAAGGGACTGAAAAAAAATAAATTAATTGTTTTTCTGACAATAGTAAACTTTGTAAAGAAGTCCGCGTTCCACATGGAAAAAAATACAGTTGGAAATAGGCTATTCAAATCGATTATTTTTGCTGTCAAAATGACAGAAAAAAAATAAGTTTCATTCAGGCAGTCAAGCCAGATTCGTCGGAGAAAACCTGAGTTCGCTAAAACGATCCCAACCACAATTTTTTGTTGAAAGTGTGACATCCACCCTGAAACTCACCATGAATATGATTAAAGATTTAATTAACATCAATTTTGAAATTGTTTCACTTGATATCGAATACAAATAACTATTAACTGTAAATGCAGCTCCAAGATGGTGGACAAGATTTGTGCTTATGGTCCGATTCGATTTAAAATTTTGTGACGTAGAAAACATAGAAAAGAGTTCTGGTGCGCAAGACTACCAGTGGAAAGAACTTGAAAAACTTGACATTTCCAGCACTTCAATTTTCTTTGGATGGCCATCGAAGAGTTGGAAAAAATTAAAATATTTCCTCAGGCTATAAAACTATGTCAAGGAGGTACGGTGCATAAAAACCAGAAATACCAGTGGAAAGAGCATGGAAAACATGACATTTACAAAATGACAAATCTTTTGGGTAGCCGTCGAAGAGTTGAAAAAAAATTCTCAGGCTATAAAACTATGTCAAGGAGGTACGGTGCAAAAATACCAGTGGAAAGACAATGAAAAACATGACATTTTTCAATTGGATGGCCTTCGAAGAGTGGAAAAAAATTAAATATTTCCTCAGGCTATAAAACTATGTCAAGGAGGTACGGTGCATGAAAACCAAAAATACCAGTGGAAAGAGCATGGAAAACATGAAATTTACAATATGACAAATCTTTTTGGATGGCCGTCGAAAAGGTTGAAAAAAAATATTTTCTCAGGCTATAAAACTATGTCAAGGAGGTACGGTGCATGGAAACCAAAAATACCATTGGAAAGGGTATACAAAACATGACATCCACAATACGACAAATCTCGATGGATGACCGTCAAAGAGTTGAAAAAAAAAATTAAATATTTTCTCAGACTACAGAACTATGTCAATGAGTTACGGTGCATAAAAAACAAATACCAGTGGAAAGAGCATAAAAACTATGACATTTCCTATACGACAAATATTTTTGGATGGCCGTCGAAAAGTTGCCAAAAATTTTAAATATTTTCTCGGGCTGGTACGGAGCACGAAAAGACAGAATTCAAACTGGAGTGACATGAAATACTTCACAAATATACGGTAAAATCACTTGTAATATTTTTCCTCAGATAATCTTATTATACAGTTCGAATTTTTTCACATTTTTCAAATATCGTTAATAATTAACCGATCTCTAATAAACAATGTAGACATTCAGCCCTATGCTGTATCACTTCCGTCAAAATTAACCTCACCGTTATTCGTCATTTCCGTTATTTTGCTATGATTGGTAATAGCAAAATAACGGAAATGGCGAATAACGGTGACGTTATTTTTAACGGAATTTATACAGCATAGGGCTGATTATTGAATTCAGAAACCATATGAAAACCGTTATTATTCAATGCTCAGATTACATGAAAAATAAATGTTTGTTTTGTAGAAGACTTATCAGAACAAAAGATAATATTGTAGTAAAAATGCACTAAACTAATTTTATTAATTTATTTTAGAACTCGTCTTAAACAATAATTTATATCACAGTTACTATTTACAAATTTATCTTCACTGTCAATCTCTATCTGCGAAGTCTGGAACTATATTTGTAACTCTCTGTGACTGTCTATGACTCTCCTGCCATCTGCTATCCAGCGGCTTATATAGTCGCATTTACAGTTCTCGATAAATCGAGTCTATCCGGCGACTTCTTAAATGTCCCTAGAAACTTCGGTTAAAAAATTCGCGTTTCTTCTACGTGACTCATGTGTTTGTGAGCTTAGGAATGTTTTCGTGGGGTGCATTTTAATGGGGTGAATGCGTAATGAGATGATCAGGGCCGGTCTCGAAATCGTTACATTGCCCCCTTCTTAAAGACGTTTCGTCCCGAAATGTCATTTTTGGAGTGTGGAGATATCTGCAAGATTTTCCATATCTGCACCTGGACGTTCGATGGAAGTATCATTCCACAGTCTTCAAGTTGGCTCGAGGAAGATGATTGCAGCACACCAGAATCTTGAATCTTGAATATTGTCTCCAACATGCTCCTTATAACTCTCCAGTCCAGCCCATTAATCCCACAGGCTAATTTTGGGATTGCCAGGTCCACAAGATTCTGGTCCAGCATTGTATCTCTTAATCTGGCGAGGCTCCTTCAGACATCTTCATAAGACGGTTTATCTCGGGAATGCTTCTTGGTAACCAGATAGTAGATGTTTCTCTGGCCCTTCCTCAGCTGTAGCACCCCTTCAACTTCCGGGTTCTGTTCCCGCAGTTCCTGGAGTTGACCTAACTTCTTGGACAATACTACGGCTATGCCTCTGGACATTTGGAATTCTTCTGTCAGACAGTGAGCTAACGCGTAGTCGGCAGGCACCTTGAAAAGGTCTCAAGGCTCCTGTCAGGTTACCCTATGTTGAACCTTCTGTCCGTTTGAGTACAAGGACATGAACCTCTGAAATGTCATTTCATCCTCCGGTAGTCTGATGGTGCGGACTTTGTCGTGGTTTCCGACGTAAGGGGACAACCTATGGAAGTGGACTACCCTAGGTTTTCCTCGTGGTGGCTTATGTATTCGATAGACAAGGTCGTGTATCCTTTTCATGATCTTATATGGACCTCCCTACGAGTTCCGAAGTTTCGGTGATAGTCCACGGCGACGTTTAGGGTTGCACAGCCAGACAAGGTCACCTATCTGATATCCGCTAACATCGGCCTTGATGTCGTAGGTCTCCTTCATTCTGTCGCTGGCACTCTGGATGTTCAAACGGACTCGTTCATGAATGTCGTCCATCCTCTGTCGTAGTTTTCTGACGTAGTCATCTCCCGCAGTGTCTTGTCCTGGTAGTATCCCAAACTTCAGGTCACAAGGAAATCGCAGCTCTCGGCCCATAATAACACTAGCAGGGATTTGGCCGGTTGACTCATGAACTGCGGAACGATAGGCCATCAGGAACAGATGAAGGTACTGGTCCCAATCTTTCTGGTGGTCAGAGACTACCTTGTACAGATGGCGGTTTATCGTCTTATTCATCCGCTCCACCATTCCATCGGACTGTGGATGTAGAGCCGTGATTCTCGTTTTACGGATGTTCAGCATCTGACACATCTCCTAAAACAGGTTTGACCCGAAATATCTTCCTTTATCCGAATATAGCTCCAACGGAACGCCAAATCGACAAATCCACTCCTTTACTAAGACGTCGGTAACGGTGATTGCTTCTTGGTTGGGTAGTCCATCGCCACAAGGATATTAGTCTAGTCAACAAGTGCCATTTAGACCAACTTTTTTCAGCAGTCTCCGAAAATTATGATTGAGGTGTCATTCGATTCGGAATGACATCCAGATGATTTTTGAAAAAAATTAAGTTCCGCATGAAAAAATTGTAAAAGTTATTAACAATTAACTAAAAAAAAAAGATGGCTTTAGTATTTTGTAAATATCTCAAAAACTAATTAAAATTTTTTAAATCTAAAAAAAGATTCAAAAAGAGGAGGAAATTTCCTAAAAAAAGCTCAATTCCCGGAATTGTAGCATCAATATTTATAATTTTCCCAGAGGGATGAAAATACGGCCGAAAACGGGTACTCTGGCTCGGGCAAGCCACACCCACTTTGGACACTTTAACAATAAAAATTATTTTAAAATACTAAATATGAAAATAAAAAATTGGAAAAATTCAGGCACTAACTGAATAGATTAATGAACAATAATCCGCTTGAAAAAAATTTTTATCACAATTTTTCAATTAGTTAATCAATAGTTAATTAATAATTTTTTTCTGCTTGAACATGAACATTGCAAGTGTGATAATTGTTAAACTATAAATTTAAGATTTTTTTCCTCTTTTGGAGCAATTCTTGAAAGGCTTCAGAATAGAACCCCGTTGGAAAAATTAAAAAGTTTTTATTTTTCAGTTTTTTATTAACAATTTTCGTTGTTGCAAAATTAAATACTTAAATTAATCATTGAAAAAAAAATTTTTTTTTAAATATTATCAATAATCCGTTTTTATGTTATCAGGAACTACATAGAAATAATTTTTTTAAATTTTTATCTCTAATTGTTTAAAAAATTGTTATAAACAAATGCGTTGTTTATAAGATAATTGAAAATTTTTTTATGGAATTTCAATCTTTGATACAAATAATGATTTTTAAAAGAAAAATTGTTCCTTAAAAAAATTTTTTTATTGCTTGAAAACGCATTTGTTAATTAACAATTATTTTCTCCCGCTTCTAATTAATATTAAGGAACCATTTTTTTTTTTTAAATCATTATTTGTCTTTCTGATATAAAAAAAAAATTCCATTTTATTTAATTTTTCATTGTTTATGCAATAAACAATTTGTTATGAACAAATAAATTTTTACTTTATATTTTTTTTTCTATTCTAATTTCTGTCACAAAAACAGACATGATTTTTTTCTTTTTTAAAATTTTTTTTATTATTTTTTATTTAATTTTTAAATATAAGTTCTCTCTAACTTCGTCATTCTTACCTGGTCTTCATCCTTAAAATTATTATAATTTACAAACTAATGGAGATACGATGAAAATACTTAAGACTTATTTATTCTCCATTACTTAAAAAACAAATTTAGCAGAAGAGTTTAGTTGTTACTTATTTATTTATTGAATTTATAGCAATTGTTGTAAAAATGTTGAGTAATGAACAATAATTGATAAGATACTTGAATGAAGTAGTCATATTTTTAATAGTTGATAAGATTTTTAAGCATTAAAACAAAAAAAAAATTTTTTCCCTAAGTATTTTTCAACAACAATTGCTATAAATTCAATAAATAAATAAGTAACAACTAAACTTTTCTGCTAAATTTGTTTTTTATGTAATGGAGAATAAATAAGTCTTAAGTATTTTCATCGTATCTCCATTAGTTTGTAAATTATAATAATTTTAAGGATGAAGACCAGGTAAGGATGACGAAGTTAGAGAGAACTTATATTTAAAAATTAAATAAAAAATAATAAAAAAAATTTTAAAAAGGAAAAAAAATCATGTCTGTTTTTGTGACAGAAATTAGAATAGAAAAAAAATATAAGGTAAAAATTTATTTGTTTATAACAAATTGTTTATTGCAAAAACAATGAAAAATTAAATAAAATGGATTTTTTTTTTTATATCAGAAAGAAAGACAAATAATGATTTAAAAAAAAATGGTTCCTTAATATTAATTAGAAGCGGGAGAAAATAATTGTTAATTAACAAATGCGTTTTCAAGCAATAAAAAAATTTTTTTAAGGAACAATTTTTCTTTTAAAAATCATTATTTGTTTCAAAGATTGAAATTCCATAAAAAAAAATTCAATTATCTTATAAACAACGCATTTGTTTATAACAATTTTTTAAACAATTAGAGATAAAAATTTAAAAAAATTATTTCTATGTAGTTCCTGATAACATAAAAACGGATTATTGATAATATTTAAAAAAAAATTTTTTTTTCAATGATTAATTTAAGTATTTAATCTTGCAACAACGAAAATTGTTAATAAAAAACTGAAAAATAAAAACTTTTTAATTTTTCCAACGGGGTTCTATTCTGAAGCCTTTCAAGAATTGCTCCAAAAGAGGAAAAAAATCTTAAATTTATAGTTTAACAATTATCACACTTGCAATGTTCATGTTCAAGCAGAAAAAAATTATTAATTAACTATTGATTAACTAATTGAAAAATTGTGATAAAAAATTTTTTTCAAGCGGATTATTGTTCATTAATCTATTCAGTTAGTGCCTGAATTTTTCCAATTTTTTATTTTCATATTTAGTATTTTAAAATAATTTTTATTGTTAAAGTGTCCAAAGTGGGTGTGGCTTGCCCGAGCCAGAGTACCCGTTTTCGGCCGTATTTTCATCCCTCTGGGAAAATTATAAATATTGATGCTACAATTCCGGGAATTGAGCTTTTTTTAGGAAATTTCCTCCTCTTTTTGAATCTTTTTTTAGATTTAAAAAATTTTAATTAGTTTTTGAGATATTTACAAAATACTAAAGCCATCTTTTTTTTTTAGTTAATTGTTAATAACTTTTACAATTTTTTCATGCGGAACTTCATTTTTTTCAAAAATCATCTGGATGTCATTCCGAATCGAATGACACCTCAATCATAATTTTCGGAGACTGCTGAAAAAAGTTGGTCTAAATGGCACTTGTTGACTAGACTATATCATCAGATGGTGGGAACGGGCCAGCGATGTCAATGGCAATCCTTTCAAATGGGCTGCCCACATTGTACTGGCGTGTCGGGCCTTAGATCTTGTTCGAGGCCCATTGCTGGCAGTCCTTGACGTTAGTTTGACAATTGGCCCAGTAAAATCGATACCTCACTTTCTGGACGGTCTTCGTCACTCCCAGATGTCCTCCGGTGACCCCATCATGGATTCCTCGGAGCACTTCTTGTCTTCTGCTCGTGGGAACTACTACCTGACGTCTTTCTCCCCCGCCATCCTCCGACTCCAACCACGCTTCAAGACTCCAATGTCTAGAGTGAGAGTTCCATTGAGCCCAGTAAGATTTCACGAATGGAGAACTACTGGTTATTTCCTGCCACGACGGTCTTCGATTACTCTTCTTCCAGCCGATGACTAAACCAAGATCTGGATCTTTCTCTTGGTCTTTCTGGATCCTGTTGTCATTCCAGTTATCATCCACCGTCGTAGTTCTGCAGAGTGTCGACTCCTTCTCCTCTGCTCGTGCAATGCGAACAGTCGTCTGGGCATGGTCTTCGCGATAGGGCATCTGCATAGGAACGCAAACACAAAGTATGCAAAAATATGTAGAAGTACAAACAGAAACAACTTGGACAGCTGATTTGGCAAGTCTTCGTCAAGAAATCATCGAAATGGACAAAAAAAACAACA
The DNA here is from genome assembly GCA_958502065.1 of Chrysolina americana. Lineage (NCBI taxonomy): Eukaryota > Metazoa > Arthropoda > Insecta > Coleoptera > Chrysomelidae > Chrysolina > Chrysolina americana. The sequence goes on from OY293416.1 coordinate 27,415,050, forward strand.
GACTAGAAACAATAGTAATCTGAACTGAAAACAAGAAGAAACTATCGAACACTTGAATATAATAAGCAGGGAAATGGTTACAACTATTGACATCTTAGAAAAAGAAAATTCAAGTCTTGCAAACGAACTAGAGAATAAGCAAACTAACAAATACCTAATAGATAATAAGATGAAAGGACCTTCTTTGATATTTAACAACAATGAAAAAGCAGCATCCATCCAGTCAACAACTAACTACGCCGGGCAATGGGAAGAGCTGAATGAAGTAGGCGAGAAAAATTTTGAACTTAGTACTAAAGTAGAAGTTAACCAGAAGTTGGAGAGTATCAATGGCAATAAGAATCTCAACAAAAAACCGGCGCATGGGCGTGATTTCTCTTCTCTGGAAAAAGAACTTCAGAATGCTAAAAGCAGAAAAGACACCCACAGCAACAAGTCTTCGCCTAAAGGAAATATCTTGATAGTAGCATGAAATTTAGGTAAAGACGACTTGGCAAGTGTTATGAACTGGCAAACTCAAGGAGATTATATTATTCAATCGCTGATAATACCCAATGCACCTGATGGAGTGTTGATAAAAGCAGCTGTGTAGAATTCGTTAATTTTCAATAAACATGATTCAGATCAGGGATGAAGGAAAGAGCATTTTCCATAACATATCTCGAGCAGAAAGGTGTACAAAGCCATTTGTGCCTTCTATGATTTTTTTTCGGAAACTCACCCCATGTACACCCTTTCGGACGACCTGGAAAACTCGGACAGGGATGAAGAAACTAGGATTTCACATAACATATCCCAAGCACAAACGTGTCCAAAGCCATTTGTGCCTTCTATATTTTTTTTCGGAAACTCACCCCATTTACACCCTCTCAGACGGCCTGGAAAACTCGTGGTTGGTCTCAGGGAATAGGGAAAATGCATTTTCCATAAGATATTCCGAGCAAAAAGGTGTACAAAGCCATTTGTGCCTTCTTTGATTTTTTTTCGGAAACTCACCCTATTTACACCCTCTCGGACGACCTGAAAAACTCGTAGGTGGTATCAGGGATGAGGAAAAATGCATTTCACATAACATATCCCAAGCACAAATGTGTACAAAGCCATTTGTGCCTTTTATGATTTTTTTCGGAAACTCACCCCATTTACACCCTCTCGGACGGCCTGGAAAACTCGTGAGTGGTATCAGGGATGAGGAAAAATGCATTTTCCATAACATATCCCGAGCAGAAAGGTGTACAAAGCCATTTGTGCCTTCTATGATTTTTTTTCGGAAACTTACCCCATTCACACCCTCTCGGACGGCCTGGAAAACTCGTAGGTGGTATCAGGGATAAAGGAAACATAACTTGTGTTGAAACGTGTACAAAGCCATTTGTGCGTGCTAGAAATTTTAAATATTTTTCTCAGTGTACATTTGTGGATGTGGATAACTTCACACCCGTGAAAAGACTCCCTTATCGAGAGAAATAAAGATCAGCAACAGTGGTACTTCAAATCAGTACCTTTCTTCACCCTCAATACATGAAACGACGAATAGTGCTTCTTATTCTTTTTTAGGGCAACCAAAAAAGGCAAGAATGATATATAGAACTTACAATGCTGCTATTGAATATTCAATCTGCAAGAAACATACTTGATGAACTTATATTATTACTGGAATATAATGACTACCCAGATATAATACTTCTCACAGAACATTGGCTAAAACCTAAGGAACCTTTTTTTAACCACATTATAAGTTAATTTCTAAGTATTGTCGATTAAGCTCCAATCATGGGGGTACTCTTGCTCTATTAAATAACACAAAAAAATTTCTAGAATGGATGGAAATGCTTTTATTTCGCCCATTCATGCATCCATTGTTTGCCAGCTGGCGACTTCAATTAGGAGCCATTTGAGAGCTGCGTGATCAGTTCTCGGTAGGAATCTTCTCCCATACACGTACTTGCAAAGTACACCTTTGACAACAGCCAACAGCTCCCGCCTGGTGACACAGTAATTCCGCTCCGGTTTACTGACGGTCTTGCTGAAGTAACCGATGACTTTCTCCTGTCCTTGGATCTGAGACAGTACAGCTCCAAGCCCCACGTTACTGGCGTCCATGTCCAAAATGATTTTCTCGTCCAGAAGGGGATAGCTCAGAATTGGTGCGTTGGTCAATGCTCCTTTCAGCTTCCTGAACGAGTCTTGGTATTCTTCAGTACAGGGTGTCCACCAACCTGGAAAACCTGGAAAAGTCCTGGAAGTGAGGAAAAGACGTTAAAAAATGCCCTAAGTCAGGGAAAGTCAGGAAATTATATTTCCGGACATCTGGGAAAATAAAATATAAATCTTGACATCAATGCCCCAAGACTTCATCATCGATAATTAACCTACAATTAATATTACCTTCCTAAACATACCCATTGGGAAATTGAAATTTTCTTTAACAAAAGAAATAACTTTTATTTTCATTCCATAATTTTTTTGAATGATGAGAAATTATGATCACTCAATATATGATTCACTGATAATTAACCATAATTATCCACATAATTAGGCTCAGAGTCTGTTTGAACAGTGAAGTTTTTATCAACATATCCGTTACTGGTCATGGAAAACTTGAAAGTAAGACCTGGAATATCTGGAAAAGTCAGGGAATTTAATTTTACAAAATTGGTGGGCACCCTGTCAGACCACTGGAACTTTGTTTACCCTTCTGTATGCCTTGTCAGTGATTTAGCGATGTTAGCAAACCGCAGCACATATCGGCGATAATAAGTGCATAAACCAAGAAAACTTCGAAGCTGGTGTATGTCTTTCGAAACGGGCCATTCCTTAACAGCTTTAATCTTCTGCTCATCAACTGCTACTCCTTCCCCAGAGACAACGTGACCGAGGTATCGTACTTCCTTTTGGAACAAATGGCATTTCTTGGAGCTCAGCTTCAATCCGGAAATTCTTAGTCGTTTGAATTAGCAAAAGCTTCACTAAAAACCAGCAACAAATCATGGATTCAGCAGAAATCTCAAGAATGATTCACCAGGAATGAGACAGACCAAAGAGTTTATAAAAAAGCCGCTACCAACATTCACAGAATATCTACTAAGCCAGAGAAGGAGCACTACTAGAATAATAGTTGGACCTCTCACAGGGCATAGTCCTGCCAGGAAGAAGAGGAAACATCAGCACACATACTATGCCACTGCGAGGGCTTGTCAAGGCTGAGGTTTCTGATGCTGGGAGAAAAAAAACCAGAAGCTCCCAAATATATGGGAGTTCTAAAAACTAGCCTATGGAGTCTCGTGATGAAGACAGGGCTAGCCAAAGAACTCTAAACGATTTCGAGGGCACACACAATAGATCTGCACAGGTCGCGGTGTAGATGCTTATGGCACAGAAGCCCCAAAGTAATCTAATCTAATCTAGTTGTTGGAATACCTCTTCCAAGTTTTTCACATGGTCCTCGAACGATCTGCTAACCACAATAATGTCGTCGATATACACCAGACACGTCTTCCATGTGAGTCCCTTCAGAACTGTCTCCATCAATCTTTCAAATGTGGATGGGGCGTTGCAGAGCCCGAATGGCTTAAGTGTGAACTGACACAAATCTGAACCGACGGTAAAGGATGTCTTTTCTCGATCTTCCTGGGCCAGTTCTACCTGCCAGTATCCGCTCCTCAAATCTAAGGTCGAGAAAATCGTAGATCCAGCCAGCGTGTCTAGCGTTAGGGTGGCCGGTGGCTTAGCGGTCTAATGGCACAGGCCGTTCGAAACTCCAGCATAGCGATTGTCGGTTCGAGGCCGATGTAGGTACAAGAGATTTTTTCTCAAATACTCTATATCGGATCGATAGGCGACCGCATACCTTGTTGAAAATCAAGTATATTGTGAGTTATCTAGATGCCAATCTCGTCTAGTGCTAGCTTGGAGTGCACACCGACCACCCGAGGTGGAGCTGTAGGTCTTCCAGGTTTTTCGGGTTTTCCTACAGCTGAAAAGTGAATACATCACCTAAAACATCAGTAAGTCGCCCCGGAGCGCCACGGCAAATAATAATAATAGCCGTCCTCTACCCGCACAGGCTATGCCTTTGGGTACACTCAACGAGTGTTTATGAGGGAGTATTATTATTATTATTATTATTATTATTATTATTATTATTCTTGACTAGTTTCCTCAGTTTGGGCTTTTGTGCTGGCCCAATGTCCTTGGACGACCAACTTCTCCAATTCTGCTGGCATGGCACTGGCTTGGCTAACAGTTCCTCGTACACTCCTAATCACAGAGGAAATTGACGAGCAGTGCCCCAAATTTTTTTCCTTCTTCAAGGTCACCGGGAAATAATTGACATTCAATACCCTTACTGGCACAAATTTATCAGCACGCTACAAGGTTTTTCGTAGTGGATTTCCTCGTCCAATTTTCTCAACATGGAGCTTCCTACTGAACATAAACGACTTGCATAGAACTCTCATTAGACTTACATTAGCAAGTGCAAGTTATGAACATAATTATCATCCAACTCAATGCAAGTTCTAATCAAGCTTGAAAGGGCCCTTTTACACACTTGGTTCTGTAAACTTACAAGGATTGACATAACTTGTATTTGAAAACTTGACAAATAGTTCAAGGAACTTCATTCCAAATCTTCCGGTAACTGTAATTTGTAAGTTTATAGTAGGAATCTCATTGTAAACAGCATAGGAGAACTTTCAGATCACTTCTAAAATATGTTGACAGCAAGTATGCACAAGAATGCCATTAGTGAACTTATAACTTTAATTCGTAAACTTGCTATGTAGTTTACAAAAGTCCATTTAAAAATTCTCAAAAAATTCGTGAATTGAAAGTTCGTAGAATAGAATAGAATAGAATAGAATTTATTGATCTCATAATATCAAATAATGACATAAGACAGGTCAAATATAAGGAAAGTAAAATTAAAAAGTCTAGTTAAAACTAGAACATTTTCCTTAAAATAGTGAAATTAGGCAATAATCTAGATTAAAAAATACAAAATACAGTAATGTAGTATACATAAAATATCATAAAGAACAACTAGACACACAGGTACGTCAAAAAACGATAAAATCAAACGACAAATATGTTGCAGTCTAGGCAAAATTCAACGAGTATTTTCAAAATATTCTTCAACCGAATATGGACACATGTCAATGAGATAGTTTTTAGGTTTCACTTTAAATTTATGCACTAAGACAATATGTCTGAAACATTGTGGGAGACTATTATAACGTTTAATTCCCATTACTATAGGTGATTTCTTACAGATTTCTATACTCTGGTAAGGTATAGAGAAATCTGATTTATATCTTGTGTCATGAGCATGAATGTCACTATTCCGTAAATAATCGTCTCGACTTCTATGAACTGATGTAATTAAATCCAATATATAAAGGCCACACAGAGTAAATATTCTCAAGCTGATAAAAACAGGTCGACAGGAGTCTACAAATGAGATGTTTGAAATACACCTTAGAATTCTTTTCTGTGACAAAAAAACATTTTCAGCATGAGGAGAACTACCCCAAACACACATTCCATAACTAATCCTAGACTGTATTTCACTAAAATATAGTAAACGTATGTGATTTATATTGAGTGTTTTCCTTAAATTTCTAATTTGGAAACATGTTGAATTTAATACCTTTGATAAATTTAAACAGTGAGTTTTAAAGGACAAATATGAATCAAAAAATACTCCTAGAAATTTCACATTTTCTGTTTTTGTTATATTTGAGTTATTAACCAATATATCAATGTTAGGGGAAACAGTTTTTTTGGCGAGGATGAAATGAAATGAAATTAGTTTTAGTTGTGTTGAATAACAAGGATTGATCACTTGACCAGGCAGAAAATTTCAATAAAGCATTCATAATATTTACCTTTAGAATGTTTGGGTCTTTATCACTAAACAGAAATGTTGAGTCATCTGCATAAAGGGTAGTAAATGACTCTGGTATGACAGAAGGTAACTCATTTATTATATATTATAAGATAATAAGATAAAAGATATATTATAAGATAAACAACAAAGGTCCAAGTATGGATCCCTGTGGAACTCCTTGTGCATTTACCATAAGATCAGACATATGTGTATTTCGTTTATTAACAATTTTGACGGATTGTAACCTGTTGTGTAGGTACGATGATAACCATTCGTACGCTTTTCCCCATATACCATATTTATGAAGCTTGTAACAGATTCTTATTGTAAACTTCAGGAGAAAATTTCTAGATCAATTCTAAAATATTATTACAGTATTTATACAGAATTGGCGACATATGGAAAACTTTTTTATTTTACGTTTTAGAGAAAAAAAGTTATTCTTCATTGAGAGTCCTGCATGTTCTAGATACCTTATATTGAATGATCATATCTTAAAATTTAGCAGTTGTATATGAGTATAGAGTAAAAAAATATGAATTTGGTACAAGAGTAAAGCACTTTTACTTGTTAAAAAATCGGAAATTGAAATCATGAAAGGTTGTTCATAATAAAAATACATTTTTTTTTCATATTTTTTCTACCAATTCCTACTGAAATTTTTGTTAAAAACTAGCTAAGCCTGTGAAAATTCTCCAACTTCGCTACAAGGGCCATTATTTAAATGGTAATCTTGAAAAGTGTTCTGATCAAATTTTCATTACAATCTAACTCATATTTTTTGATATTTTCTCAAATACGACTAACAAATTTTCATATTTGATGATTCATAATTAGGTTCTAGAACATGCAGAACTTTTTAAGAAGTAACATTTCTTCTTGAAACGAAAAATAAAATAGTTTTTCATGAAATATTATGTCGTCAACTCAAGTGGATACAATGTAGAACTACTTACCCAAAGTTCTATAGAAATGATCGTCAGATTTGTGTTTGATATTTATTGTTTTCTCCAAATACCATCATGTAATATTGAGTGTAGGCATGCAACATTTTTCAAAAACGATCTTTATTGAATTAAAAGTGTCAGAATTTAAATCATGATGTGAAACTTTTGTCAAACATTTCTATTTTACATGATAATAATGTATAAAAAACAAACTAAAATAAAACTTCTCAAAAACTCGTAGAGTACTTTCGCTATTGTTACTCCAATGTTTTTTTTCGATATAGGTATCTTCATCAACTGATTTTTTTTAGCCCCAAGAAGAAAATGGAAGTTATTTCTTTCTGAATATTCTCCATTGTTATAGTTCCTACATAAGATGGACGAGTTTAGGGAAAAGAAGTTTTCAATTAAAAGAACTATTGCATTTATAGAGTGTTTAATAAAATACATATTACATTTCGATATTAATTAGGTCCTAATTTTCTTTCTGCCGTTCCTGCAAAAAAAAGATATGTGAGATTGGTTTTCTCTATGAGAGGTACTTATGCCAGAATGAAATTGTCAGAAGAAAATCTGAACGAATTTCTGAAGAAATGACTTTTTTCTGAAAATATTGGGTTTTCAGTATTTTTCTATAAAAATTCTCAATAATCTTTATTTTCCTTCAAATACTTCATTCACATATTCTACTTCATAATTCAAATGCTAATAATCAAACCTTTTTTTTTTCAATCCAAGTCAATAGAAATTTTTACTTCATTTGATGGTCTTTGAATGAATTATAATACACCTCAAAAACAAATTTTGCAAATTAATTTCGAAAAGATGAAATTGGAGTTGATATATTTTTCTTTCTATATTAATATTTAAACTATTTGAATCTAATTTTTTGACGTTTTGATGTCATATATTCTCATTAAAACCGCAATTCATATTTTGATAATGCACCAAGGTTGTCAAAGCCAATGATATAATTGTGCCAAACAATGAATAATTACATATTAGTTCTTCGGGTTTTTAGGCCGACGTATATTTTGAGAAGATCTCGACGTTTCGTCAAGAGAGATTTTTTGGATGTTTCCAGTCACTAAATTCAATTTACATGCAAAAATCTCTCTCTTGAGAATGCCAACCACTCGTGTTGCAAAACGTCGAGATCTTCTCAAAATATAATATACGTCGGCCTTAAAACGATGAACCACCATTACCTATGGCCGTGAAAGCCTTCCACAATTTACAATGAAATATGTTTTTTGAGCTTGTTAACCTACTCCAACATCTCCCCTCTTTCGAATGAGTATTACGATTATATAAATAATTATACTGAAAAATTACCTAGCAGAGGACACAGACCTACACAAAATATGTGCAGATTGTTTTCATTGAACGGGATAAATAATGCCAGAAGAAGTGTAAATAAGCAAGCTGTCCTCCCATTGTCCTTTGCTTTATACCTTCATAGGTATTATTGATAGTCTGGTGTAATTTTAATTTCAATATCATATGGGCCAACGCAACGTACAGGTTTCTTGCTTTAATTTTTTATAAAATATTTGGCTTCACGTTTATTTAACTCGATCGGAGATGTAACTCCATTCGTTGCCTCAACATTTTTTTTGTATTTCTTTTTCCTCTCGTAGGATTTTTTTCGATATACCATAGTCTAAAAAATTGTTTTACGTGTTGAAGTAACAGGATCATTTATATCATTAATAATGGATACCTAGGTATACCCATATACTTAAATTGCCCCTTTTCAAGACACACGAAACAGTGAAATTGTTCGTGAAAACAAACAAAACGAATAAGTTTACTAGTAGGTAGTAATCTGTTGAATGTGTTTTCCTAAACATATATTAGACATTTACGCGATGAAAGCCTTCTCATATTATACACAGTAAACAAATGTCCCGTAATTGAAATTATTTCTGCATATATCTAGGTACACTAAACAATCATTTACTCACCTTCTTATTCGTTTTGAATATATATCTTCATTCTTCACATATTTCAACAAAACCAACACAATGTAATGAAGACGCGAGTGAAGTTTCGTTCAGACCCTCACGAACTTCCCAATTTTTCTGCGAATAAAGTGCCTGCCGACATTGTTCTGCATCAACGATTGGTCTGGCATGACTGGGAGCCATTTTATTTAAAAAAAGAAAATGCGAAATTCGCAAGGGTATGAACAAGTCTTGATGCGGGATATTCTTATATACATCACTACAACTACACATCACCAACCACATCATTAGAGCAAATCGAAGATGCATCCAGCAAATCCAAAATGGATACGTAGACGATAGACCACGTGACCACGATATAACCATACAGAGGACGAACTCTGTAATTGGTCACAATAATAGCGGGATGTTTGAATTACAGGACCAGCTGTCTTGTCATTGCGTGGATCATGGTCAAATAGTTTGATAAAACCACAGAACACTTCAAAACTACCTTGCAGTGGCGTTCTTTATATTGTGTTAAATAAGCCAATAGAAATGACACCACTTCTAGGCAATTTGATAAAACTATTTGACCGTGAGACACCGGTGAATATAACAATGTGCCCTTTTTGCAGTTAATCTATTTACTTAATAATTCAGGTCAGGTTAGGTTCGTCTAAAATTTATGGATTTTTTACTAAAGACGGATTTACCGGATTCATAATGCACAATTTAATGCACCCCGACAGCACACAATATTCTATGAATATTCTCACAACGTTTACAACATACCTCCTATCGAATATTCTACAGAAGTTCCGTAGAATGTGATAAGTATGTTCTGGATATTCTAGGAATGTTTCCAGGAATGATCATAGAATATATTATTTGAATATTCTTAGAACGTTTTATAATATGTCACAATATTCCGTGGAAGATCTCGAAGAATGGTCATAGAATATAATATTCGAATATTCTAAGAACGTTCTAGAATATCTTATAATATTCTATGGATGTTCTCCAGAATATATTATTTGAATATTGAAAAGAAGCAGAACCTTTGGTCAAAGTTTAAACATATATTAATAAGTACTAGTTTTGTATTCAGCTACTGTTTATTTTGAGAATTATAATTTATTTTTCATTAAAGCGATAATATATTTTTACAATTTTTGATATTCCTATTCATTTAAAGAGTGCGTCTATAATAAATATTGGAATTAAATAAATCTAACAACGTTTGAAATGTGTTTCATCAGAGAGTTATCACATAGGAAAGTAAATGAAAACAAATGATTTCAACAAACATTGAAATACCCTTCTCTCCATTTATTCTCACGAAATCTTTGTGGGAATGATTCCACAAAATATGGAGAGGTTATTCTGAACTTTAATTGAAATTATTTGTTTTCATGATATAAGGACTGCATACACACAATAAATATTGGGATTAAATAAATCTAACATATAAATTGAAACAAATAATTTCAGCTAAAGTTCAAAATACCCTACTCTCACAAAATGTAGAGAGATGGTATTTTCAACTCAAGTTGGAATTATTTGTTTTAATTCATATGTTCGATTTATTTAATCCCAATAGTTTTTATGGGCTCATTTTGAGAATATGCTGCATGAAATATTCTCAGAATGTTCTGAAAATATACTTAGATATATTCTGAGGATGTTTTGATAAAGTTCTCAGAACATTCCAAAACATACCCAGGAATATTCTCAGCATGATTTTGGAACTTGCGTTTCTGTCCCATTTTCATGTTCTCAGAACATTTGGTGCACCTTGTGAGAACATTTTGAGAACATTCAAATGTTCTGCAAAACTATTCGGATAACATTCTCAGAATAATCTTGTGCTGTCTGGGCATATGCATAATTTTGAAGTACAATTTATAACATTTCAATACTCAGATTCATATGAAACCATTTAGGAATTATAAATTATGAAACGGGTAAATGGTTTCATATGAATCTGAGTATTGAAATTTTATGAATTTCACATTAAAATTACGCATATGCATTTTAAATTATTGTGCATTATGAATCCGATAAATCCGCCTCAAATTTGCATGAGAAGGTTTTGCAGGTGAATTTCCCATTAATTTATCATCATAGATTCACTGCAACCTTAGGATGGTAGAATGATACACATCAAAGCTGGGATTCAACTTAGAAATGATAGTTTTTAAATGAAAATCTTCTAAACAATTGGTTGTAAAATCCCAAATAATTTATCACCCCAAATTTACGACAAGCTTTGGTTTGAGAAATATCACATCTAAGTTTACATCAAACTTACTGATACAAGTTTTAATATGGATATGTTATACAAGTGATATTTTTAGGATGTTTTGATACATACTTGACATTTGTAATTGGTAAAAAACTGTCTGGTATCAATGCCCGGAAGTATTTGGTAAGTATCAACATTACGTATGCACGTTTCCTGCCTTAGTGAGTTTTCCGTTTTAAGTTTGAATCTGCAAGGGCCAGGAAGTTATCTGCAAGTAGTTGTAAGTTTCCATGTTTAGTGGAATTGGGCTCGAACATCACCACGTTTCCACTGCTCGCACCCCCATCCAGGCGAGATATAGTTTCAGCCCTCTCAGGTACGCTCACGTCTTCAGCCAACAGGACAGGGACCATTTCTTTCTCGAATTCATGATGTCCATTCCAATTATTACATCGTCCTCGATATCTGCTACTAGAGCCCGGTGTTTCACTTTGGTGCTGCCCATAGTCAGTTCAATTGGGAGTTCTCCGTACACAGCTGCCTGGCTCTCCTGTTGCTGTGCGTAGCTTCCAATTCGATGATTCAATTTCTGCCGGTGTTTTGGCAAATGTAAGCCCAAGATTCGTCCTAGTCGCACCTGTATCAAAGAGTATAGTGTGAGGCTCGTTGTTAATGAGACCGTCTACGAAGACCCCTTTGTCTTGTCTTTGAAGGACAGCGACATATGCATTGTTAACTGGGGCTTGTTGGATACGGGCTGACGATTGCTCCTTGACCTTTATCGTTGGTGTCGATTTTTTCAATGTTGGACATTTGCTACGCACGTGCCCAAGTTCTTTACAATTTCGACATCGTATCAGTCTTCTCTCAGGCATAACTTCCTTCAGCACTTTTCTCACGACAGCCTCTATATTAGCGGGCTCCTGTGGGTCTTCCTCAGCCATTCGGATGTTATTCTGGCTTTTGCAGTGTTGTTTCGCATCCTCGAATTCCAAAGCCCGTGTCAGTGCGTCTACGAGATCAATTGGACGTGCTAATATCAATCCTTGCCTGATTTCTTGGTCGCGAAGTCCATCCAAGAATGTATAAACCGCTAATCGCTCCATTACGTTATTCGGTGTGGCTGGGTATCCAAGGCGAACTAAGCGTGCAATATCAGCTTCGAATTCCTGTAAGGATTCGCCCTCTTTCTGGCTTCGGTTTTTCAATCGTAAATGGTATACGTTTTCCAGTCAAATCTGACCATACCGTAATTCCAGATGTTTCACCAGCTTATCATAGTCCTCTAGTTCTTGGGAGGTGAGGGTTTGTAGGATATTCGCTGCTTCACCGCGTAACTCCAGTATTAGTGCAACAGCTTTTTTCCCTGCATTCCATCCATTTGCTTTGGCCGCAACTTCAAACTGTCGGTGATAATTTTCCCAAGGAATTTCTCCGTCGAACTGGGGCGGCTTCACGTTAAACTTCCGTATTTCAGAACTCGGCGCCCTTGTTACTTCCATTTTTCTTTCAGTGTCTTTTTAACCAAAATATCAGTCTATTATTCATTTCACACAATGAGTTTTCAGTTTATTTTTCCGCGACGCGCAAAACAATCAACTACGCAGACACAATAATGTTCAACGGATCAGTTTTTGACACGACGAACACTTCAACACTTATTTATTTCAAACATTCTACTTCTGACACCAATGTAGTAAAAATTCACTTAACTAATTTTATCAATTTATTTTAAAACCCGTCTTATTAAACAATAGTTTATATCGCAGTCACTATTTACAAATTTATCTTCACTGTCAGTCTCTATCTGCGAACTCTGGAACATTTGTTTTGTCTTGTTCAGTGCGGATGGCGCTTCGATCAACTTGGTTGTACATCGTGGTGTTATCCGTGGGGAAATATTAGTTAAACAGTTGATTATTATTCATTTGGCAGGGACAGGACAATTATAATGTTGTCCGACCTACCCTGTCATTGATGAGAGGCAATAAACCTCGAAACATGCATGTCTGCAGGTGGTCATTCCGAGCCAAATCAAGGATAATTTTCTGTTTAATTACGAGACAAGCACTTCTAATTGAGTATTCTTTGAAGAACATTGCACAAATATCTGTCAGTTGTAGTTCAATGTCCGTCGTGGTATTAGCCAGGGAAGTAGTTGTTTTCTGGCAGATGTTTGCCTTTTATTTTCCACTTGGTGGAAACGCTTAGAGAGAAGGGTACCCCTGTATTCTTTCAACATCTTCATATATTTTTATACCATTTATTTTAAAGCAGTGGAAGCAGAGTTGGACTTGCCTAATGATCATGAACAAGTTTTGAGAGCTATTTTGTTCGAATTTTTTATTGAATATTTTTCAGTCGAGCAAATTGTCTCTGTTAATTATTGAAAGTACAGTATATTTCAGGATTGAGTGAAAGAACCTTAACACCACCATAAGTAATGGTAATGGTAAAAATGGATGGTGACTGATGCGCTGTGACCTAATTAGATCTATTGTGCCCCATCTTCTTCTGCTATTTCAAGGTGCTCTCGTTCACAGCAGCCCCTCAAGCCCCAATTCCTTGAGGAATTTAAGAATTTTGAGGGGGTCTATTTGTGGTATTCAATCTTTTGTGATATACAGCATAACACTCCAAAATATGGTGTGGTGTTTCTGGATGTTCCCCACAGAATCTGCAGGTGCTGTCCTCCTCTAATCCTAGCTTCTTTAAGTGTTCTTTGAGTCTGCAGTGCCCCGTAAGAAATCCCGTGATTGTCTTTAGACTAGTTTTGCTGAGGTTAATCAGTGTCTTCGATCTTGCTCGGTTGAAGTCACCGAGGAGATCTTTGGACTGCCTCAGCCCTGGAAGTCTTTGCCAGTAAGTTGCTCTCATTGCTTCTTCAGTTTTATTGAGTTCGTCTTGGAAGTAAGATTTTCCAAGTCCGCAAAATGGTTCTGGCCCGATCAGTGGCATTGATGCCCTTTCCGTGCCAGGGTATCTGCTTGTTCATTGCCCTCCACTCCAACGTGCCCCGGCACCCAGAGGAGGATCACCTTGTTGTTCCTGCCTAGATCATTAAGTTTGTCTAGGCATTCCCAAACCATCTTTAAGTTGATGTTATATGAGCTCAACGCTTTGATGGCTGCTTGACTATCGTAGAGGATTGCGATTTCCTTGTTCCGGTATTTCCTGTCGAGGTTGAATTGAATGCACCTTTCTATGGCGTGAATTTCCGCTTGAAAAATACTGAGAAACTGTCCCATGGGTTCGGAGTATTTGGTGCGAGGCCCAAAGACTCCTGCTCCAGTTGCGTCGGGAGTTTTGGACCCGTCCGTGTACCATGTTATGGTATTCTTTCCCAGTGTTTGAATGGAATGGAATTTCTCGAAACTAAATTTTCTATTAATTTCGTCAGTTGGGAGATCGGCAAGGTGTGCACTTTCGGTGGGGGTTGAGCCCCTTACGATGTGTGCTGTCCCTTTGAGTTCGACTTTAGCCAACCTGAGGTTTGCTCCCCAAGCAGTTCTCCTCACCATGATATGGAGAGGAGTGAGGTCCAGAATTACCTCTATTGCTGCTGTTGGAGTCGACTTCTTTGCTTCTGTTATACAAAGACATGCAGGTCTTTGCACTTTATCCAGGCTTTTCTTTGTTATGGCGAATTCGGTTCTGCCGTGCCACACTACTGCTCCGTAGGTGATCATAGGCCTCACTATCATGGTGTACTTCCATCGCAGTATTGATGGGTTACAGCCCCACGTTTTTCCTGCAATGTTCCTGCATACCATCAGTGATGATTTTGCCTTGTTAACGATCTTTTCTACGTGTCTGTTCCAGAGTAGTTTTGAGTCTAGAGTGAGCCCTCGATACTTCACCTCTTGCTTCCATTCTAAAAGTCTGCTCCGTCGAGGCGAACAGCCCTTAGGTGCTGAAACTTTGTTCTTCTAGTGAATGGTACCACTGTAGTTTTTGATGAGTTAATTCTCAACCCCACAGAAAGGCACCATCTTCTGGTAGTCTCTAGCTCCCTTTCTATGAGACCGCAGAGGGTTCCTTCGAATTTGCCTTTTGCCATGATGACTATGTCGTCAGCATATCCAAGGCAAGTGACTCCGTTCCCGGTTAGTGTTCCCAGTAGTTCGTCTACTACGAGACTCCACATCAGAGGGCATCCCCTGTTTGTGCTGATTCGAAATCAGATATCGCCCACTTTCGTTTCAGCAGTTCTTGTAACCAGCATTTGGCACATCCGTCTGGATGTGGTTCTGTCCACTTTCTTGTTCGTTAGGGCCCGATTTATTGCTTCGTGAGAGGTGTTGTCGAATGCCCCCTCTATGTCTAAGAAGGCGCATAGGGCCATTTCTTTATGCTCGAGTGATCTCTGGATGCTTTCGGTGAGCACGTACAGAGCGGTTTCCGTTGATCTAACCGCCCTGTATGCATGCTGCCCGGGCTGTAATGGCACCCTCTCCAGTATCTCGGTTCTAATGTAGTTATCTACCATCTTCTCCAGTGTCTTCAGTAAGAAGGATGAGAGACAGATTGGTCTGAATGACTTCGGGAGGGTAGGGTCCTTCTTTCCTACTTTCGGAATGAAGGTTACCCATGCTCTCCTCCAGTTGCTCGGTATGTACCCGAGCGCCAGACTGAATCTGGTTGCTTTAATAATAAACGGCAGTAGTTCCGTTTGCCCTTTTTGTAAAAGGGCCGGAAATATACCGTCAATTCCGGGTGACTTGAATGGTTGGAAGGAGTCAATTGCCCATTTCACTCTTTGGGGAGTGAATATGGTTTTTGCTACCTCCCAGTCTTCTCGTCTGGTTCTTCCAGTGATCTGTCGGGTTCAAATGGTATGCTAACTGGAAAGTGCGTCTTCCGTCCAGACAGCACAGAGACGTCCTAAAGATATCTTCAAGACATCCACAAAAAACATTCGGGACATCTCAAAGACGTTCAGTGACTTTGTGATTGCGACTTCAAGACGTCTCTAAGACGTCCGTTGTCACAAATCAGGACATCTTTAAGACATAATTTTCATGTCCAATTCAAGTCCACAATGGACCAAAATCTAACCAATTCTGGACATCTTAAAAACGACTTTCTCATGTCCATTATTATAGTTGTTTAATGAACCAGTATATCAATTTACGATGCAGAATAACTCAGTCATCTTCACAATTTAATATAACAATCCAATGTTATGTAATGGTAGAACGATCAAAAACTATCGATCAATTAAGCAGTATCATAGTAACTACATGTTTCGAACCTATATAGATTCATCTTCAGCTAAGTTTAAATTATGGAAAAGAAAATTTGTTATAATAAAAATTTTTATAAAAATGGGTCACCAAGCACATGTTCAAAATAAATTTTAATTTATTTTGAATATGTGATGACCCATTTCCATTAATTTTTTTATTAAATTTATATTTTTATTAAATTTTCTTTACAACATTTTCCTCTCCATAATTTAAACTTAGCTGATGATGAATAACCTATATAGGTTCGAAACATGTACTACTATGATACTGCTTGACTGATCGATAGTTTTTGATCGTTCTTTACATAACATTGGATTGTTATATTAAATTGGGGAGATGACTTTGAGTTTTCCTGCATTGTTAATCTATACCTACTACTCCACTTCGAGACACAATGGACTTCTACCACAGGTAAGTATATTAATGAAGTCCATTAGCTACTACTAAACTGTTTGTTGGGTTTGTAATAAATCCAAGAAAAATAACTACTTATAAGTTTTTATTAACTATTATAATTTATAGTTTCTTTTTATTTTGCGCACATAACATGCCTTCCGCAGCCAAAGTTGAATCGACCCCTCTGCCTCCTTTTTGTTTTTTGATATTTGGCTTTTATCGGCAGCACCTAGAACAATTATACAATTTTCATAGTTAGGAAACAAATGAAAATAAAGGATTGGGTTTCAAAGAATCGTGAAAATAATTATTTTCATTTTTCAAATTTCATTAATTGAGGGTTTATAAAAATCTAATGTAAATAAATAAGTGACTATAATAATAAAAATGGATTTCATTGACATTCATCAGCAAGTACAACATAAAGGAAATATACAGCAAGCTATGGAAGTATAAATCCATTTCAAGTACAAATAACGTCATCCCACTATTTGGGATATAATTGTGATGAAAGAAATTGTCCTCAAAATATTTTCCAGGCAGGATAAAAGATCACATGATTTTTTTTGGTAAATAATGAAGCACATACCACAAGGTCATCAATTTTTATAAAGATGTTTTTGATGGGCAAAATGAGGAGCTGTGGCTGGCCAAGTTAGTAAGCTCAGTTTATTCAACCTTCAATGCCTTTGAATCAGTAGAACATTCGCCATCAACTTCGTATGGTTTTTGTCTCTTTTGGTCCGCATATAATATTTTTGGAGACTCATAGTCATTTAGTTATTTATAATTGACTTACCTTCATATTATATTTTGTATTTATTGAACGTCCGTATAATTCAAACGCAGCCCACAACAAAAAAAACTATTAGACATAACATCACGACGAAACAAGAACACAAAATGGCGGTTGGCAATGGAAAGGACAGTTCATTTTCGAGATCGTTCGTTCTTTGGAGCGTACACGTTCGCGAACGAGAAGTGAGAAGGAAATACATTATGCACATGTCACCAAAAGAAAAAGATGTTCGCGAAAATGTACGATCCGAGACCGGTTGATCCCGAGAGTTCCCGCTTGTTCGTTTTACATGATTTCGGATTAGTTTAGTACTTTCTCGAAGAGTACTGAAGCATTCGATCCCAGCATAATGATTGGCTGGAAAGTGACAGTTGTGGAATTCCACCAATAGCCATCCCGGAAAGTTAGCCCTGACGATATTTACTTCAAACAAATAGTGATAAGTAATAGACAAAGATTAAAATTAAAAAACTCCAAAAGTCATCTCGAATATATTTAAATCATAGACCTTTGAATGATTATTATAATAGAAGAAATATACAAAGTTCAATGTTTGAGTCGATTTAATACATAAAGATAATGTGCCCACAATATTACATAATTTCACAAAGTGGATTGTAAACAATTTTTTGTAGTTAACATAAGTAATTTTCTTAAATCAATGCCACTGGTTTCTGAAAAAAAATCAGTAGATGTACTTGTATAAGACGACTCAAAGACGTTCATTACAGGATGTCTCTAAGATGTACGTAAACAGATTTCTCTAAGATGTCCATTTTATGCCTCTGGACGTTCAGGCATAAAATGGACCTAAAATGGACTTTAAGACGTCGAGTGCTGTGTGGGGTAGGAGGAGAGCTCGTTGTTCTTCATCCTCTGTGTAGCTACCATCTGTTCTTCTGAGTTACATTGGTCCTTGCTCTCTGCCTCTCGCCATAGTTTTATACAATCTGGCTGCTGCGGGGCTTGATGTGATCGTCTCACAAAAGCTCCTGAGGCTGTTTCTCTTGGATTTCCTCATTTCTTTATTGTATTTTGTCAGCCTTTCGGTGTACCCCTGCCAATCTACGTCCCGCTTGGCTTTGTTGAATAGCCTGCGGACTTCGGATCTCAGATTTGACAGGTGTACGTTCCACCAAATGGTACCACTGTGTGATTTCTTTTCTTTTCTGGGGTAGCTGGATTCGTATGCATCCATAATTGCCCCGTTAACCGTCTCTAGGGTCTGCTCACATTCGACGTGACTGCCGTTGAACTTGATCTGTTCTATGTTACACACAAACCTAACCTGAGCAAGCTAACCTGTTCATCAAATATCACTAGCTTCTTCAGTGGGTTCAGCGATGTCTTGTACTGTCTCTGTCTCTATTGTATAAAATATTGGTAGTTTACACAGGGGCGCAGGGTACTGCGATGTAGCCAAGTACATCTTTGAAGAAATCGCGCTGGTCATATAAGGAATTAGAATTCACAGATTCACATAACTAAACTGATGGTAGCCGCGAGCAATAACGCAAGCAAAGTAGCTTTTGTTAATATGTTTCTGGATGAGTTTACTGCAAATGTATCATCACTCAGGCACGGATCCAAAGAAGAGTCACTCATGAGAGATTTTAATAAGAGATTTTTAATATTGATATCTTGAGAAAAAAATTATTATAATTTATTATCATACCTAATCAATTATCTGATATTATGAACTGGCATTCTCTCTCAGATTCAGAATAAATTATCATTACGTGTGTATTCAACAGAAAACAACTTTTCCTGGCTAATAGAGAATCGAAATTTATCTTCCTGTATCTCACTTTCAAATCAAAATCAAGAATGCAAGAGATCTCGCTCGAAACGGCGAACCAACGAACTTGGCAACGTCGACCACCTCCGTGCATCGTGCATATTCATTGGAAATGGAAACGGCTGTCTCTAGACGCTAGTGAATATTTTCATCATTTCTACGACAATTATTTCACTAACAAATATTTTGAAGCAGTGAAAGCAGAGCTGGACTCGCCTAATGACCATGAAGAAGATTTCAGATTATTTTTATTTTGTTTGAACTTTTTATTGGAAATTTTTTAGTCGATCGAAATGTCTTTGTTAATTATCAAGAGCAGACTGGGAAAAAAACCGTTCCGGGTCGGATACTTACAATACCATTGTTTAAATAAAGACAATACCTATTCTCTTTTTATTTTCGAAAACTTTTCACATTGAACAATTTCAAGAAAGTACAATTTTTTGTACTTCATTGGCGTTCCAGATTCGTTTAACTAGCAGTGGAGCATTAATTCGGGAACTTATCTGGATCGCACAGAATTAAAATGAAAAACGTATATTTTCAATTATTTAATTACCTGTAACAGCATTAAATCGATCATTCAGTCATTAAGACTTGGTAACCTCAATATGATGAAAAGCGAAAGTAACAAAGCTAGTATATTTACTGGGGCACATTTAAGTCAATAATTGCTTCAATAAATATTAGAACATAGCGGACATTCAGGAGGATGTACCACCAAAAACAAATAAAAGCTTTGAAAAAAAAGTGTAAGGGAACTCCTCAAATTTAAAAAATTCGTTGGCATTTTAAAGCAATTATAGTGTCTTGTTCGTTTTTTCTTATTGTAAAACCTACTGATAGGAAAGGACTTTAGTTATTTTCTTTCTTATTCTAATGTTACATAGTCGAAAAACACTTTTTGCCAAATAAACATGAAATAATATCCTATTTTCTAATTTTATTGTAATAATAACTTGACAGAAACTACTTAATATAATCAAACATGTGACGATACAGTCGTAGTGTCAGTAATGTATTACAATCAATTATTGATACAAAAACAGGAGAAAACGAGGTTTCGTACAGCTACAATTACATTTTCATGACGGTATTTGAAATTGTCAGTGTAGTAGACTTGGCCTCGAAAGTAGATGAAGAAGAATATTCCGGAAATCATTGGGCATACATGTACATGTGATTTCACTTGAAAGCTCAATGCATGTAATTGTAATAGTGATAAACATTTAATATCACTATAGCCATTAATGCATTCAACTTTCAAATGAATTCGAGGGTATGGTGAAAGTATTGCATGTTCGATCAGTTTGTGTCATCAAAGTTTTCCATTTTGATTTAAGCTTTTCTGCACTTCCAACTTCCATGGTCTAAAAGAACCAAAGAAAATCAATTTCCTCCAATTTTTATTAATTATGTGAAAAAAACTACAGAGAATTGATTTTTCTTTGTTTATTTAAGACAATGAAAGTCCAGAAATACCTATCTCAAAGTGAAACATTGTCAATCACTTTCAAACAAACTTTTCAATTTTTCGAGGCAATGTTACATAAACAACCGACGATTTAAAATATCGTCATATTCATAATATCAATACACTTTTCAACTATCTATGTTGACGAATTGACAATTGAACATTTTTATAGCTTTTTCTTGTTGTTAGTAAGCTAGACATTTCTTTACAATCCTTGTAAACTTGTAACAGCAAATTTAATATGTATCCTCTATGTATCACTATGTATTGTTTTGCGAGTGACGAAAGTAACATTTTTTTAATTAAGATAACAATTTACCAGCCGACACTAGTGAAACACTGTACTTTTTCTACAATCGCGTTTATATCATAACAATATTTTAAAAAAGAACGATGAATTAATATTTTATTTTAAATTAAAAATGACAGAATTTCTTTAAACATTACTTATGATTTAAATCATGGTTAATTGTTACATTCGAGCAATTATCGAAAATTATAGGAATATTACAATTTGATATTTCTGGTAGTGTATTTGGAAAATATAAATCACTCTCCGAATCAGAGATCATGATACCCTAAAAAACAATGCTTTCAGTGCAAACTGATAAACAAGTCCAAATAATCAACGAGGAATGTAAAAGTAATGAATCCAGCTAGGCAACTAGATATTTCTGTTTGATTCGGCCGTTACTTGATGAAGATCCATAGTAATTTTAGATAATACACTGGAATGATTTGATCTTCACAAACTTTATTTTAAAAACACATTACCAACGATCAATTGGATTTGAATAATTTTCTTTTGTTGATTTCGAATTGAATCGTGTTTGCGGATGTTATTAATGGAGATGAGAAGATCATACCTATATGTTTTGTTTAGTAATGAGTTTTACCTACCTAGAAATATGTTATTATTATTAATAATTAGTAGAGGTTGTGGTCTGACCTAGATATTCCAGCACTGATGAGGGGAAATATCCTCGGAAAATGTATGTATGCAGTTGGTCATTTCCAGAGAAATCGAGGATAATATTCAATGGCTGTTGCAATCAGCACAATATGTCCTCCTTGAGGAACATATTGCACAAATGGATAACGGGTGTAATTCAATGTATGTATGTATGTATGTATGTATGTATGTATGTATGTATGTATGTATGTATGTATGTATGTATGTATGTATGTATGTATGTATGTATGTATGTATGTATGTATGTATGTATGTATGTATGTATGTATGTATGTATGTATGTATGTATGTATGTATGTATGTATGTATGTATGTATGTATGTATGTATGTATGTATGTATGTATGTATGTATGTATGTATGTATGTATGTATGTATGTATGTATGTATGTATGTATGTATGTATGTATGTATGTATGTATGTATGTATGTATGTATGTATGTATGTATGTATGTATGTATGTATGTATGTATGTATGTATGTATGTATGTATGTATGTATGTATGTATGTATGTATGTATGTATGTATGTATGTATGTATGTATGTATGTATGTATGTATGTATGTATGTATGTATGTATGTGATAGACGCTCTATCAACATGACCACTGCGGCCCATGTAATGTTCGCTACAAAATAACTACTTATGCTTACAGAGATTGAATTGAATTTGACTTATATTTGTGCAATGTTCGCTACAAAACGCTGTCATTTGTCATATGTCTCATCATAAATAGAAAACATCTACCGAGTGTTTTGAAAAAATATTACCAGAAATAGAAAAAGATGGTTAGTCGTTTAGAGAGAAAAAAACATGGCCGCCATTTGACATCATGAAGGAATACATCAGATCCATCTGTGTCCAATATACGCATTAACGATATTTCGGATCTGTACGAATCATCAAAAAATAAGCACTTTCGGTTTGAAAAAATTGAGGTAGAAAAAAATTAAAAGTGAATTCGGATTGTCCACATCGAGGAGAGTTCAAATTTGCAATAAAAAGTGACAACTTCAGGTTGTCCGATTTCGATAATTTTGACATCAATGGATACGTTTCAATGTCAAGAAACGTTTTTATACATTTTCTGAGGCCAAAAGGGCATATGAGGCTATCTTCGTTATTAGTAATGGTATAGAAACGTGCGGGTACTCTAATAAGATAACTTTTATGGGAGATCTAGAAAATAATAGAATTTACTTCCGTCAACTGGAAGAAATCACATCAGACTTTCAAAACGCTGCGTTTCCAAAAAAGCGCACTGTTTCGTTTTTTCAAAACGCTTTGTTTTTTTGACATAAGACCTATTTAATTGAAACCGATCTGATTAATTCCCGCCCATTGCAAGTAGACGGTCAGTGATTTCTCCTTCGAGCATATGACAGCGGTACGTACGTTGAACGCTACGTGTCATGGAATCGACGTTTGAGAGTGAGTAGATTGACATTAGGTGTTGCCGGTTGTAAAGTGTAGCGTTTTCGCTTGAAACTGCAAGTGAATACGCCACCAAAAATTAGTAAGTCACCCCGGAGCGCCTCGGCAAATAATAATAATCGTCATTAATGCATGACTTTTCGAAATCAACCATTATTGACAGCCGTGTGCACATGGCCTTTTTCTGTACCTTATTTCAGTTTCTCTAATTCTTCCATTACAAATGTCAATAAGTGTATTCAAATAATTAAATGATCATTAATAGTTGTAATGATTGAGTTTTTCATTTCATGCTCAGGTTTACTTTTCACGTTTTAGACACCCGGCAACAACTATTTTTATCGAACCAACACCAAAAGAAGTTTGAGTTTACGTGTTAAATTTTCATTTAAGCTAGAAAGAAAAATTGCCTATGTAATGTATCTTTGGGCCATACCACAGAATTGAAATAACATTTTTAGATATATGCAACCTATTTCCTGTTGCAACGTCTTATCATACGTCCTGTTGATTGTGGGGCCCAAAATAAGTTATCTAAAGTATATCACCAAAGCCGAGGTAAATAAATACCATCAACATTACTGTTGTGTGTAGTTTTGTGATTCAATAAAATATATTCTATAATTGAGAAGTTCAGAGAATTTTGAGATAAGTGAGTTTTATTAGAGCATTGCAAGCCGTGACGAAAATTGTGATAATTTGTTACATTATACTTCTCACGCCAACACTCGGGATGAGTTTCAAAGGACAAGTAAAAATTCACATTTTCTTTAGTATTCAAAAGAGGTGTCAAGTTATTATATGAAAAAAGTGTATGAGAATGCAGTATGAAAATCATATGTTATGGACACAAATCAAAAATCCAGGAAAATTTCCAAATCCAAATAAGAAATCGTGAGTATTTAAAATAGGCGTCAAGTAGATATATGAAATATTTTTCAAATGTTACGGAATATGAGAAAGTATTGTGAAATATAATGGGTTATGAAAGAGAAACATTTCCAGCAAAAATTCAAAGTTCGAATGAAATATAGTTATTTATGCAACAAGTGCAAAAAGTAAGTGTTTATTGCACTCGACGTGAAATAGTCCGACGAGGCCGATAGGTAGATGTAGATGTAGAAAAATTATATTTTCGTTAGTATTGAAAGTTGGTGGTGGCAAGGTTATTAATGAAAAATGTTTTAAATGATACAGTCTATGAGGAAAAATCATGAAATTTTTTTCCACTTTCAGGCAAAAAGCAAAAAATTATTCATTTAGGTGCGGCACTAGGTGAAGGAAAATAAAATACGCAATTTAATTAAATAATTATTACTATCGATTTTATCACCATTATCTAGTTTTCCATTAACATTACTTATTTTAAAACTTTCAGTTCTGTAATTGTCTGAATTAAATTTTGACTGACGTTTATCTAACCACAGTTGCATTATAAAAATCAAAATCATAGTAGCCATGAGCGCGTATATTATCACGAGATGTGGTCATAGTACAGACCGTTTGCTCTATGCAGGTAGACGGTTTAGAACATAGCGGATCGGTTTTGATTATGGAGTTATTCTTGGGAAGGCATTGTTTGTTCAACTCTGACTGCTAACGTTAATATAAAATAATATAAAATATGTAGCTGTTTGAAACATGGCCAATCTCACAGAATATCTGCTAAATATGTTCGAACCTTTATGTTTATCATGATGACAGCACGTTGAAGTAGAATGACATATGAGTGCAATAAAATTTTTATTGCACTAGTGCAATAAAGAGCTTCTTTTTCCACTGAATATAGTTCAATAAAGTTCAATAAAGTTTTTCTTTTTGCATGAATGTAGAAAAATTATATTTTCGTTAGTATTGAAAGTTGGTGGTGGCAAGTTTATTGATGAAATTTTTTTTTAAATGATACAGTCTATGAGGAAAAATCATGAAAATTAGGTGTTATGCATGCAAAAAAAAATACAGGAATATTTTCTCAAAGATATTAATAAGTAGGTAAAATATTCAGAGCATGGAAGTGAGATAATAATAATGATGATTGAAAAAACGACGGTTGTCAGTTTAGAGAAAAAATAAATCAGGTGGGTAAACATAACAAAAAATATATATAGTGTTTCTAAATACGACGTTAAAGAAAAATATGTCGGTTCAACGGGGTCATAGAATTTCAACCTGTGATCTCAATGGGCTACAGAGTGTTTCAAAATTCAGCGTATAAGAAAAAAAAAACATGCTGGTTCGACGGGAGTCTTGCATTTCAACGTGCGATCCCAATGAGAAACGTATAAAGGGTGTCTCGAAATATATCGTCTGAGAAGAAAACGTGTCAGTTTAACGGGGTCTAACGTTTCCACGTGCGATCCCAATGAGGAACTTATACTAGGTAGGTATGTCAGTTTAACGGAGGTCTAGCGTTTTAACGTACGATTCCATACATTCCATCAACTGTCGGAAGAGACGTAGCCCTCACATTTTAACGTGCGATGACTAAATACATTAAATGAAAAACATAGTAATTGGAGGGTAACAGGGTCTTAGCGTTTCAACGTATAATAGTGTTGAGTTTATAAATGAGAAATATTTGAATAATACAGCCTATGAGGAAACATTATGAAAAATATGTGTTATGGATGCAAAACATTTTAAGAAAAAAATTCAAAATCCGAATTTTAGGTGCTAAGTTAACATAGAAAATATCTTTCAAATGTTACGGTATATGAGAAACCATTATGATAAATCATGGGTTATGGATGCGGAAAATGTCCAGGAAAAAATTAAAAGTTTGAATGAAAAATCATATTTTTGTTAGTATTGAAAGTTGATAGCAAGTAGGGTTTCACAAACAGAGCCAACGTTTGATCTGCATGTAAATTATAGCGTTCTTCAAAATTGCTGAGAACTGGTGAAAAATCAAGATATTTTGAGCGATAACCAAATTTTATGAGTTATCTTGCATCGGTATTACTAGTTGTGTACCATGAATTAGCGGACGTTAAAATTTTCTACCAATCCAAAGGCTTGTCATTTTGCAATGCTGTGACGGTTTTCGCTGCGGGATTAGCTCTTGCGCAGTTGAGTACGTCCAGTGGTTCAGGTTTCTTTCTCTCTCTTAGCCAGATAATAAAGTAAAAAGACTGATCATTCGGAACAAAATCACATGTAATAATATTATTGTTTAATACGGAATAGACGGGGTCATGGTGTCTGATGATGAATAGAACCGAAACGCTCGACTCAGATGGCTTCGCTGCAATAACGTATATATCAATGTCGTATGGTTAGTAAAATATAAAAATAAACGGAGTTGTAATAATATTGTTATTTAATACGGATTAGACGGGGTCACGTTCCCAAAAATAAAAATGAACTTCTTCGGCCCAAAACGAAAACTCAAAAATTCTTACAACAAAAACATAGCTCGGCGGATAATTTCTCCTACCGTCGAACTACATCTCCGTGTGACATTGAAGGAGGCTGTTGGCCCCTTCTTCGTCTCTCATCTTGGCGGCGCCTCTTTTTTCGATGGCGTCTAGCCTTCGGGTGGAGTTCTGGCGTCGGCACACGTGTGGCTTTCTGGTGAGCGTGGTTGTAGTAGGCTCCGGCGTACGAGGAACGTCTCTGGGCATTTCCAGAAAGGACGGTGTTGAAACCTCTGTTGACTCCCGGCCCTCTTCCAGTTCTTGCAGTATCTGCGCCACTATATCTTCCCCTAGGTCTAACACGGATTCAGATTCTTCTGGGAGTTCGACCATCTCAAACCCAGTCTTATTCTCCACATCAGATGGCCAATGGTCCAATACCTCAAAATCCTCCCTCTCGGAGGATATCTCGATGACCTCCATTTCCTCTTCGGATGTATCTGAAATCAGGAATACCGCTGGTTCGGAGTCCGTTTTCAGTTCGCGTCCCACGCTAACTTCCTTTCGGCTTTCTACCACTACCACTACTACATTTTGTAATAACAACAAACAATAAATGAGTTCTACTGTTCCATTACTCAACACTTGAGTGACAAAATAACGGCCAAACATGATCCCTTAATAAACATGGAACATTTCACCATTGAGGAAAACCTAATTCTGTATGACACAGATATTCATGAACTGATAGAAATAAGGGATATCAAAAACAAGAACTCAGCCAGATGTGACGAAATCTCTATCAAAATCATGCAAAACCTTCCTTTATGTGCCCTCAACGTACTAGTATCGCTGATCAATCTCTCCCTCCACGCTGGCAAGTTTCTCTCTTTCTTGAAAACCTCTATTGTCATTCCCTTGTACAAAGGTGGAGATCTTGATGATCCGTCTAATTTTCGGCCCATCTCTCTTATTCCTACTATTGCCAAAATCATAAAAAAAATAGTCAAGAAACGTCTATTAGAATTTTCTAACATTCATAAAATAATTAGTGAAAATCAGTTTGGTTTTCAGAATAAAAAAAAATACGAATGATGCAATATTCTCATTTCTTTATGAAGTCTATTCAGAGATTAATGCTGGAGAGACAACAACAGCAGTATTTTGTGATCTCACGAAGGCATTTGACTGCGTTGATCACAAAATACTGTTGAGAAAACTTCAGCTGTACGGATGCCGAGAGTCCTGTTGAGATATATTCACAAGTAATGAAATACTTGCAGTTGTAGCATTATTAATATTGGAATCAGTCTGCTTGGTAAATAAACATAAATCAAAATTTGAATCGACTACTAATCATTATGTCACCCGCAACAGTAGTTACAGTCTGAAACTTCCATTACCAACTAAAAATCTTACTAGAGACTCTATATTCTATAATGGTGGCGAAATGTATAATTACTTACCAGTTGATATTAGAATGGCAAACTTGAGTGAAAATGGATTTAGAAAAACTGTCAAAAATTTTCTTTCTTTAGCCAGATCTCCCTAAGTTTTTCAAGTCTTTCATTCATTACTTCTGGGTTCATCAAGGTGATGTTCGAGTCTTTCTCCTGAAACCGCGGCCCAGGCGGCACTAACTCAAGCCCGAAGTTAAGCATAGCTGGCGTGTACCCCGTTGATTCCTGAGTTGCAGTGTTGATGGCAAACTTCAATTCCGGGAGCCATCTATCCCATTGCTGGTGATCACCATTGGTGTACTGGGATATCATGGTCCAAGACTCTGTTGGTTCTTTCTACAGGATTACACTGTGGCGAGTATGGTGGGGTGAGCTGCCGATGTATACCATTGGTTTCGAGTAATTCCCCGAATTCGTTGCTCACGATTTGTCGGCCGTTGTCAGATAGGACGACCCGTGGTTTGCCAAATATACAAAATATCTTCTCGTTTATGGCTTCGCAAATAACTCTTGTGGTGACTGCCCGTACCGGCTTGCATTCCAGCCATTTTGTGAATTTATCGAGAAAAACAATGAGATATGAATTCCATTTCTTGGAGCGTGGTAGCGGACCTACTATGTCAACGGATACGGTATCCCACGGACCACGGTGTGTAGTTGGCGTCATGGTGCCAGGTACTTTTTGTTGCAATGGCTTGAAGTGTTGGCAGTTAGGACAACTCTGCACAAATCGGGCTATTTCCTTCACCATTTTTGGCCAATGATACCTCCTGGTAATTCGGGTGATAGTCTTGGATACTCCTAAATCTCCCGCCGTTGGAGCGTCGTGATTCTCCTGCATGATAACTTTTCTAGCCGGAGTGGGAACGCAGAGTTTCCATTGTTCGATAAGTTCGGGCTCGTTCATGAAATTCCTATCCCAGAAATGGTGATACAGTTGGTTCTGTTTTATACAGAAATCAGGATGTTTTCCGGGATCTCCCTGGACTTCTCTCATTATTCGAGAGTTCCACTCACATTGATTAGCTCCTTCGATCAAGAGGAGTTTTGTCTCTTCTGGTCCTGCTTCAAGGCTCACGGGTTATTGGGATAAGGCGTCGGCGACCTTATTAAGAACTCCCTTCCGGTACTGTACTTTGTAATCGTACTGTTGCAGTTCCAGGGCCCATCTAGCGGTGGGGGAATCTATCGAATTTATCCAGCGAATGCTTTGATGATCAGTAATTACGACGAAATGGTAACCTTCAAGATAGGGTCTCATCTTGCGAATACCAAAGACGATCGCGCATTCTTTCTCGGTCGCTGAGTATTTTCTCTCATCTTGGTTTAAGGCTCGGCTCGTGGCCATCTACCTTCTGAATCAGGGCTAACCCTGATCCTACATCAGATGCATCGGTTTGAAGATAAAAGGTTTTCGAAAAATCCGGACTGACCAGAACCGGGGCTCGTGTCAGAGCTGTTTTGAAAAGCTCGAAAGCTTCCTCTTGTCGAGTGGTCCATTCCCATTTTGATCTATTTTGTAATAACTGTGTAATAACTAGTGGGGCGGCGATGCGGGCGTAGTCGGCTATGAATCGGCGGTACCATGATGTGACTCCAGAATGGCCTTTACTTTGTCTCGATCTGTTTTTATCCCCTCGCGGCTGACATCGTGTTCTAATTATTTCATTTCTTGTTTGCAGAAATGACTCTTCTCGTGGTTGATCCGTAGGTTGGCGGAATGGAGTCTCTCGAACACGATTTTCAAGTGTTTCAGGTGGTCCTGCAAAGTTTTGCTGATAGTTTTAATATTGTCGAGATAGGAGAACGCAAAAGTTAATTGCGGTCCGATAACCCTATCTAGTAGTCGTTGGTATGTGCTAAGTGCCGTATGCAGGCCGAAAGGAAGAACCTTAACCTGAAACAAACCCCTGCCGGGAACTGTAAAAGCAGTAATAGGCTCACTTCCAGGAGCCATAGTAATCTGCCAGTAGCCATCCTTCAGATCTAGTGTGGATATGTATCGGGCTCCTCGAAGTTTGTCTAATTTGGCGTTTATCTGCGGTAGAGGATAGGCGTCATTCACAGAAACCTCGTTCACTTTGCGAAAATCTACGCGATGTTTGTTGTTTCTGCACCATAACAGTGCCTTATCTTGCAGTAATTCTGGTAATGCCCTCAGTAGCTGAGATCCGGACAGGGTGTATACATTTTGTAATTTGGAGACTCGTTCTATGAAACTCACTGGGTGTTTCTTACCATCGAAATTCACATTCCACTTTCGAACTCGTGAGTCGCAGCCATCGGTCGGTAAGAGTTCTTAGTAGGTGGGTCCTCATATCCTAACTTCTGAGAAAAACCACCGGGTCTGTTCAGATGCCCTCTTGGTAACGACTGTCCAAGAAGTGTTGAAGTGTGTCTGTTTACTTCTGCCATGTCTCCTGTATGGGCAGCCGCATTGTGCCTTTTCGAAAGTTCTTCGTTGTGATTCATAACATCCTTGGGTTTCGGTACTGCTACCAAACTCTCATGGTTTGGCAGATACGTCTCCAGTTTTGGTAATTGTGGATGCTCCAGTTGGGGTAATTGTGGATGTTCCATCGCACAAGCCCCTTCGTCCGCCACTGTATCGTGCGTATTAGTCTTTTCCTGTTGATCAAATGGCTACGGCTTGAAAGCGCAGCGTTTTCGCTCGAAAGGCGTCATATGATTCGGTATGGTGCAGTATGTGACGTTTACGCTTAGCGCAGTATGGTTCGATATGGTGCAGTATGTGACGTTCACGCTTGACGCAGTATGGCTATGTATGGCACAGTATGTGACGGTTAGGCATGTGAAGACATGTTGGAGTATAGCGAATTCAGTTGCATTCAATATGTTACATAGTATGCATAGTAGAAAAGATATATACAGGGAACAAAACGTGAGCTCCGTTTTGAGAGTGGATATGTTATTGGCAACACTCCAGTACAATAAAAACGACAAACTAGGTGTACGAACAGGCATTTTAATCTTACGCCTAGATTACTCCAACTGATATTGAAAACAATTCCCCAAAATTATACAGCCAAAGACTTCGGTATTTACAAAAATATTTTAATGTTAACCAACACAAAACACAAACAAATATACAAATCAGATGAACCGGTGAACGCTAACATCTCATGGAAATATCGAAATATTATATCATTGCTGTTTCCACCTAAAAGAAGAAGGAATCATCAGCGGTTATCCTCATCTAATAAACATATTGAGCATCATATTAGGAACACTAATATTCAAACACCGAGCTATACAGATAATGATATCGCGATAAAGAATAAAACGAATATACAGCAACAAATAAAAATTTAATAGCAGACGATTCCAAAGAAGAAAATGAAATAATTTTGACTGGTAGATTACATCGAAGTCCTCTTGTAATCAATAGATATTAAATATCGTTTACGAAATTTGTATTTTATTTCCATCCGAATTTAATGTGTGGGGTATTAGCCAAGAAAGAAATCGATACTTGGTATTTTTTGTGCCTACAAAATCTCAACGTGCTATTCAACGACTCGGTTATAATCAACAAAGCGGGCTGATGGCGAATCTCAGTTCGAATTAACCAAATAAAGGTATAAAATGAAAAATGGAACTATGCGCAGTTTGAGCTTTATCACATCTCATTCAAACCAAATATTTCAGAATATTTTTCGAACTAGCGCAGTTGAGATTTGGCAAATCGTAGTTGATTTTATTAAATAATGTTGGTTCAGAATTAAAAATGAAGTGATTTTATACGGTGTAGCAAATGACGGCTACCATGACATTTAATTAATTTCAGTCAGAAGGCCACAAATATATATGAATGGAATATACAAGCAACCATAGATTTTGGTAAATTTTTAATTTAGTAAATAATATTGCTTCAAAATGAAAAATGGCACGATTTTGTACCATGACGGTCTACGCCAAGGTCAAACGTTGGTGATTGAAACTTCAATAAACTTAAAATTTTTGACGCGGTTATAATCATTGAAATGGGACTGTTGGCAAATCTCAGTTAAATTTATCAAATAATGAGGGTGCACCGAGCAAGAGTCAACCTTTGGATTGGTAGAAAATAAGTTTAATAAGATCCACTCAAATGGTGTGAAGTATAAGGCATTGCTGAAAAGTTTTCACCGTGAGTCGCGATAGGTTGACGTGACTTGATCTTTTCAAACGAACATTATTTCGTGATGCATGATTAGCAAAGGCATCACAATGATAATAACTTTGAGTTGACAAAAAAATTATGTTAAAGATCCACTCATTTGAAGTCATAAAATGAAACTGGTTAAAATATTAAATGGGTATCCAAAACTCCAACAATTCATCTGCAAAGAAAATACCCTCAAGATCCACTCATTTGAAGGTACCGACATTCCATCGGTGCCTTTGAATTAACAAAAAAAAAACGTTCAAAATCCGCTCATTTGAAGGCATTGCAATTCATGGTAAACAACTAGTAATACTGCTGCAAGATAACTCATCAAATTTGGTTATCGCTCAAAATATCTTGATTTTTCACCAGTTCTCAGCAATTTGAAGAACGCTATAATTTACCTGTTTGCGAAACCCTACTTGCTATCAACTTTCAATACTAACAAAAATAAGATTTTTCATTCAAACTTTGAATTTTTTCCTGAACATTTTTCGCATCCATAACCCATGATTTTTCACAATGCTTTCTCATATACCGTAACATTTGAAAGATATTTCCTATGTTAACTTAGCACCTGAAATTCGGATTTTGAATTTATTTCTTAAAATGTTTTGCATCCATAACACATATTTTTCATAATGTTTACTCATAGGATGTATTATTCAAATATTTCTCGTTTATAAACTTAACACTATTGTACGTTGAAACGCTAAGACCCTGTTACCCTCCAATCACTATGTTTTTCATTTACTGTATTTAGTCATTGCACGTTAAAATGTGAGGGCTACGTCTCTTCCGACAGTTGATGGAATGAATGGAATTGTACGTTAAAACGCTAGACCTCCGTTAAACTGACATGTTTTTTCTCAAATGATGTATTTTGAGATACCTAGTATAAGTTCCTCATTGGGAACGCACGTGGAAATGTTAGACCCCGTTAAACTGACACTTTTTTTTCTCAAACGATATATTTTGAGACACCCTTTATACGTTTCTCATTGGAATTGCACGTTGAAATGCTAAACTCCCGTCGAACCGGTATGTTTTTTTTTTTATTATGCGCTGAATTTTGAAACACCCTGTAGCCCATTGAGATCATACGTTGAAATGCTATGACCCCGTTGAACCGCCACGTTTTTTTCTTTAACGATTTAGTTAGAAACACTCTATATATTTTTTGTTATGTTTACCCACATGATTTTTTTTCTGGAGGATGCCATAATTTTTTTCTCTAAACTGACAACCGTCGTTTTTTTCTATATGGATTTTTTCAATCATCATTATTATTATCTTACTTTCATGCTCTGAATATTTTATCTAATTATTAATATCTTCAAGAAAATATTCCTGTATTGTTTTTGCATGCATAACACCTAATTTTCATGATTTTTCCTCATAGACTGTATCATTTAAAACATTTTTCATTAATAAACTTGCCACCACCAACTTTCAATACTAACGAAAATATAATTTTTCTACATTCATGCAAAAAGCAAAACTTTATTGAACTATATTCAGTGGAAAAAGAAGCTCTTTATTGCACTAGTGCAATAAAGTTTTTATTGCACTCATCTGTCATTCTATTTCAACGTGCTGTCATCATGATAAACATAAACGTTCAAACATATTTAGCAGATATTCTGTGAGATTGGCCATATGTTTCAAACAGCTACATATTTTATATTATTTTGTATTAATGTTAGCAGTCATAGTTGAACAAACAATGCCTTCCCGAGAATAACTCCATAATCAAAACCGATCCGCTATGTTCTAAACAGTCTACCTGCATAGAGCAAACCGTCTGTACTATGACTACACCTCGTGATAACATACGCGCTCTAGCTACTATGATTTTGATTTTTATTATGCAACTGTGGTTAGATAAACGTCAGTCAGAATTTAATTCTGGCAATTACAGAACTGAAAGTTTTAAAATAAGTAATATTAATGGAAAACTAGATAATGGTGATAAAATCGATAGTAATAATCATTTAATTAAATTGCGTATTTCATTTTCCTTCACCTAGTGCCGTGCCTAAATAAATAATTTTTTGCTTTTTTCATGAACGTAGAAAAAATGTTGAATGCAACTCGTGCAAAAAATGTTTATTTGCACTTGACGTGCAATAATATAATAATATATAATAATTTCACGTCGAGTGCAATAAACACTTACTTTTTGCACTTGTTGCATAAATAACTACTTTTCAGTCGAACTTTGAATTTTTCCTGTAAATTTTTCTTTCATATCCCATTATTTTTCACAATACTTTCTCATATTCAGTAACATTGGAAAAATATTTCATATATCTACTTGACGCCTATTTTAAATACTCACGATTTCTTATTTGGATTTGGAAATTTTCCTGGATTTTTGATTTGTGTCCATAACATATGATTTTCATACTGCTTTCTCATACACTGTTTTCATATAATAACTTGACACCTCTTTTGAATACTAAAGAAAATATGAATTTTTACTTGTCCTTTCAAACTCACCACGAGTGTTGGCGTGAGAAGTATAATGTAACAAATTATTACAATTTTCGTCAAGACTTGCAATGCTCTAATAAAACTCACCTATCTCAAAATCCTCTGTACTTCTCCATTATAGAATATATTTTCTCCACGATCGTCACAGAATTTGCTAATTCTGAAATGAAATTTGATTACAGAATGCTGGAATTCTCTCTCTTGAAATTGAAGAAATATTCTGCAACACCTCTGCCCCCATGCAATTCAAATGTATTTACATTCTCTCTTTTGTATAAGAATAATATTCTCACACTGCTTAGTAATAATAACATTAGCCTTGA
This sequence comes from Chrysolina americana, assembly GCA_958502065.1. Classification (NCBI taxonomy): domain Eukaryota; kingdom Metazoa; phylum Arthropoda; class Insecta; order Coleoptera; family Chrysomelidae; genus Chrysolina; species Chrysolina americana. Next base: position 27,450,008 of record OY293416.1, read on the forward strand.
CGTAGTGGATTGTCACCGTAGTGGCAAATTTCAGTAGTGTCAAAATTATTGCTGTCACGTTTTCATTCGAAAATATAAAAAGCATCATGAATTTATCCAGTGATTCAGAATCAGAGTGTGAAAATACAACACCTGAAATTACAAAGAGTACAAATAATATACTGGAAAGTTTACTACCAAAACACCCGAATAATTGAGACTTTAATTCAATAGTTTATTCTTAATGCATCTTTGCGATTAAAAAATTAGTTCTGGTTAGTCCAGGATTAGTCCTTTCTGATAAACAGTGTTTTTAAATAATAGTTATTATTTCGTGTGGAAATTATCTTTTGTTCGTTTCCATTCAAAACTATTTTAAAATGTTTGATCGTCTAGAAAGTATAGACTGCTACTCGGTTAGAATGAAAATTCGTGATGCTCGTGGTTCCTTTCCACTCGCATCGAATTTTCATTCTAACCTTGTTACAGAATATACTATTATTGATTCACAAAACTACACACAACAGTAATGTTGATGGTATTTATTTACCTCGATATTGGTGATAAACACTCATAGAGTGTACCAAAAGGCGTAACCTGTGCAAGTAGAGCACGGCGATTAGATTAGATTTCACTCTCAAACGTCGATTCCATGACACGTAGCGTTCTGAAACGTACGTACCGCTGTCATATACTTGATGGAGAAATCACTGACCGCCTACTTGAAATGAACGGGAATTAATCAGATCGGTTTCAATTAAACAGGTCTTATGTCGAAAAAAAGGCATCGTTTTGATAAAACGAAACGGTGCAATTATTTTGAAAATGCAGCATTTTGATAAAACGAAATGGTGTGTTTTTTGAAAATGCAGCGTTTTGAAAAAACGAAACGTTGCGCTTTTTTGGAAACGCAGCGTTTTGAAAGTCTGGTGTGATTTCTTCCAGTTGACGGAAGTAAATTCTATTATTTTCTTGATCTCCTATAAAAGTTGTCTTATTAGAGTACCCGCACGTTTCTATACCTTAACTAATAACGAAGATAGCTTCATATGCCCTTTTGGCCTCAGAAAATGTTTAAAAATGTTTTTTGACATCGGAAGTGGTCACTTCCGGTGGAAATCGGATGTGGCCTTTTTATTGCAAATTTGACCTCTCCTCGATGTGGACAATCCGAATTCACTATTAGCTTTCTTCTACCTCATTTTTTTCAAACCGGAAGTGCTTGTTTTGATGATTCGTACATATCCGAAATATCGTATATTGGACATAGATGGATCTGATGTATTCCTTCATGATGTCAAATGGCGGCCATGTTTTTTTCTCTAAACGACTAACCATCTTTTTTCATTTCTGGTGATATTTTTTCAAAACACTCGGTAGATGTTTTCTATTCATGCTGAGACATATGACAAATGACAGAAGCTGTCATCTTTTTTTCAAAAGCAATGATGTTTAAATTAAAACGCCTTGTATATATTTTCCCCATTAAATTTGTGAGACGTCCCTGTACAACTATGATGAGCGTTGACCAGCAGCCATGTTTTTTCTTTAACGAAATGTCCAAACATCCTCTTACAATTTCTAACTCCAAATAGAGTTTCAGAAATATTTGTCACAGAAACATTCAAGAATTCGTTTCGGACACAGCTATACACAAAGGTTGCAAGTCCGGCTCTGAACCTAAAAATCAGCAGAGCAGTTACACATGCAGTGTTGCCAACAGAGCTTTTGTGATATCGGAATTCGTTTCTGTGGTTCGTTCCCAACGATTATAGACTATAAGGATGGCCCAATTCGGTGATTTTATCTGCCTTCCCCCCGCTCGCTACCAGCTATGAATGACGTCACCTGGCCCATGCATGTTTCTCGATTTTCAAAACCTTTTATCTCAGTATTTATAAGGCAAACCTGTTAAATTTTTGGGTGTGTCTGGTTGGTGTGTTGATTTTCTTTTGCTTCATTGATCTTTTAGAACTCTAGATGCACTAGTTTGCTGTAGATAGCCCATAAATTGAACTGATGCCAAGCGCGTTTGGAATGTCATTTCGTGATAAGGCACTTTGATTTACTGAAAATATTTGTGGAAAATGGTTGTGAAAGATGGGTCTATTTTAATAAATAGAAAAATTAATGAGTTTTACTGATATTTTTATGAGATAAAAACTGGAGTGACATTCGGTAGTACATCTACCTATGATGAAGTGATTCATGAAGACATAGTGTTGGTATGAATTTACTTGTTAGTGGAAAATTTCAAATTTCAGCAAAAAACTTGGAGGGTTATGTGATGATTAAATAGTAAATTATTCAGTTAAGTGCACGTGAAATTAAAATGAATGAGCATATAAGAAGTATTTTTGTAAATAGAACAATCTCGTGTTCGGTTATTTTTAATTTTTTATCAACCAACTCAAGTCGTTTTATTCTATATCCTGAGAGAATTGAATCAATTATTTGAAAATAAAATACATGTTACCAAACTTTATTTGATTTTTATGTCTGACTATGCCATGGTTGTTGTGATTTATTATAATTGATCCAGGTAACAAGATGTATTACAATCACATCACAGGACCAATCTCTTAACGGGATGCCCAATGCTTCAAACTCAAAATTGATGGTATGGGATAATACAAGGTCTTTTTGAGAAACACAGCACTTTCTGCTGTAATACCTCAGAGTGAATGCCAACGATATCTCTTCTTGATTCCAGTGAATCATTTTTTCATGCCAATAGTACACTTTGCTGATTTTTTGTTTGTACTTTTCACAATTTTGCTGCTGCAGATGTCTTATCTGTTGCCCTATTTTGACTTTTGTAGGATTTATTTTTCTGATAAATATGTCGACATTGCACTCACACCCTTGATTATTTTTTTTTGATGTTATTTTCAAATTGTTTTACTTCTGCAGGAGTGTTCATATTTCCTTTTATAACTATTCATTTTTATCATGGGCCTCAGCATCATCCTCCGATGAAAAGTTTTGCCTAGTTTCTGATGAATCTAAAGAAGGCTCAATCTCATGTAATACTTGTGAGGAATGAGTTAAGGAACTTCCAGAGTTTTCAACGATAATAAGAGTTCTAACAGTGGATGGATTTATACTGAAACTTGGAGCCATGCTTGTGCTTTTTTCCATCTTGATGGCTTTAACCCGATCTGTTCGCTTCGAGTATTTCATTCAATGGAAGGCCTAAATATATTTGACTGATAGGTACCATTGGAGTTTGTTGTCAGCAACTCACCTATTAATGTCAAATGATCAGAGCAGAGTCTCAACATTGAACTTTTCTGCTCTTTTGCAGTGATGCATCCATTCTTTGCAAATGGTGGAAGACACAAATATCCATTTCTTTTAGGAACCAATGAAATATTATATTGGAACAAATTATTTTGACAGTTTCTGGATTGTTTTCACAAGAAGCTACAGCACATATTTTTCCAGGCATGAACTGAAGTAAAAAAATATGAAGTAACACAATTTGTGACACTGCCCAAGGAACTATGTCAACCCTTGAGATATTTCGAGAGCCACATTCAACTCAAATATTTTCAATAAATCGAAAAATAGTCAAATAAATAAGTGTCATATCACGAAGTTGGAATCAACACGCACTCCAACAGCCGATTCAATTTTCACTTATTCACGACAAACTAAGATGTTTACGGCACTGGGAAACCATTGACCGGAAAGTCAAATCATTCACCAAAAACAAACACTAAAAAAACGACGGAAAAAATTTTGCCAACAGGATGAAAAACCGCTCCCAAAGAGCATAAAGATACACGGGCTCTTATGGCTGACGAATACTTCTGCAGGCCAGGTGACGTCACTAACGTCAAACGTTGCGCTGAAATTTGTCCAATGTAAAGTGTAAAGTGGGCCATCCTTTGTGGTTTATAATCATTGGTTCATACCACATGTTTTATCAGTTTGTTATGTACTGTATTTTCCATATATCTTTGGACTATATTCGACACGTGAACTTTAAGAACCTGAGAAACTGAAAATTGATGAATTTTGGCTGTTATTATAATGTCAGTGTACTTATACTCATAGGGTATTACTATTACATGCTCATTAAAAGTACGTCAAACTGGTAATGTTGTTGATGCTTTGCGCATGTTCGGGATTGTTCTATTACATGCATGCGGTTTCGCGTTTCGGTAATTTGTGCCACTTATATCAGCTTTCTAGTTCTTTGAGTTCTGTAGAGTAGACGCGCGGCATTACAAAGAAGGTCGCTGGTATGGTTTGTTTATTTAGCGAAATTGCCGCCCTTAGACTTTGCCGCCTGTGGCTTTTGCTTACATTCGCCACATAGTTGGCGCGGCCCTAAGGGTACGCTTGGTACCGACATGCCGAAGATACATATGGATGTGAGCGGTGGAGGTCTCGGTCGAGGTTTATATCGATGACGAGTAGAACATACCGAAGATGCCTTCCTTTCAGTGTTCTTTGCGGTTTCTGAGGTGACTGACAAGTGTTTTGGGAAAGTTTGCCTTTTCAAATTATAAATATCCGCCCTACCCTGTCACTGATGAGAGGCAATAAACCTCGAAACATGCATGTCTGCAGGTGGTCATTCCCAGCTAAATGAAGGCTAATCTTCTGTTTAATTACAAGACGAGCACTTTCAATTGGGTCTTCTTGGAAGAACGTTGCACAAATATTTGTCAGATGTAGTTCAATGTCCGTCGTGGTATTAGCCAGGGAATTAGTTGTTTTCTGACACATGTTTGCCTTTTATTTTCCACTTGGTGGAAACGCTTAGAGAGAAGGGTACTCCGTATTCTTTCACATTGTTGATACTTCTCTGGCACAATATATTCGAACTCGTTCGAATTTTCACAGATTTCTCTTCCCGGAGACTGTGCTACTCGGGAGTGTTTTGTCTCATACAAAAAAATAAGTTATTTTCGTAATATCTAACCGAAAACAACTATTTCCAGAAAAATTATATTTGTAAATTTTCATCTGAGAATGTTCTCCTTCTTTCTCATTATGACAGATTCAATAGGTGACTAAACTAGGATCAAATGAAAAAAAATTAAACGAATGTTTTTATACGTGCAGTGAAAAGGAAAAAATAAGTAACATTTTGTCAATTACAAGATTTCATACAAATGTATTGAAAGAAAAAATAATATCGTTAATTGTTTGACCAAGGTTATTCTGTGAGTAACAGATGCAAAAGTTGAAGAACAAATTGAGCATAGAAGCCCGGAAACCGCACTTCTTGAAAATAAGTATTCTTGCGCGGCAAGATTTTGAATCTGTTACTCACAAAAACGTAGGTCAATCAAATATATAGAGAAATTTCAATTCAGAATATTTTTATTTAGTTTTTTCTTTTCATAAAAGCTTGTCTTTTGATTTTTTTCAGTCAATTTCATTTATTTATTGGTACCTTTAATTTGAAATTGTAATCAATTAGTTGTAACCCAAAAATAATGGAATAGAGAATGGGAGAATGAATAAAATGAACTTTGTAGGAAAAATAGAGATTTATTGAAATTTCACTCAATAATCCTCAAGAGTTGTCGGGAGTTGTTCCGTACTTCCAAGCCCAATAACTCCGTGTAAAAAGACAATTTAAAAAAAACAGCCTTGGGAGCATCTCATTTTCCCAAAAATGTTCATCTATATTAATCTGAAAAAAAAAAACACGAGAAATACATTTTTATGTAACGAAGAAGCATTTCTGTCTATTAATTCAATTTCAACATCTTGCCAAGATTGGCAAATTTTATATCATTTGCTTTAATCTCCTCGTAGGAGGAACATGTATTTGATTGTAAACGGACATTTCATTTCAATGATGGCATCTCCATCCACTAATCCATCTAGACTAGCAACCAAAAAATTCTTTTCTTTATCAATGAATAATAAAACGAACAAAGTTCGAGTGTGTATAGTAAAGAGTTCAATTCAATGAAACATATATTTCGTGAAACCAAAGTGGAAATTAAGGCAAATATCTGACAGAAATCAACTACTTTCCCCTACGGATATTGAATTATATCTCTAGCGACGTTTCTCACGGACACATAATTGCAAGTGCTCATTTTTATAAAGCCATTTAATATAATCCTGCCTATATGCATGTTCCGAGGTTTTTTCCTCTCATCAGTGCAAGGATAGGTCAGACGACAATGTAGTAGTCTTGTTCCACAATATAAATGCATGATAACATTCAATAACCTTATAGTATCCGTCTACGAATGGAACTGCGACTTACAATAAAGTAATTCATGTTATCATTTATAATAACCAGGAAAAAAAACGAACTACCTATGTTCTTCAAACTATCCTCACTTTAGTAAGTTGACCTTCATATATATATTTAGTATCATATTTATACCATGAATATTTTCGGATGTCATGAGAACAAAAACAAAGTTTTCCTAAAGCGGGACAATTTAACAAAGAGTTGTTATTATATGGCATTCCCAAACGATATCTTTTTTCTTACTTTGAAAGTTAACTGATTCCAATTAGTTTTTCCAACAACTCCAGTCACAAGACTACCCTTACCCTTTCTCGTTACATATATGTAAGTGATATTTTCCGCTACGCCTTTTCGCAAATCGTAGGATTGTTGGTATATCTCCAAACACATCTGTCAAAAAACTGCGCAAAAAGTCTGTCTTCAAACCTTTCTCAAGAATTCGATGGTAAAATTAATATGTGGGTATAACTGTGTCTTTTTTTTAGAATGGAACAGCGTTTCTGGTCACGACAGGGTAAAAAGACAGCTATCTGTTTCCAGCGATAGTAAACTTTTAGATGAAGATATTCGAGAAGAAACCAAAGTGATACTTAGGCCAAGAAAACCCCCTAGACCTAAATCAGAAGTTTTGCTCAATCAAGGTACCGACCACCGAAGGGCGAAGAGGTTTTCAGCCTTTGGGGTAAGTTGCTAGTATATCTGGACGAAATTTTGGATAATAACTATTTTAGTATTTTTTTTGACAAATCATCCTATTGAGAGCAAAGCTTGTGCGAGCAAGAAAGATTTGGCACCTACAACTTACGAACAAGTGGATTCCGAACCACTTGAGCTCAGTAGGTGGCGATGGGGACTGAACCCGGTCCACCTGTGGGAGGAGCAAAGGCTCTAACGCTCTAATTCCATAACCATAATTATAATGATATTGCTTTCTGGAGTTCATTATCTTAATATGCATATTCACAGCAATATCTTGTGTTGGTACCATCCTCTACAGTCAGCTCACACAAACATTAAATAGTAGAAGTCTCATGTATGCTCACTGTTCGAATGCGTCTGAAGTGAAGCGAAAACAAAAAATGTAGGGGGTTCACCAGCTACGGTGAAATGTATCCATTTTAATCCACATCAACAGCACAAAATTAATTTTGCAGAAGGGCTAACTTCTTGTTCTTGATAGACATACATTAGGAGCGCTGTATATTAAGCTGTGCAAAAAAAAAAGAAAACCCCACCTATGAATTTGGTGTTGTCAGTTGGATTACCTGACAAATTTGATATGCATCTGAGAAATGCACTTAAAGAAACGAAGTTGTATATCAATGATCAGAACGCGGTTTTGTCAGTACTTTTTCCGGGAGTGTACACAAAACACTTGTGTTTGGAAAATTGGGATACATTAGATTTCAATCCCATAGTCGGCTACATGCTAACCCGCGTTTGAAAGCTTAGTCCCAATAGAATATTTTTTTAATTATTATGAAGGAAGAACTTGAATGCTCGTGTCAGATATTTTGATTTTATAATATTTCTGGTAACATGTTCATGCAGATCAGCGAAATTCAATACGGGTTCAATGACTTCTTTCAAGGTCAAAGAGTGCACGTGTCAGATATTACGGTAACATAATATTTCGGGTTACATGTCTAGACAGATCAGCGAAATTCAATACGAGTTCAATGACTCAATTCAAGGTCAACGTATCATGTTACACAGAACACACGTTTCCAGCTACAAACATGTCTAGACAAGCAAAATAAATCTGAGATTAGTTCAATGACTTTTTTCAAGGTCAAATAGTGCTGGAATTTGCTGACATAACATTTCCGGTTACATGTTCATGCAGATGCAAAATTCGATACGTGTTCAATGACCTCTTTCAAGGACAATAAGTGCACGTGACAGATATAATTATTACCTGGAATTCGTTAACATTGCGTTTCCGGTTACATGTTCATTCAGATCAGCAAAATTCAATACGGGTTCAAAGACTTCTTTTAAGGTCAAAGAGTGCACGTATCAGTTATTCAGATTACATATCGCTTTGGGTTATATATCTAGACAGATCAATGACCTATTTCAAGGTCAAATATACGTGTCATTTTATAAACATGTCCAGACAAGCAATAGAAATCTGAGATGAGTTCAATGACTTCTTTCAAGGTCGAAGAGTGCACGTATCAGATATTGTATCACCTGGAATTGGCTGACATAACGTTTCCGGTTACATGTCTAGGCAAATCAATTAAATTCACTACGGGTTTAAAGTCAACAAGTGCACGTGTCAGAAATCTGAGATGGGTTCAACGACTTATATTAAGGTCATTGAGTGTATGCGCCATATATCAGATTACCTGGAATTTACCTACGTTTCCGGTTACATGGTCATGCAGATCAGCAAAATTCCATAAGGGTTCAACCACTTCTTTCAAAATCAATGAGTGCATGTGTCAGATTATGTACCTAACCTCAACAGAGATACAAGTAACACAAAGTAGCGCAATTTTCCAAGGAAAGGGTCAAACAAAGGCATCTGTAGGTGGAAAGGGATTGAATTATGAAATTTTAATTAATTATTTTCAAAATATCTGTTATCTTTCTGCACTTTGTCCTGCTCCTTTTTATTTATCAGCATAATGAATTGTGTTTCAACTTCAGTTCATATGAAGCGTTCAACATGTTCACAATTATTTTATTTCACAAACAATTTGGCATGATTATCTACTCATACATCATCCCAATAATATCGATAGTAACGGTACATGGAATGAAACTTGGCCATCCAATCAGTAATGAGCAAATCCTCAAAACTTCAATACACGCCAATATTACATGGTATAAGTTATTGATGAAATAAACTAATTCCACTGAATAAACAAACAGAATCAGGCTATTCTTCTCCCCACCATCAGCTAATATAAGAGATGATTTAGAGTCTGCAATAGGTCAATGTCTAATTTACTACAAAGCTGTCTGCTCTTTAGTGATCCTTGATATGGAAGGTGCTTACTGCCTGATGTATCTTATTTTTTTTAAACTACCAGAAAAATATATTGGCAAGTTTGAACTGCGGTTTCAGCTACCTTGCTTCATTCATCATAATCGATGTGACTGTATGGAATATGTAGATGGTCCAGATCCTTCACAATAAAAATTGTATACATGCATAAGTAGTTTGAAGGGAAGTTGCGTCACTATCTTTCGATTTCAGTTTATTGTAGTGGAAATGTACTTTACTAATTTAGCTGATTTATTAAAACCTCTTCTTAAACAATAACTTAATCAATTTGAAACATTTATATCTCAGTTACTGTCGCTGACTATTTGCAAATTCTGGCACTACTGCTTCACTAACAGGAAAGGTCCTATTGACAAAATTTGGCATTTTGACTTTTTTGGCAACTTGGAGTCGCTTACATTTGATTCACATGTATTCGAAGGCACAGCGTTCCATCTACGTGTGAATTAACTACATTCATGCCTAAAACGTTTGTCTTAAGTGCATAAAGCATCAAAATGACAATTATCTCAAAACAATGAAATTGTAGATAGGATCTTTCGTATGGCAGACTATATCTGCAACGTAACTCTGCGACTCTGCCTGCCATCTCATGTTAATCGTCTCATATACCAGCAAGAAGATTCCTGTTCCACTCTCGAACTATCGAGAGTATACTGTGGCCCATTCAGATTTTTGAATGTGGATAGAAGCGACGATTCCATTCGAGCTAGTTCTCGACCCTTCTTGGAAGTGATGAGTCATGGTTATTTCGCTAGCGAACATGAATTTCTAAACAGGCCCGAAATGTCATTCTTGGAGTTTGGTGATACTTGCAGGATTCTTCATATCTGCATTTTATTAAAGTTCGATGGAAGTTACACTCCACAGTCTTTATGTTAGGTCGAGGAAGGTTACAGCACACCAAAATCTTGACGCTGCTGGATCTGAATATCGTCTCAAACATGGTTCTCATAACTCTTCAGTCCAGCCCATCAATTCCACAGGATTATTTTGGATCGCCAGGTACAAAAGATTCTGGCCCAGCATCAATGGGACGATTGTTTACTGGATGATTTACTAACAAAATGGTAGTTATTTTCAAAAAGTTTTATCTTTTAAAATACCAAGGTATATTTTTTCATCTTCAACGGCAAAATAATTTCAATAACATAGGTTTTCTGATTCCTCGATCAAAGCATTCGAGCATGCGTATATATCAGATGTATTTATGGATCTAAAGCAATCACTTGCAATCTTTTATGTTCGAAATCCCGTGTTGCACCGCTCAAACCGGCATCCCTTCCGCGTTTAGAATTATGTGGAACGGTTCTATTATCAAAACTAGTTGGACATTTGTTGCAAACAGGGTCGCAACAGTTCAAGAACTAACACCTTCAAATATTTCAAAACATGAATTGTGGCGGACTGGTCCAAAGAGTTTAAGCAATTAAGAATTAGACCTTCCCATATATGAATTCAAATTAGACATTATCCCAGAACAAAAAACTATCGTTCATTTACAACAAAAAAAAAAGTAATTACCTTGGGAGTATTTCTCAAATTTTTCGAGATTGCATCATACGTTTACGTATTGCTTGCGATTTATTCATATTGTAAAAAATCCTCAATACAGAATTACAGGTAGTTTAACTGTTTCAGAATTAAATAATTATCTTTTACGTATTATTTAATTACAAAAACTCAAAACTGAAAATGTTCTGATTGAACAGTAAACTAGTTAACCCCAATCGTTTAACATAGTTTTGTGAGAGATTCTGCTTCTGCGGATACCAATAGCAAATATATCATATGTTCTTGAGATAACCCTATTACATTCGCCATAAATAATGATGATTGATGATAATTACATTTCCGTGGCAGTTGATTGTTTCCAACGCAACCGTGGGCTCCACGGCCAACTAAGAATAAGGGACCTCAAGAATACGCGATTTTCTGGAACTGAGACATGTTAATTCGCCAATATTTCGAAAACTGTTGAGTGTAGGCATAGATAACCTTATTCAAAGTTATGGGATCAAAACATCTCGTGATATCTGATAATATTCTGCGTTCAGTACACGGACTTTCGGATTGAGGAGTATGATAAATGAAGGAATCATGAGCAGCATCCCACTGTAGACACAATATTTTAATAGAGTCCCTATCCAAATTAAAGTTGAAGGAATTATGAAATAAATGTGACTCCGTTAAGTCAGAGAGGAAATGTTAACTATTACTCGAGAACTTCGAATCCCCGCTTGGCTAACAACTGGACAAGTTGTTCACGCTTAATTCTCGCTTGAGACAAATCATTACAACTGACCACTGCGTCATCGACATAAAGTTGGATTTTCAAGATTTCAGACGCAAGAGGATACTCTGCACCTTCAATCAATACCAACTGTGCAATTACTCTATTTGCTAAATAAGGAGAAGCTGGGCCACAGTGGTCATGATGGTAGAGCGCTAGTCTATCAATCAGAGGGACGTGGGTTCGATTCCCAGCATGGTCACTGGTCTCGTGCTAGCAATCGCACGTTAAAACTGACGAATCCTATACAGTTGTTATTGTCTTATGGTTAATAAAGAATATTATTATTATTATTAAAAGGTAAGACCTCGTTAATCGTTAGCTCGCACAAGTTTCGACTTCTGAGGGCTGTCGTTCGTAAGGGGTAACAGCTAGTTAACGGAAAAAACAATTTTAAACAAAACAATTTTTTAAATACGGGGAAATTTTCCAAAGCATTCATTGGTAATACCTTTGATGATTGGCAATTGGAATTTGTGTAAACATGCTCTCAATATCACAAGTGCACACAATTGGAAATAATCGAAAATTCAAACGTATGGTAAATATGAAGTTTAGGTCCTATCAATAGGCTGTCATTTGAAGAACATCCTATATTAGGCATAGCCGAAGCCTCGTAGACACTGCTAATTTCATCACCGTTCATTACAGGATGATACGTATACAGCGTGGGCCATAACGATTGCAGCATATGGAAAAAAATGTATTAGAGTTACAAAAAAGAGATTGCGTAGCACCTGTATGTTGCGAAATGTTCAGAGAGAAATGTCGTCTGGGACAATGTTATGCATGGAGCGCGAAGGTGGACATGTGGAATTTCAAGTGATATTTTGTTTTAATGATAACACTTGAAATTAGGTTAACTAGGTATGATAATGATTATGATTTGCTAATTCGTGTATGATTCTAGCCTTAATTAGTGTAGGATAGATAAATATCGTGTTCCTTTTTACTTTTCATGTTTGTTCTGGTTCCTAGAATAAAACATTATTTGTTTCTTTTCACTTTATCAAAAAAAATTCGATGTATGTAAAAATGAGAATATTCTTGGGGAAATAATAAAAATGAAGTAGATGAATAAGAAAATCTCAAGTCTCTACGTTGTACTGCGTTTTACTTTTTTGCATACAACTTGATTAAGGCCAAGAAAAGTTGCCTTTGTTGACTCTTCAAGTTTAAAAAATTTAAAAAAAACGAACGAAGTTGGAAGATATGATCCATTGCAACAGCAGGAGTCTTAGTAAAAACTAGTTTTTGAAATTTTGCACTACCATTTCATTGTCTAAATATTCCTGTATAATGCCAGAATATAATATCTATCAAAACCTGCAAATTTATCATTAGAGGGCAAATGAACAATGTATTGACCTGTGAAATCTCTAGAGGGTGTCTTATCAAAGATTGTTTCACAAATTTCATCCTCAGGCGACATAAAATTCCCAGAAGCGTTTCAGGGAATTATCCAAATTTAAAATATTATTGATAACGATTGAAGAAGAAAGTGAACTGCGTTGCCGAATATTCGAACATTCAGATTGTAATTTTCCCATTATGATATATCGGAAATATGTATTCATCGCTACCGGCATATTATCACTCGAGATGCGACCATTTTGTAAAATGTATAGAAATACTTCTGTACAGAGTGGGCCAAATTGGGCACTTTTAAAGGGAGAATCCTGTTTTCAAACTAGATGATGAAAACCGATGGCTGTGTCTGAGGGGCGAATTTTATGACAAACTCAATGGTGAAAACCGCATATCGATATCTATCATCGTTCCTGAGTTACAGCATGTTTTCCGAAAATGTGCATTTTCGAAAAGTTGCTGTAACTTTTTTCCGGTAAAAAATTTCTTGTTTTTATAACATTTCCAGAGCACCTATTACGTATTATTCAATAATTGTGCAAGTAACTTATTTTTTCAAATAAGATCCATATTTATTGATAGAAAAATATATTTTTTAAATGAGACGCCATGTATATTCCTGCATATTTCAATAGAGCTTAAAATTATCTTAGTAGTGATAGACAGCGGATAGTAGATAGTAATTAGAGGGTAATTAGAGAAAGTACTTAGAGGGAGTACTTAGTCATATCCAGTAATGAGAGGGAGTACTTAAAGCTATCTAGAAGTAAATAGAGACCTAAATACATGTAATTAGTGGTTTGTAGGTGTATCTAGAAGTATTGCTGGTAACTGTATATACAGTTTGTATATGTACTTGCTAGACGTACTTTTTTTCAATACGCAATTGCCTATTGACCTTGTGTACCTATCAAGTATTCTTTATGTATAAAGAGAGCTATATCCAGTAATGAAAGCCATATGTACTTAGAGATATCTAGAAGTATTGTGGGTTATTGGGCTACTTGAAGGAGCGAAGATTACATGAGCGGTACAGTATCTTTGGAAGTATTGCTGGTGATTGTGATAATTGAAGTTGTTCGCGACCTTGTGTAATTGGGGTATTTGAAGGTCTACGTGAATGTCTCTCAAACAGATAATCAGTTGACGGGCGATGTTGGACATTCGAAATATGCCCTTTCCAACAAAATACCTCCACTACTCAGCGAGTATATAAAAGGCAAGTGAGGAGCTATTCCATCACAGTTTTTCTCATTTTGAGCAGCTAGTTCACAATTGTGAACATGTTCCCTTGTATTGGTGACAATCGCCTTCGACATCAACGAGACAGTTGTTCATCGACATCTTCATCAGCAAAACGATTATACAATGCATCTTTATTTGGAGATCTATACTTTAAACAAAGAGAGTTGGTAGCGAGAAAACATGTGAAAGTGTACGATGGAGCTTCCACTAGTGGTGGTTTGCTTCAAAGTAATAACGGAGATATTCGTCAGGTTTGTCCTTGAGAAAAACGGATGAAAACTCCTGTATTACCACCTCACGGAGATATGCGTCAGATTGGTCCTTCAGAAAAACGGATGGAAGCTCCTCTATTAGCACCTTATATGTGTGATACTATGGTGGTCTTGCATTCTCAAATGAAGTCGCACAAGAGGACACTCAAACATAGAACGAATACGAATGTGTTGATTTAAGTAATGGAGTACAGCTTATCAAACGTGCATTCAAATGTTGAACTGGCAGCTACAGGGTGTTTGCTGAAAATGTTTATAGCGAGTATGCTCCATTCCTTAGTGAAATTAGACGTAAAGTATTCGATTTATTGAAGAACAACATCAACTTGCACCACAGTGTCAAGATCAACATGGAGACATTTGATAGTTACATTATTCAAACCAAGTCATTCAATTCAAAAAATCGTATTGCGGATTTATCTACTGATTTGGATGAATTACTCGATGCCTTCCAAGACAGTATAATTGCTCAGGCATCAGAATTTGAGGGACGTGATTCAGGTTTGTGGAGGAAATGATTGTTTCAATAAAATAATAGGTTTAAAAATTGAATCTTTTCAGGATAGAGTTGTGAGAAAATTCTGTTTCTGGAGGTGAACATAAACAAGTATACCCCCTTTGGAGGATCTTCATACATCAAGCTACCACGATTTATTGAGATGAAGAAGGCAGTTGTCAACGTGAAAAATTATGATCAATACTGCTTTGCTTGGGCTGTAACATCAGCTTTGAGCATTTGAATGATATTTCTATCAATGTTTATGGTTTAGAATCAAAATTCGAAGACAATAAAGTCACGTGAGAAGTTGTGGGTCCATTGCGATACTCTCAGAGAAAACTCACGAGACATGTCAATTTGTTGCTTATCACATATGATTTGGGAAATAGCCACTATTGCTGGATAAAAAATCTTTCACGTTTGGTGAGTAGCCAAATCTCATCCCACGGTAACCAAAAATATTTTTGCGATGGTTGTTTGGTATACTTTTCAAAAGAGCGATTAATATTAAGCCATCAGTTGTATGATTGTAATCATGTTTACACAACACCAAAAATTGATTTGAAAATCAATTAATATGGTAAAATGCTATCTGATAATAAACTTATATTTGAAAATTTTGAAAGACAAATGAAGGTGCCCTTTGTGGTGTATGCAGATTATGAATCTGTGTTGAATCCCATTCAAACTAGTGAACCAAACCCGGAATTCTCATACACGAATAAAACTTTCAAACATGAGCCATATTCTCTTGCATATTTGATGATAATTTGTCCAAATTCGTTACATATGAGGTGCTGATGCGGCAAAGGTATTCACAACGCGAATCGAAGACGATTTGAAAAACATATACCATCAACATTTGAGGTATGTGAAACCAATAGATAAACAAACCCCTGAAGAGGAAGAAGAGTATAATAATGCCACCATATCTGGTATATGTGAGAAACC
Organism: Chrysolina americana; assembly: GCA_958502065.1. Taxonomy (NCBI): domain Eukaryota; kingdom Metazoa; phylum Arthropoda; class Insecta; order Coleoptera; family Chrysomelidae; genus Chrysolina; species Chrysolina americana. The sequence goes on from OY293416.1 coordinate 27,465,869, forward strand.
TTTCACAGAAGGGGATGTTAAGGTCCGTGATCATTGCCACATCAGTGGAAAAAAGGTATCCAGCAGCACACTCTGTATGTAATTTGAATTTTGAAATTCCCAAGTTTATCCCTATTTTATGCCATAACATAAGTGGATACGATTGTCATATGTTCATAAAAGAATTATATGCAGATGAAGACAATGTTGAGGTTATATCCCAAACTAAGGAAAAGTATATTTCTTTTACTAAATCTGTATACACACATAATTATCTAAATCAAAAAAGAATTATTTGAAAATGAGGTTCATTGATAGTTTCAAATTTATGTCTAGTTCATTGGAGAAGTTGTGGGCGAATTTAAGTAATGAACAATGTTCAGAAATGTCAAAACATTTTCCCGATTTAGATAAATTCAATTTGATGAGAAAGAAAGGTATTTTTCCTTATAGTTTTGTTGACAATATCGATAAATTGAATGTTACCACTTTACCCACCAAAAATTAATTTTATGACTACTTAAATGAAGAACATATATCCGATAGAGACTACTTGAGGGCTAAACATGTTTGGAATTCATTCGAGTATAAGAGCTTGTGGGAATATTCGGACTTATATTTAAAATCTGACACTCTGTTGCTTTGTGATGTTTTCGAAAATTTTAGAAGGATATGTTTAAATACATATAAATTGGACCCAGCTCAATATTTCAGTGCACCAGGTCTATCTTGGGATGCAATGTTGAAATATACAATATCAAGTTGAAACTTCTTACCGATATTGATATATTACATTTCTTCAAAAAGGGAATACGCGGAGGCATAAGCCAATGTAGAGAAAGAAAGTATATAGCCAATAATAAGTTTTTACCCGATTTCAATCCCAACGAACCGTCATCTTTCATCTCATATTCAGACGCTACTAATCTTACTGGTCATAGTATGTCACAGCCATTACCTACCCACGATTTCAAATGGTTAAGCCCAAAAGAAATCTCAAATTTAGATATAATGGGTATAGCTGATGATAATTCATGTGGATACGTCCTGGAAGTCGATATTCATTACCCACAAGAGTTGCATGATCATCATGCTGATCTCCCATTTCTGGTAGAAAGGATGATTCCACCAAATTCCAAGTGTAAAACCCCTAAATTAATACCAAACTTGCGTGATAAACAGAAGTACATAGTGCACTATAAAAACCTGAAACAGGCAATCAACAATGGTTTGATTGTAATGTGCACATACAGAGTACTCAGATTCAAACAGGTATGTGATAAAGAACCAATTGACCCATGATGACCACAAAAATGGTCGAAAGCGGAGGACAAATATTTAGGAAGATGAATTCGTTCAGAAGTATCTCACATGATATATATACAGAAATGAAAAATAAGGTTCTGGATGCTGAATTAGCGGAATAATAGCATTCAGAATACCCAAACGTTTCTTTCCACTGACACAACTGGAAAATTCATATTTATCCTAGTTCACAATTTTATATCACTCAAATATTGTTTCGTATCATAGTAAAACAGTCTGTTTGAAGATGGTCAATCATTTTGACCATCTTCAAACAGACTTAGTATTGGGGCGAAAATATGTAGACCTATGTAAAATGTATTATTATTACTATAATTATGGAAATGAAAAACCAAATATGTCAATCCTTTTTATTGAATACATGAAATATATTTTGCATCAGGTTTTTGTTAATCATTTTTCTTGAACTTTTCTGTACACTTGGCATATTAAAATATCAACGATTTAAATGGTTATATGAAAAATTATTTCTTGACATTGTCATTGTGAAAGTTACTCTTGTGAGGAGAAGGATGAACAGAGCAACAGATAAATTTGGACGTAAGAGAAAATGTGCAGGTATCGGTTTCAAGTTGACAACAGATGGGCAATATGATATGCAGGAAAAAAGAATCAAGAATACTGGAGAACCTGTTGATGGAGAAGATTGTGTGATCCGTTCATTTCTCGAAAAAAAAATCGAGGAAACGAAATCACTTACCCTTGCAGCTCTAGAAGAAAGAGTTGTGGCATGTAACGTAACCGGGGTTACTTTGATTGCCTTACTGCTCAACAGAGAACGGCGTAGGTTCTTTGGACTATAATACTTATGATCGCTTCAATTATTATGGATTCAGATTTATTACCGTCACTTGAATCACACCTTCAAGCTAGTTGTTAACACCTTGACCGCCAAACTAAGAAGAGACTTCTTCAATTCTCGAACTGAATTTCTGACATCATGTCAGTGACATATATATGAACCCAACGTTATCAAACCAGATGGGTCTGTCTACAAATGAAATTTACCCTTAGACAAGTTCAGCTATTTGTCATCAGCTGTCACTGGACGTCTTAGCTAGTGAGAGAATTCTGTTGTCTACTCTTTAGACAAGTTTACATGTTCGTTATTAGGTGTCGCTTCTAGTATGGTTTTGGAATTAAAATCTAAATATAACGATATTTCCGTTACAGGCATTGGAGAAGAAACATCCCAAACGTTGGAATCAATCATCGGACAGACTTCGCGTGGTGATTCCTAGTATTGCTATAGAAAAATGATTTCATAATGTCTCATACACTGTCAAATAAAATGTTACAAATCATTGCTTGAGTTTTTCATTTCATACTTGCCAAACCGTTCAAGGGTACACCTTCATTTCGGCGAAAAGAAACAGTTATGATACATATTCCAGCAGGCCTGGAGAACTTCAAAAGTCGACCATACTTTATGATATGGCATCATCTATATGGGGGATAAGTGATAAAAGTAGTATAATCGTGTAAGAAAGAAAAAAGGCTGACTGTATATTTTCTATAGTTTATTAATAATTATAATGAAAATAAAATGCAATACAATTAAATGAGAATATTAAACCATAGCACTTTTATCTATCCATGAATTATGTTTTTTCTTCTCAATACTTTTTCAACTACATATACATCAGGAGTATGTGTCTTCAATAGTCCCAATAGTTCTAATTCATAAAAACATCCTTTAATCGGGCTCCCATCCATGTCTTCAATCATATAAGTAATGGGATGTGTTTGGTTGATTTTAACAATTTTAAATAGTTCTGTTGTAAAATTGGCATTGTAACCCTTTTCGAAAATATTCTTGTACTTGCTTATGCGTACAATATCATTAATTCGAAATTTAGGTATCTTTTGTTTTTTGTGGAATGTATGTGCACTCATTCTCTCCATTCCTTTGGAGCTTTCGAATTTCATTTTTGTTGTAGACTTCACATCGGCGGGTTTCATACCTATTGTACGATGTATTTTATTGTTATATTTCTTTGTTAATATAGGTAGAATATTTAACTATTTGTGATTTCCTATCATTGAAAATTCTCTGTATTGTTTGAATTACTCTCTCTGCTATGGCAGCCCTCATCGTACTGAATGTGAAATAATGGTTGATGTTATATTTCCGTATAATAGATGAGAAACTACTATTGAAAAATTCTTTCCCTTGGTCGCTTTGTAGGTGTTTCGGAGAAGACTTGGCTTCTTTCAATACAATTGCCTTTGCATCGGTGACAGCGGCACCTGTTTTATTTTTAACGGGTACTGTCCATAGACATTTGGGTTAGCAATCAATCACCACAATAATATAACGATATCCTTTGTTGCTTTTGGCATAGGGTTGTAATTCAGCGAGATCAATTTGCCATAAATCTGCAAAACCTTTGATTGTGGTCATTCTCCTGGGAAAATGACGTCTTGCCGGCTTATGTAATTAATTGACAACTTGTTGTTTCTCATCACTCATTTCATTATCCATCCTTTCTGTCTATAATGTTACAGCATCAAATAATGAGGACAAACTGATGAATTTTTTGTAATTGCATCAATATTTTATACCTTCTCGTAATTCCTCAATTATCGAACTTGTTTCATTGTCATGCCCTGTATGGCCAGCTGACTTTGAAGCCATCAATAGCCGTAAACGACCTACTAACTCTTTAGGTGAGTTCCAAATAATGAGTTACAACAATGGTTTGATGACTTCACGAAATTTTTTATAATTCGTATGTTTGAAACCATTCTTCAATTGGTGTTGTTTAAATGGAGCATTCGTTACTTTTAATATCTTGGCATATGTTTGATGAATTTCCTCATTATCGACATCATGTGGATTTTTCAAAAATATCATATCATATAAAGCTGTACTACTTTTGCATTAAAATTTCTTCACTTTATTAGCATTCCAAAACGAAATGTTTCCACTTTTTTGATAACGTACCTAGAGACTTCTCATTTTTAGTTTTTGCGTAATAGGATTCGAACGTATGCCATATATTGTATCATATGCTACATTATTATTTTCGACATTTTTCAAATTATTTTTCAGTGCATCTTCGGGGTTCGAGGGAGATGAGTCCAGATCCGATGAACTGATTCGAGATGATGAAGGTGTTTCAAATAACGTGGTCTCCTTTCATCTTTCATTGTATCTGTGTCAGTGTCAGCAGAAGATATACTGCCAAAAGACTGTTTTTTTACTATTGGAGTACTCGTAGCATGTATCGGAGCAGACAGAAAGTTGGCTTGATTCATCGACATCACTGATGGTGGTTTCATGGTAGCAGCTGAAGATAGAACATTCAATGGTTTCGTTATGGGATCATACAATTTTTCGAGTGTCATCCGATTTTCCACTCTTGACAGAGTTGAATTTCTGTCGTACAGCTTCTGTTGTCTCAACCAATTGACGTTTCAAATTCATTTCTTTATTTTCAGCAGTTGAATCATTATCAATCTTCATTTTGCTTATCTTTCCAATATAGAGAATACAATTGAGCAGATACCTCTATGGAATTCAACAACCAATTGAATCTGGAATGCAATGTCATGGATATATAAAACTATCGAATCTCATACGGCATCTACCTTCATACATTTTTCTTTATCGATTACAAGAAATCCATATTGATACATGATCGGAAAATATATGGTGTAGATTGGTCTCATCCTGTTTGATAATTACAATGAAATTGGTATTATCACGCACTAATTGCTTGGGTACACGTGAATATGTCTGTGCAAGATGAAAACAGTCGATATCCTTGTGACGTCCCATACAGAAATATGATCTTATGATATCCTGTTTTTCACATATCACATCGTCGAATATGAAGACGGAGTTTGGTTTAGCATCGGATGGTTCCACTTCTCCATTATTACTGAATGTATAGAAACCTAACCCCAAAACGTTTCGTAGATATTGATATTTAGGCTGATTGAGTGATTTCGAATATAGATAAACATTTCCAAATCTCAAGCCTTGGGGGTGAGCCAACAATTTGATGGTCCAATTATGAGTCCTCGAACAGATGATGGAAGTAGTGGGCCATGTCGCAATGATTTCTGACCATTCAATCCACACCCGAATTTTCCATCTAGATTGTCTACGGTGAACTTTTCTTTCTGCTGTACAATGCGCATCGTGCCGTGGTCAGAGACTATGTAAGCAATGACTTGTAATGGACATTTCATTTAAATGGCTACCACGAAACGATACGGACGTACTGTTAGAGGAAAGAGACAAAAAAAGGTCGTGGTTTTGTTAATACCTTAATAAACAAACTACCGTTCGAGCTTCATTTACCTGGAGGTTATCAATACTGTGGACCAGGTACAAAATTGCAACAGCGCTTAGCTCGCAACGATCCCGGTATTAATAAATTGGATATTGCGTGTAAACGTCACGACATTCAATATTCGAAATATCCAACTGATCTCACATCGAGACATAAAGCAGACAAAGAACTTGATTACACAGCTTGGGATAGGGTTAAATCGAAGGACGCTGGAATTGGTGAAAGGGCAGCTGCTGTACTAGTAACCAACATTATGGAAATAAAGAGACGTTTCGGTATGGGATGTAGTGTGGATGCTAACAAGAAGAAAAAGAAAAATCATCCCAAGGAAACAAAAAATAAAATAAGAAAAGTTGCATTCGGTGCTGGTGTGGTTCATAAAGTGCGAAATGTATTACGAAACGCTGGAGGTGATGAATTCGTAACAAATAATAGAAAAAAAGCTACTACAGTAGCACTGCAAGCGGCATGTAAATATCTCAAAGCTGCAGGTGGGAAGAAAAAAATCCGCACACCTCGCATAATTCCGATTCCCAAAGTCTGTGGAATTCTACCATTGATTCCAATTTTTGCTGGATTGTCTGCTCTCGGAAGTTTAGTAGGTGCCGTTTCATTCAGCACCAAAGCTGTAAATTCAGCCAAATCAAGTAGAGTTGCTTTGATGGAAGCTTTGAGGGTTGTAGGGCTGTCTCCGAGCGGGATCGACCGTTTCATTGTTCGTATCGAAGGGAAGGCCTGTCATACTGCTGAGGGTAGGCCGATCCAGAAGGATAGTAGGATCCTCCCTGCCTTGTTGGATTGTAAGCCAAGTAGATACGTCCTTTCCGCGCCCGCAGAAGCTCTTAGCCTTAAGGATAGTGGGGTCCTCCCTGCCTTGTTTGGAATGGGAGCTTCCGGGCTGCAAAATAGTCAAAATTGCCGTAGGTCGCGAATAGAGATCCTTCCGACTCAGTGGTACCAATCCAGAAGGAACGTGGGGTAATCCCTGCCTTGTGCGATCCGAGACAAATCCAATCGCGTTAAATAGCTACTACCCGCGAAAGCTCCAACAGATAAGGATCGTGGGGTACTCCCTGCCTTATTTGAGTGGACTACGGGGTTTTGAACTGGTAGCTTTCCCCCCCTGTTACGTTGAACCAATCGGATGACAGCCTGATACCTTATTGCTAAGATACAGCTTAGAACTTGTTGTAACTTGACTCCTCTTACCGGCCCCGCTTATAAGGTTGAATTGTGCTTGCTAACGTAGTAGTAGAAAGCTTTCACCGGCACCGTTTGTGAGGTTAATGTGCTTGCTAACGTAGTATTCTAGAGCTTTCACCGGCATCGTGTGTAGGGTTGGCTTGTGCTTGCTACCGTAGTGTCACTAAGCGTAGAATCCGTCCTAACAGTCCTGTCCGTACTTAACCGCTCGCGATAGTTGCTCATGCGCGTTGGCAGAAGCTAGAATTAGAGTTAGTAATATAATAAATCAGATATACCGAATCCGTGTCTTTTTATTGTTTCCTATTGATTCTTTCGCAGCTGGTAAGCAGTCTTTTCTCCCAGTCAAGGTCAAGTAAAATCTGTCCTTCTAGTCACATTTTATTAGTCAGTACATAGTGACCCCTGACTTACCGTATCTCCACTAAGCTGCCCGGTGCAGTGGTGCTTCCCCACGGTAAATAACGAAGCTGGCGCCCGAGGCAGCCGTCCACGCATGCGCAGATTGTAAAGTGCTAGGAAACACGTTACAAGTTCGAGTAGAAAGAAGCTCATTCCACAAGTGCACGCTAGACAGTTAGCACACACTCTGCCAGTAAGAGATCTTCAATTTTTGAAATCAATTGGACTCAAATTGAAGAAATAACAACAGTGGTGCTCGAAACAAATAATGAAAAGTTGAATTTATTTGATGAACCAGTGCTTGATCATTCCCTCACAAGTTTACATCAGCACACATACAAACCATATGGATCACCATTGTTCATAAATTCAGATAAAGTTCGAATTGCAATAAATAACCAAGATGTGATATTTGACATTGCTGATAGTTTCATTTATATAGAAGGAAAGTTCACTTCCAACGACGAGAATAAACAATGTTATCTATCCAACAGTGCTATTGCTTTTCTTTCTGTTTGATGAAATTCGCTATGAAATGGGTGGTGAACAAGTTGCTGTTGTTCGAAACCAGGAGTAACATCCACAATGAAAACCATAATTTATTTTGGAAAATCGCACGCTAATACATTATTGACCACTGGATGGAGTCTCTCAGAAGTCAAACAGGATATCTTGGATGCGACCAGTCATGTATTCAGTGGTAAATTACCACTCAAATATTTGATGTGTTTTGCTGAGGATTACAACAAAAGTATACTGAATGCCAAACAGGAATTGATTCTAATCATTGCTCGATCTTTCAAAAACTCATATATTGGTGAGATTGATGCTACTATAGAAATCAATAAAATCGAATGGAAAATAAGACAAATAGTACCCGAAGACAAACAGAAACTCAAACTTTTAAGTAGAATCAACAAAAGTGGTCTAAATGCAAAAATTAAGTTGGTGTATCGTATGTGGGATCTCTATGAACTTCCATCCCTACTTGGCACATCTTCAGACATATGGGCTATCAAGACAACCAATGCCCTTGAAACACCTCGTTTTATCCATCATCATTGGGTTTCAAAGCACTGCCACGTCTGAAGACAGGACAAAGGACATCACTAAATTCACAACAGCTGATATTAATAACATTCGTGTGTACTTGAACTCTGAAGTATACCCATATGAACGTTGGAATTTGGATTTCGATAAAAAACTTGATACTTCAGCGTATTATGCTTATGAGAATTTTTAACGAAGTTATTATGACAAAGATATGAGTGAACCTCGTCATCGATTGCTCTCACCAATCGAACGCCACAAAAGCATCAACTATTGACATAAAACTCGAGTTTGAAACTAGGAAATTCAACTTCCCAGCCAACACCAAGGTATATGCACTCATTGTACATGATACATTTTTGACATACAATGCATTGGACGGATCAGTTCACAGCAGATATTGAAGACACAAAAAATTTATGATTATTTTGTATTAATTTTTCCTTTCTTTATTCATGTAAAAAAAGGAATAGGTAAATAAAACATTATATGAATAATTCTGTTTTTTATTCACATATCACTAGCTTACAATTTAATTGATCTTAGGTATATACAAACAATCTAATATAACTTCTTCCTCATCATCTTAATTTTCTTCTTCGATTTTACTATCATCATCATCCAATTGGTACTTTTGTATGATGTCTTCAGGTAGGTATGGTAGGAGGCGGACGAGAAATCTTTTCAGCTCACATCCAATCATTGCGTCGCACAGTTGATGTAGATCAAAAGAACCATCTTTATATCTCTCGCAAAGATCCACACCCTTCTTGTAGTTCTCATAATCACGCATACTGTGCTGGATCCTTTCTTCATCATAGCACACGCTCAGGTCATTAATGGTGGCATGGTGAGCGTCCTCTCCCAAAGCATCCAATTCAGAAGTTAACCGTTCAACAGCTGAAGAAATATCTGTGGCTTCGGTCCAGTGTTGACTCGCATACAGCATCCACATATTTCAAGAATGGAGCTATAATCAAAGAAAAATTATTTAAATAAGTATACTACAAAAATAATCAGTATTACTCACATTAGACTTTTGATGATGTCTCCACCGAAGAGTGTGTTTAATAATGTATGAAAAGTGTTTATATTTTCCTTACATTTACCACCTATAATATGAAGAATCAGAATTAGCCTATGACAAGTGGAAATTATATATAAGTATTATTCAGTGAGATCAAATTTGACCAACGATCTCGTTTTCATTCCGGCAAAGCTTTGTAGACTCTGACCCAAATATTCTACTGTATATTTACCGGTGCCACGTCAGAATAATATTTTAAATAATATTGTTTGTAAAAATAACAGAACAAAATATCATTTCACTAAATCAACATAGGAAAGAATAACATTTAGATGAAATAACATAATTAAGTAGAAGAAAATATCACTTTTACAATTATTATCGGAAAGAAATACTAATGACGTGGAACCCCCCTCCCGGAAAAAATACCCTTATATGCGATAACAATGGTCAGTACACAAAAAGTAATGAAATTTCAACTGTGTGTCATGTTAAAGGAACTAGACCATATTTGATTCATTTGACAATACAGAGGGGTGGAACAACAGATTTTCCAGCCTTGCAAAAAGGCGAATCTGTCACCAAGTAAGTTCGTTCAGGAACAATCCAGTCATAAAAATATAAAAAATCGTCTTTTTTGGTCGTCGACGATGAACATTCTACAGGATAGGTTGAAACTCAAATGAATGAAATGAATGAATGAAAATGAATCAAATATGGTCTAGTTTCTTTAACATGACATTATTGTACTATGATATATTTTTTTAATGTTATTTTTGTAAGTGTTATTTATGTATGTGATATTATGACGTGATATTTTGAATCTATATTATTCGGACGTGGAACCTATTTACCACCTGATGCATGCTACATCATCGTCGGTGAATTGCTCTGAAACGCGTTTTGGCAGCCATGTTTTGAATAATGTATCATTGCTTACATCAAGTAATATCAATAAAATAGATTTACCAAACCGAGTAGAACAAACTGACATGGTCTTAATTGGGTAAGCTTCATTCAGTGGCAAAGATGATATTACTTTTTGCTCTAACACTTCCATCTTTTGTTTAATTATAAAATAGATTTTTTGTAAATCCACCTTCGGAACTGACATGATGAAAATATATAAGGAAAATATAACTAATTTTCAATAGGAAAACTCTCTCTCTCTCTCTCTGCTAGGTATACAACTTCTGATTTCATATACCACTTATTTTATAATAGACCCCCACCACAGACTCATGCATCGCGTATGTGATGCCAAGCCTCCACCATGTGCGAGTTTGCACCGCATCGATAGAGGACAGAGAGTAGATAGTAGTCGCTGCATCACAGAGGCAGACCCTGAACACCACCCAAAAAAATAACATCAAGGTCAATCCCAAAATTTCAAAACCATCTCAAGGGCATACCAAGGTCATGGATCCACACAAAGGTACCAAGGTCACCCAAATGTCACCAGTGACGTCATAGTGGTGGGGGAGGCCCACATTTTTAATTTTTGAGGGATTTGGCTTTGTGGCCACGAAACTAGTCTGCAGGTGGTCATTTCCAACCATATGGATGATAATATTCAAGGCTTGCTTACATTAAGCGCTCGCAATCGTATCCAACTGTGAAAATATAATTTAGACTACGTAGTGTTGTTTTTTGACAGATATTTACCACAAATTTCTCACTTTGTAAGCCTCTTTGCAGTACTGGGTGTTAGATGTAATTCAGTATGTGTAGCGGAAAGTAGTTGTTTTCTGACAGATATTTACCAATAATTTCTCATTTTGTGTGATAGTGTGGAGAGAAGGGAGGTTTCAACTTTTTGATTTTGATAACTATGTGTATATACAGATTTAGTATAAGAAATATACTTTTCCTTAGTTTGGGCTGTAACCTCAACATTGTCTTCATCTCCATATAATTCTTTTATGAACATATGACAATCGTATCCACTCATGTTATGGCATAAAATGGGGATAAACTTGGGAATTTTTAAATTCAAATTACATACAGAGTGTGCTGCTGGATACCTTTTTTTACACTGATGTGGCAATGATCACGGACCTTAACATCCCCTTCTGTGAAAGGTTTTTCACATATACCACATATGATGGCATTATTATACTCTTCTTCCTCTTCAGGGGTTTGTTTATCCATTGGTTTCACATACCTCAAATGTTGATGGTATATGTTTTTTAAATCATTTTCGATTCGCGTTGTGAATACCTTTGCCGCATCAGCACGTCTATATTGTAACGATTTCGAGACCGACCCCGAGACCGGCCCTGATCTAATTAATTATGCACCCTCGTTCAACTACAACATCATATCTGCTGGCCTATCGCCGAGAACAAGCTGGAATAAAATCGATCAATTCGATACTGTTCGAAGAGCCATCTAGATGAAATGTTCTATACTCCAGAATAATCGAGAGAGCCTTGCGACTATATAACCGCTGGGGGACAGTCAGAATTCAGAGAGTTAGTTACAGTTCCAGAGTTTGCTGATAGATAGCCACAGTAGAAATAAATTGAAATGGTTATTGAAGTAAATGTTTTAGTGAATAAGTATTATAAATAAATTAGGAAAATTAGTTAGTGCAGTTTTACTACAATATGTAACGAATTTGGACAAATTATCATCGAAAGAACATTTCATCGAATATGCAAAAGAATATGGCTCATGTTTGAAAGTTTTATTAGTGTATGAGAATTCCGGGTTTGGTTCACTAGTTTGAATGGGATTCAACACAGATTCAAAATCTGCATACACTACAAAGACACTAACGATTAATTATCATTTGCAGGAAACAAAGCTGATGTTACAGCCCACGCAAAGCAGTATTGATCATAATTCTTCACGTTGACAACTGCCTTCTTCATCTCAATAAATCGTGGTAGCTTGATGTATGAAGATCTTCCGAAGGGGGTATACTTGTTTATGTTCACCTCCAGAAACAGAATTTTCTCACAACTCCATCCTGAAAAGATTCAATTTTTAGACCTATTATTTTTTGAAATAATCATTTCCCCCACAAACCTGAATCACGTCCCTCAAATTCTAATGCTTGAGCAATTATACTGTCTTGGAAGGCATCGAGTAATTCATCCAAATCAGTAGATAAATCCGCTATACGATTTTTTTAATTGAATGACTTGATATCCATCACTCCCTGGGTTTGAATAATGTAACTATCAAATGCCTCCTTGTTCATCTTGGCACTTTAGTCTAATTTCACTAAAGAATGGAGCATACTCGCTATAAACATTTTCAGCAAACACCTTGTAGCTGGCAGTTCGACATTTGAATGCACGTTTGATAAGCTGTACTCCATCACTCAAATCAACACATGTATTCGTTCTATGTTTGAGTGTCCTCTTGTGCGACTTCATTTGAGAATGCGGGACCACCACATTACAAGTATCACACATATAAGGTGCTAATACAGGAGCTTCCATCCGTTTTTCTGAAGGACCAATCTGACGCATATCTCCGTGAGGTGGTAATACATGAGTTTCCATCCGTTTTTCTGAAGGACCAACCTGACGAATATCTCCGTTATTACTTTGAAGCAAACCACAACTAGTGGAAGCTCCATTGTCCACTTTCACACGTTTTCTCGCTGCCAACTCTCCTTGTTTAAAGTATAGATCTCCAAATAAAGATGCATTGTATGTTCGTTTTGCTGATGAAGATGTCGATGAACAACTGTCTCGTTGATGTCGAAGGCGATTGTCACTTCTTGTAAAAGATTTGCCACAAATACAAGGGAACATGTTCACAATTGTGAACTAGCTGCTCAAAATTAAAAAAACTGTGATGGAATAGCTCCTCACTTGCCTTTTATATACTCGCTGAGTGGTGAGGGTATTTTGTTGGAAGGGGGTGTGGGCTTATTTTGAATGTCCAACATCGCCCGTCAACTGATTATCTATTTGAGAGACATTCACGTAGACCTTCAAATACCCCAATTACACAAGGTCGCGAACAACTTCAATTATCACAATCACCAGCAATACTTTCAAAGATACTGTACCGCTCATGTAATCTTCGCTCCTTCAAGTAGCCCAATAACCCACAATACTTCTAGATATCTCTAAGTACATATGGCTTTCATTACTGGATATAGCTCTCTTTATACATAAAGAATACTTGATAGTTACACAAGGTCAATAGGCAATTGCGTATTGAAAAAAAGTACCGCTAGCAAGTACATATACAAACTCTATCTACAATTACCCGCAATACTTCTAGATACACCTACAAACCTCTAATTATATGTAATTAGGTCTCTATGTACTTCTAGATAGCTTTAAGTACTCCCTCTCATTACTGGATATGACTATAAGTACTCCCTGTAAGTACTTTTTCTTATTACCCTCTGATTACTATCTACTATCCGCTGTCTATCACTACTTATCTTTTAAAAAATGTTGCCCACTTGATGTTTTGCTGGAGTCATCTTTGAAATATAAAGCTTTTAGGTTTTTTCATGTAGACTTTGAAACGCACACTTTGAACAAGTAGGCTTTGGACGACGCGGCGATAAAACAGAATGCAAATATTTACTGAAGTTCGGCCTTGACAAAGTAACCATTAAGTGTACTTATTATCAATCTCCGAAATTTTAATTTTTACGTTGAAATTGAATGTCCGCAAATTTGAGTGAAACACCTATCAGTTCTAAACATAGGACATCGTCTATATTCCTGTGAGTCTATTGTTATAATTATTGCAAGTATCCTTATATATATAAGCGAATCGTCATTGTACTCAAGGCCAAATACCGGGCTCTTATCAGTACTCTTGGTGCAGAAGTACAGAGGCGCACTAAGGCTGTAATGACATGAATTTCTCAATCATGAATGAAGAAACTAATTCGGGGATTTCTGATTACAGGAATCCCCCAAATACCAACAGACTATTCTCATCCGTATTAAGTCAATGAACCCCACCAGAACCCTTCTAAAAACCAAGGAATTTTGTTCACTGCCTTCGAAAACCTGAAACTGGAGGACTACCTCGTAGCTTTAAGAAATGTTGTTTATCCAAGAAATATTTAATTTTCCTCAAGAATTGCCAATAACAGAATTTGTGTATACTTATCAAGTGAAGAAAGCGTAGATAAATTCATAAATGAAGCCGAAGGAAAAATCACCATCGATCAAGAAATTCTCACCGCCAGAAAACTAATCACTCCGAACGAAAAACTAATCACTCCGAACGAAAAACTACTGATATCCAATGTCTGTCCTACAATTCCCCACAAAGTATTAGCGACTGAACTCTATAAAATAGGACTGACATTAGTTTCACCCATCACTTTCCTCAGAATAGGGACCTCCAATCCTGATTATAAGCACATATTGATTTTCCGCAGATAAACCTATATCTCCCCAATTGATCACTCAACAATTCATCAGTCCGTTATCAATTCATACGATCAAACCCCCTACCGTATTTATCTTTCGCTTGACAAGTTATGTTTCAAATGTAAACACGAAGGACACTTTGCAGCACAATGTCAAAGCGTCACGACTATCGATCAGAATGTTACACAAAACCTTACACAAGATGATGAGGCAAATACCGGTAACAACACTTCACAATCAACCGAAAACAATCCAGTGAAGAAAACACAATTACACCGAAGGCAACCACGTCTTCAGGTAAAAGGAGCAGACACGAAATAACTACCCCAGAGCCGATTACACGTGATGAAAATGATTTATTTGTGAAACCCACTGTAGAACAACGAAACAAAAAAGTTAAAACTATTACAATAGATAAACAACCGATTGGATCATACATATTAGATATCGCCGGCCTTCTGAATTTGTTACATAAAATTTACCCCCTCCTAACTGAACGTAAAATTAAAACAAGATGCACCAAAGTTCAGAATAAAATAAAGAAACAATTACAATTCGAGCTAATTAGTGACATAGACGACAGCGACACATCTCAAGAAACCTTTTAAACATCAAAACCTTAAATTCAAATCAATAATACAAAGGAATCTTAATGGGTATTACACCCAAATAGAAATGTTGAAAATTATGTTATCAAAATATACCCCATCAATCCTCTGTTTACAAGAAACTCATTTACGGGATGATACAGTACACAAATTATCCAACCATACTTGCTTCTATAAAAACAGACTCAATAGTCAACACGCTTGCAGTGGAGTAGCCATTTAAGTGAAGAATTAATTGGAAGCACAAGCTATCCCACTAAAGACTGATATGGAGGCAGTTGCAGTATCAATCGAAGGACCGGAAAAACTACATATATGTAATATTTATATACCACCAAACCAGGATCTAGACATTGATGCCATTACTGACCTCTTCAATCAAATCCCCATACCTCGCTTGATACTTGGAGACTTCAATTCACATCACCATATCTGGGGATTAAAAAGAACCGCAACAAAGGGAAGGAAAATTGAAACTATTATGAATAATTTAAACCTCAATCTGCTGAATGATGGACGAAATACTCGCTTCAATGTAGGCAATGGAGAATCATCAGCCATTGATCTTTCAATTTGTGAGCTAATATTGTCTATGTCACTCGAATGGGACGTTCGTATCGATTTGTATGGTAGTGTAAATTCATAAATGAAGCCGAAGGAAAAATCTGGAATCAATAATACAGCCCCTATAGGAGATGTCTGGATAATGGTGAAAAAAATTTCAGGAAAATATATCCACAATCCTATAAGTCACTTAAAAAATACAGACACTATTTTAACCTCACCACAAGACATTGCAGAGGCACTAGCATCAACTTAAAAACAGCACTCAAGTGACAATAATTATACTCCTACCTTCATTACTGAAAAAAGGAATGACGAATAAACAGATGTCACATATAAAAAAATGGAACATGATATACTGAACTGCCCAATCACATTGAATGAACTCCTCGACTGCCTCAATTGTACTAAGAACTCATCTCCTGGACCTGATGACATTCCAAAGATATTCATACGTGTTACCAGAAAACGCTACTGATATTCTTTTGAAAATATACAATCACATCTGGAATGAACACGTATTTCCTCATAGATGGGCAGAATCAGTGATAATACCCATACATAAAACAGGTAAACCCAAATCGTCACTGGAAGGGTATAGACCGATCTCTATTGGTTGTGGGATGTGTAGATTATTGGAGAAAATAATCAATCGAAGACTTATGTGGATGCTGGAAACGAAAAAGTTCATTATACCCGAACATAGCGGATTCCAGAAAAAAACACTCAACGCTAGATAATCTGGTTGATCTTGAGTCCGAAATTCACGAATCATTAGCAAACGATCATTATAACTGTCATGACGAGCTCTTTTACTTTTTCACTTCTTTATAATATGATGTTTTCTATTCATTCCGCAAACGGTATTTTTTGTATGCTGGTAGTATACTTACATAGGAATGCACTATGTCTGTGAAGAGAGTAATATAACTTGGTGGATTTCGTACCCAGCTTCGCTGGCACATTTTTCATCGTGGAAATACACTAGGAGACCGTACAGTGTGTTTCATGTTATTGTAGTTGGTAGTAGGCATAGGTATGGCACATTCTTCATCGTGGATGAACATGAGGGAAGAAATGACCTACTAGAACTCTCAATTATACCTAAAAGAAATAGACACTAATATGCTAGGAGTGATATCAAACATCTGATAGTACTAACCACTTGTTGAAATTTAGTCAAACGTTCGTTGTTATTTGTTATTGATTTGTTTTGAAGAGTTCATAAACTCTATTCCAGGTTGGGAATACAGTGATAGGTAAGACAGGATCGACTATACTCTTCTTATCATGATCGAATTGAAGGGTAGGCATAATAGTCCAACGACTATAAACTACAAAGGATGGTCCATTTCCTATCTACGTACATTGGACAAATTTCAGCGCGACATCTGACGTTAGTGACTTCACCTGACCTGCAGAAGTATTCGTCTGCCATAAGAGCCCGTGTATTTTTATACTTTTTGAGAGCGGTTTTTCTTCTTGTCGGTAAAATTTTTCCGACGTTTTTTTAGTGTTTATTGTTAGTGAATGATTTGACTTTCCGGTCAGTGGTTTTCCAGTGCCGTAAACATCTTAGTTTGTCGTGAATAAGTGGAAATTGAATCGGCTATTCATTGGACTCGAGAAGAGATATCGTTGGCATTCACTCTGGGGTATTACAGCAAAAAGTGCTACTTGTTTCTCAGGAAGAACTTTAATTATCCCATACCATCAATTATGAGTTTGAAGTGTTGGGCATCCCGTTTAGAAATTGGTCCTGGATATTTTTGATGTGATTCTAGTACATCTGGTGTTACCTGGATTAATTAGAATAAACAACAACCATATGGCATAGTCAGACATAAAAATCAAATGAAGTTTGGAATGACATGTACTTATTCTCCCAGAATCTCATATGCGCAATAGCTAGGTATATAAAATAACAACTGGAGTTGGTTGGTGAAAAATGGAAAATAACGGAACACTAGTTTGTTCTATTTACTACAATACTTCTTATATGCTCATTCATATTAATTTCACGTGCACTTAACTGAATAATCAACATTTATTCAATTATCATATAACTCTTTAAGATTTTGCTTACATTTGAAATTTTCCACTTCCAATTAAATTCAAAACAAAAATATGTCTTTATGAATTACTTTCTCATAGGTTGTTACGCGCTTCGATATGAATGTTAGATACAATAGGTGTCTGCTCAGTAGCTCAAGAAGCGCAACCACTTACCCTAGCTCAGTTCGGATGGGAGTGGGTTTGCGAGAAATTATATTTTATTGGAGATGTTAGTGTGGGGGCCGCAAGTTAAATCTAGCGAGCCTGCCCTAACTAGGAGAACGCCAAGATGGTCAGGATTGATCAGAAACTATAATAAAAAAAGAAAGAGAGAAAGAATACGATCGCAATTAATAATCTATATTATTGAAACCACAGTATATATGTTTTATAGTGAAAATAAGCCGTTATATGCTGGAATTGCGTCTCGGACAAATCCCAATGTCAAGAGATAAGGACTTGCTGATTAAACGACGCCAGCGAGAGACCACCTGCACTGGAACAAAGGAAATGCTGACAGTGTATAATTAACCTTATAAATATGACCCGCGAGTCGATTGAAGTCAGTCTGTATTTTATATTCTATTTGTAATCAATAAAGTTGTTCACAGTATAACTGGTAACGATGGTTTTGGCCACCCCTGTATAACTTTTTTAAAAGCATTTTAGTGAAAAACTGATATAACAACTGGCGCAGTCGGTAGGATTCCTAAACGCTGCTAGAACAAGGAGAATCTAACTGGTAGCGGTGGATCCTAATCCTTCGAGGAATCAAAGAACTTGCTCAGGTTGTCTCCTTACGCCGGAAACCACGACCAAGTCCGCACCGTCGGACCATCGGAGGATGAAATGACGTTCCAGAGGTTCATGTCCCTGTACTCGAATAGACAGAAAGTTCAATATGGGGTAACCGGAGAGGAGTCACGAGATCTTTTCAAGGTGCTTGCCAATTACGCGTTAGCTCACTGTGTGGCAGAAGATCTCCAAATTTCCAGAGGCATAGCCGTAGTATTCTCCAAGAAAATCGGTCGACTCCAGGAACTGCGGGAACAGAACCCGGAAGTTGGAAGGGTGTTACAGCTGAGGAAGTGCCAGAGAAACATCTACTATCTGGTTACCAAGAAGCATTTCCGAGATAAGGCGTCTTATGAAGATGTCTGAAGGAGCCTTGCCAGATTAAGAGATACAATGCTGGACCAGAATCTTGTGGATCTGGCAATCCCAAGATTGGCCTGTGGGATTGATGAGCTGGACTGGAGCATGTTGGAGACAATATTCAGATCCAGCGGCGTCAAGATTCTGATGTGCTGCAACTATCTTACTCGACCCATCTCGAAGACTGTGGAGTGTTACTTCACACTCCAAGAATAACATTTCGGGACGACAGGTCTTCAAGAAGGGTGCAATGTAGTGATTTCGAGACCGGCCCTGATCACCTAATTAGTTAGGCACCCTAAAAGCAAACAACTTATGCTGGCTAGCAGATCAACAAGTATGACTCATCTCCGAGAACAAGCTCGAATAAAATCGATCGCTTCCATCCGGTTCTAAGAGCCATCTGTATGAATCTTTCTATAGTCCTGATAAATTGAGAACTGTGAAAAGAATCTGCTTGCGGGTCTATAAGACGCTCGATGGAAGAGGGCAGATAGATAGTCACAGAGAATCGCAGATACAGTTCGAGAGTCTGCATACAAAGAGCGATAGTGAAGAAAAATTGAAATAGTGACTGTGATATAAATTAAGTTATTGTTTAATTAGTGTTCTAAATAAATTAACAAAATTAGTATAGTGCATTTTTACTACTGGAAGAACGCCAGCAAACGATAAAATACCAGGATGCTGCTGCTTTGTTGAGAGCTGGAATTCAATCCAAATGTGATGCAATAATCAACTTAACAACTCAACAAACGACGTGG
The DNA here is from genome assembly GCA_958502065.1 of Chrysolina americana. Classification (NCBI taxonomy): domain Eukaryota; kingdom Metazoa; phylum Arthropoda; class Insecta; order Coleoptera; family Chrysomelidae; genus Chrysolina; species Chrysolina americana. Next base: position 27,485,672 of record OY293416.1, read on the forward strand.
ATAAAGACGGTTTTAAACCAGTACAAGCCGGTGAAGAAAACTTAGAATAAATAATGGGACGAATGGAAATACCTAGTGACTGAAACATTAAATATTCTCTGATAAAGTTTTTTCTTCATGCCTACAAAATGCACCCAGATACAATAATTGATGATGTTGTAAAAATACTAAAATCATCGCCTATTCCTGAAGTGAATTGCACGAAGTTAAATTCGGAATATCTGAAATTGTATTCATTGTTTAAAGTGTCAGTTGCCGAAGGCAACATAAAAAAAGCAATGGATCCTTCCATCCGGTCTGTGGGCACGTGGATTGGCGGTTTCCACAAGAAACCGCCAACAACACCAACCTATGTTGGATATTCAAGATGAGGTAGACTCGTCCCAATATCAGCTTGTAATACCAGACAACAAAATGTTGAAATTTTCAATGGTAAACGTACAGTGCCTGACAAATAAATTACTTAACTTAGAAATATTCTCAAAGATAGAAAAGCCTGATAATATATGTGTTCAAGAACATTGGTGTTCAGGAGAAAATATAAACCTGATGAATTTTTCTTACTATTCATTCATAACAAGCTATTGCAGAAATATAAAAAAATACATGGTGGTACCATGATATACAGGGTGTTCCAAATGAAGTCGGCACCCTTACCAACTCCGTTACTATTGATGCTACGAATTCGGTTAAATGGGCAAACTAGTAGCATTTTTAATGGCCTTCTCGATGCCGAAAACAAAAAAAAATTGAGAGTCGCGTTTTCAGAATATTTCATAAAATGGTATTTCTTTCAATGGAACACCCTATATTATTTCATGCATTTCGATTCGTAATAACATTATCAACAACAAAGCAGCTCATATCATCGTTCTTCCTAAAGTGGAAAATAAGCGACTTATGTGGAAATATTTCTTTCTTTCACTAGTACAAAAAATTTGTTTTGGCGAATAAAACCTCATGATTGTCTAAACACCCAATTTTGTTACTCATACGAATGATATTATTTTGTTACTAATAGCAAAATAAGACAGTAAAAAGAAAAAAGTGCGCTGGGATGTGAACTCGTGATCATCATGTCACTCCACTCAATTGACACCACTGAGCTATTTGGTATTAATGTACAAATCGATAATTTCCATTTTAAAACCATTCCGCTATCCGCATTTATTTGTGAATCAAAATATGTCTGCTGTAATGATAACTTTAAAGCCGTTTTTGTACAGAACAGAAAATACTGGAGGGTCATATGAATGTGGTTGGAAAAAATGTGTGATTCGATTAAACATAATTATTATGAGCAATCAAGTTGCCTTGAAACTTTGTTGAAATACTATTTGTCAAATATTCTCAAGTACATCATGACAATCATAAATTATTGTAACTGTCAACTAGTGTTCGAATATTTTTCGAAATGCCGTTTTCCCATCAAGAAAAATGTGATATGTTAGAATCCTACTTGGTTTGCCAGAAAAATAGCCTAAGAGCACTCCAACACTGCAGCAATTCGTTCCCGATCGTAAATTACCTAATCGGCGTATTTTTGCTGTGCTTCATCGTCGATTCAGGAACATAGAAAAAGTTTTTGAGAAGAGGAGAACTAAAAAACGTTTTGTAATATCTAAAAATACAGAAATTGACGTTTTATCCTACTTTGAGGTATATCCAAATAATTCCATCAGAGATTTATCTAGAGAAATAGCTGTTCCACTGTCTGGTATTCAACAAATTCTGAAAAATCGTAAGATTTCTCCTTATAAGTTAGGACCAGTGCAAACACTAGAATCTGGTGATCCTGAGAGACGATTGTGGTTTTGTCGGTGGTTTATGAATAAATGCAGAGAAGATCCAAACTTCCATAGAGATATTATATGGAGCGATGAGGCTAATTTTTTAAATCGTGGGATGTATAATAGAAATAATTTTCATTATTGGATAATCCATTTCTAGTCCATCCCCACAATCCGCAAAGACGATTTAGTATTAATGTTTGGTGTGGTCTATTTAGAGACAGAATTATCAGTCCATTTTTCTACCATGGTTCTTTGAACGGGCCCCGTTACATTAGTTTATTAACAAGAGTGGTGGAAGATTTTTTCGATGATCTTGATCTGGAGGCTCGTCAAATGATCTACTTTCAGCAGGATGGAGCACCAGCACATAATGCCAGTGGCATATAAAGAATGCTGCGACGCTGTTTAGGAAACAGATGGATTGCTACAAATGGTCCTGTTAAGTGGCCCCCTCGTTCACCAGACATTAAAAATTAAGTGTACAAAATGAAACATAATAATGTAGATGAACTGAAAAAATATATTGAAACTATAATTAATAGAATTGATGACCGAACTGTGTTGAATGCCACACGTAGTGTCAATAGAAGGGCCCAAATATGTGTTCAACAAGAAGGAGGTGTTTTTGAACATTTACTCGATATTTTATAGCGCTTTATCAAATCCCTTTGTTATAAATGTTTCCTACTGATAAAACTGTCTTATTTTCACCTTTACGAAAAAAAGTCAATTGAGATTTGGTTGAGATTGTTATTACGAATGGAAATTCATGAAAAAATATTGGGTGTTTCATTGAAAGAAATATTTTCTGAAATATTCTGATATGAAATATTCTGAAAAGGCGACTGTCAATTTTTTTGTTTCCGGCATCGAAAAGGCCATTGAAAATGCTACTAATTTGCCCATTTAACCTAATTCTTAGCATCAATAATAACGGAGTTGGCAATGGTGCCGACTTAATTTGGAATACCCTGTATATGAGAAGTCAATTGAGTGGTGAATTTTCCGGTTTTGATTGTAGTAACTCTGCCCAAAAAGAAACTTTCAAGTGTTGCGCAATCAAAATTAACTCAGGAATGTTTGATTCTGTTATTCTGAATGTATATAGGACTCCCGATAGCGATTTCAACTTGTTTTTGGAGAAAGGCTAATAAAGTTGTCTCTTATATTGGAAACTATATATGTATGTGGCGATATGAATGTAGATTATCTGACAAACTCCACTGAAAAAAAATTACTAGATGAATTTCTCACATGCCTGAATTTGAATGTATGTTCTCCAAACGAACCCACAAGAATTGCTCTTTCGAATAACAATATTTCTGAAACAAAAATCGATTATATTTTTATACAAATGAAATTAATGATGGAAACGAATTCTATACTACGCAACCAAATATAGGAGACCACCTGGCTATTGTTACTACATTGAAGCCAGCCATAAAATGATCAAGGGAAAATGAAATCATTTGGTATGATAATAACAAAAATACATCTGATACTTTTTTATATATGACGAAGTAACATTTGTAACTTGGTTTATTATATAATTTATATCGAGTAGGTGTTAATTTTGTTATTGCAGCAAACTATTCGTTGAAAAAGAGAAATGAAAATTAGCGAACCAAGAAAGAATGGGTTGCAGATATAATTTTAAAAAAGTAAAAACTTGAAAACAATGTTCAGCCGAACAAAAAATATTAATCCTGAGAACTGGGAGCATTATAAAGAACAGGAAAAATTTAACCCAGATATCATAAGTAATGTGAAAATCCGCAAAAAACAATATGGAACATTGTAATTAAGGAAATGAACAGAAGTGATAAAAAAAAAATAATAATCTGAATATTGAAGAAGTCAACGTTACTGAACCGAAAGAATTAGCAGAGTATATTAGGGGAAAATAAGTCTATTACATAATGGAATGCAGACACATTGAACGTCCCTTGTGATTGTTAAAAAAGTGGTTAAAAAAAATAATATTGTTAAAATTGTTATATCCGTCAACCGGTTGCACCCCTACGTGCAACCCTCAAAAGTCATAGACTTGTGCGAGCTAGGGGAAGACGTAGCCCTTACCTTTTAATACGTGTGATGCCATGCACGAGACCGGTGGCAATGCTGAGATTCGAACTCACGCTCTCTGGCTTATGAGGCGAGGACTCAACCCGCACACCACCGCGGATGTACTTTAAATGTTCGTGGGAGTTCCCTGCAACCGCCAAATTTCCGCAACACAGAACTTTCACACGACATACCAGTAATATCGCCACACAATTTCTTTGTTATGTTGCCACTTGTAACCATGAGAAGTTTGTTGTTTTTGATGAATCGGTGCAATGTAGGTACTACATTTTGAAGTGAAGCGAGTTATCCTTACAATAAAATGTTCTCTCAATGTTACTATTAAATATTGACGTAATATTTAGAATATACCTATTTGTTTCATTACGATTCAACATAAATATTAAAATTTGTCAGTTGTATACGAGTAGAGTCAAAAGTATGAATTTGTTACAAGACTTGAAGTACTTTCATAGGTGACATTACCGAAAATTGTTATTATGAAAAGTTGTTCAGAATTCAAAATCACGTTCAAATATGCACTACATTTTGTCAGCCTCCTCCTTTTTGGCGAGATGAAGTCTTTTGGCTGATTGTCGGATTGGTCGGGCATTTCCAGTGTCTATCTTGTGCTGAACCACCTTTGTTCTACGGCCTCTGCTTACTCCGGTATCGAAGATGTCCTGATGCTCCTTGACTAAGTCACTCAGTTTGGGCTGTTGTGCTGGTCCCATATCTTTGGACGAGATGGCAACTAGCCTCTCCAATTCTGATGGCAAGTTACTGGCTTGGCTAACAGTGCTGCGTACACTCCTAATCACAGAGGAAATTGACGAACAGTGCCCCAAAATTGTTCCTTTCTTCAAGGTCACCGGGTAATAATGTACATTCATTACCCTTACTGGCCCAAATTTATCAACACACAACAAGGTCTTCCCTAGTGCGATTCCTCGTCCAATTTTCTTATCATGGAGCTCGGGCTCGAACATCCGCTGCTCGCACCTCCATCCAGACGAGCCTCCAAAATCGTTTCAGCCCTCTTCGGTACGCTCACGTCTTCAGCCAACAGAACACGAATCATTTCTTCACTTCTCCCAAAGTACCAGATCTTCTCCGTTCACCTGCAGGACACTGTCTTTAAAATTTAGCTCGAAACCTCTGGAATTCATGATGTCCATTCCAATTATTTTATACTATACAGGGAGAGTCAACAAGATTCCCTTGGTCGATTACCTATTTCGATTTCTTATATTTTTTTTGCCAAACGGACCCTTTAAGACTATCTTTCAAAATTATTCTTATTCATACAGGGTGCATTATTGAAGCGTGGCCGACCAAAGTTGGTCTTTTTCAAATGAAACACCCAGTATATTTTCATATATTCCGATCCGCTGTTTCATTGCCTGCTCAACGATTTTTTCAATTTTGGATTCTGTTGCGGCGTTGCCGAGTTAAAAAATACCTATTTTGCAGACTTCTTTTTCAAAAATCTCCTATTTCACGTTTCGAAATATGTAGTGGAGATAATTCGAGAATCGATAGTAGAAATGGTGAAGTTAATTTTGAATATGGCTCCAACAAGATGGTGCGCCTGCCCATTACCAGACTGATGTATGCGAATACATCAACAATACATTTCGTGGAAAATGGATAGGTAGAGGAGGGCCAGTTCAGTGGACTCCCAGGTCACCGGACCTCACAAAAATGGATTTCATTCTATGGGCCGAAACATTAAATGGGTTGTTTATCAAACTCCGCCTACAACTCTTGGAAATATAAAAGCAAGAATTCGGACTGCTTTTAGGAAAATTTCAAAAGACATGCTGGAACGTGTGGAGAATAGTTTCCAGAATAGATTGAGACTGTGTATTAGTGAAAATGACTGATGTATGCGAATACATCAACAATACATTTCGTGGAAAATGGATAAGTAGAGGAGGGCCAGTTCAGTGGACTCCCAGGTCACCGGACCTCACAAAAATGGATTTCTTTCTATGGGCCGAAACATTAAATGGGTTGTTTATCAAACTCCGCCTACAACTCTTGGAAATATAAAAGCAAGAATTCGGACTGCTTTTAGGAAAATTTCAAAAGACATGCTGGAACGTGTGGAGAATAGTTTCCAGAATAGATTGAGACTGTGTATTAGTGAAAATGCACAATGAACATTTGCTGCATTAATTATTGATTTTTTCTTTTTTCTGATTTTAATAAATATGATAATTTGTTTTATTATTGGGTTTATAAGATTTATAAAGTTTAATTCCAAACATGATACAAAATACGAATATTGTCAATATTTTCTGTGGAAAGACCCCCATCTTTATATGTCGAATATTTCGGAAACGGGTTGTTTTAGGTACATGACATCAAATATGAAAATTGAAAGTCATTAAAAAGGGGTTGATATAAATGATAATATACAGGGTGTTCCATCAAAGATAAAAATATTGATATTTGAAAATGGCCAAGTTTGTATTGTTGTACCGAACATCCTGTATAATTTATACAATATTCACCATATTCACAATTAACTTCACACCCTTTCTACTATCGATTCCCGAATTATCTCTACTAAATATTTCGAAACGTGTAATAGGAAATTTTTCAAAAAGAAGTCTGCAAAATGGATATTTTTTAGATAACTCGGCAACGCCGCAACGGAATCCAAAATTGAAAAAATCGTTGAGCAGCCAATGAAACAGCGGATCGGAATATATGAAAATATACTGGGTGTTTCATTTGAAAAAGACCAACTTTGGTGGTAAGACTAATTTTGGAAGATAGTCTCAAATGGTCCGTTTGGCAAAAAATATAAGAAATCGAAATAGTGATTCACAACGGAGCAATCGACCACGGGTATCTTGTTGACTCACACTGTATACTAGAGCCCGGTGTTTCATTTTGGTGCTCCCTAAAGTCAGTTCAATTGGGAGTTCTCCAAACACAGCTACCGGCTCTCCTGTTGCTGTGCGTAGCTTTCAATTCGATGATTCAATTATTGCCGATGTTTTGGCAAAAGTAGGCCCAAAGATTATCCTAGTCGCACCTGTATCTAGCAGCATGGTGCGGGGCTCGTTGTTGATGAGACCGTCTACGAAAACACCTTTGTTCTGTCGTTGAAGGACAGCGACATATGCGTTGTAATTTGGGGCTTGCTTGATACAACTGCCCCTCCTCATCGACCTTCTTTAGTTTTCCTGTGTCGGTGTCGCTTCTTTGAATGTTGTGCATTTGCAACACACGTGCTCAATTTTCCCGAAATTCCAGCACCTTATTTATTTTCTCTCAGGCATAACTCGATCATCCTTACTCCACTCTAGCTTTTGCAGGATTGCTTTGCCTCTTCGAATTCCAGAGCGCGTGCCAATGCATCTACGAGATGTGTAGGACGAGCTAATGTCAACGCTTGCCTCGTTTTGGTCACGAAGCCCATCCAAAAATGCCTTAACTACTAGTCGCTCCATTACATTTTCTGGTGTAGCTGGATACGCAAGACGAACTAAGCGTGCAATATCGGCTTCAAATTCTTGCAAGGATTCGCTTTATTCTGTCATCGATTCTTCAGCTTTGATGATATACGTGTTCAAGGTAGCGAAGTTCCAAGTGTTTTACTAGCTGTTCATAGTCCTCCGGTTGTTGGGCGGTGACAGTTTGTAAAATATTTGTTGCTTCGTCACGTAATGCCAGTGCCAATGCTATAGCTTTTTCTTCCAAACTATGCGAGTTTTCTAGAAGCTTTACTTTTAGAATTTTAGAATTTTCTTTAAGCTTTTCTTCTAGAATTTTCGAAAGTTCTTCTTTCAGAGTATTCGAAATTTCCAGAAATTTATCTTCCAGATTTTCCAAGCTGATCGAGTTTTGTTGAAGTTCTCTTTTAGGCTCACCGAATTTTGTTGAAGTTCTTCTCCTACGCTAACCGAATTTTGTTGAAGTTCTTCTTTCAGACACTTAGTAGTTTCTTCAAGTTTATTCATAATTAAGCTCAAGTCAATTCCAGGAATTCCGAATGAGAACGTTTCGAGGTCTTCTCTTTCTTCAATCAGTCCATCTGAGAGTCTTTTCTGGAGTATTGCCTTCTTTCCAGTTGTGTCTAACTAACGCTCTAATTCTTACTTCAATTCGCTTTCTTTTAAGTCAACCAGGTGAACTCTCCTCGGAAATATTTTGTCTTTTATTGTCCTCAACCAACATATCAGTCTATTATTTATTTCACACAATAAGTTTTCTCCCTCGACGCGCAAAACTGTCCACTTCGCAAACACTAAAATGTTTAACGGATCACTAGTCTATTAGGCGCTATAAATGTCTATCAGTTTTTCAACGCAGCAAACACTTAACACTTTAACACTTATTTATTTTATACATCCGACTTATGACACCAAATGTAGTAAAAATGCACTTAACTAATTTTGCTAATTTATTTTACTCTTGTCTTAAACAATAATTTACATCACAGACACTATTTCAAATTTATCTTTACTGTCACTCTCTATCTGCGGACTTTGGAACTATATCTGCAAATCTCTGCGACTATATCTTCTCTCTGCTGTCCTTATATACCCGCAAGCAGATTCTATTTACAGTTCTCAATCAATCGGAAGAGAAGCGTAATGGTAGTGATCGATTTTATTCGAGCTTGTTCTCGGCGATCCGTTGGCCAGCAGATATGCGGACGTTGTTAACGAAGGGTCCATAACTAATGAGGCGATCAGGGCCGGTCTCGAGGCCCTGAAAACAATACTCTCACTTTCTAACTTCACTCACGCAACAAAAACGGCGAATCGCGTATCAAGATCAAGACGTGGAATGGTGGAAGAAGTTGGAATATTGTCAAATATATGAAATCATCATCAAATCATTCAAATTCATTTAAGTAAATGCAAAGCATAGAGATCTGTGAACCTCAACTTTCCATATTCCAAACTACAAACACTCAGTATTCATAATTCATTAGTTTAATTTTCAAGTTCATACACATAAAAATTTATACAATTACAGGATATAGAAATATAAAACAGCTCAAAAAATCGCAAAGTTGCATTGAATTAATTCAGCAATCATCTTGTCGCCGAGCAGCGACCTTAAGAAATGCAAGCCTCGCAAAATGCGCCTTTATAAATATTGTGTGCGGTCAAGATCGGGACATTAGATATTACTCGTCAATTGATCAGTCAACTTTTTGCATCTAGAATGAGATCATGTTTGGCATCTCCCCATCCAGTGCCATGCTGACTATCAGCTATCGACTATCTGTCGAGGTATCAGCCAGAGAAGTAGTTGTTTTCTTTTGGTGATATGCCATACATACTATACAAAGTTATAGTCACCTCTTAAAGGATTGTTATCGACTGTTTTACTGTCACTGGAACATATACCATTTCGTATCCGAAATGTCTTTCTGGGGTGCTCTCTAATCTGTCACCGAGGTGGATCCTGTGAGCAATTGCAGTATTCCTCTCAGAGGACGATGACAAACATCGAGACCTCGCGTGTATACAACCGTGATACGACGATATTCCGAAACCGGTCTGTAGTTGGCTCTCCGTTTGAATCAGGTGAAGTCCTGCTGTTTGTTTCAGAGAGCTCTTGCAAAGTTGTTCCTTCAAAGTAAGGATCTTTGCACATATGTCTGACAGATACAATTCAATATCTGTCGAGGTATCAGCCAGAGAAGTAGTTGTTTTATATATATAATTCTGAATTCTTTCCTGACCCATCTGAATGAAGTACACCCTCACATCCGCTTCACGATGGAGAGAGAGAGCAATTCGACTCTGCCTTTCTTAGATGTACTAATCAAGAAAAATCCCCAACAAGGTTTCTCATATACTGTTTATAGAAAACCTACCCACACAAACCGATACCTCAACTCAAAGTCCCAACATCATCCGTCGCAACTCAACTCTGTCGTAAATACTCTGATATCCCGCTCCATTCGTCTAACTGATGACCACAGTAGACAATCCAAACTCCACAACGTGAAACAAGCTCTCCTACAAAATGGCTACAGACCAGACCACATAGAAAGAAACATCCTGCTCCAGAAGTCACCAGAAAACAAAATCGAACCACAAGTTGAAGACCGTTCATCCAAAGTTTTCTTCCCTTACATCAAAGGAGTAACAGACAAAATCAGCCGAGTTTTCACCACAGAGCAAAAACTGTCACACCTCATCAGATCAACGAAGGACAAAATTCCCAACAAAGACCACGGTATTTACGAAATTCCCTGTTCTACTTGCCCCCATTCATATATAGGAGAAACTTCAAAACAGATCCACTTCCGATCTTATCAACACTCCCTTCATTTCATCCAACAAGTCACCCCATAGATTTTGAGAAAACCAGAACCATCGCCCCAGTACGTTCCAGAACCTCCAGATTCATCAGAGAAGCCATCGAAATCGAAAAACGTCCTGATTGCCTGAATATTAAAGATGATAGCCGTAAATTGAAACCCATTTGGAAACCGCTTCTTCCGACCGTAATCACCAAACCACAAAAATCAATTATCCCAATCCAAAACAATCAACATCAGGCAGACACAGGTAGGACGAACGAGAGAACCCGCAAGACACGCCCACTTTCAGGTACCCAAGTATCATTAAAAACCGTAGTGCAACCAACATCAGATCGTCTTTTGAGATCAAGGAGTAGGAAGATAGAGACCTCGAAGTCACTCTCTTAAAAATGGCTCTAAAGCAGGAGCCGAAACGTCGATTTATAAACTCTCAACGCGGTTCAAATAAGAGATCAATGAAATGATTCGTACCGAACATATGAACTTGGAAGAAAAACGCGAAATTTCCGAATTATGCAAAGAATACTAAGATATATTTTACCAACCCGGTGACAAATTAACTTTCACCTCAAAAATCAAAATGAAATTAGGACGACTGACGAAATACCGACATACACGAAATCTTATCGCTACCCATTCGTACACAAGGACGAAGTCCGCAGACAAATTAACGAAATGCTGGGAATTGGAATCATACGGCCATTTTGTAGCCCGTGGTCCTCGCCGATTTGGATTGTTCCAAAAAAAATCGACGCCTCGGGGCAGCAAAAATGGCGAATTGTCGTGGACTGTAGGAAATTGAATCAAAAAACAATTTTCGATAGATACCCCTATACCGAATATAAGCGACATACTGGACAAATTAGGACGCGCACAATACTTTCCTACTCTAGATTTCGCGAGTGGGTTCCACCAGATCGAGATGCACGAAAATTATATTGAAAAAACAGCGTTTAGCGTAGAACAGGGGCACTATGAGTACTTGAGGATGTCATTTGGCCTCAAATGCGCTCCCTCTAGCCTTCAACGTGCCCTTGATGAGATTTTGAAAGGTCTCCAAAATAAAATATGCATGGTATTTATGGACGACGTCATCGTCATAAGTACTGGACTAAGAGAACACATTCAAAACCTAGAATTGGTATTTCAAAGGTTGCGAGAGGCAAATTTGAAAATACAAATGTTTAAGTGCGAGTTTTTACGTAAAGAGGTAAATTTCTGGGACATGTCGTAACCTCAGATGGGATCAAACCAAATAAAAATAAAATAATCGCGTTACGAAAATACCCCATTCCAAAAACTCAGCGCGAAGTCAAATCATTCTTGGGTTTAGTAGGGTACTACAGGAAATTCATAAAGAATTTCGCGAAAATCACGAAACCGATGACTCAGTGTTTGAAAAAGGGATGGAAAGTTGAACATACTAAAGAATTCATAGATTGTTTTCATGCGTGCAAAAATATCTTAACTTCTGAACCGGTTTTAGCATATCCTGATTTCTCAAAACCGTTTGAGTTGACCACAGACGCGTCAAACTTCGCTATTTCTGGGGTACTTTCCCAGGGCAACCACCCCATTTGTTATGCCTCTAGAACACTCAACCCCGCGGACATAAATTATTCAACCTTAGAAAATCCCATTTCGGAAAAAACCTGTGAATATGTATAAAAATCAAATAATAATCACGGGCGGGGACGTTGATAAAATAATTATCAGACGAGAAAAAGTTTTCGAAAATAAACGATTATATATTACTATTCCTAGAAGAGATCCCATTCCACATATGATTCGTATGCTGAAAGAATATATTATTCCGAAACAACTTTACGCATTATTTTTCAAAAATCATGAGCTAGTTCCCACCTTTAATAATTCCATTTAGAACATTTTTCAAAACTCGTCTTACAAAATAATTCATTATGTAAAAGAAGTCATAATAAATAAAAGTAACGAAAATAGGTCAGACCCTCCCGATTTCAAATCCGTAAATACTGCGTACGTCAGAACTAAAGCACGAGGAAAACATCTTCCAAATTTCAAGAAAATTGCCAAACTGATATTAAACTAAACACGAGCAAAACTTCATATCACAAGAGTATATATATATTTCCTAAAATGAAAAACACTTTTCAGAATGAAGACGCTGTTCCAGGCCCTTCAAATCAAACAGACGATTGAATCGGATATCTAAACTAACTTGGATAATTCCATCTTTCCTATCCAGTTAGGTAATGCTAAGTTAGTTTATAGTAAACATACGTTTCTACACTATATACATTCGACACAAATAGCAGCTTGAAAACATTGAAAAGTATTTCCTAATAATTAAAAATCATTTCAAGTTCGAAAATTTAACTAACCAAATATCATATCACGGACTATCAGACTCTCTTCTCATTAGAACGGAGCACTTGATACAAATAACAAATGAAAAACTTAGTAATCTGAAACCTCATATACGCAAAGAAAGGGGACTATTGAATATTGTGTTAGTAAAATAGATAAATGGCTATTCGGTACACTGGACGCAGACGATGAGGAGCGCTACAACACGGCAATCACTGCTTTAGAGGCTAATCAAAATAATATAACGAAAAACGTCAATATGCAGATATCTCTTTCAAAAGGCTCAGTTGAAAATTATGATAAAACAATCAGCTCGTTAAGCACAAACCAGGAAAAACTCCAACTTGGCTTGAGAAAATTCCAAATTTCAGTTCAACAAACTGTCAATAATATACAAGACTATATTAGTTTTCAGGGTATAATGACCCAGTTGAACGACCTTGACTGTCAAAACTTAATTATGTTCTTAGATAACCTAGAAGACGCAATCATGTTCTCAAAATTGAATGCACTTCATAACAGCATACTCACAAGTTCATAATTGGAAAAAATGCTCGAAGATCTCTCGGAAATATATAACCAGAACGAAATTCCATCATTTCAAAATATTTTATCTTACTATAAATTTTTCCGGACGCAGGTTAGCTTTTCAGACACTAAAATCATTTTTGCTATTCATGTACCTATACTGAGACCGAAAACACTCTCCTTCTATCATATATACCCAACTGTCCAAAACCAAACCATTTTCGAGTTGTTTAATTGGCCTCAACCGAACTGTCCGAACTGTCCAAACTGAGGCACTACGATATATTTTCAGCAGCAGTATGAATTAATTCTTCATTTGCCTTTTTTTCTTTGTAATCACAAAGCTTAGTAACGTGCAAACGTATAATTTCGCTGTCTAGTGACTCCCGTAATCCTAACCAGGACACAGAACGATAGATGGCACTATCTGCCACCACCTACTCTGTCAAGTTTTGTGTCTGTATCGTGTACAATGACTGTCAAAACCCAAATCCGAAATTGTACTAGGGTACTAAATCGTTGCAGATTGTACTAGAAAAGTACAATTGTACTAGTAACGGCAGCACTGGCTGAAAATCCAACCATATTTTTGGCAATACCAAATATTACCAAAATAGATATGGAGGAAATTTATCGACTAAAGGACTAAGCAAATTAGATACCGCCCATCCAAAATCAAGAGTTCAACATACAGTCGCCAGTTTATTTCACGGCCTTCGGAGTATGTAGGTACATTCGTAGCAGTGCTGCTGGCAGTTACACAAAAAAAAACGACTTTCCTCACTTTGGAAATGCGCCTACCGAGGAAAATCGTCCAAGAAGGTGAAGAAAATGTAAGCAACAGCCTATCGAAAAAACGTTCCGTTATTTTCGATTGTTGAGGAGGGACGAGTTAGGTAGTCGCCTACCACGAGTAAAGCTGACGAGGCCGTCATCGTTCTCTGAACCGAAGATAAGAAGAATATCAAAACTGCAACTATTCACTTTCTATTTCATTTGTTGTATAGTATTATTTCCTTGGATCATTCTTTGTCATAGCTCAGTCGAGTAAAGTTGTCTGTTATTTTTGAAAATAAATCTTTTAAAAAAGACTTTGTCGTTCGAAGTTCTTAAGTACCGCATCAAGACTTATGATGATATAATTATCAGGAAGTTGAAAATTAATAATAAACTCTGAAAATTTGAAAGAATCTTCAGTATAATATTCGTTCTCGATATTATATGAAGTCGTTAAAATATCGGTGATGAATACTGAAAGTTTGCTAGTAGGAGCATCAATCGAAGCAATTATTGGCCTGAGTGATAACGTGGATTTGTGTATTTTTGGTAGGCCATAAAATTTTGGAGATATATATATGTACGAATCTTACACAATAGTCTGTAGAAACGCATTAAAATGGATTATGTATACTAGTATAAAAATAGTCATGATTTTATGTGAGATTGTTGGTTTGCAACCATTGTCGATCGAACAAGTGATTTCACCCGTTTGCCGGAAACACGCGGAGTGGTCACTAGGACAACAGATAAATGACTGGTTAATGTCAAGTGTCAGGTGTCTGTGCCAAAGAAAGGGAGGCAGTAGGGCCAACGGCCTGTTTGAGCAAACAATGCTGCCAACTCAATTTATGGCAGTTCATTTGACATTTGAGAAACGTTCCTATTGTATTTGTATTCAAAATTAATTAAATAATTGTATATCACACTCAGATTTGCAATATCCGCCCATTTATTTATACAATTGGGTTCATTATTGATATGTACCATTTCAAGAAAATTTCTTTTAGAGTAATGTTTTCTGAAGCTAAAATTTTGGGATCGTTAAAATTACCCATATGATTACTACTAATAGTGTGATCTGCTAGTGCACACGTATTTTTTTTTAAGTTTACAATCGCTTTTATAAGAAGTAATGCATCCTGATAAATTCCATCCTTTTTGTCCTATGTAAACTTTGTCACTGTTCAAACAGGGAATACTGTGAATTATATTTGAAATTTCTAAAATAGTTTAAGGGGCTTTAGTTTTAGTAGATCTGCTAGACAGTTTTAACGTTTCTTTTTGCAATCCTGAGATTGTCAGATTTAAAAATGTTAGTGAACTTTGGAGTAAGTTCTTCAATGTGCGGAAGAGTTCTGTAATTGAAAATTATTTGTTGCGGAGGTGGTTCCTCGTTAACAATTATGATATTACTGTTGTTACCATTTTGGATATTGTTAATGGTAACTAGATTTGTTACATTTCGTTTTTGTTCAGAGTTAAACAAAAATTTGTTAATTACTTTTAGTGGGAATGAATTTTCTTTCAAAATTAATCTTAATTCCTTCAAACACTCCAGTCGGAAAGCGGGATGTGACAAATGAATCAATCTGTTTTTTAATCAATGATCAGGTTGTTTTTCATAATCGACAGGTGATGAGAGTGGTAACTGATGAATCTGTTACTACAGATCGGTTTTCTGTACCATTTCGTTCTAAGAATGTTATCGTTACCTCTGACAATTCTCAAATCCAAAAAGGGATACTTTGAGATTGTTTCTCTTCCGAGGTAGGTAAACTGTAAGTTTATGTCATAGCTATTGAAGTAAAACAAGGCTTTTTCTACTCTGCCTCTGGGTACAGCCAAGATTAAATCATCAATATACCGCCTAACAAACGGAATGTCAAAAGGAATCAAAGATAAACAATTTTTTATCAGATCATCTAAGATCACATTAACGAGTATAGGAGATATGGTAGAGCCCATAGGGTACCAAAAATCTGTTTATAATATGTATTATTGAAGATAAGAAAATTTTATTCAAAAATGAATTCCAAAATGTCAACAAAAGCAATCCATGTTGGGTCACAATGATTTGAAATAATGTTCCATTTATCTGCAAGGGATTTTCGAACTACCTCAAACGGTAGGTTCGTGAACAAAGAAACCACATCTAAGCTAACTACGATATAGTTTTCAGGAAGTGAATAATTGTTAATGAAGTTGCTGAAGGCACAGGAATCATTGTCTATATCATAGGATTTTGTTAAAATGTGAGTTAAAAATTGTGCTAAGTTACTGTTCGGAGCATTTATCCAAGATACAATAGGTCTCATGGCCAAAGTAGGTTTATGAATTTTAGGTAAAGCATACAATCTTGAAGCAACAGAATTATATATATTTAATTTTTTGGCAGTGATTGGATCAATTAATTCACCTTTGAGTAATTTTGAAACTTGTTTATTCGCTTTCTGCTGCAACGTACTAGTAGGATTAGGTGGTAGTCTGACGTAGTATTTATTATCCTCTAGGAGGTCTTGACTTTTTGTGTAGTAATCTTGCTTCACTACAATCACGTTCCCCTCATCACTTCTAACAACATATAAATCAGGGTTATCTATTAAAAATTTTTGCATTCAATAAAAATATTTTGTAGGAAATCTTTGTTAGCTGAGTTTTTGTGTAGGAAATTTGTTATAACATTTGTGCTTTGAGTTCTATAACAGTCTCTATCTGAATTTGGAAAAAGAGAAATGATTGATTCAATTCCGAGAGCTCACCATCCGTGGACAGCGCTGGACAGAGCTCTCGGAATTGAATCTAAAATACTCTATTCACTATATATAATTATATATACAAAGTGGAAATTAAGGCAAATATCTGACAGAAAATAACTACTTCCCCCTACGGATATTGAATTATATCTGTCGTCCATTTGTGCAACGTTCCTTACGGACACATAATCAGATATTTGACTCAATTTCCGCTTTGTGGAATTGTGTGGGGAAACAGGTATTTTTCGGTTTACGTAATATTTGTTTTCATATACAGGGTCACGCATAAAGTTCGCGACATTTAGAAGTTTTTTTTATTAATAGATATAAAGAAAATTTTACTTCGCAGTTAGTTTGTGCTTGAAAAATTTATAAAATACAGCATTTTTCCTTTTTTCATGTGCTACTCTAAACCTGTCAAATTTGACATTTTTTCGATATCCTCAAAAAATATTTTTTTTTTGGAAATTTTGAAAAATGCCAAAGAAAGAAGTTGCTCAGTTTCCCATTTTATATGCTTGCTCAAAATTTGGACTCTCTACTATCACTTCGACATTTTTCCATTTTTTTTTTATTTTTCGAATCATTCGCTCTATCGATTCGAACGAAACATCATTCAAATTTCATAATTTTTATGAATATGAGACTTCAATGTCATATCTTGCCCAGAAAATATCCACATTGGCCTGTTACCAGAAAATAAAAAAAATTCACCTCCAGAAATTCGTTTATCTAGTTTTTTCATTTCATAGTTAAACTGAAGTGGATTTTCAATGTATGGAAGTTATTATGTCAGTAATCGAATAAACGAATTTCTCTTCATTCTTATTACACTCGAATTTCTTTTTTTAATAGATTTTTATCCTGTTTAATTGTTTTTCTGGGCAATTATTCAGTTACAAACAAACCCTTACCTGACCTACAGCTTCATAACTATTCAAAAGACTTTCCGACTCGATGGCCACAAAAAAAAGAGAGGTGTAATCACTGTCTTGTTCCACAGTTATTTTCATCGGCGATAATATAATTTTTTTATGTTTTATACCTGCCCATCTGAGATATACAATATGTAGGGTCTTGTACCCCTCCAAAATTACTATATATATACCGGGTGGCTACGGAAGTATTGCCTACGGAATATCTCAGTTATTGTATGAAGTAGGTTTGTGAAATTTGGAGCGTCGATATAATGACATAAGAGCTAGAATTTGAGCATATTGACATGTCGAAGTTAACTTCCGGTCTGACCGGAAGTAACATCAACTGTCTTATTTTAAACGAAAACCCTATTTTTTTTCTTTTCGCTTTATTCAGCATTCAATTCCCTTTCTAATGACATATCACAAGTTGGTATCTAACCAGAAACTAGATCAGAAAAAAATTATTATTGAAATTCACCGAGTAGGCCGTGGAAGCAAAATGAAAGCCAAAAATTGAAAAGTTGGCTATGGAAACCATACGTCACTTGATAACAGTTGCTACTACTGTGATATTTTATTTTCATTCGTCGGCGTTATAAAAGCCGCCAAAAAAAATATTGGAAAAATTGGGAAAAAAACAATACTCTGTAGGTCCATAACTTAAATAGGAACATACAACTTTTTCTTGCCTGTACTATTCAGCATAACCCTTTCTAATGATATAATAGAAAGTAATTTTTTGAAATGAAATACCAAAAAATCCAATTATTATTCTTCAAATAACAAAACAGATTATCGCCATACGCAAAAATAACATTAAAAATAATATATATATATATATATATATATATATATATAAGGTGATCTGCTTTCTCGGGTTTCCCTCCGTGTTATGTGTTCTTGGTCCTTAGAAGGACCATATTCACAACGTTTCGGCAAAGTCTCATTTGCCATCTTCAGGTGATATTGAATGATTGGAATTTCAAACTAGACTAGTCTAGTTTGTTATATCAAGGGAAAAAGTATAGATATACAATGGAAAAATTATTGGACATAGCCCTCAAGCAAACCGTAGAACCTACAGAATATAATTTATCATTCCACATTATTTTCAATGTTATTTTTGCGTATGGCGATAATCTGTTTTGTTATTTGAAGAATAATAATTGGATTTTTTGGTATTTCATTTCAAAAAATTACTTTCTATTATATCATTAGAAAGGAATGGTTATGCTGAATAGTACAGGCAAGAAAAAGTTGTATGTTCCTATTTAAGTTATGGACCTACAGAGTATTGTTTTTTTCCCAATTTTTCCAATATTTTTTTTGGCGGCTTTTATAACGCCGACGAATGAAAATAAAATATCACAGTAGTAGCAACTGTTATCAAGTGACGTATGGTTTCCATAGCCAACTTTTCAATTTTTGGCTTTCATTTTGCTTCCACGGCCTACTCGGTGAATTTCAATAATAATTTTTTTCTGATCTAGTTTCTGGTTAGATACCAACTTGTGATATGTCATTAGAAAGGGAATTGAATGCTGAATAAAGCGAAAAGAAAAAAAATAGGGTTTTCATTTAAAATAAGACAGTTGATGTTACTTCCGGTCAGACCGGAAGTTAACTTCGACATGTCAATATGCTCAAATTCTAGCTCTTATGTCATTATATCGACGCTCCAAATTTCACAAACCTACTTCATACAATAACTGAGATATTCCGTAGGCAATACTTCCGTAGCCACCCGGTATATATATAGTAATTTTGGAGGGGTACAAGACCCTACATATTGTATATCTCAGATGGGCAGGTATAAAACATAAAAAAATTATATTATCGCCGATGAAAATAACTGTGGAACAAGACAGTGATTACACCTCTCTTTTTTTTGTGGCCATCGAGTCGGAAAGTCTTTTGAATAGTTATGAAGCTGTAGGTCAGGTAAGGGTTTGTTTGTAACTGAATAATTGCCCAGAAAAACAATTAAACAGGATAAAAATCTATTAAAAAAAGAAATTCGAGTGTAATAAGAATGAAGAGAAATTCGTTTATTCGATTACTGACATAATAACTTCCATACATTGAAAATCCACTTCAGTTTAACTATGAAATGAAAAAACTAGATAAACGAATTTCTGGAGGTGAATTTTTTTTATTTTCTGGTAACAGGCCAATGTGGATATTTTCTGGGCAAGATATGACATTGAAGTCTCATATTCATAAAAATTATGAAATTTGAATGATGTTTCGTTCGAATCGATAGAGCGAATGATTCGAAAAATAAAAAAAAAATGGAAAAATGTCGAAGTGATAGTAGAGAGTCCAAATTTTGAGCAAGCATATAAAATGGGAAACTGAGCAACTTCTTTCTTTGGCATTTTTCAAAATTTCCAAAAAAAAAATATTTTTTGAGGATATCGAAAAAATGTCAAATTTGACAGGTTTAGAGTAGCACATGAAAAAAGGAAAAATGCTGTATTTTTAATAAATTTTTCAAGCACAAACTAACTGCGAAGTAAAATTTTCTTTATATCTATTAATAAAAAAAACTTCTAAATGTCGCGAACTTTATGCGTGACCCTGTATATGAAAACAAATATTACGTAAACCGAAAAATACCTGTTTCCCCACACAATTCCACAAAGCGGAAATTGAGTCAAATATCTGATTATGTGTCCGTAAGGAACGTTGCACAAATGGACGACAGATATAATTCAATATCCGTAGGGGGAAGTAGTTATTTTCTGTCAGATATTTGCCTTAATTTCCACTTTGTATATATAATTATATATAGTGAATAGAGTATTTTAGATTCAATTCCGAGAGCTCTGTCCAGCGCTGTCCACGGATGGTGAGCTCTCGGAATTGAATCAATAATTTCTCTTTTTCGAAATTCAGATAGAGACTGTTATAGAACTCAAAGCACAAATGTTATAACAAATTTCCTACACAAAAACTCAGCTAACAAAGATTTCCTACAAAATATTTTTATTGAATGCAAAAATTTTTAATAGATAACCCTGATTTATATGTTGTTAGAAGTGATGAGGGGAACGTGTCTACGGTTTGCTTGAGGGCTATGTCCAATACTTTTACCATTGTATATTTATATGTAGATTACTGAGTTCCTGGGTTGAACCGCGTTGAGAGTTTATAATTCGACGTTTCGGCTCCTGCTTTGGAGCCATTTTCAAGAGAGTGACTTCGAGGTCTCTATCTGCCTACTCCTCGAGTCGTGGTCTGATGAGGTAAAAAGGTGTCTATCTGCCTACTCGTTGATCTCAAAAGACGATCTGATGTTGGTTGCACAACGGTATTTATTGGTACTTGGGTACCTGAAAGTGGGCGTGCTATCACTTCTTCCGACCGTAATCACCATTCCACAACAATCAATTATCCCAATCCAAAACAATCAGGTCAGGTCAGGTAGACACAGGTAAGACAAACAGAATACCCGCAAGACACAACAAAATCCTGATGATACCTGAGGAGTAGGCAGATTGAGACCTCAGTGCAGAATCTACCCTCACCCCCTTTTCGATCAATTTATCATTTTTTCTTCTTTTTTCTTGAAAATGGCTCCAAAATCGGAGCCGAACCGTGGAATTTCAATAAATTCTAGACGCGGTTCAACCCGAACTTCCAGTTTTCATATACATGTAGATATATATATATATATATATATAATTAAGTAGGAATTCTCGGGTAGCGGTCTGTTGAACAATGAAACTCATTCGATTTAAATCTTCAATATTTCGTCAACCTTTATTGACTTATTCAGGAAGAGCTACAATTAAAAAGGAATATGAGTTGTTGAAGGACTACATAAAAATAACATGATAACTTACAAAATTCACATTCATGTACATTCATGTACATTCACATTCATGTCATTCATGTAAGTTATCATGTTATTTTTATGTAGTCCTTCAACAACTCATATTCCTTTTTAATTGTAGCTCTTCCTGAAGAAGTCAATAAAGGTTGACGAAATATTGAAGATTTAAATCGAATGAGTTTCATTGTTCAACAGACCGCTACCCGAGAATTCCTACTTAATTAATAGAGTTCGGTCGAGAATACTTTGTTATTATATATATATATATATATATATATATATATATATATATATATATATACATATATATATATATATATATATATATATATATATATATATATATATATATATATATATATATATATATATATATATATATATATATGAAACAGGGATATGCTCTCGAGGGAAATTGTGAATAACAAGAAGGAACATTTTATTGGACTAAGCCCTCTAGTAAAAATGCAACCGTAGACACGTGTTTCGATCTTAGGGATCTCATCAGTACGGTGAAAGCAAGTGTAAGGATGTGCAACACTTGATTGCAGGTGAAACAACAAATGAACGGAGTCAACAAACAGGAAGCCAACCGCACATTTGTGGCTTCAGTCGTAACACCTCGTGTTTACAAGGCAAGAAACGACGTCGCCATGGAGGCAGCTATAGCTACCTGCGTGACATCCGAGTCCAGGAATATAAATGAAACAGGGATATGCTCTCGAGGGAAATTGTGAATAACAAGAAGGAACATTTTATTGGACTAAGCCCTCTAGTAAAAATGCAACCGTAGACACGTGTTTCGATCTTAGGGATCTCATCAGTACGGTGAAAGCAAGTGTAAGGATGTGCAACACTTGATTGCAGGTGAAACAACAAATGAACGGAGTCAACAAACAGGAAGCCAACCGCACATTTGTGGCTTCAGTCGTAACACCTCGTGTTTACAAGGCAAGAAACGACGTCGCCATGCGGTTGGCTTCCTGTTTGTTGACTCCGTTCATTTGTTGTTTCACCTGCAATCAAGTGTTGCACATCCTTACACTTGCTTTCACCGTACTGATGAGATCCCTAAGATCGAAACACGTGTCTACGGTTGCATTTTTACTAGAGGGCTTAGTCCAATAAAATGTTCCTTCTTGTTATTCACAATTTCCCTCGAGAGCATATCCCTGTTTCATTTATATTCCTGGACTCGGATGTCACGCAGGTAGCTATAGCTGCCTCCATGGCGACGTCGTTTCTTGCCTTGTAAACACGAGGTGTTACGACTGAAGCCACAAATGTGCGGTTGGCTTCCTGTTTGTTGACTCCGTTCATTTGTTGTTTCACCTGCAATCAAGTGTTGCACATCCTTACACTTGCTTTCACCGTACTGATGAGATCCCTAAGATCGAAACACGTGTCTACGGTTGCATTTTTACTAGAGGGCTTAGTCCAATAAAATGTTCCTTCTTGTTATTCACAATTTCCCTCGAGAGCATATCCCTGTTTCATTTATATTCCTGGACTCGGATGTCACGCAGGTAGCTATAGCTGCCTCCATGGCGACGTCGTTTCTTGCCTTGTAAACACGAGGTGTTACGACTGAAGCCACAAATGTGCGGTTGGCTTCCTGTTTGTTGACTCCGTTCATTTGTTGTTTCACCTGCAATCAAGTGTTGCACATCCTTACACTTGCTTTCACCGTACTGATGAGATCCCTAAGATCGAAACACGTGTCTACGGTTGCATTTTTACTAGAGGGCTTAGTCCAATAAAATGTTCCTTCTTGTTATATATATATATATATATATATATATATATATATATATATACCGTATATATATATATATATATAAATATAAATGAAGAGTAACTTGTGACATCTACAGTCACTAGTTTGAAACTTAATTCACTTTATATAAATATATATACAGGGTTATGATAAAGTAATGCACAAAATTCATAAATCGTACAACGATCACTTTTGAAAAAAATGCAAAAACACGTCAAACTGTTTTTTTTATTCCGCATCTTTTGACATAAGTTACAAAAATAACACGTCAAAGTTGTCAAAGTTATGACGTCATCAACAATTTTTTTTAATGGGAAGCTAAGATTTTTATCACATTATGTGCTAGAACTTGTGTTTGTACACAAGGGAAAAATAGTTGCAGTAGGGCTCACATAAGGAAAAAAACGAGAAAAGGGATAAAAAACGAAATAAACGCAAGTTTCATAATAACTTTTCAATTAACTAAACAGCCCATTAAACCAAAACTATTTCCTATAGGAATTGTTCAAACTGTGTCCCGTTTACTAACTGACATAGGCCAAGACGATGGTACACTGCATTTATAGAGTTTTCGATCATCTGCGGAGTTATACGAGTCATTTCGTGTCTAATTCTTTCCATTAAGTCTTCTAAATTGTCTGGCCGGTTAATGTAGACCCGACTTTTCAAATGTCCTCACAGAAAAAAATCAAGGGGGGTTAAATCAGGTGACCTAGGTGGCCACTCCATTGGTCCACGTCTTCCAATCCACCGTCCTTCAAACTGGTTATCCAGAAACCTTCGAACAATATGACCATAATATGGTGGTGCGCCATCTTGTTGGAACCAAATACTGGGATCCAAGTTGTCCCCATTATTTGGATCCGGAAATGCCGCAAGTAGGTCCGGAAGCACTGCCATACCATACAAAGATGTTCCAAATATCGTTCAGCTGTTAAATTCCCGCGAAAGTAATAAGGACCAATAAATCTTCCCCGGACGATTCTTACCCAACCATTAATTTTTTGGGGACGCTGGGTGTGTTTTGTCTGCATCCAGTGGGGATTTTCCCGAGCCCAGTAGCGAGAATTGTGTCGATTTACAGAACCACTTAGACAAAACGTTGCCTCATCGGAAAATACTACACTATTAAGAAAATTTGGATTTTCGTCACAATGCCGCATGAAGATTTCACAAAATTCCAAACGTCTGTCTGGATCATCATCATTAAAGGAGTCTTATCCTTCAATTTTGTAAAAATGGAATTGATTGTTAAAACTGTTTTATTGGCAATTTTTATGTGATCAAACTCTCTGAGAATTCGAGCAAGTTTGGATGACACATCTGTAATGTATGGAAGTGAAGTAAAGAAAATTTGAACTGGGGTCCTAACAACTACCTCATTGATAGTGGTGATAGCAGATCACCTTATATATATATATATATATATATATATATATATATATATATATATATATATATATATATATATATATATATATATATATATATATATATATATATATATATATATATATATATATATATATATATATATATATATATATATATATATATATATATATATATATATATATATATATATATATATATATATATATATATATAATTATTGACTAAAGACCAAAGGAAAGAAATTAAATTCGGGCCACATTGAGGGCCACTTGCGTGAGGCCTTCCGGAATAATTCCCGAGATCTCGGTGGTACAATCCGACACTGAGTGAATCCCTATTCCGACTATTGGTACCTCTTCGATGACTCCCGTGTATTTTCTTATGTTTCTAGGAGCATATTTACTTTTCTAAGATGAACTCTGATGGTGTTGTGCGATTTTAAAGGGTTTCCTTCAGCTGAAATTATTAATGCTCTTTCACCTTCAATACATAATGGCATAATTTTTTAAACATTCTGGTTAGACAAATCAAGACTGTATTGTGCCTATAGTCAAATATCTCTCATTCATGTGAAAAACTATTAAAATCTAAGTTACTTTTTCAATAAGTTGTGGAAGGCGACCAATCGCTTCTTCTTTTTCATTTTTCATGTGAAATGGCTAGACATGAATTATGTAGAAATATTTTTTCAGGGCGATTCTCCTTTCGGCAAGTCGGATGCTTATATAAAACTAGAACAATTAGGTGAGGGTTCATATGCAACTGTGTACAAAGGATTTAGCAAGTGAGTATGTTTTTCCTTCTTTTCAAGTTTTAGGTTCTGAGTGTCGTGTATATTCAAGTCAAGTGATATTTATTACAAAAATTAGGTTATTTCGGCTGATCATGTTATGATCAATATATGAAGATTCATATCCAACTTATAAAGGAAATTAAATGAATAATTTTGACCACGTCGAAATCCCCTTCTCACCGCATTATCCCACAAAGTGGAAATTTTGAGGAAAATTTATGTCACAACACAACCACCGTTGAAGATGGAATTATATCTAAAATCTATTTGTGCATTGTTTCTCTAGAAGGACACTATTATAAGTCAACCACCGTTGAACATGGAATTATATCTAACATCTATTTGTGCATTGTTCCTCTAGGAGGACACTATTTTAAGTTCTAATTCTAATTAAATATGGAATCTTATCTGCCATCTGGTTGGAAATGACCACCTGCGTACATGAAAAAAGCTTTCGATAAAGTGGATCACGATGTACTATTATCAAAGTTGAGTGAGTTTGGATTCTCTGAAGGTACACTCAAGATGTTCGCGAGTTACCTTAAAAATAGATTCTTAGTACCACAAGGGTCCAATTTGAGATCCCTACTTTTTGTAATGTTCATTAATGATTTGTCATCAGTTATCAAGTACGCGAGCAGTTTACTATTTGCAAAGGATCTCAAAATTTTCAAAAAAATTGAAACTGTCAGAGGTTGTGTTATATGTTACAAAATGATAAAAAATCTGTCTGTGAGTGGCGCTCTAAAAATAAACTTCATTTTAATCTAGGAAAGTGCAATGTTATGAGGATAACAAAGCAGAGAGATCCGATTATATTTGATTATATGATGCATGGGGAGGTTTTACAATCTATTAGGGAGGTCAAAGACCTGGGTATTACATATGATAATCTCAAACCATGATACGACAAACGTCGGATTT
This sequence comes from Chrysolina americana, assembly GCA_958502065.1. Lineage (NCBI taxonomy): Eukaryota > Metazoa > Arthropoda > Insecta > Coleoptera > Chrysomelidae > Chrysolina > Chrysolina americana. The sequence goes on from OY293416.1 coordinate 27,511,887, forward strand.
CACCAATATAGAAGCTATAAAGATGTTGTACTACACTCTAGTGAGATCGAAACTTGAATTCGGATCAGAAATTTGGTTAGGGGAATATCAAACCACACTTTTTGAAGTAGAAAAAATTCAAAACAAGCTTTTAAGGTACCTGTATTATAAAAAATATCGCATATATCCAGACTACAATATAGTTAGAGCCGTACAATTGAGACACGAGTTTAAAGTGATGTCTATCTGGACAACAGACGAAAACAAAATATATTAATATTACTATACATAATATTGAATCAACTCGCCTGAACTTCTTTCTAGAATCAGATTTAATGTACCTGCAAGAAAAACATGAAATACTCTTTAATATACCCATAGTTTATACTACCGCAAGGGCCCCTCACATAATCATGTTGAAACTGGACAATACATTCAACTTGATGATAGATTGGACAGTGTCACTGAATGTTTTCAAAATAAAATCGTTTCACAGAATATCAGAAACTTCAATTGAAATGAAAATTAAATTGTACTTATCATATACTTTTTATTCATGTAATAAGGCCTTTTAGGCCTTTTTGAATAATGAATAAATTAATAAATAAATAAATGACATGTTTCTAGTTTCTTTCCTATCAACGGTGCTATGCTAGATTCACCTGAGCTCAATAACAAAAAGCTCTTAAACTTGGTCATCTGCGAATAGAGTGAATTTTTTCCTTCATGTCCATTCATTGAGATATAAACTCCGTTTAGGAACGAGAATATAGCATCGTGGGTTTTTTTATTGCTTGGAATCTGAACTGAGCATTACTTAAGAGGTTGTTTCTAAGAATTCGTTCGGACGCTTTTTCATAAATATTTCAATTAGCTTTGCTAATGCGGAAATGAAATCTTCCATATCCCCACCTTTGTGAAATGGAATGACCACTGACGTTTTTTAGTATCGAATGATACATGATACATTAATAACGGTTGCTAGGTCATGCAGAGCTGTAACAGGTTCATTTTCAAATTTTGTTATCGATATTCCGATGTATTTTTATTTTCAATAGTTCCAATGATATCTATCGATCGCTGGTTGTGTAGCAGAGTGCTTAATGAACGGGAAGACTAATCTAATAGCCGCTTGATGTCTATCTTGCACTACCCATTTGGCTATTGCCTAGACTGTATGCAGTTACTCTACTATCAAATCATGATGTCCCTCTCGTACTAGTGCCCTGGCTATCGCAGCAGCCAATTCTGTATGATCCTAGTTAGTTGACCAATATACATGAATTCTTGTTAGGATGAAAATAGTGCTCTAGATAGAATACCTCGAATGAATTAACTATAGAAGCGGTTTATTTTCGAAATAAACGACGGCTTCCAGGAGAAAATCTGTACTATAGTTTTACTATGCTTCACCGGTGGCGTCACCGGTGAATCATTCATAAAACTTAATATTTTATTATTTGGAAATTTAAGTTGGTTGCACTGGAGATGAACAACTAATTTCATAGTCAAAATAAAAGACAAAACAAAATGGTTGATTAGTTGTCAAAGAAGTGACGCTGTTCCAAACGAAACTATTAATTCCATATATGTGTGATATAGTGGATATTGTGAAATAAATCTGTTCTCAGTGCCTGGTGATTGAAATAATGGATAACGGATTCGCACAAGAAGAATTGATTATTTACATATAATATAAACACGTTCACCATGTTCTCTCGTGTGTTCTCCCGTGTGTTCTTCCGAGAACCTAAACATTTTTGGTCTGTTAATTAAATGACACAAAATACTAAGGTGAGTTTCGATTTGATAAATCTATTGTTTTATTTTAAATTCAACTAGACAATATTTCATCCTATTTCTGCTTCTCAATGCATACTTAACGAACCCTGCCTGTATTACGAACGAACTGCACCTATTTCTATTTTTTCGAAAATTTTTGGTTCCACTTCCGACAAGTTGAATTACTTTCCGAAAGCGAATCGTAAATCCGTGAATCTACTTCACACTTTGGAATATAACGTACCAGCAAGCACAAAAACATTACCTGTCTGTAACGCAATGACACACAGAGACATTGAACGTCCCTTGTGAAGTACTTTAAATGTTCGTGGGAGCCCTGCAACCGCCAAAATTTCCGCAACACAGAACTTTCACAAGACATCCCAGTAATATCACCACACAATTTATTTGTGATGTTGCCAAATGTAACCATGAGAAGTTTGTTGTTTTTAATGAATCGGTGCAATGTAGGTACTACATTATTAAGTGACATTCTTGCTATAAAATGTTCTCTCAATGGTACTATTCAATGTTGATGTAATATTTAGATTATACCTTTTTGGTTCGTTACGATACAACATAAATATTAAAAATTTTCAGTTGTATACAAGTAGAGTCCAAAAATATGAATTTGGTACAAGAGTTGAAGTACTTTTATATGTGACATCGAAAAATATTGTAACGATTTCGAGACCGGCCCTGATCATCCAATTAATAATGCACACTCGAAATGTAAACAAGTTCTCCGCTGACAAACACATGAGCCCCGCGTAAAAATAACGCGAACTTTCTAGCTGAAGGTTCTAGGGACATCTAAGAAGTCGCCGGAAAGACTCGATTTATCGAGAACTGTAATGCGAATATATAAGTCGCTCGGCGGGAGATGGCAGAATATTGAGATATGGTCACAAGAGAGTAACAAATAAAGTTCCAGAGTTCGCGGATTGAGAGTGACAGTAAAGATAAATAAAAATAGTGACTGTGATAAAAATGATTGTTTAAGACGTATGTAAACAAATTAGAAAAATTAGTTGAGTGCATTTTTACTACATTTGGTGTCAGAATCGGATGTTTAAAATAAATAAGTGTTTAAGTGGTCGCCGTATTAAAAAACTGATGTGTATCGCGCCCAATAGACTAGTGACCCGTTGAATATTTTAGTGTTAGTGCAGTGGACAGTTTTGCGCGTCGCGGAAAAAAACTGAAAACTTATTGTATGAAATAAATTAAAGACTGATATCTCGGTAAAGATAATAAGAGAAAAATTTTTTCCGAGGAGACTTTACTTGGTTGACCTAAAAGTAAATGAATTGATGCAAGAGTTAGAGGAGCGTGAATTAGAAACAACTGTAAAGAAGGCCGTACTCCAGAAAAGGCTTTCAGATGGACTGACTGAAGAAGAAGATGACCCCGAAAAATTTTAATGCGAAGTTTTAGGAATCGACTTGAGTTCGATTATGAATATACTCGAAGAAACAACTAAGTCTCTGAAACACGAGTTCCAACAAAATTCGGTGAGTCTGGAGGATACATTTCTTCAAAATTCAAAAATCCTGGAAGAAAAGCTTCTAGAAAATTCGGTCAGCTTGAAAGAAGAACTTCAACAGAGCTCGAAGAGTCTGAAAGAAGAACTTCAAAGAAATGTGAAGAGCCTGGAAGAAAATTCGAAAAATCTAGAAGTAAAGCTTCTGGAAAATTTGGAGAATTTGAGAGAACTTCTGGAAAATTCGAATAGCCTGAGGGAGGAGCTTCTGGAAAATTCAAAAAGTTTGAACGAAGAAGTCTGCGGTGTGGCGAGTCGGTTGGAAGAAAGGATGGGAACTGAAGAGACAGAAATGGAAAAATTGAAAGAAACAAGTGACCAAGTCAAAGAAGGAATTGAGGCAGAAATGTACAAAATGAAGGAAAAATTCAGTGAATTGAAAAAGCGAATGGATTCTGCGTACACCCCATAAACTTACAACAAAAACCCAATGCTGGACCTGAATATGAACTGGGAGGAAGTTCAGAAAGACATAAAAAATGTTAAGATTAGTGCTGAACCTGGAAAACTTGCATTGAAACTGCCTCAGTTCGACGGAAATACTCCATGGGCAAAATACCGCCAACAATTCGAAGCTGCTGCCAAAGCAAATGGATGGAATGCTGGGAAAAAAGCTTTAGCATTGACACTGGCATTGCGTGGCGATGCCACAAACATTTTACAGACCCCTAACACTAGCTCGCCCCGCACATCTCGTGGATGCATTGGCACGCGCTCTGATTCGAAGCAGCAAAACAATCCTGCAAAAGCCAGAGTAGATTCCGGATGATTGAGGAAAATATACAGGAGCCCGCTAATATCGAGGCTGTCATGAGAAAATGTATAAAGGAAATCCTGCCTGAGAGAAAACATATAAGGTGCTGGAATTGCGGGAAAATTGGGAAAATTGAGGATGATTTATTCATAGGGATGGACATCATGAACTCCAGAGGGTTCGAGTTGAATTTCAGAGACGGCTTCCTACGCGTGAATGGAGAAGAGTTGGTGCTTCACGGGAGAACTGAAGAAATGATTCATGTTCTGCTGGCTGAAGACGTAAGCGTACCGGAGAGGACTGAAACCATTTTGGAGGCTCGCCTGGATGGGGGTGCGAGCAGCGGAAACATGGTGATGTTCGAGCCCAAGCTCCATGATGAGAAAATTGGACGAGGAATCGCACTAGGGAAAACCTTGTTGCGAGTTGATGAATTTGTGCCGGTAAGGGTAATGAATGTTAATTATTACCCGGTGACTTTGAAGAAAGAAACAATTTTGGGACACTGCTCGTCAATTTCCTCTGTGATAAGGAGTGTACGCGGTACTGTTAACCAAGCCAGTAACTTGCCAGCAGAATTGGAGAAGTTGGTTGCCATCTCATCCAAAGACATGGGACCCGCACAGAAGCCCAAACTGAGAGAATTAGTCGGGCAATATCAGGACATCTTCGATACCCGGGTAGGCAGAGGCGGTAGAACAAAGGGGGTTCAGCACAAAATTGACACTGGAAATGCCCGACCAATCCGTCAATCAGCCAGAAGACTTCCTCTCGCCAAAAAGGAAGAGGACTGACAACATAGTCTTGGACATGGAGAAAGACGGAGTCATCGAGCCATCCGACAGTCCCTGGTCCTCTCCAGTCGTGTTTGTGAAGAAGAAAGATGGATCAACACGCTTTTGAGCAGACTATCGTCAACTGAACAATGTGACGAAGAAGGACAGTTATCCTCTACCAAGAATTGACGACACGCTAGACACTTTAGCCGGATCTACGATTTTCTCGACCCTAGATTTGAACAGCGGATACTGGAAGGTAGAACTGGCCCAGGAAGATCGAGAAAAGACCGTCGGCTCAGGACTGTGGCAGTTTTCAGTTATGCTATTCGGCCTCTGCAATGCTCCAGCCACGTTCGAAAGATTGATGGAGACGGTTTTAAAAGGACTATCATGGAAGACCTGTCTGGTGTATCTCGACGACATTATTGTGTTTGGCAGATCGTTCGAAGACCACGTGAAAAACTTGGAGGAGGTATTCCAACGACTAAGAACCTCCGGATTGAAATTGAGCCCCAAGAAGTGTCATCTGTTCCAAAAAGAAGTACGATATCTCGGCCACATTGTCTCTGAAAAAGGAGTAGCAGTAGATGAGCAGAAGATCAAAGCTGTCAAGGAATGGCCCATTCCAAAAGACATACATCAGCTTCGAAGTTTTCTTGGCCTGTGCACTTACTATCGCCGATATGTACTGGGGTTCGCCAACATCGCCAAACCGTTGACCAGGCTTACAGAAGGGCAAACAAAGTTCCAGTGATATGAAGAATGCCGAGACTCGTTCAGGAACCTGAAAGAAGCATTGATCAACGCACCAATTCTGAGCTATCCTCATCCGGGCGGAAAATTCATTTTGGACACGGACGCAAGCAATGTGCGACTTGGTGCTGTCCTGTCACAGATCCAGGAACGACAGGAAAAAGACATCGGTTATTTCAGTAAGACCTTGAGTAAACCGGAGCGCAATTACTGTGTCACCAGGCGGGAGCTGTTGGCCATGGTTAAGGGAGTAGAGCACTTCTACAAATAAGTGTATGGACGAAGATTCCTACTGAAAACTGATCATACAGCTCTCAAATGGCTCCTACAATTTAAGAATCCCGAGGGTCAAGTGGCACGTTGGATTGAGAGGCTCCAGGAATTCGACTTTGAGATCGAACATCAAGCGGGGGCCAGCCATAACAATGCAGATGCCCTGTCACGAAGACCATGCCCAGATGACTGTTCGCACTGCCGACGAGCAGAGGAGAAGTAGTCGACATTCTGCAGAACTACGGCGGTGGATGATAACTGGAATGACAACAGGATTCAGAAAGACCAAGAAAAAGATCCAGATCATGGTTTAGTCATCGGCTGGAAGAAGAGTAATCAAAGACCGTCGTGGCAGGAAATATCCAGTTGCTCTCCAGTCGTTAAATCTTACTGGGCATAATGGAACCCTCTCACCCTGGACAATGGAGTCTTGAAGCGTGTGTTGGAGTCGGAGGATGACGGGGCAGAAAGACGTCAGGTAGTAGTTCCCAGGAGCAGAAGACAAGAAGTGCTAGAGTAGTCCATTTCAATAGGTTGTCTCCTTACGCCGGAAACCACGACCAAGTCCGCACCGTCAGACCATCGGAGGATGAAATGACGTTCCAGAGGTTCATGTCCCTGTACTCGAATGGACAGAAAGTTCAATATGGGGTAACCCGAGAGGAGTCACAAGATCTTTTCAAGGTGCCTGCCGATTAAGCGTTAGCTCACTGTGTGGCAGAAGATCTCCAAGATGTCCAGAGGCATTGCCGTAGTATTCTCCAAGAAGTTCGGTCGACTCCAGAAACTGCGAGAACAGAACCTGGAAGTTGGAGGGGTGCTACAGTTGAGGAAGGGCCAGAGAAACATCTACTGTTTGGTTACCAAAAAGCTTTCCTAAGATAAGCCGTCTTATGAAAATGTCTGGAAGAGCCTCACCAGATTAAGAGACACGATGCTAGACCAGAATCTTGTGGACCTGGCAATCCCAAAATTGGCCTGTGGGATTGATGGGCTGGACTAGAGAGATATAAGGAGCATGTTGGAGACAATATTCAGATCCAGTGGCGTCAAGATTTTGGTGTGCTGCAACCATCTTCTTCGACCCATCTCGAAGACTGGAGTGTTACTTCCATCGAACGTCCAGGATAAGATATGGAGAATGTTGCAGATATCTCCACACTCCAAAAATTACATTTTGGGGCGAAAAGTCTTCAAGAAGGGGGCAATGTAACGATTTCGAGACCGGCCCTGATCATCCAATTAATAATGAATACTCGAAATGTAAACAAGTTCTCCGCTGACAAACACATGAGCCACGCGTAGAAGAAACGCGAACTTTCTAGCTAAAGGTTCTAGGGACATCTAAGAAGTCGCCGGAAAGACTCGATTTTTCTAGAACTGTGAATGCGGATATAAAAGTCGCTCGGCGGGAGATGGCAGAATAGTGAGATATAGTCACAGAGAATGAAGTTCCAGATTTCGCGGATAGAGAGTGACAGTAAAGATAAATAAAAATAGTGACTGTGATATAAGTAATTGTTTAAGACGTGTGTAAATAAATCAGAAAAATTAGTTGAGTGCATTTTTACTACAATATCATTATGAAAAGTTCTTCAGAATTGAGAATCACGTTTAAATATGCAATTATATCGATATCTCCGCTGAAAATAAAAAAAAAACAAGTACAATAATAACACATAATAATTGCCATCACAGTGAAGGGTCATAGAATACGAGTGTGCCGAGCAACAGACTCGACCAATTTTTAATTAAAAAACATTTTAGAAATAGGTTAATTTGGTGTTACTGTGGAGAGAAAAAATGTTTTGTTTTGTACAAAAATGTAATTGCATATTGAAACAATTAATTACCTTTTTATCATAATAATTTTCAATATCATCAAACTACTCATATGTACTCTGGTACCTCTACCAAATTCATATTTTTTTACAATACTCGTACACTACTGACAAATTTCAAGATATGATTTCTCAAAATAAGGTTGTAGAGAACATGCACAAATTTTAATAAAAAATAACTTTTTTCCTAAAACAGATAATGAGAAAATTTTTCATACCTCGACAATTTAAGTGAACACACTCATAAATATCAGCTGAATGACATAAGTACCAATAAAACACCACTATTAATTCATTCAGAGATTTTTTCATACATACCTCTATATTACTTTGTAGGATTGAAAACAAATTCAATTCAATTAACTGAAATATATTATCATTAAAATTTGCTTACATGTCGACTCGACTAGATAGATACTAGATATTTTTGATTTCCTCTCTTAACCGCCTCTGCTTTGAGTGACAAAGCCTTTCACTCAATATCTGCTCAAACTGTTTCCGGGTGCATTTGGCTGTACTACACCTAAACAGAAACAAATATAATAATAATAATACTCCCTCATAAACACTCGTTGAGTGTACCCAAAAGCATAGCCTGTGCGGGTAGAGGACGGCTATTATTATTATTTGCCGTGGCGCTCCGGGGCGACTTACTGATGTTTCAGGTGATGTATTCACTTTTCAGCTGTAGGAAAACCCGGAAAACCAACAGCACCACCTCGGGTAGTCGGTGTGCACTCCAAGCTAGCACTAGACGAGATTGGCATCTAGACAACTCACAATACACTTGCTTTTCAACAAGGCATGCGGCCGCCTATCGAATCCGATATAAAGTAGTTGAGAAAAATTCTCGTACCTACATCGGATTCGAACCTGTGCATTAGACCGCTGATCCACCGACCACCTTAATTCTCTCAATTCACCTTTATCGATTACATCTTTTTATTCAAAAATAGAAACACGAGCTTTTTCTTTAAGATATTTTAACAAAATAATTTTGCTAATCAGTAATTTCACGAGAAAAACTGGTTTGCCTCAATTCTGTTCAGGTAAAAATTTATACGTTCTGAACGAGTACAGCATTCTGATTTTGTATCAAAGGCATGATCATTTTTACTGAATGTAGATGCGTCATTCAAATGATATTAGGTACGTAGTATAATAATTGAAAAATAATTTTGTCACTCATCTGGTTCAAATTATCCAATTCAAATTAGCAGATCTTGTGATGTGCCTGGCAATTCTGATTTTGTAGGCAATGATAATAAACATTCATTTGCCCAAGCTTCCAACAATTTGATATCCAAAATTACGATGTTGTCTTTCAGACAAATGTTTAATTGCAAAAAATGGCGTATCGTGTAACAACCAACACGTCATAAAAGTACCAACCCTAAACTCAGCTCAGCGACCTCTGTCTGTGTGGAAGAAGTTGAAATATATCGAAAATATCTTGGAAACTTCTAAGTTACATAATTATGTATCAAACTTACGAAAAGAGAGACATCGTCTGTTAGAAGCACATTTTTTATTTCTGTTGCAGAACCTTCACATAAATACATTGTGGGTACATCAGGTTAGAATGTTTGACAAAACATAACGTTTCTACATACACGGGTATATTACAATCAAATGTAAAAAACTAACATACATATGATAACGTACTGAAGTTACGTTCAAGTGATATAAAAGTCACATTACAAATTAATGTTTCTTTGTTACCAAAAAAAAAAACATCGCAAAACTGCCCAGTTATGTTATGTGCTTGCTGGGGTAGGACTCAATAATACTTACTCCGAATTCCGATGCATGAAAGCAGCTTACTGTGTAGCAAGCATGTCAACTGCCAAAATGCTCTGCTCTTTTCTTAATGGAACATGAAAAGTTTAGGGTATGTTGTTTAGGTGCCTTATGTGAAATAGATATTGGCACAGAAGGCAACACCAAATTTCTTAGAGATAATTTTGCTAATTGACTCAACATGGTTGATTTTTGCAAATAAGAGTACCTATTTCTGGTTATAAACTCGATAGACTTCATTGGAAGTGCAACTTTCAACATATCAGGGTACTCTTTCGTAGCTTTTATCACAGTACTGTTTGCAATTATATTTGAAATATTTTTGTTGGGTGAATTTATTTTTTTTTATTCTGAAGTTGAATGCCAATAAGCATTTGAGGAAATGTGTAACTACATCAATTATGTTTTTAGGCCTAGACTAAACCGCTATTGAAATAATGCTGATTTATATGTGGAAGCTAAACATGATGGGACTTTTGAAGGAAGAATCTCAACCGAATACAATTCTGTATCCAAGGCTATTCAGTAGTTCTGAAGCTCAATGAAAATGGTGACGAAATATTATGTTCAACGGAACCATGTTCACATTGAACATAATGTTTGGGTAGGTAATAATAAGAATAATTTTCAAAACGTACAGTTATTATAATTCATACATTAATAATAATAATAATAATAATTTATTTTATTGATAGAAAGCATATAAATCACAATGATAAGTTACAATAAGCATATTAAGTTAAAATGTACATGCCTCTATCAAAAGGCAGAATTCAATTTCCGATTTCATCCGGAGATTTGATCGGAACTTGCTCTTCCATTCAACCTGAATTGAACACCAAACCACTATTTTTACACCTTGGCAGATGTTTCATTCAATAGGTGGCCATTTTCTGGAGAGAGTCATGGTGTTACGAGAAATCATGTATCATAAATTGAAAACAAAGGGTTCAAACAGTACGGTGCAAGAACTTTATATGCTATAGCTGCCTTCGTGATGACCAAGATGCATCTTGGTGGTGACAGTAGTTTTTGCCTTGTGAACACGAGGAGTAGAAGCCACAAATATGCACTTGGCTTCCTGTTGATGGCTACTTCTGTTTCTATACCATACTGACGATAACCAACATTCTGGAACAGGTTTTTTCTTTATTCATTTATATTCCGAGAGTTTATATAAAGCCATCCTGATGAGTGGGACACCACGAAACAGAACTGTCAGCGGAATAATTTTGATGACGTCAAAATAACCTTCTCTCCTCACATTTCTACAAAGTGGAAAATATGAGGCAAATATCTGCCAGAAAATAATTTACCTGTTTTTTTTTTACACTCCGCTACACTTTTGGAGAATTCATAATTCACTCTTCCTGGTACAGAGGGGTGCTTCTTGTAATTTCTGACCTATCCTACCACTGATGAGAGGAAACCACCTTGAAACATTTCATGTATGCATGTAGTAATTCCCAACTAGATTGAAAATAACATTCAATGCTTGATTACAACTGGTACTTGCAAATAGTGTCCTCCTGGACGAACACTGTACAAATAAGTAGATGCCAAATGTAATTCAAAGTCTGTGAGGGGGAGTGTTGATATCTGACAGATATTTGTCTCATATTTTCTACTTTCGGGAAATAATGTGTGGCGAGAAGGGTATTTCGAGTTCATCGAAATTATTCGTTTCATTCATTTGGAACTACGTGGCATACTTTACGAATTATGTTCGAATTCAATCATATTTTTATTCATAGATTCGAATAACTGTCATTTTCGTCTACTAGTTCCATAGTTGAAAGTGGAATAGTTGACACAAAAATTTCCATTTAATCTCTAATTGTCACTTTTCATTTTTTTTAGCTCAGGACATCAAATTTATGAAGATTTTTGTTATTGGATACCGAGAAACATGAAGACATTGTTGGTCCGTTCGTATCAATAGAATATTTTCTCAGAATAGAAAAGTCCTTTAGGCAAGTATGAAATCCCTGGTGTTTCCACCTCGCTGGAAAATTATCATACTTAAGTTTCTAGTACAATTTTTTTGTAGAGAGGATGACTATCATTGCACAACTCATTAAAACTTAATGTGAAACTTACTTGAATGTTATTTTGTTTTTTCAATTTGTATGCCATGCACAATTTTTGTTATTCATCTCTTCAAAGTCTCCTTCAGAGTTCTTATTCTCAAATAATCCTCTGCAACTAAATATTTGATAGGTTCAATAATTTTATTAATATAATATGTATTTATTTTGAATTTGGGAGTAATATCTTGGAAGCTATAGTAGAAAGCTTTATCGGTGGGATACAAAAATTTTTAAAATAATTTTCAACTAGCCTTATATTCACTTTAATATACAAGGTATATGTTTCAACAAGCGTATAATGATTGATATTATGAGAATGATAATCATCTCAGTGAGTATTAGCCATTACACTTAAGTAAAATACTATACTTTTTCTTTGACTTTGACCAGTTTCCGCCATTCACATTAAACAGAAGCTTATATTAGAGCTTATACAAGCAGGTGAGATCCGACCTAGAGATTTTGTAAAAATCTTGGTGACAGATACAGGAATTGAATCCACTTTGTCTAGTTGAAAGGGCAAAGCCCTTGCACCACACCCACTTTGGTTGGACTATCTACCAAAGAAGAGAGCTAGAAAAGACATGGGCTTTGCTTTCACTCGTGATTTCATGCAGAATTGGAAATTAACTAAAATGGTTTCCCTAATAAGTCAGTCACTCATCCAATAGGTGATCGTAATGGCTTAACTTCCTTCATAACGACAACTACCAATCTTATCAACACAGTTATTGACATCACTTTTATTGAACTAATACTAACATGATGAATCTCATCAAGAGAACTTTTTCTATTGCAAAAATACCTCTTCCTGCTATCGTTGTTTCTTCTTAAAAAAACAAATTCTTAATGCATTTGATCCATTGCATATTTTAGCGTTATTTCAATTTTATTCAGCATTCGATCTGAGGTTCGTTGAGTCTGGATATAAAAATTTTAAAACAAATTTTTTAACAATATGGAAAAGGTATATTGGACAATATAACTTCTTAAAATGATTATTTCAATATGAGTGAAGAACAGCATAGCTAAGGAGCACGAATAGGATCGTATAGAAAAAGGATTGAACATACCAAGACACATGGCTTCTGAAAATAAAGTGCTTGTAAATCTTATGATAACAAATCCATGCTTAATTTTGGGATGGAGAGACGACATCTTCAATCTCTCAAATCAATTCAATTTCAATTTCATTTCTCAGAATTCCTTGTAGGTACAAATGATATCATCATTCAATTAGTAATTAATTCATATTCATATTATGTACTATTTCCTATTTAACAATTTTTCGGTTTTTGAGTGCCTTACAAAACATCGTCACGCTAGACTTGAAGCCTGTCTTGTGATCTCTGTTATGTATGACACCCAAAGCATTATGTGGTATATTTTGAGGTGGCAAATTATAAATTGAATTATAAATGTTAACTATTATTTCATGATATTCAAGGGTGGAAGATTGGACGAAAGTCTCGGAGCTGGTCGATCATAAATTTTTTAAATGTATAATTGTGATTACTAGAAAGATATGTCGGGGTGGCTCAATATATATTTTTTTGTTTCCTTTTTAAAAGTTTAAAAATTTGTCATTTCTTTAAGATTTTTTGGTAGAGTATTGTAGATTTTTGGGGCGTAGTGAAAAAATTAATTTTGTATAACAGTTTTTTTTTAAATTCGACTTTAATATTTGAATTTGTTACTGATCGAGTTTCTCGTGAGTGTTGTGTGAATTTGGGTTGACCTCGAAAGATTCTTTTTAAGCATTGATAAGCACAGATTGAGTGAATGTTCAATATTTTAAATTCTTGGTATAGTTGATTTGTCGAAAAAAGTCTAGGTTTTTTGAAAATAATTTTTGATAATAAATTTTGTGCAATCTGCAGTGGGCTTAGATGTGTTTTGAATGTTTGTCCCCATGCCAGAATACAATATTGTATTAGTGATTCTGCAAGTGTGGTATAAAGAATGGTTAGATTTTTTTTTCGATAATATGTCACGTAATTCATAAAATTTATGCATAAGAACTCGTAGTCGTTTTGTGACGTAATTGATATGTTCTGTCCATTTTAAATGCTGATCTAGGTAAACTCCGAGGTATTTTATACAACTAGTTTTTTCTATAGAATGCATCTACAATTATATGTACTATTACAAGAATTAATATGCAGTATGAGTTTGAGGTCTTCTGGTTGATCTCGAATCGTAGGAGAAAAAGTTATGACCTTTGTTTTTTCAACGTTTAGGGTTAACATGTTGCTATTTAGCCAAGCGTGAATTTTTTTTAAGTCTTTTTCTGCAGTTTGTTTTATTTCTTTCCACGTTGATCCAGTAGAGATTATGGCGGTATCATCTGCATATCATATTAAATGGCCTTGCATACCATTTATTTTAGTTATACTGTTAATATACACCAGTAACAGTTTCGGACCCAATACTGTACCTTGTGGTACTCCTGTTTGCACTTCTTTATCATGGCTTATTTTATCCCCAATCTTTACCCGTTGTATTCTTCCTGTAAGGTAGTTCTTCAGTAATTCTAATGCGATACCTCTAATACCATAATTGTATAGTTTACTCAGTAATAGTTCATGATTAACGGTATCGAAAGCCTTAGCCAGGTCTAAGAAAATTGCAAGGCATTTAGATGATTTGTCTAATTCTTTCACCGTTCTATCAACAAAATCCATTATGGCGTTTTCGGTATTTGAGTTTTTTATAAATCCAAATTGTTGTTCATTTAAGACATTGTGTTTGGTAAAGAAGTCAACAAGTCGTTTTTTGTTTGACACATTATTCAAAAAGTTTTGCAGGATTACTTATGACAGATATAGGTCTGTAGTTATTTAAAAGAGAGACTTTTCCCATTTTAAAAATAGGGGTAACATTGGAAATTTTCCATTGTTGTGGAAGTTGACCAGAAGAGAAGCAGAGATTAATGATAAGTATCAATGGATCTAGTATATTGTTATGGATTTTTTTAAGCGTTTTGGAAGCAATTTTATCCGGTCCAGGTGGGGTGTTATTTATTAAATTCGAAATTATTATTTTGAATTCATTTTTAGTTGCAGATTCAAGAAAAATTGATCGATCCAATTTGGTTTCGAGGAGAAAGTTTTCAGGTAGGGTTATTCTATCAATATTTTACACATGCGTTTACCAATGTTCACAAAATAGTTATTGAATTCATTTGCTTTTTTATTTATCATTGGTATTATCACCGTTTTCTAGTATTATATTATACTACTTTCTCCACATATGTCTCTTATTATATTCCAATTTTTTTTATAGTTTGTGCCGGAATCAACAATTTGTTGTTTACAATAATTATTTTTAAAGTTCCTTAGTCGAGTACTGAGTTTATTCCTGTATTTTTTATAAAATGATTCTAATTCAGGAGAGTAATTTTTTTAAGTTATCACGTTCATTGATCGAATTTATAAGTCCTGTGGTGATCCAAGGTTTGATTTTGAATATCTTTTTATTTCTTACTAGATTTATCTTTGTTGCCGATTCTATATAGCATGTAAGTTTATCAATAAACATATTATAAGAATGCTGAAAATCCACATTTTTCTTGTAAACACTAAAAAAAAAAATATTACAGAAGGATGCAAACTTCCAATGATTACCAGGTTTGGATTTTCTGTCAACCTCAGAGGAGACCCTTGATGAAATTGGTATATCTTGCAGCACATTTTTTGTTCAGGCTCAGAATATAGAACGTTCAATTCGAGCTTCCAGCAGTTTTGAATACTGTACTCATTGAATAAAAGAGTTAGAACATCAAATATTTGATTAACCATTTATTGCGCAAGAGTATACAAAATATTTGATAATATATTCTTAAAATTATCTGTCACATCAACGTTTTTATTTATTTTTGAATTCCAGTTAATCATTGTAGTTTAGAATTTATAATGTTATTAACAAGGTTTTGAAGCTTTCTCTATCAGTTGAAAAAAATTGTTGACAATAAAGTAAATTTTGACTATATCAAGAGTAAACTATTTTCAATCAGGAAAAATTGTGAAATTTTTTCTGTAAAAATTAATTTCGATGCTATAAGTTGATTTTTTTTAAACCATATCTTCTGGAGCGCAGTTTAGCAACAATCGTTCATTACAAATAGGAGAGACTTTACAGAGTGTTAAAGAACTTTTTTGTTTTGGCTGTAGATACTAATCGTAATAAAATCTCATTTAAATGCATATTGGACAATATTAGAAAAGTGAAGATACTTTTAAATTTTTTTAGTATAGTAAGTGATTGTTTTCCACAGTCTTCTATGTATTTCTCAGAATTCACCAACTTTTATCAGAAATGGAATTTACTGAGGAATGAAAAGAATATTTTCTATTATGGTGTATGGTGTGTACATGATTGATTTTTGTTTTTTTATCGAATAATGTGTGTATAATGCATTTAATATTTAAGTTTGTTCTGATAGTGTAGCTCAAAACCATGCTGTAATAACACAAAGTAATTTTTAAGACAGCAAGAAAATGTTATGTGACTGTCAATTTGAATATTTTCTTTAAATGTACTCAGCTGCCTAGTGTCATTGGTGTAATTTTGCAATGAGAATTAGGTTCAAATATTGATCTCCTTGAAGTACTTAGTAAATTTTTCATTGTTGTTTGTTTCCAGAATCACACTGAGCTAAATTGATAATTTTCACCTAAAACATGTTTTTCCACTGTGGAGCTAAATGTGTTCATGTTGTTCCTTTTCATAAGAGTCAACTTCTATCAACTTCATTCAGTATATTGGTTTTTGGTGAAAATTCTGCAAATTTTTCCAACTATTTTCCATAAAGAATTGAAATATTGAATTACTGTTACGTTCTAAGACTAGACAAATAGAAAAAAAAATATCAATGGGAAAAAATTTTAATGCATTTTTCGAAACTTTGAAGAGGTTTGGTTATGGAGGTTGATTACTATTTCCGAAAGTTCAATAATATTCACTCATACTTTAAAAAAGTTATCTTAGGTATATTCGAATTATTTGATTTTTTGACATAGGTATATGTATGTATGAATCGTTTTATTTGTAAAATATGTTAACCAAATGTACCTTCCACATTTGCTGAATATTGAAGCTTTCAAGATAATTGCAAATTATTATTCAAGTGCCTTTGAATTTCGGAAACATATTGAATTTATTGTAAATAAAAAAGTTTAGATTTTCAGAAAGATATAGATTCTTCACAACAATAGTTTCAATAGTATAAAATATATGTCATTTCATAATTTCCTTTGGTTTCCAATAATGTTTTCAGTGAAGTTGAGCTGCATTTTTGTTGTCATAGATTTGAAATTTACAAAAATTTGAAATTCATGTAATGAAAATCTTTCTAAATCTACGAAAGAACAATAGAACATCAATTATACTTTAATTTTTTATTGAAATTTCAGAATATATTACCCAATCTAAATGTATCGAAAAATAAAAAGGAAGTGACGTAAAAAAAATAATTTACAGGCTATAATCCAGCCTAAAAAATGCCCACAAGGACCACACTACCTTTTATAAAACTATTCAGATTTGTACATCAATTTGAAACAATCAATATTCTAATTACGAAAATATATAGAATGTCACAAAGTTGTAGTAACAGTAACTAAATATAATATTTATTTATGATACAATGATGATGTAAAGTAGGAATTATTTACACGAGGGTGAGTTTCGTTCAATAAGGCACAGCACTGAATATTTTATAATAATCCTAGTGGTATTTTGTATTGGATGGGACATCTGTGAAATACATGTTGGAAATACTATCTCTTATGACCGTTAAGCAAAGAATAACTCTTCTCGGTACTTGATGAAAATGGAGGTAACATGATCGTAGATCGTAGAAAATAAAAAGAAATGAAAAAATTAAGTAGCATTAACTTCTGTATTTGAATTTAAAATCCAGAATAAGTTTCTGGCATAGCAAACGGGAATATGAAAATTAGAAGTGAATTAAACTAATGTGGACCAACCGGGAATCAAACTCGGGACCTTCCCAGATAGCACAATATCATTCATAGAATATTTGTAGAATATTACGAGATAATATATTTGAAAATTCTCAGAACATTCTGTACACATGTACATTTGAAATTAGTGATATTCTGGGAATATTCCTGGCATCTACAGGGAATATGCTTAGAATGAATATGAAACATTTCTGGGTACTGGGCACCGCAACAATAAAAACTCCTTCAATTCAAAAATAATCTATTTTCTTCAAATCGCAGAGTTTTCTTTTCAAAAACATTTACGAGCACAACCCTCAGAAATCTTCGAAAGGATTACCCATTCTTTTCAACAGGGTAATCTATTCGCCACTTAGCTATGCCCTTTTCTCCATGAAATTCATTATCAACTCCCAGTAAACTTTTGGGTTGCTCTGAAAGCCATTCTGAATAAAAATCCCTACTGCAGAAGTATGGATCATAGTTAAATAACGGGATGTAAACAAATACACAAGCAATAATGACCACTAAAAGAAAGAGCAACACATTTATCAGACCAAGATAGATATACTGACGACAAGAAAATAGTTGTCGTCATTCGTAAAATGTATGCAAATTGCAACACATTTACGATCGTCATATAGCTTCGGAATCATCAAAATCGCCTAGATGACACCATTGAAGCCTAATCGTTACTTCGGAATCCACTTTTCGTCATCTAATCGTCAAAATGTAGGCTATTTGCAACACATATACGATCGGCGTATAGGCTCGGAATCGTCAAATTTGTGAAAACAACACGATTCATGCTCGATCTTAACTTCGGAATCCCGGCCCTGAACATTCTGAAACTGTAAAAAATCGAAAAACATGTCATCATGTCAACAATCCATTTGGTGAAAGAAAAGTGTTGCCAACGATGAAAAAATTACTGGACTTGGCTATGTTCTCGTTACAATTTTTATAAATGAACTGCGTGTCCCGCGCAATGTCTGATATTTTATTTTTTACAGCTCTATTAAAAAAATATGTGAGTTTTATATATATATATTCGGAATTAGCGTTTTGAGCACTGTAGAATTATGAAAACACTTTTTTTTAAGTCAATTCTTCATTTTCGAACAGAATCTGGTTACCTCTGAATACCTTCTAATGTCCCGAGAGATATTCTGGTCAGTTTATACTAGTTCATCAATAGGATACAAACAATTCCTAGTATATGGATTCGAAATTTTCATACTTATTATTCTCTCTGTTAGCTTCTGGTGCAGGGCTGGTCTCCCCCAAGCCTCCCCATACTTGAGCAAAATTCCTAACACACTGGAGTCACTGGTATTCTTGATGGCTTCGATAACATCAGGAGTTTTTGACTCAATTTGTTACGCAAGTTAAAAAAATTAATTTGTTTGTTCTCTATTTCAATGGCGTAGAATAAATCACATGATTAAATCAGTTTTGATATAACATTTGTCTTCATCCTGAGAATTACTTTACTTCACTTTACTTTATAGATTATTAATTACGAGACAACACGCGTATCGTATCCAGTGTGTGGCGGACTACGTGGCGGCCAATAGGCCCTTCACGCCCGCAGTGCGGCGAATTGCCGCAAATTTAAGACGAGCTCACCACACACTGAATCAAGACGTGCTGTTTATCATCAAACAGCACTGTCTTGATGGGATACGAATGCTGGTGGCTGCAAAAAGTCACTAGTGAGACGGGCGAGAAGCATCGCGGAAAACATGAAGTTCCGCGATAGACCTTCTCGTCTATTCTTAGAGCTTCCACGTGTTGTGGATAACCCGCCGGCGGCTGATCGGGTAGAAACCTTCTGGAAGGGTATTTACGAATTTCCGCAACCACTTAACGTAGATACTTCAGCTCTAGCGCAGTTCGAAGCCTTTTACAGGAGGCTTCCTCAGCCTGAGCTAAATGAACTGCGCAATCCAATATCCCCGGAAGAAGTTCGACAGGCCCTCAAAGGCTCGAAGAATTTTGCTGCTCCAGGTCCTGATGGACTAAATAACTATTGGTGGAAAAAATTTCCTCTTGTCTGCTGCATCTCACTACTGCCATTGTCCGTTGCACTACGGAAAACCCGCGGATACAACTGCGGCACCCCAGCAACCGGAGGCCTAAGGTCACCCATCTATTATACATGGATGACCTTAAACTTTATGCCTCCTCAGAAAAGGATCTTCATCAGTCCTTAAGGGTGGTGCAAGAGTATAAGCATGCTATCGGAATGGAGAGGACAATGCGAGGAAGCTCGTAGACGGAAGCATCCTACATCATCTGGATGCCGGAGAGACGTATACCTACCTAGGGGTGGAACAACGCCACAACCAAGAGGTAGCTACTGTTAAAAACTCTCTCCGCGGCAAGTATCAGCACAAACTCCGACAGATCTGGTCATCAGAAATGTTGGGGAAGAACAAAGTTGCTGCAACTAATATGCTTGCCGTTCTGATTTTACTTCACGTAGGGTAATGAAATGGACTCAAGAAGAGCTGCGACAACTCGATGTAAAAAGTCACAAAATGATGGATCTCCATAGGAGCTTGCATCCCAAAGCGTCCGTTCCACGGTTATACTTCCCCAGACAACAGGGAGGCCGTGAACTTTTGAGTTTGGAGTGTCTACATAACAGAATGTTACTAGATGGAGCCTGTACTGTCACCAGGAGTTCAGATCCCCTTCTCTGCTTGGTATGCGATCACGAAAAAGCAGGGATTGGAGCATTTCTTTTCAAGGCAGCAACCCGTGCAGCCAACGAACTTTGTCTCCTATTCGACACTGAACGGGCGAACCCAAACTCTGTCACCGAGTTGGAACCCGTTCAGCAAAAAGCCCAGGTGAAAGCTGCGGAATGTGACAGGCTCCTACAGCTACATAGGGATAAGCCAATGCATGGGGTCTTCTTCAAGAACATTTAAGACCTTGGCTCACCCAGAAACATGAAATTTGCTTTTCTCAGGTCAAGTTGGCTGAAGTCGGAAACCGAGGGATACAAAATGGTCTACCAGGGTGGTATCTTGCAACACCCTCGTCTACCGTAGTCGCGTGATAAGTATAGAGGTCCCCGACAATGGATGCAAAGCGTGTCGTGGGGCAGCTGAGGCCATAATGCATTTGCTGTCAGCTTGTCCAACTTACAACTTATGCGGTCTCAGCCTATATCATTCCCCCCTTAGGCAAATACAAGCCAATAAGCCTGATGTAGTCCTCCTTGACCATCAAAGTGGGACGATTTTAATCATTGAGTTTTCAGCTCCAGGCGAAACGAACATCGTCCGAAAAGAGAAGGAAAAACGGTCTAAATATTGAGACTCTTTGAACTCCGTAGGCTTTTCCCAAACCTTTTTGTGAAAATAGTGGTTCTGATAATAGGGGTCCTTGGTGGAATGATGGACATACTGCTCTCAAACTCGAAAATTATACCAGCTTGCCGTAATATGGCACTAATATTTGCCGGACGAATGCAGAAGGCCGTAATTCTTGGTTTACTCCGCCTGATCAGGGCACATGATTCTTGGACCCAATAGTCACTTACCATACGGTGTGGGGTGTGGTTATTTGGATAAATTATTCAGCGCGTCCTCCGGAAGTGTCGGTGCTCCGGAGACAGGGCCTGACTGGGATATTCTTGACGGATACAAAAAAAAATACTTTCAATTCTATCAAGATCATATACATGATATTGGAAACCTCACAGTGTACAGATACAACTAACCATTGAGATTTAAATGGTGATGAACTGTTAGAGTGTACCCTATAACTAGTATGGTATGTCAAACATTCTGAAACACTATAAGATCACCTGTTTGTGAAAAATTCTTTCAAGAGCGATTTGAATAAATTTGGTCTAGCTGGGAACAGGAAAATTATTATGTTGACCGTCACTGATGAGAGGCAATAAACCTCGAAACATGCATGTCTGCAGGTGGTCATTCCCAGCCAAATGAAGGATAATCTGCTGTTTAATTACAAGACAAGAACTTGCAATTGGGTCTTCTTGAAAGGACGTTGCACAAATATCTGTCAGATGTCCGTCGTGGTATTATCCAAGGAAGTGGTTGTTTTCTGACAGATGTTTGCCTTTAATTTTCCACTTGGTGGAAACGCTTAGAGAGAAGGGTACCCCGTAATCTTTCACATTGTTGATACCTCTCTGGCATGAGTCAAAATTTTCCAATGATATAAAACGTTGTAGATTTAGTAAATTATCTTCACATGTATTACTGGAACAAACGTTCTCAGACTTTGACTCAACATCATACCACACGTGAATATTGAACCTAGATGATTTCCTAAGTTCCAATTAACAACTGTTCCGTTGTATTGAATGCTATAAATATTTGTAATGAAATAGTCGATTTTAGTATCACTTCGACACTCCCAACGAACAAAGACATAACTCATTTTTCATCATATTTCAGGAGAGCCAAAATACTGAATTTTTTTTTCAATATTCAATTGGGAATACAACTTTTTTCAAGTAGATTTCTTCGTAACTACTTGGTCTAGAGATACGGATTTTTTATCGTCAGCATCAGTTTTTGAGGCTGAATACGCCTACACCTATAACTGAAAATAGCTGTAACTTTAGTTACGGCTTTGTTCGTTGGAGGTATCGACTTGATCTACCATTTATGTCCTTGAATATTCTAGTTGGTTCAGTGTTTTTTACATTCAGGTTATGGATTTCTAAAATATCGAGTAATAACGATTTTTCATAACTATTCTTTAAGTAATTCACATTCAGTTCAATCACATTGTCAAATTCTTTTTCACAGAAGACCAAACCGTGGAAAGTCTATTTATGAAGAGTTCAACAGAGCCACTTGATGGTAGGTATACAGGGTGTTCCTTAAAGACATGCTAATATTTGAGGGGGTGATTCTTTGACTTATTTTAAGGAAAAAACTTACTGTACTGTACTTTTTAGATTTGTATTATGTGATGAAAGAGTTTTTTAGTTAAATTGAAATAAATGTTTTCATGTTCGGTTTTTGAGTGTTTTTAGTTTGAGCTTTTCAGATGAATTCAATTAAATGTTTTTAGATGAAGTTATTTTCACGTTTTTACGTTTGGTTTTTGCATTTCGTTCAATTTGTAATTCAAAGCGACTTATAGTTAGAGGGAAATTTGGCGAGGTGGTGTTGCTGGATTAAGGGGAGAGCGTCACCTTTTTGTCAACAAGGGTGACGGACGGATATCGTCCTTACACAGAACAATTTTCTACTGGGAAATACGCCATCGTATTCAAAGGACTGATGAACACGGGGAAAGCTAATTCAGCTGCGTCATTCGAGACTGTAGAAAATTAAGGTTAGTAGTTTTTTATTTATTTGTCTTCGTTTCTTTGTATGTGCTAAAAGTTCGTTTGAAAATAATATTTTTTTCTTCATTTTCAGATAGTTCTTTACCTTCCCTAATCACAGCAGCACCATTTTTCCTCAAGCTTCCCTTTGGACATCATCTCAGTTCGCCCCTTCTTCATTCCAGCAAGCTTCCCCCTTGTTCCTGCAGTTCACCAGCAAGCACCCGTTTGCGAATCTGTCACCTCATCAACCAATTGCAGAAGAAACATTTTTCGTAAGTTGAAATATTAGTTAAAAATGGTGTTTTCAGAAACTTTATCACAAATTGACAAATTACTTGAAGCCATCAAGCAAAATTATTCCCATTGCACGAACGTCTTTAAATTTGATAAGTAGACATATAAGAAAATGTAAGTTTGCAATGAAAAAATTAAATTTTCGGTGGGGGAAAAAAAAATTGTTAGTAAAATTGGGGAATTGAAACGAATTAGATGCATAATAAACGTTATGAAAAATGATAAATACATTGGATCGGAGTTGAAACGAAGCAGTAGAGTTAAATGGGAAAATGTTAATGCAATTTTCGATGATAGAGTGAGGACGGGTGTAATTATAAATTTGGGGCACAAAGAAGTCCAAAAATTTTTGAGTGATTCATATTTTCTTTTTAAATCAAGAATTTTCAAAATTTTGAAGGACATGCAATGCCTTAAAGTGAACATGATTTCATCAAAAAGTCAAATGACGGCGAAATAGTCGATCGAAAATTTTTCAATACTCCTAACGCAATCATTGATTTGGGCACGGACTCGACTGCTTGGTACAATAAACATGTGGATGTTATTTTGAACAAATTAGAAGAATTTCAAGAAAAAGACTCAGGGTGGGCATTGAGTAAAATTATTTTGCTTGAGGTGTCAATAAATAAATACGAAATAGGCATCGGTTCAGGATTCATACGGTTACCTGAAGAAATTCAAAATAGGCAAGCATCCATCAATATTGATAATCAAGATGATGCGTGTTTTTTTAGAGCAATCGTGAGTGCTTTGTACCCTCCCAAAGGGAAAGTTTCACGTGTATCTTCACATCCAAATTATGACACAGTTTTGAATACAGAGGGTTTGGAAATTCCTATGCCAATTCACCGCATTACAAAATTTGAAAAACAAAATGATATTTCTGTAAATGTATATAGTTAAGTAGTACCTGCACGATTGACCAAAAATAAATTGAATAAACATGTTAATTTGTTAATAATTCAAAATATATATTTCCCTAAATTAAACGAATACGACGCTTTGCCTTTGGATACAGATGATTCGCAAATTAAATATCATTATTGCTGGATTAAGAATATTTCTAGATTGCTGTCAAGTCAGTTGAGCAAGCATAATAGTAAAGCATTTTTTTGTGACAGATGTTTGAATTATTTTCATAGCGAACAAAAATTGAATGAACACATCGGGTTGTGTGAGAATATTAACGAGTGTAAAATTTCATTTCCAAAATTTGATTATTTAGAATTTCGAAATTATGTATATAAACAAAAATGTCCATTCGTTTTATATGCTGATTTTGAATCTGCCCTCGAAAATTGTGAGGAAAATTTTTTTACATAAATCTACAAAATATCAAAAGCAAAAAGCGTTCAGTGCAGGTTACTACTTGAAATGCTCTTATGATGACAGCTTGTCCAAGTTTAATTGCCATAGTGGTAACGATTGCATACAATGGTTTACAGATGAAATGGCTAGCATTGACAAATTTGTTGAATCGAAAATCAAAAATATTGTACCAATGATATGTAATCCTGATATTGTTAATGCTAGAGTGTGTCATATTTGTGAGAAACCTTTTGTAAAGAAGGATATCATTGTTAGGGATCATTGTCACTTTTCGGGGTTGTTTAGGGGATGAAGTCATCAATTTTGTAATCTCGCCTTCAAAAAGCTTTGTATGGTACCCATTACATTCCATAATCTTTCGGAGTATGATAGTCATTTTATTATTAAAGATGTAGCAAAACGAGAACGTGTGAGCATACTTCCCATCAATAAAGAAAAATATATTTCATTCACACAATACAATAGTGAAACTAGCATTAAATTTAGATTTATCTATTCATATCGTTTTATGGGAGCCAGTCTCGAGGAGTTGGTTTCCACAATGGAGGCAAAAAATTTTAAAATTTTGAAAAAGAAATTTGCACTTTTAGATGATGAAAAATTCAAACTTCTCACTAAGAAAGGGGTTTTCCCCTACGATTATGTTAATAATACTGTGCTACCTTCCAAAAAATATTTTTACAATAAGCTCAACGATCTTGAAATTGTTGATGTGAAGTATGCTCACGCTCGAAATGTTTGGCAGCAATTTGATATCAACACTTTGGGGGAATATAGCGATTTATACATGAAAACAGATATATTGCTTTTGGCAGACGTTTTTGAAAATTTTCGTGAAATTGACTTGAAAACTTATGGGTACTATACTATGCCGGGATATACGTGGGATTGTATGATGAAATATACCGGGTGCAAATTACAAATTTCAAAAGACGTTGATATGGTTGTTTGTGGAAAAGGGTATAAGGGGAGGAATTTCAGTTTGTTGTAATAGATATTCGGAAGCTAATAACAAGTATATGCCTACATACAATCCTACGCAGCCGTCCAAATTTTTCATGTATTTCGATGTAAATAACTTACATAGGTGGACGATGTCAGAATGTTTACCATATGGAGGCTTCGAATGGGTTGATACGAATATTGATGTGACTCAAATTCCTGATGACAATCCCGAAGATTATATTTTACAAGTTGATTTGTAGTACCCTGGGGATCTTCACGATTTACAAAAAGATTTCCCATTCTGCCCCGAACACCGCACACCACCAAATTCCAAATTGAAGAAATTAATGCCAACTCTCCATAATTAAACAGAGTATACATTACACTATAGGAATTTGAAACAAGCTCTGGAACATGGTTTGAAATTAACTAAAATCCATAAAGTTTTGAAATTTAAACAATCTGCGTGGTTGCGCCCGTGTATCTAGCTGAATACTCGATTGAGGACTGCAGCCACTAATTCTTTTGAAAAAAATCAATTCAAGTTGGCCAATAATGCGAATTTTTGTAAAACCATGGAGAACATCCGGTTGCACCGAATAGTAAATTTAGTTTCTTCCTACGAGGGTAGATATGGAGCAAAAAATCTCAATTCCAGCCCTCGATTTCATAATCGTACCGTTTTCGATTCAAACTTGATGGCTATTGAACTGAAAAAAGCCGAACTTGTTTTCAATAAACCAATGTATGTAGGGATAGCAATTTTGGATTTGTCAAAAACTTGCATGTTCAAATTTCATTATGAATTTATGCTTCCCACTATGGGTGTGGAAAAATCCAAGTTAATGTATACCAATATAGATAGTTTCATTTATGAACTAACGTGTAACAATGTATACGAATAAATTATCAAAAAACATATTTCCAAATTCGATACGTCTGATTATCCAAAAGATAATGAGTTTAACATTCCACTTGTGAATAAAAAGGTACCTGGGCTAATGAAGGATGAAGCAAATGGCAAAATTATCAAACACTTTGCAGGGTTGCGTTCAAAAATGTACACTTATAAAGTGCAGGGAGGCAAAGTATGTAAAAAAGCAAAAGGAGTTAAATATAATGATTTGAAAAATAAATTAATCTTTGAGGATAACGTGGATTGTCTGAAAAATTCCAAGCAAAAGAATATTACACAATGCACAATCAGATCATTTGCTCATAATGTTTTCAGTATAGAGCAGGCAAAAGTAGCCCTTAGTCCGTATGACGATAAACTTCATTTCATCCCCAAATCATTTGATACATTACCGTGGGGGCATTATAGTCTGAATTAAATTTTTTATCCTTTTTTTTTCTAAAATTTCCTCTCGTTCACAAGTAGTACAATGAATTTACAACAATTGTACATCAAAACGATCTGTGAGAATATACGGTCTACAGGAAGGTTCCTCATCCGCTCACCTTTACCTCAATCATTAACAAAAGAAATTATTCAAAATTATTCGCATTTCAAATGGCCGTATATCATTCATTATCAACGTCATGAAGATAACAATGATGATGATAATCATGATGAGGATTACTATGATATTCTATGGAATTTCGAATATGTTGATATGACTGACTTTAGCGATTTGAAAAGATTTATTGATTTTCGTACGGCATTATTGAATGTTTATGACTTGGAGCCATATTGTCATAATGATTCGTACTGTATTTGGATGAAATATTACGAACTTGTTGATTTTAATTTAGTTGTGTGCGTTAGTTGTTTTGAAGCTTTCAAATATTGTGTTGAATGTCGTAATTATGGTGAATTAAATTTTAAAATTCATCATGTACATGAAATTTTCACCAGTTATGAACTACATAATGCATTCTAACAGAAGTCTTATTGGTGTCAACATAACTTTACACATGTTCTTTTTGAACTGCAAACTCAAGATGAATGCCGAGATAATTTACATAATCAGAAAAAAGTAAAATTTTGTTGATAATACACACACACACCTGAAAGCACCATTTTTCGGCTAATATTTCAACTACTTGTTTATCATTCAAAATATGTATATATATATTTTTTTGTTGCTGTATTTTAGGGAAGGTATTTTAAATATAGAAAAAATCAAATTATTTCCTGCGTTTTATTACAATAATCCATTATTGAAATATTTCAAAGTTAATAAAGCTGTTTGTGTTCACATTTCACAACAAAATCAATGTGAATACGAAAATCTGAAGTCGCCCCAAATTGGGTCAACTTCAGAAACGGTGCAATCCAAGTCAAACTCAACGTTTGTTTTTGAAAGATTACAATATTAAGTATTTTCTTTGAAAATGTGATTATGCCTACAATGAAGAAGGAGGATAGTGAACCCCCAGCTTTGTATAGTGTTGAGCAAAAAGAGGTAAGTTAAATATTTTTTTTTCTTCAAATCTCGCTAATGTAATAATTTGTTCGAAATAAAAAAACATTTGAAAACATGGTGAAAAATTTGGTAGTTCATTGACTTGTTCTTTTAACCAACAATTGATGAAATAAAAAAAAACTTGATTACTTTTTCTCATTCATTACATAAATCATACACAAGTTTTTGCTTATAATAAAATAAATATTCACGTAAAGCATTAGCCAACATACTATCTAAATATGAGGCTTGACAAAATCCTTCTATAATTTCTTCCAAACTTAAATTAGTTTTATTGTCACGTAACCATGATTGAATAATATCAAAAACACCTCGATAATAGTCACAAAAGTTCATAGCATCCAGCGTAGCGATACGGTAAGACAGCACTCCCGAGTGTGTATTTAGAATGTCGGTTACATCTTGTTGGGACAACTCCATGTTCGTGATATCCTTGGAAATGGAAATTTGTTTGGTATTACTTTCGATGTCCTGTGTGATGTAAATGTAATCCCCGCAAAGTGTTGTGATTGGATGATAATCATCTACATACTCATCGATTTGTGATTCAAAGAAATTTTCCTTTATTTCTTGCAGGATGTCAATGAGGGTTGCCCATTCAAAAGAAGCAAAATTGATGGATCGAATGGAGAACTGCTGCTTCATAATGATGCATGAGCTAAAATCCCTGGAGTGACTTATGCCACATCTAATTTCGTAGGATGGCATAGGGAAGACCATCAACATCAACTGATGTTCGTTCCGAGCTGCCATTTCGTATTGCCCCAATGCTCTGTCGATGGCATTTAGAGTTTCTTTATAATCTTCTCCATCACTATCGCACATTACTTCAACTTCACTGACGTAACCACTATCTTGAGACATTTTCGTTTTCAAACTGAATATTCGTCTGTCCTTGCATACGCTTTTATAGCTTCAGATCGCGTGGTCAATTTTAAAATTGTTGTTGCATGTTTGTTGACTGAAAGAAATATTTGAAAGACCCCTCGGAATTATATGATTTGTGTTTGTTTCCCATAAGATTCTATACAAAATCAACGTTTTCGATCCAACTGTTATGTTTGTTATCCAGACCGAGCCATTTAACGTACATTTTTTTGCCTTTCTTCCTCAGAACTTTTTCCACGAGATATACCGGGTGGCTACGGAAGTATTGCCTACGGAATATCTCAGTTATTGTATGAAGTAGGTTTGTGAAATTTGGAGCGTTGATATAATGACATAAGAGCTAGAATTTGAGCATATTGACATGTCGAAGTTAACTTCCGGTCTGACCGGAAGTAACATCAACTTTCGTATTTTAAATGGAAACCCCATTTTTTTTCTTTTCGCTTTATTCACCATTCAATTCCCTTTCTAATGACATATCACAAGTTGGTATCTAACCAGAAACTAGATCAGAAAAAAATTATTATTGAAATTCACCGAGTAGGCCGTGGAAGCAAAATGAAAGCCAAAAATTGAAAAGTTGGCTATGGAAACCATACGTCACTTGATAACAGTTGCTACTACTGCGATATTTTATTTTCATTCGTCGGCGTTATAAAAAGCCCCAAAATAAAATATTGGAAAAATTGGGAAAAAACAATACTCTGTAAGTCCATAACTTAAGTAGGAACATACAACTTTTTCTTGCCTTTACTATTCATCATAACCATTCCTTTCTAATGATATAATAGAAAGTACTTTTTTGAAATGAAATACCAAAAAATCAAATTATTATTATTCAAATAACAAAAAAACAGATTTATCGAAAAAAAAAAAAAAAATTCAAATTGATAGGATTAAAGATAAAATAAATTCAAAACAAATGTTCGAAATGCATTCCCTCAGCGTCAATACATTTATTGACTCTGGTGATATTTTCATGTAAAACGTTTCTCAACATTTGGGGCGTGATATCTTGGAAAGCTCTACGAATTTTTACTTCTAGCTCATGTAGAGTTGTAGGCTGTGTGGAATACACCCTATTTTTAAGATGCCCCCATAGAAAAAAGGCGCACGGAGTAAGATCAGGTGACCTTGGTGGCCACCTGACTGGACCATGTGTTGTTATAAGTCTCTCTTGAAAGCGATTTTGAAGATAATTTCTCGCTATTCTTGAATTATGCGGAGGGGCGCCATCTTGCTGGAAGTACATTCTCTCAGTTATTTCCGCTGGTAGGTTGTTAATGAATTCCGAAATTGCATTCGTTCAAAAATTAAAGTATCTCTCTTCGGTTAGTTGGCCTTGAAAAAGAATGGGGCCAACAATATGAGTTCCAACTATTCCTGCCCAAACATTCACACCAAATCTCTCCTGGAAGCCACCTTGTCGAAACCGGTGCTCGTTTTCTATCGCCCAGTACCTGAAACAAAAGACCGTTCACACTTTTAGCACTTTACACTTCGACTATCGACAATAATCCAAATAAAGTACAGTACCTACCTTGTATTATTCCTGTTAAATAATCCATTGTTGGTAAATCTTGACTCGTCCGTAAACAAGATATAATAGTTAAATAGGTGATTCTCAGCATTTTGTCGAAGAAACCAATTACAATATTCCAGGCGCCTTTCACCGTCATTTTCATACAAATGTTGATGCAACTGATACTTGAAGGATTTAAATCGATGTTTTTTCAAAATTTTCCTAGCAGAGTCCTTACTTATAGCTAATTCGGCGCCAATCTGCCTTGAGGAAATTGTGCTATCATATGGTACTAAAGCTAATACATTAATTTCAGTTTCCTCATTAGTAACAAATGCTTCTTGGTCTTCGTGAACATCAGGCTCAGTTCTTAATTTTTCTTCAAGCCACTGGAAATACCTTCTTGACGGTTGCTGCCTCCCTGGATATCGCTCTAAATACAATCGTTCAGCGGCATAAGAATTTTTTAAACATTCACCATAAATGAGAAGCATGTCAATTTGTTCGGTTCGTGAATAACGGGGCATTTTTTGAATATTCCACTAACTGATTTCGATTTCCAAACCCTTTTAAAATGGCAGAATCAAAAACACTACTTCGAACGTCAAAATAATATGGATAGCAGCGCTCGTTTCTTTTTTGTTTCATTCCAAAATACATCTTAATCAGCCTACTTGTTAATATTTTGGTTCGAATGATTATTGCAATGGAATGATTATTCTGAATAGTACAAACATCGTCCATAGGTAGATATTAGAATATCTATGGACGATGGCACAGACCAAGTACGTTTATGTTCCTATTTAACCTAGAACCTACAGAATATAATTTATCATTCCACATTATTTTCAATGTTATTTTTGCGTATGGCGATAATCTGTTTTGTTATTTGAAGAATAATAATTGGATTTTTTGGTATTTCATTTCAAAAAATTACTTTCTATTATATCATTAAAAAGGAATGGTTATGCTGAATAGTACAGGCAAGAAAAAGTTGTATGTTCCTATTTAAGTTATGGACCTACAAAGTATTGTTTTTTTCCTAATTTTTCCAATATTTTTTTTGGCGGCTTTTTATATCGCCTACGAATGAAAATAAAATATCGCAGTAGTAGCAACTGTTATCAAGTGATGTATGGTTTACATAGCTAACTTTTCAATTTTTGGCTTTTATTTTGCTTCCACGGCCTACTCGGTGAATTTCAATAATAATTTTTTTCTGATCTAGTTTCTGGTTAGATACCAACTTGTGATATGTCATTAGAAAAGGAATTGAATGCTGAATAAAGCGAAAAGAAAAAAAATAGAGTTTCCATTCAAAATAAGAAAGTTGATGTTACTTCCGGTCAGACCAGAAGTTAACTTCGACATGTCAATATGCTCAAATTCTAGCTCTTATGTCATTATATCGACGCTCCAAATTTCACAAACCTACTTCATACAATAACTGAGATATTCCGTAGGCAATACTTCCGTAGCCCCCCGGTATATCTGGATTTGCAGTTTTTTGTAATTCCTCTGCATAAAAAGCACCCTTAATAGGAGCACCCTGCATATCTTTCAGCATGAAGGTGGCAGGGTTGGTGATATTGACTTTGATGATTTTGAATAATTCCGTAGTCCAATTGGGTATGTAACCTTTTTCGAAAACGTGCTTTGCCTTACTAATTCGCACAACATCGCTGACTTTGAATTTTCTCGGTCCAGCTATTTTCAAGTGGCTGTATGTTGATTTGAGAATTTCTTTTTCGTTGGTTTTATCAATTTTCGAAGGTTTCATACCCGTCTTTGAATGACGTGTATCATTGCAAGATTTTGTGATTTCAAGTAATATATTCAGCCCTTTGTAGGTGCCATTCAAACTGAAATACTTGTACAATCTTTCCTTCAAAGTCCTTATAATCCGTTCGGCCATAGAGGCTTTGAGGATGCTGTACGTATTGTAGTGATTTATCTCATGTTTTTTCATCAAACTCTGGAATTTACTGTTGTAAAATTCCGTTCCCTGATCGGTTTGTAGATTTTTTGGGCATCGTTTCGTGTGTTTCAAAATATCTGCAAACGTTTTAGTAATTTCCTCACCCGTTTTCGTTTTCAGCGGACAAGTCAACACGAATTTCGAGAAACAATCTATATCAACTAGAATGGGTTTGAAATTACGATTTTGATCTCATCTCAGCCAAGTCCATTTGCCATAAATCATCTAAGCCTTTAATAATGGTGCGACGTCGAGGATAATTTTTTCTAATAGGTTTATGCAGTTCACGGACAAGTTGAATCTTGTCTTTGGAAGCCATCACACACATATGTGATGACGAAACTGTGAAACTTAATATTTTATTATGGTGATGTATATACTATATTTTGTCTTATAGTAATCTCCTCAACAGCAGATTTTACACTCGCTATATCTGAATTTATTTTGGAGATATATTGTGAAATATCAATTCGAAACTGGTTCAGTTCATTCTTGGTTAGCAGCGTTTCCTTGTGCTTAATATCCCATTTTAAATTATGTGCATGAATCGAATCGGTTATTTCAGAAATTTTTTTCAACAAATCTCCACGAATATTTTCAATATCAGTTTTGTATTGTTGGTTGAATTTTTCGAAAAATGACGTCGTTTCATTATAGCGTACCTCACTCAGTTGCATTATTTGAATTAAATTCTGATTGAGGGTTTGAATTTTCCTTTCCAATTGATTGTTTGTTTTATTCGATTCATTTTTAATTTCACGATACAACTTTGTCATTTCATCATTCACTTGAGCTATTTCCGAATGGTGTAGTTCAGCTTGGTGTCGTATAGTTGCAGTAATTTTTTCATCAATTTCATCCACATATTGTTTATTGGCAGCATCAGTATTTTTAGTGGGCCTCTTTACATTACTGAATTTCAAATTATCAAAATCGATGTTACCATTTGGAGTGTGCAGCAAGCCGCTGCCTCCAGAGGGCGTAGGTAATTTTCGCTTTCTATCACCACTGCCACCAGCGGTGCTGTCGCTACGTCCACACTTATCGATAACCATTTTGAAAATTTGAATGTATGCATGGATGCATGTCATCTTATAGAATTATATTTGCCTCTTTAAGTTCACTCAAAATGGCAATAATCTCATTGTCATGTGAAGTATTTCCGGTATCCCGAGACGCTATCAATAATTTGAGGCTTTCGCATAGTTCGTTTGGGTCATCCCAATTAACAAACTCCATAGGTTTGGCATTGAATGTCATTGCAATAGGTATGTTTTTAGGCAAACCGCTACCTTTTGCTGCAGGGTTGGATGTTTAAGGTAAACCAGTTCGTGTCGATATTTTACGTTGATTTCGTATAGGAAACATCGGTTTAATTATGTCGAATATGTGCTGAATATTCGACAAATCTACAATTGATTTTTATGCCTGCATATCTTCATTATTATAGTTTTCAGGTGTGTTTGAAAATATGAGTTCATATATACCACTGATATCCACCCATTTTAATGTATCCGCTGCGTTTGTCGAAATCTATTTCTTTGTTACCTAGGAACCATTTTGAAGATACACCAACATATACGGGACCGTATACTTTATCTATTTCTCTGTCATTACTCCAATGTTTTAAAATGTACGGTCGAGCCATTATAGGATATTGATCGATATATTCCTGTAAAACTTGTTCATTCATGTCTGACGCAAAGCTCTTATCTTGTTCCTCTTGTGTGCCTACGCTAAAGATATCCTCATCATCACCATCATTATCATGTCCCTGCAACATGTTCGAGGGATTGGAATGGAGTCGTTTTGATGGATTCGAATGGAGACGTTTCACGCTCTTCTATTTTCTCTTGTTTGAGTTCAGATTTTACCTCACTTTTCATTGGTGTAGTAGGATCTACCCAATTTCAAATACAAATATTTTTTTTGAATAGCTTTTGCAATTTCATTGATTTTAGTCTTTCGAATAACATCAACTTCTTTGCTCAACGGTTTCATGATGATAACTGTGGGATACATCAATCCCTCTTTATACTTATATATTTATCGAATCCTTGACGATAACGACAGCATTTATATCAAAATCTTTCATAATCACAACGGTTCCATATTGATGCTGTCGCCAACATTTTGCACACATTGCCTTGAATTCATCGAACGTCATATCTGGGGAATCGTGTTCATCGAATACATGTTTCAAATTCATTTCATCCTGCTTGAAAAGCACAATCATATTACAATTCTCTCGTATCAATTGTTTGGGAATTTTTGAATATGTCTGACAAAGATATGTAGCATCAATATTTCGGTGTCTGCAAAAGGAGTAATATTCTCGAATTTTCTGTTGACCATCGCATGCAACATCATCGAAAATGAATATGGCCTCGTGAGGGCTTATGATTTCCTCATTTTCCCTGAACGGATAATATCCCAATCCCTTGACTTTCCCCAAAATTTCTTGAACTACCTGATAATTGGGCTGGTACAAACATTTTGAATATACTTAGATGTTTTCGAATTTTGCTCCATTCGGGTGGAATAACAGTGTTAAGATGGCATTTGTCTTTCCACAACCACTTGGCCCACAAATAATTGAACAAAACGAAGTTGGTAATAATTTATCATGCTTCCCAACCATACTGCTATTGAGACCTCCATTCAAAAAATCAAAATTTTCAATAGGCAGTGTCTTGTCTTGTTGAACGACCTCCATGATGTGATGAAAAAACATGAGCGCGCAACGGTTATAAATAAACGCATTGAAGGTATCTTTCATCTTTATCAATGTTGACTTACTCTGGTGCAGGTGTTGTCAATTCAATCATCAATAAGCTCCCGTTCGAATTGCATCTACCTGGTTATTCGTTTTGCGGGCCTGGCACCTAATTGAGACAGAGATTACAACGCGGAGAAACTGGCGTGAATCCTTTGGACGAAAGCTGCAAAGACCACGATATTGCATACTCTCAATCCGACTCTCTAGAAGACCGCCATAAAGCAGATCAAGTGTTGGAAAATAGAGCTTGGGAACGAGTTAAATCTAAAGACGCTAAATTTGGGGAACGGGCTGCAGCTTGGCTTGTTATTTCCACCATGAAAGCCAAACGTAAGCTAGGTATGGGCATGTCCTTTCGACGTAACTTGCTTCAAAAATTTATTAAAAATTGGAAACACACTCCTACTAATATTAAGAAATCTAGTGCTTCGGCTTTGCGAGCTGCTAAAATGGCATTGAGTCAAGCTGGAGGACGTAAGAAAATACGAGTGCCTAGAATAATTCCATTCGATGCAAAATCTGGAGGAATTCTACCCCTCATACCTACCTATATTTGCTGCACTTTCGGCTTTGGGTGCGTTGGCAGGTGGAGCGAGCTCCATAGCAAAAACCGTAATAGATGCAAAAAATGCTAAAAAGGAACTTAAAGAAGATCAACGTCACAATAAATCCATGGAGCATTTGGGTTCGGGTTTGTACCTGCGGAAAATCCCTCGAGGATTTGGACTGTTCCTGAGAAAACAACATCAACGCAAAGGACGCGGTCTTTACCTGAAAAAGCAAAAAAACTGCTAGATAAGCTACCCCATAGAGCATTATACGATTCGGAAATTCAGGAGTGTGCTCGTCAGATGAAAATACCAGATTTTCGTCTTTATGCGTGATACGTTGCCAACTTGTGGTCCTTGGCTGCGAGAATGCGCTATATTGAACTTGGATTCCCACTTGAATGCGGGAACTCATTGGGTAGCTTACAATAAAAACGGCAATGTCGCACGATATTTCGATAGTTTCGGCAATCTCAAACCTCCAATGGAATTGGTAAGATATTTTGGGAGGGGAGTAAGAATTACATATAATAATAGTCAATATCAAAATTATAATCAGAGTAATTGCGGATATCTCTGCCTACAGTTTCTATTTCATAATGTCCACCGCTGAGATGCATAAATCGTTGGCTGAAATGCATAAATATAAATCATTGCGAGATTTCACTGATACTCAACTGCGAGCTTTGTCAATCGAATATTTGATTGGGAACGCAGGACCTTGGGAGTTACTGGATGTATGGCATAGGTTACCAAAGGACTACAAAAATCGATTCGCTTTGCAGATTCGTCTACCATGTTTCTTTCATTATCAAAATGAGTTTGGACTGTTAACAACATCACTAAAAGAAGCAGAGTATCATGGACCAGTTAGCGCACAATTTCAATGTTATTATTGTAATAATAAATGATTGTTGTTTGGCCCGCATTTTATGATTTTCGTCTACTCTTCTCAAACCTAACTTGCATTACGCATCAAATCTACCTGTAGATATCATTAGAGTACGTACCATACACATAGATAGCAACATTACGTTCGGAGCATTCTACAACGACGCAC
Organism: Chrysolina americana; assembly: GCA_958502065.1. NCBI lineage: Eukaryota > Metazoa > Arthropoda > Insecta > Coleoptera > Chrysomelidae > Chrysolina > Chrysolina americana. Next base: position 27,548,551 of record OY293416.1, read on the forward strand.
CGTCTCATACGATATACGAATTTGCTGTTGGTGTTGATCCTGGTTACGCAATTGACGAAACACCCAACCACCTCATTTATCTACCCATTGCTCATAGAGACAAAATAAACAATATTACGCTGCGAGTGCTGGACCACCATTCTCAACTCGTTGATTTTCGAAACGAAGAAATAATCGTTCGTTTGGAATTGAAGCGAAAGTATGGTGCTAACTATTCATAAGAATAACTTACCACCATACCTCAGTCTTCGCCAAGACCTTCAACGTGCGTCAACTACTGTCACCGGAGAATAAACTGTTTTTGGAATCTCTCGGTTTTCATGTTTTCCAATCAAGTGTTCAACATTTACCGAAAACCACACAACGATACAAAAGGTGAAATGGCGGACTACTACCCATATGTCAAGTCCTTTCGCAACAATGATGTCATTGAAATCAACATCAATCAGTCTGACGCTTACGATGCTTTGTAGCCTGTTATTCATCAGTGGAAAAGTTGTGAAAACCAAAGGAGATGGTCGTGTAACATTCGTGAACAATGCTGGTGCTTTCATGTTTCAATCTGCTAGTTATGAACAAAGCGGTAAGGAGTTGGAGACGATCCGTGAAGTTGGAATTGTTAGTACTGTCAGAGGCTTTCTCACCTACACCGACGAAGATATCAAGCACTTGGCCAATTCAAGTTGGACTTTTCCCAGCAACGCTGGGGTTATCAACACCACTGATCTATCATTCAATATGCTCATACCCATCAAGCATTTTTTGAATATTTTCAACGATTATCAATGTGTTTCCTATGGCAAACATACCATCCGATTAGTACGAGCTGCAGATGATAGCAACTGCTTCAAAATAGAGGAGACCGCTGGATCGCCGGCTGGTATGACAGCAGTCAAGTTGGAAATTGAAAATATTGAACTCAATGTTAAGAGAATATTTCCGCATGGTCAAATTAAATTGCAACTCTTGAAGGCCATCCAAGCTGATACTCCTATTCTCATGCCGTTCAGAAAATGGGAACTTCATATGTTGCCTGCTCTCACACAAGGTGCAAAAAGTGAAATATGGGCCGTCAAGACTTCCCTCGCTATGTAATTGTATGTTTCCGAAAAGGCCGTGATTACACCAAATTCAACAATGATCCAACAATATTTGCTCATTCGAATATCACCAATATAACGCTCACTCTGAACGGTGAGAATTATCCCAAAGAGAATATGCATCTGAATTTTGCAAAGGGGAATTTTTCGCAAGCCTATTTCAACTATGCACAATTCGGTCTCAGCTACAAAATTACTAATCAACATAATCCTCTGCTGAGCTCCACCGAATTTGTTGGCAAGACTCTCTTTGTCATCGATTGTTCCAGAAGGGATGAGAGCATAAAAAGTTCCACTGTTGATGTGAAACTCGAAATCGAGGCATCTGAAGGATTTCCCCAAAATACTAGAGCCTATTGCATCATTGTGCACGACACTGTTATTGAGCACCTCCCACTCAGCGAAATCATCAACAAATTAAACTGAACATATGCTGTTCACTTCAGTGTCAATCACAGAGTCAACATGAGAATAGCTGTTGTAGATATTCAAGGCTTTACCATCGAGCAACAATTCCATCCTAAGGAGATTGCCATTAGGATTGGAATTCAATGTAGTAATTTTCTGCTGCTGCCAACTATACCATTTTTCTCTTTGAGTAGAGCAGATAAACGTACTGCCTGTTTCTTGGAGCGAAACGTTCATGGATTGAGGAATTCCTCTTGCTTTGTGGATTGTCATCAATTAGATTCCATCCTCAAGAAAAATTTACAGAATGTTGATATCATTTATGTTCGAGAACTCCAAAAACGTGACTATCTTACTGAGAAATCTCATCAATTGAACCTACCTACACGTGTTGTGAATTTGAAGGACAATGATAATACGTCATGGATGGTTCCAGCATTCGAAAACAACGATGGTATCTCACCTTGTATGCATCACATTGATAAGCAACCCCACTATAATTGCAGTCTCCAAAACGTAGATATTCTATACAAATGGCTTTGTGATATGTTCCCAAAATAAAACTGTATATTAAATTTCTCTATTTAAATTGGTTTTTTCATCTAACGTCACCTGATGATGAAAACGTAGCGTTTTGAAAAATCTCCACCTCATACCCTCAATGATGTGTTTTTTCTTTAACCTCCATGTTTGTCCTCTTAAATGATATGTTGGTACACCTGGTATACTAAATTTGACAAGCAGTCGCCATGTTTTTTCTCTTAAATAATATATAGGACATCCTATATATATTTTTGCTGAATACTTTGCTACCCTCCATTGCCCCAATGACCCATTTCCCACAAGATATTTGACACACACAGGCAGCAGTCACGTTCAATGAACGTGACTTCCATTTCTCTTAAATTATACATTTTGAAACACCTTGTATACTTTCCTCATTGGAATCATACCTTCAAACGTTACACCCTCGTCACCTCGCAATTTTTCACATTTATTCCAAACATCATTATTATTATCAGACTCACAATCATTATATTTTTTCAAATATTCAAACAGCGTGCTCTGGTAGCTGGAGAAATATATATTCCACATTTGTACATCAACTTGTACGAAGTCTCCGTGGAGACAAGGCTAGCGTCGCTCGCTATCAAGCAAAAGGACGATGGTTCAAATCTCTGCTGCTGAAATCTTTTTTGTTTATAAATTCAATTCAATTAATTCAAAATATTCAAAGTGTGCGCGCTCTATTGGCAAAATGTTATCAATCTATCTGGTTTGTCCGGGTTGTTCACGAGGTGAAAGAGGCAGCTCACCGAGGGATGAACACAGTCATGGTCCTGTTGGACATGCAAAAAGCCTTCGACTCCGTGTGGATTGAGGGTCTAATTTGTAAAATGCTGGAGGCACGCATGCCTTCATACTTGGTAAGGATCGTGAACTCCTATCTCGCGAATCGTACTTTTGTGGTGAGGGTTAACAGCACAAGATCCGCAGAGTACCCAATCGAAGCAGGTGTCCCGCAGGGGTCTAGCCTATCCCCGCATCTGTACTCTCTACATACGCATGATTTTCCTATGTGCGAGAGAACGAAGACGGCTATATACGCGGATGATACCGCGATATACGCCCAATCGTTCTCCAGCGCCGCAACTGCTATGCAGGTCCAGACCCGTCTGGACAGGGAAATCATTCCGTATTTGGAGAGAAACAAGATCGTGGTGAATCCGGCTAAGTCCGAGGCCATCAACTTCTCGAAGAAATTCAGATTCACGAAAATCCCACAGAAGTTGAAGGTCAAGGGCAAAGCATTGGAGGTAAAGACCAATGTGCGATACCTGGGAGTGCAGCTTGACAAGCGTACGACGTGGCACAAACATCTGAACCTGGCTATCCAGAGGGCCGCAGCTGCGGTAAAACGCGTGTACCCCCTGATATCCAGAGGTTCACATATGTCGCTAGAGGCCAAGATGGCCATCTATAAACAGATGATTCGGCCTGCCATGTTGTACGCGTGCCCAGCGTTCTGTAACCTGCCCAAAACTCCTTTCATGAGATTGGACAGGATGCAGAACAAAGTGCTTCGTATCATCACCAAGAGTGACAGATACATTCGACTGGATGCGCTGCGCGCCCTTGCTGGCGTCGACTCCATCCCGACACATGTTAAAAACCTGTCGGAGAGATTCTACAGGTTTCACCTCTCCAAGAGTCCGTTAACGCGAGACCTTACCCGTCTCAGAATACATGATAATCAGCCCCGCAAACACGGCGGGCTGATTATCAATCTTTGGCCATCTTCCAGGAAAGATGGGAAGAACCGGTTCCTTAGGGAACCAAGACGCATCTATGTAGTGCGCGAAGTACCATGACCCGGTTTTTTGCATCAGCCTTTTCCGGGGTAGCACGAAACAACCACCTCTGATCAAACTAGACGACAATGCAGTATCTACATTGAATGCTACCGACCGACGACATGCATAAGCTTTGCAGGAGGCATGTATCATACGTACTGCAACCACTATCGTTTGGAATACTCGGCTAACCGCTAACACCAGCGGGGATGGACACAAGCGTCTCTGACCGGGACCCTATGTGCCGCCTGGCACAAGCGCTCCCTTGCTCTGCAGCCAGCAATGTCTGTGGAGGAAGGGAGGCGGCTCTCAGTGCGTCCTCCCGACCCTTCCTCTCCCCTGGTCCCTCTTGGGCGAAGAGTTGAGCTAGGACGGAGTTTCGTATATCAAATGATGTGTAGAGAGATTGAAAACATTGTAGCAATAAACATTTATTTATTTATTTATTTAATCTAAGGGATCTCTCTCGACTACGTCACACGATGAACGCGAAGCAGCGTCGACTACGTCACACGATGAAAACACGAGAATGCCTTTCCGCCCCAGATCTCTCAGGTGATCTACTTCGTGCAACACGGCCTTACAGAAATACAAAAGGATGAGAAATGAAGAAAATAAAATCAATTTCAAGAGACACAGAGCACAAGTACGACTGATCACCAAAAAAAGTATGAGAGATTCGTGGAGAAAATATGTACCTAGTATTAATCTCCTCTTTCTCAGTATGGAAAAAAGTTAAAATATTTCTGGAATCGAAGCATATCCCGGAATGAAGGCGATAGAGAAAAATGGCACTATTGTAACTCAAAAAGAAGATATAGTAGAAGAGTTGGCCAAATATTACAAAAAAAATTCCACCAACAACAATTACCAAGAAAGCTTTCTAACACATAAAATTGCACAAGAATCAATACCGATTAGAATAGAGAATAACCAAGAGCCAAGCAACGAACCAATCACGTAATCAGAATTTTTGGAGGCGCTAAAATCACTCAAGGACACAGCTCCAGGCCCAGATGATATTCCAACATCATTTCTGAGGAACTTGCCCCAGGTAGCAAAAACTCTTCTCCTACAAATCTTCAACATAATTTGGATCGAACAGAAATTCCTTCAAATCTGGAGACAAGCAGTTATTATCCCAATCCTGAAACCTAACAAGTCAGCGGTCCATCTGGAATCATACAGACCGATTTCATTGACATGCACAATGTGCAAGCTGTTGGAGAAAATAATCAACAAAAGACTCATCTGGACACTCGAAAACAAAAAACAAATTATACCAGAACAGTCAGGTTTCAGACCTCATAGATCAACACTCGACAACATCATAGATTTGGAGAGTCAAATACATGAATCCTTTGCCAACAAACAGAAATGCATGGCAGTTTATTTCGATATAAATATAGCCTTCGAAACAGCATGGCGTCATCAAATCATAGCCAAACTTCTGCAATGGGGATGATACCAGGGAAATATCTTAGCATTCATTAAGAATTTTTTGAGCCAGAGGATTTTTTAAGTCCGTCTTGCTGGAACATTATCACAACACAAAATCCAAGAGAACGGCACACCGCAAGGCTCAATAATGAGCCCAACACTGTTTCTCATTGCACTAAAAGATGTCATTCAGTCCTTTAAAAAATCAGTCCAAGCAAGACTTTATGATTTGATAATTTTTGCGAAAGGGAAAAACGTCGATAACTTAGCAACCACTCTACAGGAACACATTAATTTACTCGAAACATGGGCAAAGACTACAGGCTTTACTTTTTCCTCCAGTAAGACGAAATGCATATTATTTTCGAAAAGAATCATAGCGGACATACCAACACTTACATTATATAACACAAATTTAACTTTCACAGACAACATAAAATTTTTGGGAATGATATTTGATCAGCAGCTGAACTGCCATTTTGAAAGAACTTTTTAAATAGCGTCGGGCCGCCATTTTGAAAGATAGACATTTTTTTGTCGTAGTAGCCATTCCTCCAAAAAAAAATTCATGCGAAAATTCCAATCCGTTCAAAAGTTAACAGGGGGGGTTACTTTATAGACACACTGTATATCCAAAAACGTTGAATGTTATAGATAAAAAAAATCTCAAAAAATTCAATCTTCCTTCATTAGCAATATATTATATGAGCAAGTTGGGTCAAATCGTAATATTTTGAAGTGAAGAATCTGCAATTTTTGTACATACAATTACTTAAGGACCACCCTGTATACCAGACAATTCAAGCGTTTCATCTCTTGCGTCCCTGCTCGGAGTTCATATACACATCGGCATATAGACCCACCGATCCACCCTGTACACACTAAGCGAACTGCGCGCGCAGTCATATTGCAAAAAATTATAAGTTTGCATATATTTTTACAAACATGGAATCATCCGTAGAGGAGCCGTTGGAAGACGTCACCGATGACGATTCTGATAGACATTTCATCGGCAGATTTGGAGTCGGAGGACGATGAAAAATGAAACAACATAATTGTTCTGAAATTTACTTATTTTACGACTTTAAAAGTGTTTATTACAAGTGAAGTTATGTTGACTACGCCGCTGGCGATAAAATATGCATTTTATACATATAGATCAAGGTGGCAGTTGTTAAGTTGTTATGTAATGTCAAAAAATACATGACAGAGAGAGAAGTCTAAATAAAGTTCAAAATTCATTAATTCAAAGAACGTAATTACTTCTAACCCATACAGAACAATAATCACACATATTTATGGTAGCAGAGCGTGGTTACTTAGTAGTAAAGTTGAATTACTATGCGAACAAAATCCAAAGAGTCAGTTTTCCACTGAGGCACGCACCAGTAAGCAAGACGCGCAGGTAGCACGCAGATCCAGCTCCAAAATAAGGACAAATCCCGATTCACCTACCCATTGCGAGTTCATACTGGTCTGGCAAAAAGTGAGTCCGTTCCTATTTCCATCCTCTCCCAAAGATATTCTTCACTGTTTTGCCTGTTTTGGGACCTTGTTTTCACTCGATAATTGACGATTGCATATATTTGCGACGAATAAGAATTAGCGGTCTTTTCAAAAAGCCTGATTTTTATTTAAAGTAGGTATATTTTTGGTCGAATAAAGTCTATTAACAAACAATGAAGGCATAATGAGTGAAAATAATAAAAAACGAGGCTCTTTGAAAGCAAAATTGACATTTTTCTCGAAGTTTCTTGGTGACATTCAGAGCAAAAAAGATATTTCTGAGTTAGATATCATTCAGCTGAGGGACAGATTAGAAAGAATACAACAAGTTATGATCGAATTTGAGGAAATTCAAAATATCATCGAATTTTCTTCTCAAGATGTAGAAAATGAATATAGTGAAAGGCAATCTTTTGAAGAGTGCTTCTATTCTCTAACCTCAACAGCAAAATTCATTATTTTTGAATTTGAAAATAAACATGAAAATGAGAAAATCTCATCCTCAAGCTCAGATCAAGCACAAGGTGTTGTTTCAAATCAGGTGTCAAACAATCACATAAAATTACCGACAATACAGTTGCCCAAATTTAATGGGGAATATTCAAACTGGCTGGAATTCCGTGACACCTATGAATCGCTTATTCATGATAACCATGGAATAAATGAAATACAAAAGTTTCATTATTTGCGGGCCGCCTTGGATGGAGGCGCGGCTCAGGTAATTAGATCACTTGAATTTACATCAAAAAATTATTCAGTGGCGTGGCAAGCGCTACTTGATAGGTACAATAATAATAGATTATTAGTGCAAAATCATGTAAAAGCATTATTCAACATGGAAATATTGCAAAGAGAATCAGCGGATGGTTTGAGAAAAATCATTGATTCAATTTCTAAAAATTTGCGCGCATTAGAACAGCTGGAACAACCCACAGAAAAGTGGGACACACTCATTGTCTATTTAGTGACAACAAAATTGGATAATTTAACATTAAGGGAATGGGAAAAATGTAAAGCTGATAATAGTGTGCCGTCATTAGATGATCTTAAATCTTTCTTGAAATCACGAGCTGATTTTCTCGAAACTTTACAACAAAATAGAGCACAAAAAAGTATTAATGTTAGGGGTTTCCTGGCTACGGAAAACAATACACAAGCTTATAATGTGAAATGTAAAATGTGCAACAAAGAGCATTATATACAAAACTGTGCCGAATTTCTGAAACTTTCTATCGACAAAAAGATAGAAAAACTACAAAACCTGAAATTATGTCTGAACTGTCTCAGGAGTGGCCACAGTAAAAAATTATGCCGCAGGGGTACATGCAAAAAATGCGAATTAAAACACCACACTTTATTACACAAGGATGAAGCTGTTTCTAGTGCCTTGGTAACTGATCAGTCGTCATCAGTGCTTGAGAATGTGACAACACTTTCTTCGCATGTTTCTGATTCGTATGTTCTTTTGTCCACAGCATATGTACAACTAATTGATGAGCGAAGGAATGTTCATACTATTAGAGTATTACTTGATTCGGGCTCTCAGTCTAGCTATATTACACAAAGTTTATGTTCAAAATTGAACTTAAAAACGTCTAAGGTGGATATATCAGTCCTAGGTATTAATCAATCAATTTCAAGCATTAATGCAAAATGCAGAGTAACAATTCAATCACTTTATAATGCATTTTCAGCTGACATTACATGTTTCGTTATTCCACAAATAACAAATGAACTACCAAGTATTGTTTTAAATATTTCAGAACTCAATATTCCTAAAACCCTCAAATTAGCAGATCCTTCTTTCCATCAACCACATCCGATAGATATGCTTATCGGTTCCAACTTATTTTGGAATTTGTTGTGCATAGGGCAAATTTCATTGGGAATAAACAAACCTATATTGCAAAAAACAAGATTAGGATGGATCGTTTCTGGCCCGTGTGGCAAAAGTCAATCTCTATCGACTTCTTGCACTTTCATGCAAGAGGTTAATATTCAAACTCAATTATTGCGTTTTTGGGAATTAGAAGAGTGCTCATTAGAAAAACTTTTGTCAAATGATGATATTACCTGTGAAAATCATTTCAAGGAAAATACCAAACGTACTGATGATGGTAGGTTCATTGTCAAGTTTCCTCTGAAAGATTCGGTTCAAAAGTTAGGTGAGTCTTACGAACATGCAAAACACCGATTTCTTTCATTAGAGCGTAAATTTCGAAGACAACACGATCTCAAAGAACAGTATATAAAATTTATGAACGAATACGAAATTCTAGGGCATATGTCTAAAATCGAAAACTGTGATGAAACGGGTAATTCTGCGAAAATTTGCTATTACATGCCCCATCACGGAGTAATGAAAGAAGAAAGTCTAACAACTAAGTTGAGGGTTGTTTTTGACGCCTCGGCTCCTTCAAGCAGTGGCTTTTCGCTAAACAATATTCAGCTTGCAGGACCATCAATACAAAGTGAGCTTTTGTCAGTATTGCTCAGATTTCGACAATATCGGTATGTTGTTTCAGGTGACGTCGAAAAAATGTACCGTCAAATATTAATCACCCCTGAACAAAGATGTTTACAACGGATTTTGTGGCGCAAAAACCCAGACGAGCCATTAAATATATTCGAATTAAACACAATTACTTACGGTACGACAAGCGGAGCTTTCCTCGCGATAAGGTGTCTTTTCCAATTGGCTCATGAAAACAAATCAAAACATCCTGAATTTTCAAAAATCATTGAGTCAGATTTTTATGTTGATGATCTTTTAACTGGCGCAAGTTCTATCGAAGAAGCAGCGCTCATAGCAGAGGGTGTATATGATATTTTACAGCAGGGGGGTTTCAACTTGAGAAAGTTCTACTCGAACGACCAAGAAGTACTAAAATACATAAATGATAACGATTGTCCAACGAAGGTAATAAAATTCGGTGATCACGAAAACGCGAAAACTTTAGGTTTAACTTGGTGTCCTTCCAATGATCAATTGATGTACGATATAAGAGAAGCACCAGTCAACCAAAAACTAACAAAACGAGTTATATTATCGAGCATCGCACAAGTATTTGACCCTCTTGGTCTACTGAGTCCTTGTATCATTCTCGCCAAAATACTTTTACAAGAATTGTGGTTAGAAAAGGTTACTTGGGACGAAAGCTTGCCCTCGCACATTCATTCATTTTGGACAGAATTCCGAAATAAGCTTCCGGCTCTGAGTGAATTACGCATTAGTCGACTCGTACTTTGTAATGATCCTATCCGTATAGAGATGCATGGGTTTGCGGACGCCTCTGTAAAAGCGTACGGTGGATGCATTTTTCTGAGATCTATAGATCAAGACGGAAACGTTGAAGTGAATTTGCTTTGCTCAAAAACGAAAGTGGCTCCATTAAAAACGGTGACATTACCACGTTTAAAGTTATCAGGAGCGATGATTCTAGCCAGACTCGCGAGTAAAGTTTCTAAAGCACTTCGTTTAAGTATCGATGAACGAGTTTTTTGGTCCGACTCAACCATTGTCCTCGGATGGTTGAAAACATCTCCTAACAAACTTAAAACTTTCGTGAGTAATCGAGTCGCGGAGATTCAAGAGTTAACAGTCACTGATACATGGCGGCATGTATCTAGTAAAGACAATCCCGCGGACATACTATCTTGGGGCTCCTTGCCTGATGAGATAAAGCATTCACAGCTATGGTGGCATGGTCCATCCTGGCTGAAAGAAAATTCCTCTAATTGGCCAACTAATATGACTCAATGTAAAACAAAAGATCTACCAGATGTGCGAAAAAATACTCTATCTTTCTTGGTTCAAGAAGTTGAGTTTTTTCCATTCAAAAACTTTTCCAAACTGATTAAATTGAAAAGAATAGTAGCTTGGATGTTCAGATTCAAAAATAACTGTCAGTTAGAAAAAGATAAGCGTATTTTCAATACGTTAACTGCAAATGAAATCAATAATTCTTTCAAACGTATCATAAAAGTTGCGCAAATTGATTCATTTAATGCTGATATAAGAAATATTGGAAATAATAAACCATTGCATCGAAAGAGCAAATTATTGAGCCTCAATCCATTTTTTGACGAATACGGCATTCTGAGGGTTGGTGGTCGTTTACAAAACTCATTATTTTCAATTGATAAAAGGCATCCAATAATTCTTAGTGGTGATCATCATTTAACTAAACTTATTTTCGAAAGAGAACATATTGAGCTCATGCACGCGGGGCCTCAACAACTATTAGCATCATTGAGAGAAAATGTTTGGCCCATAGGGGGTAGAAGCCTCGCCAAAAGAGTAGTAAGGCACTGCGTGACTTGCTTTCGGAATAAACCGAAAATTGTACAGCCGCAAATGGGTCAATTACCTGAGCCTCGTCTTCAACCAGGTCCTGTATTCAGTACTACAGGTGTTGATTATGCAGGTCCTTTTCTCGTAAAAAATCGAAAAGGACGTGGTTCAAAAACCAGTAAATGTTACGTAGGACTTTTTATTTGTTTCGCTACCAAAGCGGTACACTTAGAGCTAATCACTGATTTGACTAAAGATTCCTTCATGATGGCTTTGAAGAGATTCATATCACGTCGTGGAAAGCCAGCCCGTTTATTTTCTGATAACGGCTCTAACTTCACTGCAGCTAGGTCTGAGTTAAGAGATTTAGGAAATTTTTTAGTTGAGCATAAAAGCTATTTTGGGGACTGCTTGTCCGACTATAATATTCAGTGGGAATTAATTCCCCCATATTCTCCTCATTTTGGCGGAATATGGGAAGCCGGAGTCAAATCTAGCAAGGCACATTTGAAAAGGGTAGTTGGAAATGCACATCTCACATTCGAGGAGCTCAACACTGTCCTAGTGCAGATAGAAGCAGTGTTGAATTCACGCCCCCTTTTTCCACTTTCCACCGATCCTGACGATTTAATCCCCTTAACCCCGGCTCACTTCCTGATTGGAAGACCTTTAGTTGCTGTACCAGACCCAGATTATCGAGAAATTCCGATGAATCGATTATCCCGTCTACAATTAATTCAGCAATGCCAACAACATTTTTGGGTACGTTGGCAAAAGGAATACATATCCGAGCTTCAACAAATGACGAAATGGAAAACAAATCAGGGTGAATTGAAAGTAGGTGCCATGGTCCTCATCAAGGATGATAACTCTCCCCCTCTACGATGGAAACTAGGACGCATAACCCAATTGTATCCAGGCAAGGATGGTGTGAGTAGAGTCGCTTCCATCAAGACCGCAACAGGAGACATCAAAAGGTCCTATGCCAAGTTATGTCCACTCCCGGAACCAGACCAGGATTGAAAGTGCCCGCTCAGGACTTCCAAGGCGGGGGGCATGTTCTGAAATTTACTTATTTTACGACTTTAAAAGTGTTTATTACAAGTGAAGTTATGTTGACTACGCCGCTGGCGATAAAATATGCATTTTATACATATAGATCAAGGTGGCAGTTGTTAAGTTGTTATGTAATGTCAAAAAATACATGACAGAGAGAGAAGTCTAAATAAAGTTCAAAATTCATTAATTCAAAGAACGTAATTACTTCTAACCCATACAGAACAATAATCACACAATAATTATTTTATAAGATGTTTTTTATTTTTGAAATATACACTTTTTTAACTCATGTTGACGCTAACTCATTATGACCTGATGTCAAACTGGAAGATCAATGAAAGTCATGTTTCGGTTGTAGAAAGATTTCGCCATTTTTTGTGATAGTCGTAGAAAAAGCATAGTGTATAACTCACTTCACACTCGTACGATTTGCGAAATGATTATAATAGACCGCATTAGTGTGACGTCAAAATGTATGCAACTAACAGTGCACTGAGTCCTAACGAAATATATCTGAACGAAGATGCGCTAACATGAACCTTCAGTAATCATTACATAAGGTTTAGAATCTGCGGTCAAAATTATAATGTCATTAATTTAATTATTTCGCTATTATCGGCAATATTTAAGAAATGTATGTAATTGCATTCGATAGAAAAAGAATTAATACGTCTTATAGAATGGTTAACGTAAAGAAAGTCTTCTAAATAACTTATGAATAAATTCCAGAAAATCCATTATGCGTCGACCAATAGCAAAATAGAATCGTGCTACTAACTTCATGTTGTTTGCTCGTGTAGTCGTGTCCACAGAACAAACATTATGTCATATGTAATATGTATCTTCTTACCTCAAATTTGATTGTTTCTTTTGTTGCGGTAGAGGAAAATTGAAACGTTTTCCAAAATTCCACTTGAATATGTTGGCATTTTCGATTTATCCCCATTTTCAAAATGGCAAGAACGTACATTAGAAAATTTATTTGATGTCCGATCACTTCTTCTATAAATAATCCATCATCAGAAATCTAGAACACACGTGTATTTTGTTTACGATTAGGATCATTCAGAAACCGAAACATCCTACACCCTTCCGAACATTGAATAATTCACGTTGAAAATTTTACCAAAACTTATGAGTGAATAAAAAATTTAGTCTTCACGCCCTTGCAATATTTACCCATATCCAAACTCAATCACGTTAATTTATTTTATATCTAACTTTGGTCTTATTGGGGAAATTTCAAAATTACCGCGCAGTCGACTTGCGGAAACACGACCTTTTTCCATGGTACGCCATCTATAATATTAAGGATTATCAGGTCTTTTTTGCCACAAGCAGTTTTGTAGTGATTTCTGAAATATTAAGGGGTGGAATTTTATTAATTTTTTGATATTTCGTAGGATACCAATATCAGTTCCAATTCATGATGTCAGTATCTCCTGAATTCTACTGACATATTATATACAAGATGTTCAATTTCTCATGAAACTCTGCACCCGTTCCTATTATTACTTGAAATTCTGGACAACACGATGAATAACTGGGTTGTTCACTAGGAGTATCTAGATTGCAGATATGTTGAATTACAGGGTGATTCAAAAAAAAGTCTTTCACTGATATCTTTCAAAGTGTTTATATTTTAAATTCATGTTATAGTTGAATTTCCATAACCACATACTATTCGACACACACCATCTGAAATATTATGAACGATTCACTGTGAGATATTCTAAATGATAGGTATGTATCAATCTATTATATATACTATGAACAGTAGTGGAATAACTCCAGTAATAATAAAATCCAAAAAATGAACTCGAACAATGAATGAAAATATAATGGTTGACGATATATGCCCATATTTCATTACAAAATATGTATGGTACATATACAGTGTGTATCACATACACGTTACAACAACCATTTCGTTATTCTGAAGACAATTTCATTTGTACCTTCCATTTTCGGACTGTTGATTAAGAATGAACGTTGTTTCAGAATGAACACTCATCACCCAAATTTTATTATATATTATTTATTACAAACGAACATGAAACGAATGATGCTATGATCAACGTACAATAAAAATAATGATAGTGCCTGAATAACTTGATCCTTTATATGAAGGAGAAGGACATTTGACGGATACCTTTGTTCATAACGTGCATAGCAAAGGTAGCAGATAACATGGCTACTGTTAGTGGCAATTTCTCGTTTTACTTCATTTGATTCTCCATCAAGTTGCACCATATTTTGGGTATTGAATAGCAAATCACACGTAAAACAATTCAATCGGCGACGATTAGCCATTTTCTTTCGATTACTAATATAATAACAGTAAGAACAGCTGTTATTATTGCAAAATGACAGAACTGTAGTATTTGTCAAACATATTAATATCGTAGCTATATGACACACAATTATTATTCGAACCAGAACCATCCTGATACCTAAAGTAGCAGTTAGTTCATCTTCCCGCCAAGTGTCGGTTCTTTCCAATAAACTTGGGACTGGAATGGTAGAGTATACTTGATATTGGTTAAAGTAAAAGCATTCAAATCGGAATATTCCAACAATTTTTTAGGCGTATGCTTACAGAAGGTGAGTTTGATACGGAATGTTTTCAACAACTTTTTCAATAAATTTTCTCGTGTTGAAGAAAAACAATAATGCCTCCGATAGTTCAATGTGGAATATGGGATCGCGCGCCGGCAAGCTTGGGCATTCCAATTTCTCCATCGAATCGGTGAAATCGTATTGGAATACCCCTTTTCGAGTGAGTAACTCGAACCGGTCGGCATCGAAATGGGCAAATTCGCCCCGTGAAATCTTCAAGTCATGGATGGTCAGTGTTTGCACCAAATGCTCCAAGATCATGCCCATGAAGCGAAAAGAGTCGATGAATCGAAATCAAATGTCAGTGTCGTCGTCGTACTGGGTGAAAGATATGTATTTTTCTTTGTTGACAGGCAACAGGCTGACTCAACCCCTTTCTGCTATATCTCGAATAATAAAATGGCTGTCGTATCCGGATGAATTGTGGAAAACGATTGGTACAACGAATGACTATTTGTAGTTCAAGTTGCAATGCGCATGCATGATCTTTTACAAATTTGTCGTCAGTTTTCGAAGGTTTTTTGCAGATGTGGCAACATGGCGCTATTGCTCTATCTGGCTTCCTCAACTTTGGCTATGGCCCCATTCTCTCCCTAAACCAACCCATCGAGTCGAGCTCCCAATGGCTATCATAAAATGACAAAGTATCGTCATATGCACACTTGAAATGAAGTCCAGCGCTGAAAGGAATGTGTTTTTGGTACTTTGCCGTGTCTGAGGTGCATTCTTCGTTATTGAACTTTTCCAAAATTGATTCGAAATCAGCGTAGATTACAAAGGGCACTATTTCTTTATGTACAAAATCCTGAAATTCTACATGATCATACGAGGGGAAAGAAATTTTACATGTGATTGTTTTTTGACAATCAACAGTATGACTGCCGAGTTTCTTCTCACTCTTGAAATAATTTAAACACCTGTCGCAAATGAATGTCTTATCCAAACATAATGGAATTTTATGTCATCGCTGACGGCGTCATCGTCGTCGACGGCGATCTCTAGTGGTGGTGCCTCGTAATCATTTAATTTCGGGTGATATTTATTTTGAATGAGGGGAGATTGACATGTTAGTCTGATTTTTGTTT